>OY720442.1:1576652-2226167 GCA_963082915.1 Dolichopus griseipennis
CATAAAAAATGACATTTTTAAAATTTATTTAACATAACATTAAAAAACTGAAAAAATAAAAAATTCAAGGACGATATTTTTTCTCTTTTTCTTTTTTTTTTTTTTTTTTTTTGTATATATGTTCATTTGGTTTTTTTTTTTATTATTAAAAGCCATTGACCAGACTCCTGACCTTTATACTGCATTTTTAACTGCAACAATACACAATTTCAGTTTGAGAGAGTGTCAAAGAAGAGGAAAACGATCAAACGAAGACGACCTATAGTCGCCGATAACCGACGACAGCAGATAACAAAAGAGAAATTAAAAAAAAAATTTAAACACATACATTCAAACATAACATTATGTAGCATATATTCTACTTTAATTTATCGAATTTATATTTTATATAAATTTATACTATATGTATATTAGTTTATAGTACTAACTATACATATATATGTACATATATATATGTAATAGGGTAAAGGTACTTTTGTATTTATGGGAATACCTAAACCAAAAGTGAATAATTTATACACATATATATAGAGAAGATAGCATGTTGTTACAGTAATTACCAGCATCCATCACATTATCACGGTTTAACATTAATTTTTGATTTAGTTCTAAAACATAATATGTATTGTAATACTGTGTTAGTTATGTTTCTTTTTTATTTTTAGGAATAATCTCTGTACATTAATGTTTGGTAAACAAACAAAATATAACATTTTATTCTTTTAATACAACAGTTAGGTATTTAAAGTAAAGTTATTGAATTTTGTTCTATAAATTGTCGGCGAAAAAAAAAGGTTCCTAGATATTATAACATTTTAGAAATCTAATGAACAGCATTAGGTACCTGCATAGTTTCCATAACAGAACAGTCAAAAATTTAAATAGAAGATTTGAAAAAAAAAACGCGTTTAATAACTGTCCTCATTCCAAATGATTCATATATTTTACCGAAACCGTGTCAGACCTTTTTTAATGTTTACAAAGCCAAAAAATAATATAAAATTGCCTCTATATTATTTTTTATTATAACAAATTACTTTACGTACTTTTATTGAAAACTATAATTGCGCATTTCTCCTTCATAAAATAAATTTTATGATTTTAGTGGTGAAATAATTTAAAATCCAAAATAAAAAAAATATCGAATTATTCGCTTAAATTTTCTCCCCCAATTTTTTGCAAAACTGAAAAAAAAATAAAAATGAAAATTAAATTTTCTTTTGTAGATGGCGCCAAAAATATTTCAAGTTTGTTTGTATTTACAAACAAAGTATGTTAAAATACTAACTAAATAATATTTTATATTTTAATTTTCGTTTATAACATGAAGAATAATGAAATAAATAAGTAATAAAAATAAAAGATGTACGAGTATTTTGAAAAATAGTTTATAATAATTTTTTAGATACTTTTGTTAGAATAAGAAAATTTCAAGTTTTTAGCTTTAACAGTTTTAAAGATATAAAATGTCAAAAATTTGGCAAAAATTGAGTTTCAAGTAACGATAAATTAAAGAACAGTATGGCAACCCAATTCACTTTCGTTAAATTTATTTATAAAACTCATAATAACAGCTATCATTTTTTTGGATGTAAAATTATACCTTAAAGAACATTTCTTATAATAATTCGAATGTATACCTTATTCGAACCATGTGGAGGCTGTCGCTCCTTAATGGGTGGAGCTACAGAAAAAAGTAAACACACACCAAAACAGACAGAGTGAAACTACATAGGCAAATTGTTTTCAAAATTTTGAATTAATTCGCAATAAAAAGTAACTGTAAGCTTCAAAGGGTTAAAATTTCAAAAATTCTTAAAAAATTTTATTAAAATAATCGCATTTTATATTATCGCTCCTTAATGGGTGGAGCTACAGAAAAAAGTAAACACACACCAAAACAGACAGAGTGAAACTACATAGGCAAATTGTTTTCAAAATTTTGAATTAATTCGCAATAAAAAGTAACTGTAAGCTTCAAAGGGTTAAAATTTCAAAAATTCTTAAAAAATTTTATTAAAATAATCGCATTTTATAAAAAAATTTTTACATGTCGGAATCAACCATTTGTATAACATGTTAGTTTTTTATTTTTTTTTTATAAATATTTACAGTCGAACTGGGAAAGCAATGAAAAATTAAATCACTGTAAATTGGCGTTGGAAAAAATCCTCAAAAAGATTTTTTAATAATTATTTCATAAAACAAAATAAAATGAATAAACAAAAATACCTAGTAGTATAAGCGTATTTGTACTTTCTGTTCTCTGTCATGTTATTCTCTCCGATAATTAATAATGTAAACGAAAAAGTACAATTGCTATTTTGCATTTTTGATTTTTTTTTATTTATTTACTTATTTTTTTTTCATCATCTTTAAATCAACATCTAATTTAACACCTTAACATTTTGCAGATGATGTTTCTCTGTAAATATAAACATAGTAAATTGCGTAATTTTTTTAATATAAAACGTGTACCTATAGATAAATATACATATACAAGTACATAGGTTAAACTAACAAAGCAAAATAAATATTTTATTTTCATTTTAATTTATTTTAATTTGACTTTTTAATTACAAATCTAACAATTTATCAATAAAATTAATAATTACACGAATGAAAATAAAATTTTCAATGAAATAAAATCTAAAAAGAAAAGTAAACAAAATAATTTGCAATTAGAAGGCATCAGATGACCATTAGTAATTTTTCAATTTTTTAATCTGAATTTAATGTTTCTTCTTTGTTGAATTTAAAAATATTTAATATAAAAATCAAAATTTAAAAGAAATCCATTCATTTCAAGTCAACTCATAACGATGTACCAAAAGTTCAATTACAATTGATAAACCTGAATTCTGAAAGTTTAATGAATATTTTTAGAACTATAAATATAACTATAAAAAATTGTGTTCTTATTATTTAAATACGTGTTCTATTTAATTCCGATAGGCTGGGTGGCACAGGGGTTAGAGTGCCGATATTTTATGCGAAAGGTCCGGATTCGAATACCAGTGAAAATGAAAAAACTTTTCTGGTTTTCGACCCGACTCATATAATGGCTTATTCAATAATTAATAATTATATATCTTTAATAAAAAATACATTAATATAACAATATGTATAAAAAAATGCAAAATATAAAAAAATAATTTATTTGAATAATATAACTCACAGATATAGAATACCATATAACTCAAATAAAAAATATTAAGTACAATATAAACAAAATATAACTAATTGTATCTTTTGAAAATCTAAGACGTTTCTATATGGCCTAGTACTATCTCATGTTTAAATTGTATGTGGAGTTCATTAAAATCAATTCTAATAACACGAACATAATACGACCCCCTAATCCAACATGTACCTATGGTGTAGAAAGGCTTATTAGCCTTATAGTTGAACAGTTAGCGATTAAAAAAAAATCTGATATTAATTTTCATTTAATATTTAAATACTTTTACCCCAGATAAATGGAGCCTCATAAAATCCCAAAAAAAAAAAAACATGGAGTAAACTATAATAAAATGAAACAAAATACAAAGTAATTAAAATTAAGAAACAGCTGCAAAAATCTGCAATATCAAACAAAAAAAAACACATTCCTTTGCACAAATAAAAATATAATTATCTAAATTTATACCTATTAATAGTATACTTATTGTACATAAAATATTTATATTATATAAATAATAATTACAAATTCTTATCTGAAAATAAATGTAATTTACTTCTTACATTTTCTTTGACATTTATTTATAAAAAGTAATAATTTTAAAATTTCAATGTTATTATAACTAATAATAGTTATTCTTCTAAAACTAAATTTTTTAACAATTTTATTGAAAATGTCAGTGATCTAACATTTATAAACTTTTAATTCCCTAAGATTTTTTTAAGGATATTATAAGCACTTTTGAATTATATATTTGTTGAGTGTATAGATAATTAAAATGGTATTTTTCCCAAATTTTGTCACTTAAATCTTTTCTTAATTACAACACTTATAAATTCAAATAATAAAATAATTATTAAACTAATTTGAAATATACTACTTAGTGAATTTAAACGTAAACCAAATCTTACTGAAAACGACGGTATTTATTTGATCATTTATAATTTAAAAATAAAAATTTAAATTAAAATATTCAATAAAAATGACTAATAAATGACTAAGAAAAATGTTGCTAAGATAATGAAGGAATTTCATAATAAATTTTGATTAAAAAATTAATATTTAGAATAACAAATCGACTGATTTCAAAAATTATCGCCCTACCATAAAAGAAATCAAAATTATAAATTAGATTTACTTAGAAGTAAGTTTACTTTGATTCATAGGTATTTTAGTCTAAATAAGGGCATTTATTACTCAATAGCTAAAGAATGTAATTGAAATAGCGAACATAATACAATCATGTTTAAATATAAACGTATGGGAAACGAAAATAAAATCCGTACTAAATGGTTCAAATTAATATTTATTATAAAGCACAACTTTAATTTAAGAAATTTAAATACTTTAATTAAAATGTTTAAAACTGCTAATGAAGTTTGATGTACTCATACTAATTTCTAAAAAACATAATAATATTAAAAACAGTTAGTTTGTTATTTTTTTCTTTAAACAATAATTTCTATTGTAAATACCTATTTATTATATACTTTTAATTGAACTTGCCTGTGTCTATGGCTTTATTTTTCATTCTGTCAGTTAGTGATACATTTATATTAGAAATCTGACCAAAAATTTATAAGAATTGTATGGTTCAGGGGTTAGCAAAGTGGCTTTGAGTGTAAGTAGATCTGAGTTCGATCCTCCTTCAAAGACAAAAATTTTTAAATTCAACAGAAATAATAAAAAAAATTACAAATAAAATTAATTTATTTGTATAGTTTCTTTAAAAATTTGTAACTTTAAGAACTAAAATACTTCACTTATATAATATAAAAACATTAATATAAAATATAAAAGTAAATTGCTGGATTAATTTTAAGAAAAAGAACTATCTTTCATTTCAGCAATTTACTGTTATATTTTATATTAAAACACTTTTAAATGCAAAAGATCTGCCATCAATTTTTGGTTAGTGAAAATTTTAAAAATTTTAAGCTTAAAAGTTTTCAAACATTAAAAGAACTGTTTCTTATACCAGCAATGTATTTTTATATTAACACAGTAACAAATTCCCAAGATCTACCTTAAATTTTTTATTTTCTACATTTTAGGGGGCTAGTACTACTTTAATAAAAGTATATACATATTGAAAAAAATATTTTTTTTTATTTTATTTTATTTTCCATTGTAAAGTCTTTCTTTTATTTAGTCTATGCTTAAAAAAAAAAACAAAAAATAATTTGATTAACTAAACGAAATCAGTAATCACCTGCTAATATTAAACACCTAGTTTTTATTTATATTTAATACATAAAAAAACTATTAGTAAATATTAACAATAAGTCACACGTATTTTTATCGGAACCTATTAGCTAATAAAGTAATATGAAATATGATATTACAAATAACCTCGGATATTATTTTTAACATGATTCCCAAATCTAAAGAATAAAAAAAAAAAAAACAAAAAGAATTAATAAAAATTGCAAAAAAAAAAAAAAAAAAATTTTGCAAAGTCAATTTACATGCCCGATTCCGAATCATATTACACTGAAAAAAAAATAAAAAATTTTTATATTTTTTTTCTTTGCTTATTTTGTTTTTATTATTTTCTAAAAAAAATCTCATTCTGTACAAAATTTATGAATATTGAAATATAAAAAGGTAAGCATTTCATTTAAATTTATGGAGTTCTTTCATTTCTATCCTATACATAGCATTCTTCAAAGCTTTTTTTTTTATTAAATAAATAATCACACTTCATTTAACCAGAAAAAATAAACTGAAAAAAAAATCTGCATTCTTAAATGCTTTGTATAAGAATTCAAAAAAATACATTAACTATGTATATATAATAATCAGATTTTGGTACGTGATTCATCTAGTTCTAGGTTATATTTTTATACTTTGTTTATTATATCATTTCGAATTAATGGAAAATGATTTATTTATCTTTTTATACCTGTACATAATTTCTAATTTTTTTTTTCAAATTATAAAAGAAGGCATTATAAAATTTATTAATTCAAAAGTTATTATGGAAGTAAGTTTTTTTTTGAATTCTTTTGAATTTTATAAAATTTACTAAAATTTAAAATTCTGGAATCCTGTAATTTTATATCGAATAAGTACAAATGAGTTTGATCTACTT
Organism: Dolichopus griseipennis; assembly: GCA_963082915.1. Classification (NCBI taxonomy): domain Eukaryota; kingdom Metazoa; phylum Arthropoda; class Insecta; order Diptera; family Dolichopodidae; genus Dolichopus; species Dolichopus griseipennis. The sequence goes on from OY720442.1 coordinate 1,582,928, forward strand.
ATTAAGTTTAGCTTTCCCCCCATCAATTGATTCAGTATGATTTTCCTTTTGCCAGGAACAGATCTATTTTATTTAACCCCGATTTTGACAGACTACTGTTCAAAGATCTCCTATCTCTTATAATCTACTTGCTTATTGCTAGGAGATACCATTTTTAACCATAATTTTTTAACTATAAAAATATATTCGCCTCTCAAACTTTTTTAATAAAAAACTTCAAATATCACAGAAATGATTATGATTATAATTAGAAGAATTTAACGAGATCTTAAATTTAATTTTATTGGTAGGAAGTTTATTTTAAGTTTATTCTAGATTGGCTGGGTGGCACATTGCCACTGCCGACCTTTCATGCGAAAGTTCCGGGTTTGAATCCCAGTTAAAGTAAAAAATCTTATTTAGTTTTAGACTCAACTCAACTACCATTTGCCGTTTGATTAAAATTAATGGCTTAATCAATAATTAATAATTATATATCTATCTTTAATAAATATAAAGATAAATATAATATCTTTAATAAAAATACATTAATATAACAATATAATGTTATCTGTGAGTTATATAAATAATTTAATTGAATAATATAACTCACAGATAACTCACAAATAAACAAAATCAAATACAAAATATTGCAATATAAACAAAATATAATTGTATCTATTGAAAATCTAAGACATTTCTACATGTTGTAGTAACATCTCATGTAAATTGTATGTGGAATTCATTTGATCAGTTCTAATAATATGAAAATAATACTTCGCCCTGTTTCGACATGCACATATAAGTAATTAAGGCTAACCAAATATTTACTATATTATTGTTATACTTATTTATTTATAGGAACTCGGTGCTGTAGTGGGTGAGTATTTGCCTTACTTACAGAGGAGGTCTCGATTCGATTCCCGGTCAGGTCACTCAATATTTAGTTAAAAAAAAATTTTTGAAAAAATTTTTCTTTACAAATCTCCATGGTTATATATTTGGTATATGTATGTATAGTAAAATATAAAATATATGGATAAAAAAAAAATAAATAATATTGTTGGTCCGCATCGGAACGGAAAAGGGTCGTCAATTTGCAAAGGCATTGTATGCACTTGGAAATTCTTAACAAATAATTAAATATTCATATATTTATTTAAATGTCAATTCTTTTTACAAAGAGAAAGTAGATTTATAAAAAAGACAAGAATTCATTCACTGGATTACCAAAGCAATTTGTAAAATTTAGTAAAATAAAAATTTACTTAAAATATTTTAAAGGTTAAACAGGAGTTATTATTTACTTAGTTTTAGTATTATTAAAATATTAAATGATTTTAAACTTTAATTGTTTCAGATCTTTTTCATGAAATTAAAAAAAACCAAAAACAATTATAAGTACATCACACATCCAAGGACGTTTTGAATTTCTCATTGTTTTTTTTTTGGATTACCACGTCATTGGCAAAAAAAAACCCGCAACTAATTGAATTATTCATTTATTAAGTTATTGAACTGTGGCGAAAGTCAATATCTATAATGTGTCCAAACAGACAAATTATTTACATTTTTTTTTTTGTTTTCGGTTTTAGTGTGGGTTCAAATTAATTTTATGTCAATTACCCTGAATTTCTGCCTCACAATTTGTAAATTTTGAAATGTTTACAATATAATTAATGTTTCTAAAATTGTTTTTTTCCGATTACTAAAGTTTAATTAATATTCAGTTAAGTATAGGTATGTAAAAGTTATTTAAAGATTTTAGTTTACTGCCACCTGTCATTTGCACGCTAATTACATAATTAATAGTACTATTTTATTTTATAAAAAATTACGTTAAATGAAAATTATTTAATTAAAAGAGTTTTATAATACCGGTATAGAATGCTAAAAAAAACCGTATAGAAAATTCACGAATTATATAACTAAAGAACTTATCTTATTAGACTTGACAAGGACCTTTGAATTTCTCACTTTCAAATTGTGTAGAGACCATAGTCTTATTATAAAAGTCTAAAGATGAAGTAATAAGATATTAACATAGAACATCATATCTTATATACACATATATGCCTATACTCTATAATAGTTAGGTACAACTATTCTGGTTTGTTATAATTTTTTTTTCCAATTTTCTAATAAATTTTAAATACGAAATTTTTCATTTAAAAGAAATCAACGTTCCAATCCAACTCAGTTGATATTTGAAAAACTGTATATATATTTATATATATGTATATGAAAATCAAGAAAAATAGCATTTTGGTACTTATCTTTTAATTTATAAGTAGAATTTTGGTTTTTGTACTAATTAATTAATTATATAAGTAAAGGAACATTCATTATACTTATTAATTTATGAACAAGCTATAATTAATTATACTATACCAATTAGTTTTGGTTTATATAATTTTAGGCGCACAGCTGCAATTTTTTAATTAAAAATTTGTGGTTTACTATGCAAAAAAGAATGTACATATATACTAATACATCTATATATTTAAATACATAATTTATGTTTATGTAAATAATTTTAATTATAAAATTTAGATTTATTTAATGAATTTAATATTTAAAAATGATTTTTTTTGCAATTTTTAACAATCTACTTATTTATTATTTAATAATTATTTTTCGACCTCTTTTGAAATTTTCTAATGATAATTATTATAACCTTTAAAATTAACTAGTTTTATTACGTAAAATTAAGTATTACATAAAAAGATTATATCATATTATATTATCTGGTCTATAGGTATATTATATAAATAACTAATAATTAAAATAAACTGTTATGATTTGATAAAACGGGATACATAATATTATACATATATATATTTATTCCACAGTTTATATATATTCTACCTTAAAAAAAGAAAAAAGTATAGGTCAAGGTTTTTAATTTTATAAATGTTATATCCTAATAATAATTCTCTAAAATTAAATTTTCTGATACCAAATAAGGATATTGGTGGATGCTAAAAATTAAGATATTAATGCTTAATGCAAGAAGAATCAGGATTTTTATTCCCTAATTCCATCAATATAGAAATATATCAATTATTAAATAATATTATCATTTTTAAATCATGTCAATCCATTCTATATTTTTATAAATAATTATTTATAATTTATAGATTGTCTGATTATTTCAAATCAATTGATTTATTGTCAAATTGATTGAACTGAATTCAATATTAAATAAAATTTTGTATATATATATATATATATATACTATATTATTTAGGTAGGTACCTATTTAATTTTATTTAAAAGTTTTCACTCGTTTTCAATTCTTTTAATTGAAAAAACAAAATACATATATTTTCTAACAAAGAGATTCTTCAAAACTTGTATTTTTTTTTTTTGCTTTATTTAATTCTACTGAAATATATATATATATTTAGTATATATTTTTATTTTATTAAGTACTTAAAAAATATATAATTGAACTAATTAAAATAAAACATCGATAATAGAGAATTTATTACAGATCTAATTAAATCTACTAGATATTATATTATTATTTAGTTAGTGCAATTTAAAAAGTTAACTTAGAACAAAAAATATAATATTTTACCCACGAATAATTTAAGAGATTTAATGTACTTTTGAATACCAGTTTTTATATATTTGTACCCGCATTAAAAAAAACTTAATAAAGTTGGTATATAATTCGATTTATCGAATATTCGTAAAATGTTAAATTAAGTTTTTGTATTTGCTAAAATTTTTCAATTTAAAATTAATTAATATTTTAAAAAATTACTTTTCTAAAAACCTCATATTTGTACAAATAGTTAAATGAAAATAATTAAAGTATCAAGTTTAATACACAAACTAAGAATTTTGTTGAAAAGACGATTAATTAAAAATTCAGTAAAAAAAAAAACTAAAAAATTCAAGTACTATAATAGAAATTCTATAAAACTTTAAGCACTACTGAAAATAAAATAAAAATAAATAAAAATTAAAATTAAAATAAATAGAATTGAGAAAAAAAAATAAAGTTTTTTTTTATTAGAAATCAACAACGAAAAAATAACAAGTTTCTTATTACCTGATTTATTTCGTTTTTATTTTATCATTAACAAGTAATTCTTTGTATTGATGAATATATTGTAAATATATATATACATATATGTGTGTACATATATAATGTATTTCTTTTCAAATACCTATATATTATTTATTTATTAATTAAATTTTTTTTAATTTATTTTATTACTTTGAAAGTAATGTGGGATATTTAGAAAAATATTCAATATTACTTATGTATCTTATTATTTAGTTTAGATTTGAAGATTTTTTTTTTTAAATTTTTCTAACCACAATATCTGAGAGATAAAACAAAAATAAAATTAAAAGGAATCAACCAACACTAAATTAAAACCAATTACATATTCTTATATATATTTTTTTTTTATTTTATTTAATTTTTTTTTTATTTTTTTTTTTTTTTTATTATTTTACCAGACAAAACTAATAACTATCATATTTTAATTCACTAACTTTTATAACTTATTTATCAATAATATAATTATACATTAAAAAACAAAATATACTTTAAAGTAAGTAATTTTATATTTTTGTTATTTACTTATTCTCTTATTATTACTAATAAAACAATCTATAAATATGACACCACATGGTACAATAATCCAAAAAAACCAAGAACCAAAAAATCAAAAACAAAATATAAAGTTACTCATAAAATACTTTGTATAATTATCTATATATAAGTATGTATTTACTAAACTAAAATTTAATGCAATTTATTCTAATATTAATTAAAATACGTAAATATTAATTATTTAATTTAATTTTTAATATTATACGTAATATGAGCGTATATTATGTTATAGTACGCAGCGCTCACACAATTCCGTATTTTTATAAGTCGATTTTCAAAATGCAAACACTTTTTTTTTTTTATTCGTACTTATTTTTTATTTTGAATTAATTTTTATTTTAAAGTCGTTTCACTTCAAACATTCAACGGCAACTGAAAATTAAAATTAAAAATCTACTACATATACCACGGGTAAAGTAAAAATCAAGTTGTCTTCGATGTTGTTCCTGTCCTGTTGTTCTTGTTGTTGTTGTTGTAGTCAGTCGTCAATACTGAGAATATTATTATGTATTTTTCGTTTTAGTTTATTTTGGATGTAAAATTTTATATTTTTTAACATTAAATTTTGTTTTTGTTCCAAAAGATACAATAAGGTCTTATTCGAATATTTGTATTCATATACAACACTATAGATTGTTTGTTAAGGAATAGGTGCTGCTGGAGCCGCATAAAAACACATATAGAAAGGAAAGAAAAAATTATAAAATATTAAAAAATTATACAAATAAATAAAGATACATGTAAAAAATATGAATATATTATATACGTAATAATGTATATATGCCTACTTTTATATTTGATAACTGATTGAAATACATTTAAGATGAATAAATACAAATACAGATTTTCAGACTTCAGAGCAAGAGTTCCAGTCAGTAATTTTTAGTGAGATTGAATCTCTTTGATATAGACTAATATTAATATACATAACATAAAAGTATAAATGTATATATGTACGTTCCTTTTTTGTAAAAGAAAACTAAAAAATGTGACTAAAACAGAAGTAAAATCAAGAGAAAAACTGGTTTATAAACTTATAAAATACGATGGGATGGGAATACATGCAAGTCCACCTCGATGCTAAACCCGTATGACTATTGGTCAAAGGGTATAATATATTTGCCATTACGTTTGTGACGCAGATAAGGATAGGGGTAATTATAAACTCAAATGTATAGATCGGATCAGAATCGAAAAAAAAAATCGATTTAGCTATTTATGTCCGTCCATCCGCACGATAACTCAAAAAATAAAGGAGCTAGGATCTTGAAATTTTCGCAAATCCGTTGTTTTGTATTGCAATAGCCGTCATCCCTATTTAAATCCAGCCATTTGGGTCCATAGGATCGGGTAGCTGCCATACAACTTCTTTTTTTATATAAGCATTACTTTGTACCTATATAATAGCTGCGTGTCTGAAATTTCGCCAAAAATAGTTTAGTTTTATGGCCAAAGTTTCTGCAAAGTTTGGTTGATCTACTTCAGAGAGTTTGAGTTCGCCATACAACTCCTTCTTTTATATGAGCATTACACTACACCTAACGAAGCTGGGTGTCGAAAATTTTGCCAGAAATAGTTTAGTGTAATGGCCAAAGTTACTGCAAAATTAGGTTGGTCTACTGCAGAGGGTTCACGTAGCTGCCATACAACTCCTTCTTTTATATGAACATTACCTAATAAAGCTGGTATGTTTGAAATTTTGCCAAAAGTAATTAATGTTTATAATAATAGCAATATAATGTTTATATAACGGTCATACGGGCATCCCAGAGTTGACACAGTCTACTCTATTACACTCTTCCACGTTTTTAATGAATTTTATAAAGTTTACTACCATCCATCTGACGAATTTTTAGTTTTGGACGATGTACAAGTTTGTACTTTATGAAACTAAATAAACTGCATAACATATACATACATACATATTAATTTCTCTGCATGTTTTGTTTTGAGAGAATTAAGAGTTAGCAAATTTCTACAGAATGTTGTATTTTTACTACAATTTAATTATTTTTTAATCCCCTAAGCACTACCCTAAATAAAGTACAAAATTTAAATATGTACGTTTAGCTTCTTATTGGTATTGCCTTCTTTATACCCTTATGATTATTAGTCAAAATAGTATACTAAATTTATCATTACGTTTGTAACGCAGAGAAAAAGGAGGGGTAGATATAGACTCAAGTGTATGGATTGGAATCGAAAAATAAATCGATTTAGCTATGTATGTCCGTCCGCACGATAACTCGAAAAATAAAGGAGTTAGGATTTTAAAATTTTCACAAATTCGTTTTTATGCAATAGACGTCATCGTTATTTAAATCTAGCCATTTTGGTCCACGGGTTCGAGTACCTGCTATACAACTTCTTTTTTTATATGAGCATTACTCTGTACTTATTGAAGCTGTATGTTTGAAATTTTGCCAAAAGTAATTAACCGGATGATATAAAGTTGATATTACGATCATACGGGTATCCCAGAGTTGACACAGTCTACTCCACTACACTCTTCTTCGTTATACCCGTATGACTATTATGAACAATACACCTACTTCCTCTGCAACATATAAATAAACTCGATTTCGGACGTGGCAGGATTGCGAGACGATTTATTAATCTAAAATATGTATAAACATTTATGGATCAACAATCTACCCAATTGTTTTAAAGAAATTAATCTCGTTTAATCCTTTATATGTCATCTCTGATTCTGATATAGTAATGTTTAATTTTTTTCTAACCTTTAAATATTTTTTTTTATAAACATGTCAACACTTTTTTTTTAATTTGTTTAATATCAGATATAAAGAGAAATAAAAAGAGACCACTAGACCAGTTTTATAATCCAGTCCAGACACCAATACTTTAACAAAATAGGTAATTTTTTATAAAATAAATGCTAGCTGGCGTGTCGGCAAATAAAATAATAATCCTAAATTAATAAAATGTCATTCAACGACACAATGAGTGTATAATTTAAATAATTTTTCAACAACTTAATAACTATTAAATTGAAAATAATTTTAAAAAAACTGGTTTTAACCCCTTTATCATAGAAAAAGCTTACAGAAAGAGTAAATAAATTTATGATACTCACCTATTTAATTTTAATAAACTATTATTTTAATTAGTTTTTTCATATCCTAAATAATATTTCCATGTGTTTATCATGTTTTTATTTTATCTCATTTATAAAACGCGTAACTTTTTTCAGATGATTCCCCTATTAAAGTCAAATTTAAAGAGTAAATGCTATATTATTTTATTTTTTGAAAAATTTGTAATTCTCTTTAATGAATGTAAAATTTTATGAATGACTTTTTGAATTTTAATATGTCTTTATGATTAATGAATATGAGTAAGTAAAGTAGTGACTAATGAATACTGAGAAGAGTAAATTTGCAAAATGTTCTCTCATGAGTTGCGCATTGTTAAATGTATAAAATTGTAAGTGACATGATGATATAAATTATAAAAACTCAGTGAATGCGACCAAAAAGGTAAACGACAGATAATAAATATTTATCCCGAGTAGTAAGATCGCAAATTAAAAATAAAAATTGGAAGGTTTATACTCGTATTATGAGTAAATTATGTAATAGTAAATTTCAATTATGAAGGGGAAAAAAAGTTTTAAAGCATTAGAAAATCTGAAAGTTATTTTTTGATCAATAATATAGTCAATTTCAATTATATAATTCTAATATTTAATTGCAGAGAGAAAACAGCATAACAATATTAAACAATATCATAAATGATAAGTACAATAACAAACCAAAACAAAATTTAAATGTTTGTGGTTCTTTTTCAAGTTATTCAAATATATTGAATAAAAATTTTATTAGTAAACTGTGAAATCAAGTAATATTATATTCCATCAATACGTATCATCTTTGATTATTGTAAAATCTGTACATATTTTCTTAATTATCGATGACATCGGAATACTAAAAATCATTGATTCTGTCCACTGCTCTTTATGTAACTATCAATAAATATAACAAATTTCAAAAACTATAAAGATTCTTGCAGCTTTCATAACGTTAAGTCGGAATTGAGAATCCCTTTCTCGTAAATTAACTAGGGGTGCATAAACTAAAAATTAGGGGTGCATAACTGTTAAAATTCTATATTTTAAAAACGTCAAACAATTCAATTAAAATTACGTCGTATTGTTTTTGAAAATTTTGGTATATATAAGCATGGGTGAAATCGTAAATGTCGTAAAAAAACTTCAACCTGATACAATGTGAAAATAACACAATGTAAAAATTTTTGAACACATTGTGTCGAAAATACAATGTATTTTATTTACAATTCTGATTGCGTCAAAATGAAATGTCAAAAAATTTAAATTTTTTCTATAGAAACTTTCTTTGAAAAGTATAAATTAATATTTAGACAAAATGGATATTAATTTCGTTAAAAAATTTTTCTTCAATTATTTATTGGACTGTGGTGAAGAAATAAGAGTTTTCATGACCACAAAAATAAAACTTAACTGACAAAAATTCAAATTAAAACTTCAAAATTCAAATAACTAAAATTTTTTTTTGTATATCCAAAAAATTTTCGATACGCAATTTAACAACACGCGTCGTGAAAATGGGTCGCGAACACAATGTAAAATGAATTTACGATCATGAGACAATGTGAAATTTTTACGTTTACATTTACGATCATGCGACAATGTATTCACGACGTCGCAAAGACATTTACGATGTCAGGGCATAGCAAAATAATCTAGAGTTCTCTGCACTTTCTTCCAGTTTATTAAGCTTTCTTCTGCCTGATTTAAATGCGCTGATTTGGTTATAGTCTATTTAAAAACTTGATACGAAAATTTAAATTAGTCCATAATAGTTAAAAACCGGCGTGTTCTAATGTTTGAATTAAAAACAAAACTATTGAGGACTAACTAAAAAAAAACTTTTTTGAAACCTTCCATCGCGGTTTTCAATCGCGGTACGCTTTTGTAAAAACAAAAATTTTTATTTATAACTGTAGTTTTTCCAACAATTTAATATTTAATGATTATTGCGTTCGAATAGTTGCGATAAATATTGACAAGATCATAAAATAATTTTGTTTTATTATTCAGAAGGACAATTTTAAAAATAGTTAAGTTAATGAAACCAAAATTTATATTTTTTAGATACGTAATAATGTAACAAAAACAAAGTTATACTTACTAAAATTACACATTTATTTAAAAAATTAAAACATTGAAACTTTGGTAAAAAAAAATTCAAATTAAAAAACTTTTTATTCAATTACACATTGATATTTAATAAATTTCACAAAACAATAAAATTAACAAGGAAAAATCCAAAAAAAAAAAAAAAATTATAAACAAATTATTTAGCCACCCTTTTATATTCGTGTTTTATTTTTATTTCATGTTTATTAATTTTGTATTGATTTTTATTATTAGTTAAAAAAGATTTTTTTTATAATTTTTATATCAAATAAAAATATTTATTTAATTTCAGATTTTAAAAGATTTTTTATTAATTTCAAATTAATTCATTTTTTTTCATACTTTGTGAAATTAGGGTGCTGAGTGGCGTAAATAATAATAATATTTAAATATCAATAAAAATTAAAAAAAAAATAAATTTTTGTCTCCCAGTTCCATTTTCTATTTTATAATTATTATTCACATTACTTGTTTTAAGTTTTGTAATATTTTGAATTTTAAAATATTTTTTTTAATTATTTTATTGTGGAATTGATTTTAAATTATACATACTTGTAAAACTCATATGTTTACTTTCAGAATTTTTTTTTTATATTTTAATGGAACAAGGTTTATAAACATACAATTAAAAATATATAAATATAATAAAAATATACAGTAACAAACTTTAACTAAAAATATTTTGTATACTTAACCAAGACTTGTGTCAATCCTTAACAATCACTTTGTTTCGCATAAATTATTCTTTTTGTTTTAATTTTAATATCAGAATTACTGATATTATTTGATTTTTATAAAAAAATATGGGTTAGGGTTCTTCATACTAAAATAAATTTCTAATAAATATTAGGCAACATGTTTCTAAAATTGTATATTTGAAAATAATTTTAATATAAATTATATATTTCTTAAATATTTATTTATTATTATAACAATTATAATAAATATTACTTAAACTTATCCAAATTATTTAGAGAACTTATATTTTCAATTATCAATTAGTTTTAAAAAAATATTATTTTTGAAAAAAAAAGAAGTATGTAAAAATACTTTTACTAATTTTATTTAACTAAGCTTGAATTTACAGTTCTAGTGCTAAGCACACAATTGTAATTTTATAAGCCCCTATAACTGATTTATTAAATTTTAGTGAATGATATTAATGCTTTTGATAACCAAAAAATTTCTAATTTATTTATAGTATGCTGTTTCAGATTTAGGATTTTATTTAATAGTTCATTCAGTATATGAAGAGATTGTTTTTTTCCGTATATTAAATTTCAATCTAAAACAAAAAGTTTCATATACTGAATGTACTATAGATTTTAACAATCACATTTTTACTTAAACTTGACTTAAAAATGTGATTGTTAAAAATTAAGAACTTAAAAAATTATTTGCCTTTGAGAAGTAAAAGATTTATGAAACTATTTTAAGGCAAATTAAATGTTTAAAATAAAATATATATATAAATTTTGCTTGTTATAATAAATTAATTTTTCTATATATTCCATTAGTTTAATAAACTTGAATATTTTCAATATTTTAAACGAATTATGTTTAAATTCGAAATTTGTTATAAAAATTTTTTTTTTTTTTTACTACAAATTTTCATTTTTATAATTTTGCTACTCTTGGTATTTTTTAATATTGCAATATTTTTTATTTCAGAAATTAATTTTATATGAAATTTTTAGTATGAAAAAGCCCCCTTTATTTTATATTAAGTATATGTATAAGTATAATATTTATCTTTTTCGGATGTGTAAATTTTTTGTAAATACTATTATATTTTATTTAAAAAAAATTAATATTTATCACATTTATTTTATCACAGTTTGTTTCTTAAACTTTGTACTTAAAAAAATATATATATATGTCAAGACTTGAACCTTTTTAAATTTTATTTAGTGGTTAATATATTCATTTTATGGTAAATAATAGTCTTTTTGTTTAATTTCATAATTTTATTATAAAATAATTTGATTTTTATATATAGGGATCTCTTTTAGAAACCCATTTTACCTTTAAGTTTATAGCTGTTTTAGCTCATCTCGTGTCGTTGTCAGTGCAGTTTTAAAATTTTCATATACGTTTTTTAAATTGAATAATTTTATTTTATTTAATAATTAAATATATTTTATTCATGCTGCAAATAATTCTACTAATATTATCTGAATTCTTAATTTATATTCTTCTCCTGTTTTCTTGTTAACGTATATTTGTTTTAACTTAAGTTTATAAAATGTATTTACGTTTATACGTTCAATAAAACTATCAATTTCAAAAGTTTTCTTAAGTTTTTTTTTCAATTCATTGTTTTGTTTTTATTCTACTAATGATATATTTTATTTTATGTTGTTCTTTTTTAATCTTATTTCTTTCTTTTTAATCTTTTTTTAATTTTTATAATTTATATTTTTGTTTGGTAAATTAGTATTAACCCCGAAGTTGAAAATTTGCTTTCTGCTGATGTATTTTATTTTCTCGAACGTTTCTTATCTGTAAAGAAATCTTTTTATTATTTAAAAAATTATTTAAAAAAATCTTATGCCAACTAGTTCTAATCGAACCTTAAATTTAATATAAAATAATAAATGTAATTAAAATATTTTTTATATAAATTACCTTAAGATTTAAATATTATATACCCAAGTATTATGTTAATATAAAATTGATACTAATTATTCTCAATTATTATTTTGAAAAATATATTTTGACTTTCTTTATTAAATATTGCTTTTTTTATTGTAATTTCTAAATATTTTTTTAAAACTTGATATTATTTATTTTATTTTTTTAATTTTGATTTATATTTATCATAAATTTATAGAGCAATTTTTATTTAAAATAAATTTAATATAATTTATATCAAAGTTAAATATAAGTTTATTTTTATATTCTAAAGAATATTAAAATTTCTATTCGTATATCTTTAGTTTTTTATAGGTTTTTTAAAAACTCTACTTTTTTCCATAAGAATTTTTTTTGGTTTGATATTTTCACTTCGAGTTTTTCCTTTTGAATTTGCCTCTTAATTTTAATTTAGTAAAAATTTTCCTCTGAAAAATTGTAAGTAACAAACAAATCAAAAATAAATTAATAAATAAAAAAATAAAATTAAAAATAAGCAAAATGAGCAATTAAAAATATTAACAAAATTGTTCAACATTCAAAAATTAATTTCATTTTACTTTTTTGTTTTTAGTAAAAACCAAAACTACTAAGCATTTCTTTTTTAGCAATTATTTTAAACTGTTATTATTTAGTTTATTTAAAGAATTTACTCGGTTTAGTCTGCTAAAGTGCTGTATAAAGTTCGGAAGAATTATTTTATAAATTCTATATATTAATTAAACTAAAATTTTTAAACTACTATTGCGAGTCGTGACAATCAAGTAATTTTTTTTATATCTCAAAGAAATTTTAGGAGAGAAGTTGTAATAAAAGTTTATTTTAGATCTATACAAAAAGTGTCTTAATTTAAGTTTAAAATAATACTAATTTAAATTAAAAAATAATCGTAGCAAAGTTTTTTTAATAATTAATTTTTTCAAGAATTTTTCCAATGAGTTTCTAAAAACTTTCTAATTAAAAAAAAAACACTTAAGCAATTTGCCTTAAATTTAATAAATATTTTTAAAAAATATTTAAATCTTGAGTTATGTGAAATATATATTAAACACTTAAGTTTTAAATTTTGAAATTTTAAATATAAATAATATTATTTAAAATTATTGATAAAAATATTAATAATTTAGTTTAATTAACTTTAGTTTTTAATATGTAAAAACATCAAATTTAAATCACAATTTAAATTTTTTTTTATTTTGCTGATAATTTCCTACAATAAAGAGTCTAAATTTAAGAAACTGCACTGTTATGAAAACTTTAAGAACTATTTTTGTTTGTTTTTATTTCGTTATTGCATCTTTGTTTCTAAATTTTAGGAACTAAGTAAATGGAATATTTCAATTTTATTTTGTTCTTTATTATGTTTAAATTTAAACAATTGATTGTTATTTATTTGATGTTTAAAAGCTCTCAAATTGAACGATGTGTCTTTCTTTTGAAATCATTTTACTTCTTATTAAGAGTGGTTTTCATGTAATATCTAAAATTTTTGAATATATAAATTTCTTATAATTGGTATAGTATAAGTATTTAGCATGAAAATAAATAATTTTTTTTATTGTACTTTTTTTTTTGAAATTTTTTATCCTAATTTTGAAAGTAATTTTTTCAATAAAATAAATTAATACTGTGTAAAGAACACAGTAGTTTATGGTGAATAATTTTAATTTTGTATATTAATATTTCTTTGATTGCAAATGATATTTTTAAAGTCTCCCTTTAAATTAAAAATTATTTTCATATTGATAAAGTATTAATAAGAGTAGCTCTTAATTTTAATTTTTAGTTCAATTTTAGTTTTGAATTGAACTTTTATTAGTGATTTGATTATATTCGATTTGATCTGATTCGATTAAACAAAAAAAAAAAATTAAATATCTATTTTTTTTTAAGTTTCTTTTGAAATATTTCATGAAATATTCTTGATATTAAAAATTTTTTTCGATCTAATTTTAATTTAAATATGGTTTAAGTAACTTTTTTTGTTTTTGATATAATTAATTAAAATATTTTAATCAAATACAAAGTTTTTGAATATTTTGTTAATGAAATTCTTTACTATTTATAATTAATAAATATATTATTGATTTTCGATTCGAATGCCTTTTTTAATAATGGACACAAAATATTTTTGTATTTGTCTTTAAAATTTTGTTTGGTGATGTTGTGTCCATCAATATATATAAAAAAAAATTAATAAAATTATTTCTAAGTTTTCTTATTAATATTGATATTTTTTAATGTATTGTTTTCTCTTTAAAAGTATTATGTTTTATATGGTTCTAATCATTATGATTAAAATATTTTGACTCATTGATAACAATGAAAGTTTTTTCAGTTTAATTAAGACTTATTTTTTTTTTAAATGATCAAGAATATATTTTTTTTTACTGTAAAAAAAAATTAACTCAAATTATATTTTAATAAAATAAAAATACTAAAAAAAAAAACAAATTAACTACTATACATAAAATTTTTAAAATAATATCTAAGATTTTTTTGGTTTTTTAAGATCATAATTTTATTTGCATTTGTCAGATTTTTTTTTTGTTAATTTTATAACATAAAATATTAATTACATTTTATTTTAATAATAAATATGCTATGAAAGAATTTGTTTCAGCATTTTCATCATTTTCTTTACTTTGTGTTACTTTTAGAAAAGAAAAAAAATCAAAACGATTTTCTTCCATTATTAAAATAATATTATGTTTATAACAAAGATCGTATTTTTAACCTTTTTTTAGTATAGATATTGTTATTATTTTCTTTTTTTTTTTTTTTTAATTTTATATACTTTTAAACATACACTACAATTATTTAGCTTTGGACTTAGAATCTAAGAAGAAAAAAATAAAATTTTTATATAATTTTTGAAAAGCATTCACAAGACACATAAAAATAATTTGGTTTGTAAATTAAAAAACTGATACACAAAAAACATTAATTATTTTCTTATGTGATATTCTTTTGTTTCAAAAGTAAGTCTTTTTTTCAAATCAATTTGTATATTGTTTGCTTTTTTCTTTTTTTTTTTTGTAATATTTGTAAAATTTTTCTTCTAATAATTTTTTGAACTGTAATAAAATTTTATATTTTGATTTGATTTTTATAAAAAAAGAGATTTTTTATAAGTAATTATTTTTTTTTTGTTTTTACTTTTTTTTACTATTTATTTTTAAAATTTTTTGTTTGGATTGTTAACCATTGGAACAATTTTTACGCATATTTTACGTTTTCTATTTTTTGTGTTTAACTTAATTTTTCTAGGTCTAAATTTTAATGTAAATACATTAGTTTTTATCGTTCATAAAATAAACATAAAAATTAAAATTAAAAAAAAAAAAATCATATTCAATAGGATTTAAAATGAGCATTAATTTGTTAAATAATGCTATTATAACCAAATTAATTTATTTTTACTTCAATCTTATTTGTTTTATTATAGTTTTTAAATCTTTTTTTTTTTTTTTTGCATTTTACTAATAATTGTTAAATTTTCTTTAAATTTCCATCTTTAATTGGTAATAATATTTAAATTTTTTAATTCTTATATAATCATCTTTTATCTTAAAAAGGTGGTAAATCTAATAATACCCGCTAGCATTAGAATAACTCTGTTGATATGCCTGGGCATCTAAAAATAAAAAAAATTTTTTGTTGTAGTAAAAATTAAAAACAGTTGTGTAATTTATAAAATTAATATTTTACAATAAATTTAACTTACCATAACCGCCATATGATCTATCATCATATGACGTGGCAGATGGCTGAGAATAATCTGGAGGCGGTGCACCATAATCCACAGTCGTACCATAAGATTGGCTATAATCTTGTGTGTAACTTTGGTATCTAGTATCTGCTTGTCCATAAGAGGCTGCGCTTGTTCTGTTTTTGATAATATTAAAAACATAAAATTTATAACGTTATATAAAGTTATAATTTTGATTTTTTTTTTATATAAAAATAAAGATTTATAATTTTCTTTAAAGATTTCCTTACCCATAACTTTGATACTGATTCGGATCGTAATCTTGTTGGTAACCGGTTGGAGCTTGTTGACCATATGCTGACTGGCTATAACCATTATACGTTGGGGGAGCTTGCGATGCGTATGATTGAGAATATTGGTCTACATGCTGCATTTGGTCATGGGATTGATAGCTAAGAAAAATTTAATTTAATATTGGCTTTCAAATAAAACATTTTTCTATCTATGAAAATTTAATTTACGAATTACGAAACAATATTAATTTACCTTGGTTGCGAATAACCATGAGATTGATGATGTATTTGCTGTTGATGTTTTACAACAGGTCTGCTTGTTGGTCCCTGATCATATCTACCTCTTTTAGGCCCTGGAGGTCCTGAAGGTGCACCTCGTTTTAATGTAGGTACCGGTGCCACTTGAGTATTAGCACTATGTGGAGCTGATGGTCTTGGTGGACCACCCTGATAACCACCTCGACTACCTCTTTGAGAAGGTCCACTCATTCCTCCTCTAGAGACATACGGTTTTGTCAAAACTTTATTTGGATCACCAACTTGACTGCTTTGAGAATAACCACCTCGTCCTCTTCCCATCGGAGGACCACCACGCCCGCGTGGTGCTCCTCTTGGTGGCCCACCATTGGTTGTAGGAGTTGTTTGTGGACCTGTAGATGAGCCATTACTAGCAGCTGCTGAAGTTGATGAAGATTGTTTATCATCGGCTGACGAAGTTGTAGTAGCAGTTACTTAGGAATTAAAATTAATTTATGTAATTAATTTAGTTTTAACATTTTAATTACTACACGGACTAATATGTTATATTTTTACTTACATTGTATATTATGTGCTGGTGGTCTTCCACTTCCTCTCATCGGAGGCCCTCCTCCTCTAGGTGGGCCACCTCTATTTAATCCCATGCCTCTAGGAGGCCCACCTCTTGGAAATCCCATCCCCCCTCTGCCTCTCATCATGGGTGGTCCACCCATTCCACCCCTCATACCCATCGGACCACCCCTTCCCATTCCTCTTCCACGACCCCTTTCAAAACCACCTCTTCCGCGATCAAAGCCGCCACGACCACGAAACCCACCGCGTGGTGGCCCTGAAGGTGCACCACCAGATGATGATGATGACTGTCCTCCAGTTGCTCCGTCCATTTTGAAATTTCTTTTATAATATATTTTGGCGATTTTTAAAAACTTAGGGTTTTCAAGCTTCCAGCACGACTCACTTTTCAATTTAAAATTTTCTTATCGTCCACAATTACACGAAAACAAATTTATATTGACAAATAATCAATACTTTACAACTTAATCACTACTTTTTTAACTATTTTTAAATATATTTTTCAATTAAATACAATTAATTTAAAAAAAATTAAAGCCTAGCCAGACTGAGTACCTTTTTTTATAAAAATCAATATTTAAAATGGCGCCGGCATTCCAAGTTGACAACTTTTTGACATTAAAATTACACACACGTCATCAGGGATGTACTTAACTTGGGTTAATTTTAGTTTCGGAACTAACACAAAAATAATTACGACTTAAAACTGATTAACCTTGAAAAATTACTAAATATAATTGAAATATGTATTAAAAATTGTTTATAACACAAAAAGTTAAATGCTCCTAAAGTTTGAAAATCTGTTTCACTTTTTTTTAAAATAATCAAGGAAAATAAGTTATCAATAAATTAAGGTAATTATTAATAATTTTTATAATATTTAGCAATTTCTTTAATCAAAAGGAACTTTCTAATCTCTGATATTTAATTAGTAGTTATAATTTTTATTAATTTTTTTTTAATTTTCTTTCTTATTTAAAACTTTTGGTTAAAACTTTTTTTTGTTTAATTTTTCATATAAAGAGTTAATGTTTTCTTAGTTTTTAATACTTCTTCAAGCGTTATATTTTAATATAGACGACATTATTGATATTGAAAGATATATTGCAAAGTCTGTAGTTGCTTAATAAAATATAAAGTCGTAGTAGCATATATGTTAGACATGCACATTTTGTTATTTGTACCTGTTTTGTACATAAAATTTAATTATTTTTGGCTTTTTGATAAATTTTTTTGAATCTTAAAACTTGTTTTGCATACAATTTTTATACCTTTCTTTTCATAGTTTTTTTTTTGACATTTTTCATTACATTTACGGGCAACAAAAAATTTGTAAAGGGAAATCTTAACATTTTCTGAAGTTTTGAACTTCTATAAAAATTCAGCTAGAACAATTCAAAATCAGTAGTTGTTCAGTTTTTGTTCAATAAATAATAATTAACAAATAAAGACATCGGTATAAATCATAGAAAATAAATGTGAAGTGGAGACTGCAGAATGAGAACGAACAGTCAAGCCAAACCAAAAATAACACATTTTTTTTTAAATAAAAATTAGTTGCGGGCTGGCTGACTGCCGACCTGATTCTTTTAATAAAATATTTAGAGAGACTAGCTATGAGGAATATAATAATTTGTTGTAACTTTGTAATTACTAAATCTTTATTTAAGTTTCAAAATTGATTGTTTTTCATAAACTTTTTAATTAAACAAAATTTAGTTTATTAAAAAAATGACAAAGCAGATAATTAAATTCATTGTTCAAACTCAATTAAAATTTTTATTACCGATTTAAGGAAAATCCAAGTCAATTAAATATTTTTTTCATGTAAATTTACAATTATATAAACAAAAGGGTTTTCAACCTTACTACCTAAAACAGCCTACAATACAAAAACTAATGAACGCTTTTTTATATTTTCCCATTCTACAGTTTTCAAAATGACAAATAATTTGTCTCCTTGAACTTTCACATTTTTATTTGTTTTTTTGCTTAATTTTTTAATTTTTGTAAATGTTTTAAAATTAATTTTATAAAGTTATTCGCTTGCACTTTTCTTAAAATTCTCTATCGCCATTTTACCTGGAAAGTATATAAAAATTTATAAGCAACTTTCAAAATATAAAAAAAAAGCAAAAAAGAAAGTTGTACAAAACTGACCAAAACAAAAAACTAGAACAGAAAAGTGTAACTTAGAACCGATTAAAACACTTTAGGACAAAAATAAACAACTGTTCTGAAACTAACGAACGCCAAAACCTGTACTTATTTGTTCTAGGTAATCCTAGAACTAACTAATAAACACAGCAGTATTGTCAATACAGTTCGATTTTTGACGAACAAATTAATTTTGAAATTTGAAGTGGTTTCCAGAAAATTCAGTAACGAAGTTTTTTTCTTTGACAGATAAATTTTTGGAAAATGGATGGCAAATAAAAATAAAGGGGAAAATCTACTCAATTTTCGAAATCATTAATATTTCTTAAAATCTAGGTTTATGAACGTACTAAATCAGTGATAAAGTAAATATCCCCGATTTTTTTTGTGATAATGTCCCAAATTTATCAAACAAATTTTTATTAAGCTTTTTTTTAAAATTAAATTTAAAGGGAAATTAAAAATATTAGATACCTATATATTATCTTTAAATTTAATTTTTTTTAATTGACAACTCGTAAAACAGTTATTAACGTTTTATTTTTTATTAAATTTAATTACCAATTATTGAACCAAAAAATAAAAATAAATGAATAAAAAATGTTTGTTAATTCGGATCAATATTGTTCAAGTAAATAAAAAAATTCAATACTTTTTAAAAACAATTTAATAATTTTTTAATCAATATTTTTATTGTATTCTGAGATTAAGAGGATTAATTGCACGCCCAGCCAATATAGCTACATCAATTTCTTTATCTACAACGAAAAATATAAAAGGATGATTGACGGCTACTTCAATTGGTTGAACTTGTTGGGTAATCATTCCTAAATAACAAAGGAAAACAAAAAGAAAAACTAATTATAAATTTACACATGAATAAATACACTAGTTAATCTTGCAATTGGAAAGTATATGCAGATATAACTAAATAAAAAATTAAAATATATATATAGAAAATGTTTAATTTGAATAAAAATTAAATAAATTTAATTAGATTTAGTAATTTTTCAGAAAAATAAGTTAAATCGTAAAAATGTAACTTTTTCATACCAACTATGCCTAGTAACTATCTCTTAATTTTAATATAAATAAATACATATATTAATTACTTATATAACAAATGTACCTTTAATCTGATCAATAGGTTTAGTTCGAATGTTCACATCAATGATTTGTTCTATATGTTTAACATAAATATCATTTTCATTAGTCATTGAAGATAAATCAGCTCTGGATGGTTCGAATATATCTTTTACACCCATCTAAACAAATTTTGTAATAAAAAATTTTAAAATGGTAAATAACAATTTACAGCTTACATTTTGAAGATCATTTGTTAAATATATTTTTCCTCTTAATTTTAAGTCCGGTATAATTGCTTGAACCCACTTCGGTTTCATTTGTTTTCTTAGACTTCTTAAACTTGGAATATATTTTAAATAAGTTACAGCTGTATCTATATCTATATTAAAGTCAGGTAAAAATATCATTAAACTGTATTCTATTGAATTTAATTCAAGCTCTAGAACAGTAATTTTTTGTGCCACAAAATATTTAAAATTTAAAATACTGTTATAAGTTTTATAATTGGTTTGAATAGTTTCATGATTATTCAAATAAAAAATATGATTTATTGTATTTTTTAGAGAGGTTTCTTTTGGAAAAAAAAACTGTGAGTCAAATTCAATACCAAAATTTCCATCGTTAATATTATCTACATATGGATTTGAAAATGAATAATAACTCTTAGTTGGATTACTATTCAAAAATGTTTCGCCATGTGAATTTATTAAAATATTACGATTAAATTGTTGAAAATTTCCTAAAGCATAGGGTCTGTTAAATGAATTTGCAAAACTATTTCCTAAAAATCTTTTGTTTCTTATAGATCTTATTGGATTGTTAACTTTTTTGTTACGGGAATTTGATATATTAGATTTCTGCTTATTATTTGTGAGAGGGGGAAGAGTTTCAAATTTTTGAGAAGTTATATTAAATGAAGTTGGCCAAATATTATTTTGTTTTTTAATTTTTTCAAAAGTAATAAACGTTTTAGGACGAGAATATGCTGCTAATTCTGGCATATCAGTTTCTTTCGTTGTACCATCGGTTGTTGTAATCTCTTCAAAATCATTTGTTGTAGTTGTAGATATAATTGTTGTTGGAATTATTTCAGTTTCATCATTTATTATGCTTTTTTTAGTCGTTAAATTATTTGTAGAATTGTCCAAGGGTGGATTAATTACACCGGAAGAACTTTCTGTTGAAATATTTATTATTTCGGGCATAGTTTCATTAGGTGTAATTGTCGAAGTTTCTGGCATAAAAAGTTGAGTGTCACTAATATCAAAACTTAAATCGTATCCATAAAATTTTAATATTGCTTCATATTGCGGAGTTATTGTTATGTTATCTTTATTTAAATTTAGTCCGTGAAGTGGATTATCCTGAGGAAAAGAATATGTCTGAAATAAAGTTTTTATATTCTCAGAAAGTTTTTTTTTCATAGATCTTATATAATTGTAAGAACTTACTATTAATCTTCTATGAATATCACGTAATCCAATTCTTGAAATGTCCTTGTTATTTGGTATATCTAAAAAATGTTGTAATTCTAAATAACTACGACCACTGCTTCCCTCATACAATGCAACTGCCACACTTATAAGGGATGTTGGTGAAAAAGCAAAATTATTACGATTTGAAATTGAATGATGATATAAAATTCGATATGCCAAATTATTTGTTGTATCAACTAAAATTTCAAGGGGGGTAATTTTTTTTGTGTATAATTCATTAGAAAATGTTGAAAAAGCTTGAATAAAAGTTTGAGTCTTAAAAAGAGCAAAAATATAAAATAAAATTAATAAAGTTTTAATTATTTTAAAAAATTTTTTCATTTTTAAGATCGTTTTAAATAAAACCACTAATAAAGCACAAAATAAAACAATTATGTTATTTATTTTTCAAAAACGTTCACTTGTTTGGGAATTTAGTTTTTGTACACCGTTAAGACTTAGAAGAAGGTTAAAAATAAACTAAATAATTTACTTGCATATTATCAAATTTATAACTTTAGACTTGGTAATTGTATTATTTTCCAGGTGTGGTTCAAGTAATTAAATTTATAGTTAATTGAAGAAGTTGAAAACGTATTATATTTACATATGCATGTAAAAAGTTGAAATTTATTTCGTAAACTTCTAAAGGAATGAGTTTGCATTGAGTTTTTTTATATTGTTTTTTTTCAAATTTCTATTGCATATTACTATTGCTAATTTAAAATTTAGGTTGTATAACTTGAAAAAGCTACAAAAGCTACACTTAAATGGAGTTCTGTTGCTTAATAAGTGAATACCGATTATATAACAGTTCATATTTTGTGTGAGTTCATAGTCGCAGTACCAACGCTACAAAAATTGACCAAACCCAGATCCTGAAATAGGATATTTAAACCAAAAAATTTTTTGTTGCCCAGGTATTGAGACTATGATATTATTGAAATCGAATCCATACACTAACACTAACTTCGTAAATGCTTTCGCCCTGTTTTTATCTCAATTTCAGACACTTAGGTTTTCCTTAAATACTATATCAACATCTCTTAAAAAAAACTACAGCCATCAGGTCAAGTGTTAGGTCAAGCTTTAGATTTTAGCTTTAGAAATAGGGAGATTTTTAAATAATTAAATACACACCTTATAATTTGTTTTGGTAAATTTATATTTTATTTTGATTTTTTGTTTTAAATAATTTATTTTGATGTATATCTTTAAATTTTTTAATGTATATATCGTTATATATACATAATTAATATATGATATATATTCCTTTATATTTTTTTCTTAGTTTTTAATTATATTATATATATGTATTAATTACAATATCTTCTAAATTTTTTCCATTTTTTCAAAATTCAAAAATATTTTTTTAATGTTTTTATGTATAGGAGTTAATGTGGAATAAAACAATTAAAACAAAAGAAAAAACAATATTAATATGAATTTGTTTATATATATATATTATATATAAGTATATGGAAAATAAAACCAAAATCTTTAGTTTTTTTTTTAACTTTAATAGAGTTATTTTTTTTTATAGATTTTAATAGTACTTTATTCTTTATTCTTCTCTTTTTAAAAATAATTATAATATATTTCTTATATTTAAATATAATTATAAGATATTTATATATGTATATATATATTTAATAATTTATTAATATATTTTTAAATATTTTCTTTTCATTTCATTTTTTTAATTTTAATAAAACTTATATGAATCTAACTTTTTGTATGTTTTAATTTTTTATTGAATGTAAATTTTTAATTTTTTTTATATATTAATAATATTTTTTTATTTTATTTTTTTTTTTAACTTTATAAACGATTTTTTTTTATTATTTAATTATATTTTTAAGCAATTACTGGAACACATTTATACACAGTTTGTTTTTGATAAATCATTTTTTTATAATTATTTTATTTTATATTTTTAAAATTAAATTTTTATTTTTAATTAAATATAAGATTTATTGAAATCTTTTTTTAACACACTTATTTAATTTTATTTTGTATAATTAATATATTTTTAATTTTTTCTTTTATTTTATTTCCAAAATTAAAATTAATTAGTAAAAATTTCTGAATTTAAAGTAAATATTTTTGTTATAAATTATTTTGAAATATTTTTTTGTACTTTTTAAAACGTAAAGATAGTTTTAAAAAGTTTTCAATATAAGTATTCGTTATTTAAATAATTTAAGATTTTGTTTTTTAAGTATTTATAAAAATATTAATTTTTGACATTTTTATAGTCTTGAGGTGTTAAGTGGACATTTCAATTCTCAAAAAATTGATTTACTATTGTTATTTTTTTGAATATTTTTCTTTTATTTAACAAAAATACCTAATTTAATTTCAAATTGTTTTTATTAATTTTAAATTAAATGAAATTTTTTTTTTTGAAAAATAGCACTTGTGCCTAAATAAAAAAGTGTACAAATGGACATGTGGTTTAAATTTTTAAAATTAAAATACCTACATATCCTTTTTGTTTTACCGAACCGTGTCGTGTCCATCAATGATATTTGTTGATAATTATATTTTTGAAATTGATTTTGGGAACCTAGAGCCGCGGGCACGCAGACACCGATTTTTCAGAAAAAATTTGAAACATATTTGTTTTCAAATAGGTAAACTTTTATTTAGGTACAAATATTTATGAAGTGTTACAGAATAACACAATTATATAGCTCAAAAAAGAGTAAGAACAAAATGCTTTAAAAATTAAAATACACAACCTAACTCTCATATTGTAATTCATTCGTATGTTTAGAATTTTTACGATGGATGTCGATGATAAGAACGTAATTTTACCGATTTCATTTATTCTTAAGATTATAAAACTTAGGGACATTTCAAGCAAATAAACATATTATAAAATAAAAATCTGCCGTTTTGCGCAAAAAGTAGTTACGAACTCAATTTTATTTGAGAAGACAAAAAAAATTTATAGATTTTTTTTTTGTATCACAGCAATTCGGAGCTTTAGGCACTAAAAACTAGAATTGAATTATGAATTTACCAATGCATATAATAATATAATCAAAAATTTTTTTAACTTAAAGTTAAAAAATAAGTTCAAACAAAAGAATGATTCAAAATTTTAACCCACTTTGACCACCTTTTATATTATAATAAATCCCATTTCTTTTATATTTTTGTTTACTTTGGAAAATGTTTAATTTTCAATACCAACATTTTTGTATTTTAAATAATTAAATATATTGTGCATTATTAATAAGACTTTTATTCTTTTCTTAATTAAAATTTTTTTTTATATTTTTTCAATAACTTAAATTTAAATTGCAAGTCATAGTCATTTTTCGCTTTTAAATTTAACAACAATCATATTTTATTTATTTTACTTGTAATATTAGGGAGTGTAATATTTTATATATATTTATATATATATATATATATATATATATATATATGTATTTTTATAGAGTTTTAAACGCGCTTAATGTTAATTTTTTTTTTTTTTTTATATTAATGCTATAATGATTTTTTAAGTCTAATTATTTTATTTCATTAATGATTCCATTTAAATTATTAAAAAATAACGAAAATATAATATTTAATTTTTAAATAAAGTTAATATTATAATAATTTGTTTTTTGTTTATTTATATATATATATATTCTCTTTAATTTATGTAATTTAGTATAAAGATGAATAGTGGACATGAGTTAAGTTGCAAAATGTGATAAACTTAGAAATGAGGAAATTTTTTTTTTAAATATATTAATTTTAATTTTAAAATAGAAACATTTATTTAAAAACATTTAATAAAATCATGATATAAATTAAATTTTAGTACATTATAAATAACAAGAACAATTTATATTGAAGTTTATAGTCGATGTTTAACATTTTAGTTGAAAAAAAAAATTGTGAAAAGAAAAAAATATCTTAAATTAAAATAAAATAAAAACATTTTCAATTATAATGTTTTAAATATGTATTTTACTATTTTCTCTTTTATTTTTTCCTTTATCACAATCAGCTTTGAGAAAAATTATTTTAGTTGAAATATATATATGTTTATATTAATCAGTTTATACACGAATTTTTTATTTGTCAAATGAAATTTTAAAAACTATTTTACACCTGTAGAACAAAATGAAATAAAAATTAATGAAAAAGTTAATAGGTATATAAAAATTCTTATGAGAATCTCTTTGAGTGAAAAATTAAAAAAAATATAACATCATTGTGAATACAAATTTTAAAACAAAAAATTTTAAAGAAAAAAAGCCTTAAATATATATCATAAGTGTATCAAAGTATTTAATAATTATTAAATATTTGAAGAGTTGCTGATCCAACTGCCCTTTGGAGAAAAAACTAAAAAATTAATCTGTACTATTTTGAACTCAAAATATATGAGAATGATTTAAATATAATTAAGTTGCATTTTGGGAAAAATCAAATTAAAACCAAAAAAATTATTATATATTACAAAATAAAATATTAAGAGTCAATTTATTTAAACTTAAGCATTTTGAATATTCTAGTAAGAGGGCAACTTTTTTGTTAACTATTTAATCTATGACCTCAATAAATTTCGAAGAGATTGATACGAAGATAAATCGTATAGAGTAATAGGATATTGGATTAGGTAATAATATAAAATTTTAAACAAAATTGTTCTTCGATCATTTTAACATCAAAAAAATTTTCTTTTCATTTATCGTTATAATGGAAATGGCGATTCAAAAGGCACAAATCAAATACTGAAAATTGCAAAAAACAAAAATATCTATAAAATAAAAAAATAAAATAAAAATCAAAATAAGTACCGTTTTCTTAAAGTTTTATTTTTTGAGTGTATTTTTTTTTTTAATTTTAATTTCAACTTAAAATTAAAAAATTGATTATTTTCTTTTTGTATTTTTATTAAATTTTTACTGTTTTTATTTATCTATGTATATGTTTGTATATAATATATGTATGTAAATCAACAACTTAAAAAAAAGAGGGAAAAATAAATATAATTAATTTTAATTATTTTTTTTTTATTTTTTACAAAAATAAAACAAGAGAACAAAAAAATGATAAATATATATATATATATGAACATATAAAAAAAAAATTTTATTTTATACTTAAAGTAAAATTATAGTAAATGTGTAATTAAGTTTTAAGTAAGTGAATTTTACCGTTATAAATCCACTCAAGAATAAATTAATTTAAAAATTTAATTTTATTGCACATTTTCATATTAAAAACATCAAACTAATAATTATGTTATTAAATTTTTAGGTGGGTGAAATGGTTAGCATGAATATTAAAATATAATAAAGGGTTGATAATATATAAGTATGTGTATTGTTAAAATAGTTTAAGAATTACCTAGGGATTATTTACTAAAGAATTGCTATTTAACATTTACTATAACATGTTTTTTAAGTATAATAAAAAAAAAATTATAAATTTACAAAAGGTTTAATTTAATAAAAGAATTTAAAATAAAATAAAATTAATAATTTTTTCTTTTTTTTTATAAAAATTTTGGTTTAAATTTTATAACCAACTTTTTTTTTAAAATTTGGATCCCCGTCTCTTTGGGTCTTTTCAATTTTAATACATATTTTTTTATTATTAGAAAACCATGTTTTCTTTTAATTTTACATTTTAATCAAAAATTGTTTTTTTTTTTTGTTTGAAAATTATAAATACAATATACAAAAATATTTTTTTTAATTTATTTTTGTAGCATTTTCTAGTAATGATTTACAACAGGGCTTCTAACAAAACATATTGTAGCAATTTTAAATACTTAATATAATTATTAAAAGTTTTATCGGTTTTTATAGTTATTTTTTATTTAATTAATATTTTTTTCCTTTTAAAATTTAATAATTTCAATATTTTATTTGGCCCTAATAAATTGTGGTGGTTGATAATATATGGAGGTAATTATAAAGAGGTTAAAATAATTACATTGAATTATAAAAAGGAAAAAGTGTGCTCATCGTTACTCTGATTGTTACTGTATAATTATTTATTTATATCTCTTTTTTTTTTTTTATTTTAAATATATTTAAATATATTTTTTGTTTTGCTTTGTAAATATTTTTTTAGGTTATTTTAAATTTTTTCTATGTACATTTATATTTATATAGAAGTAAGTAAAATTGGTTGCTTTTTAAAGCTAATTTAAAAATTAGAAATACAGTTCCAAAAGATTTTGCGATGTAAAAAAATATATATATGTATATATATTATGAAAAAAATATATAATATTAAAATAATGTAAAATTATGCTAATTGGTTTTGTTTATAACGATATAATCTCAATAATAATCTTAAAAAAAAACAATTTAAATCCACTTAATAATTATTTAACAAAAAAAAATTTTAATTAGGTTTTTTTTAAGCTTATCTATTTATATTGATTATAATTATAAATACAATATATTATTATGTATATTTATAACCTTTAATCTATTCAAATTTACATGATTAAATATTTTTTTTTATAGAAATTTGTACCTTATTTTCAAATGACTTAATATAATAGAAGCAACTCTTCAATTGTTTTTCTAATTAGGTTGTTGTCAAAAAACCTTTTACACTATTTAAATAGTGGCAGTAATGCAACATATAGAATATTGTAAAGTTCTTTTATTATGTTACCTTAACTACACTTAATATAATATGATTGGCTATTCATCGTTCTAGCATAGGTTCTAAAACGATTGAGATCCAAAAGTTTTATCAAATTTTTTGTAAATAAAATTGATATTTTTAATAAATAAAATATTTAGAATAGTAATATGAAACCTTTAGAAAATCATTTGAGGAAAAATATTGCAAAATAAAAGAAAAAAAACTTTTAAATTCGAACTAGCTAAGGGAATGTGTGTACTTATATACTTATTTTAAAAATTCTCTTTTATAAGAACCAGTTTATAAATATTATTAATTAGCTAAAAATTATAATAAATCTGTTTTAAATATTCTGGATCTAAGAGTGTAATTAAGGTTTTGTAAAAATTTATTTTATTTTTATATTAAATTAAAAAAAAATTAATAATTTGTATGTACAATTAAATCTTTTGGAACAAACGTACATCAAAAGCGATTATTAATATAAAATTATGATAAATAATTAAATTATGATAAAGCGATTATTGAATGCGATTTTAAATTTGTATTTTGTGCTTTTTATTATTTGATTATTAAATTTTTTGTATTTATTGTTATTTTATAGTTTTTTTGTTGCTTTGTTTCATTTTTTATTTATTTTGAACGAAAGAAAGAAAAACTATATAGAAACTTAATTGTTTTAGATTTTTTATATTAAATTTATGAATATTTAAAAAGTAAGTTAATCAGAAGATAAATAGTATAAGTAAATATTTCCGACATTAAAAAAAATACTGCAAAATTTTAGATTTCTACAGAATTACAGTTCAGTTATTGCGGATTAATCAATTTTTAATTATTTTCTAGAGCCGTTAGTCAGAATCATTTCCAATCTGTTACTTTTTTTGCAATTATTCTTAACAGTGGCAAGGATAACTTTTATCGTTTGATTTGAACTATCATATATTTTATTTGTTCTTCAAGTTAATTTTGTAAATATTTTTTTAATTAAAACAAAAAACGTGTTTTAAATAAATTTTTTTACGATAATTTATAAATTTTTAACTGAAAGTTTGAATTTAAAATATTAATGATCAATTGATGATGACTTCAAAAGGAAGTTGCGAAACAACCTGTTTTTTTATACCACATAAAATAAAATATGAATTTTAATTGTTAATTGATTAATGTTTTTACAATCTGTAATACCTTGTTTTTTATTTTATTTCAGTAGATTTTTAAAAAAATATGTTTTTTATTTATAAATTTTTTCTATTTGTTTTTTTTTTTATTTTTTTTTTATCTTTTGTACATAGATTTCCACATTTTGTATCATAATAATATTATTTAATGTTAATAATTATAATTTTAAATATCTTTATTTTTCATATTTACTGAAATAAATTTACTATTTTTTTAATTTGGTTTTTAATATAATTGTGTCTTTATTGTAAAGTTTTAATAATTTAAGTTTGTTTTTCCTTTTTTTTTATGTATTTTTTAGAACCATTATTTAAATCTATTTGGAAATATTTTATTTGACAAATTTTACATTATTTATTTAATTATTTTACCTTTCTTTCGAAGTGATTATGATATTTATTAAGAAAAAGATAGAAGGATAGACTAAAATAGCAAAAATGTAATTTTTTTTAGTTATATGTATATACATATTACGTTTTAGCTAGGATTTTTGGTTTTTAAAGTTTTTAATTAATTTCTGTACAATTCTTTTCAATAAATTTTTTGAATTTGATTTCTCATATTTGTGTGGACAAAACAAATTTTACTATTTAATGTTAATGCTAAACTTAATTTTGATTTTAAAAACCCATAAATGATCTAATAAAAATCCAAAACTTTCCCCATCTCATTGATAATCAATTCGATATTGATTTTATTAAATTATACTTTTTACGTTCATGGGTCGTAAATTTTTAAATTATTTTAATAAATTTGTTGTTTAAACATTTAATAGTAAAATTAGTTCAACTAACTAACAGTTCACTTATTTGATATTTTCAGATTAATATTTTATTTTTTGTATTAGAAGCTAGCTAAAATACTAATTATTTAAATTGTTTATAATTTTATTCTGTTACAACTCTATTAAATACTATTGAATTATTGGATTGACACCTGTTCTTGTATCTTTTTTTTTGACTTTTGTCAAAGTGTTTTTTGAAGACCTTTTAAAGGATATGTTTTAATATTACATACGACTTCCCAATTTTTAATTTTCTTCTTTTTGTTAACCTCGTATATAAGTAAGGAAAATCTTTTCCAAATTCATAATAAATCAAAATAAAATGAGTTTTAATAAATTTCACTTAAAACAATTTAAATAAAAAATAATGCAGACACTATTACAGCAATTATAATATTATAAAAATGTGTATTTTAAATTAATGAAAATTTCAGTTGAAAGCAGAAAAATTAGCATCTATTTTATATTTTTTTTTTCCGTTTTATTTTTTCACTTTAAAATTTTTAACTTTCATAAATAATGAAATGAATAAAATTTTCTCTATAGAAGTTTGGTTTGCATCATTTATATTTACAAAACCGTAGATTTGAAATATTTTGGATTTTGCAAATTTCCAATTTGAAATTATGTATTATAAAAAAAAGCTATAAATATCAAGGGCTCAATTGGTGAAAATTCATTTCAGAATTGTTTAGTATAAAAGAATTTTTTTAAGAAAATTAATGTATTATAGATTTTTTTTATTTATATAAACAACAACTGTTTTAAAAATTTTGGTTTTCTTTTTAAATGCTTAAAAAATATTATTATATAAAAAAATTGATTTAAATTATTCAACTTTTTATTTATTTTATGCATATAAATAATTTGTTTAAAATACTTTTTTTTTTTGCTTTTTAAATATAAAATAAAATATAAATTCAAATTTATTTACTTGAAATTAAATATTTTGCTAAATAAATTAATAATATAATCATAAAAAAATAATGAATTATTTAATATAATCGGATTTTTAATAAAAGGAGTTTAATATTTGCTATCTATGTACACTTAAATTAGAACAAAAAAAAAATATGTATAAGCAATATGTATTACTTATTATTTAAAATATGTATTTATATGTATATTTTATATGATTTAATTAAAAGGAGAGAGTATATTAATTTTTAATTTAATAAAAACTAAAAAAAAAATTAAAAGATATTATTTTTTTTAAACATTTTATTTTTTAATAAAACAAAAAGAAAACAGTTTGTATATATAAAAAAAATAAATTTTGTAAAAACAAATTGCAAATAAAATAATTATAATAATAATAATATTAATAATAATAATAATAATAATAGTAAAGGTACTTTACCATTAATAATATGTTCAACATTGATTTTGGACTAACTCTTAATTAATCAGTCAAGAATTAAACAAATAAAAAATTAAAAACGATCTAGTTTGGGGCTCCCATTAATAAAAAATATACTCTATAACTCATCACAATGTTTTATGTTTCTCCAATTTTAAAAGTTGTTAAATAATTTCGTTGTAAACTTTTTAAGTTTGAAGAATTATACACAAGAATTATATTTTTTTATCAAATTTCTGTGTAATATGAACACATAAATTAATTATTTTAATTTGAGATACATGCATTTTAATTATTTTTAAAAATAACAAATTTAAAAATTTTAACTTAATTTTAACAATTCATCTAATTAACCAATTTGACATGTTATATGTCGTGGCCATATTGTACTTTTATTTTTGACTAATAAATATAAAATATTTAAATTCATTAGTTGTCTTACAAAAAAAAATCATTTGCATTCATATTAAAATAACACTTAAGGCAGTCCTAGCAAGTAAATGACACTTTCTCACACAAAATTTAATTAAATTTTTAACAATTATTGTGTAAGTTTTTCTTTTAAATGCTTAATTCCTTTTAAGTTTCACGTTTTACTCAAAAAAACTTGACTGCCTCAATATAAGGTATTATAAAAGACACAAATTTAGATGGTTGTTATAAAATTTTTTAGAAGAAACATGGAAAATGAAATAATTCCAAGCTTTAAAAATGAAAATAATAATTTTATGCAATTTCATATTCTATTTTTGAATGTGCTTTGAATAAACAGGCTTTTGGTAAAAGAAGATCTCTAATACTAAAAATTTTGCAAAGTTAAAAATTTATAGTTTTTCAACTGTCAGAAAGAATCTTTAGTGCTTTTAATTATTTAATTTTAATATTTATTGCATGAAGAATAAGGTATGTTTACTTATGTCTAATTTTTTCATTAGGAGGTTGATTAAGAATATTTTAAACCTGTTTTTCCTGCATTAAATTATAACAACCGTCTTCTTATTTTAAAAAACTAATAAAAAAAACAAACTAATATTATTTTTAAGCACCCAAACTTTTTTTTAAATAGAACCAAATATATATATGCGTTTATAAATATACCATATATGTATTTAAGAGTTTTCCGATTTTTTTATAGTTTTTATTTTTTTATTCATAAGATAAATTTTTTATTATAAAATTTTAAAATTTCTGTAATAATTTCAATGTTTTTTTTTAACTTTTAATTAATAATTACAAAATTTAATTTTTTTTTTCCTTATTATTTTTGTTTTTTAATTTAACTTAAAAATTATATATATACACACGTATACGTATATAAATATATACATATATATACATACATATAGAGAAAGATATATATTTGTATATAACATATTGGACGATATCAAATAAAAACTAATTTGCTTTAGACTTAAATATGTATGTAAATTTATTAATAAAATTTAAGGTTTATTATAGAGTATAATATATATAAATATATATAATTATAAATATATTTAAATATATAAATATACCATATATTTATATATATATATATAAATATATTTAAATACATCTGTATATATATTTATAAAAAAAAACAATTGAACTACGTAAATATATATGTATATATGTATATAGCCTGAAATTCTTAAAACAAATAAATATAATAATATAATATATACTAAAACTACTTAATAATTAACATTGCAAAGAGAATATCATTTTTTTTTTTAATTAAAACAAACTTGAAAAAATTATTATTCCTTTTTTTGTCTATTGGTATAACTTTTTTTTTTAATTTTTTTTTATTTTTTAATAATTTTTTCATTATTTCTCTGTCGTTCTTCTTTATTTTGCTTTCATTTTTATTTAATAATTGGTATTATTTTAATTTTGTATAGTAATTTTTTAATTTTCTTTATGTTTAGAATTTTCTCTAAGTTTTCCTGTGTAAATAGCAAGATAAATTCCTTTTCTTCCATTTTTTTTTTATATTTTTGTTATTTAATAGCACCGTAGCAGCTTTTTTGCTGTTTTGCAGACTTTTAAATCATTTAAAATTATTTTTTTTATTTATTTGGAAAAATTCTAATATTTTATTGTTCTTGATTTTTGAATTATTTTTCTGATCAATATTCTGTTGTTTATCATTTATTCATTGTTGGTGTTTCTGTTGTTGTATTATCATTTTTTTTATTATTAATTTTCTTATGATTATAACTATTATGAAACTGATAATCATTATTATCGTGATCGTTTAATATTTTTTTATATTGATAAAAATTTGACGTCATTTTTGTTGAAGAAGACGTTACTGGTGGTAATGGTGGCGGTGTAACAATAACAGATGTTGCAACCGAAGTTGCTTTTATCACTTTTAATGCTGTAGGAGCGGCTACTACGGTGGTTGTATTAGTTTGATCATTATTATTATTATTATTATTGTAACTAACATTATTATAGTTATCAGATTTATGAATAATTGTATTATCGTTATTATTTTTATTATTGCTATTATTTTGTTTGCTGTGATTATTATTTTCTATAATACTAATATTATGATTATTATTACAATTATTTTCTATTTCATAAATGTTGTCAATATTACTATTGTTATTATTATTATTAATAATATTATTTTTAATTTTATTTTGGATATTTTTTGAAATAGTTTTAATAATATTATTTTGATTATTTGGCGTTGCAGCACAGATTGTTGTTGTTGTTGTTTGTGTTGTTGTTATTGTGGTTGATGATAATGGATTTATTGTTGCTGAAGAAACAGCTGTTACTGTTTGTCCTATTAAACTAGTATTAAACGCCAGCTGATTACTAGTAGATATAATACCAGTGCCAGCTGACGGTTTAGGCCGTTTTCAGTCACCAAAACGACTGCATGCCTTTTTCCATTTGCATTGAGTACACCATTGATCCTTGCGATCCATGCCATAAACTTTACGACATTTTTTATTTTCTCCCCGTGTGCGACGATTAGGTGATTGTGGTGAACGATTAACTGATGAGATTATTGCTGTTGTCGAATTCGATAATGAATTTGTTGATGATAAATGTTGATTAGTGTGTTGTTGATTTTGATATGAAATACCATTACCACCACCATTGATTGTAGATGATTGTTGTAATCTCGGTGCCGTCGTTGCAGTGATTGTCGTTTGATGTGGTAGACGTTGATGTGGTCCTTGTACAATTGTTGTTGTTTGATGCTGCTGTATATTTGGACTTAGATGGAAAGTTGATGGATTTGGTGCACTCTGAGATAATTGGCCATTACTATTGTATTGACTATTATTATGATTGTTGTGATGATTTGCTATTGAAATACTATGGTAATGATTGTTATATTGATTATTACCAGAATTATTGTTGTTTATATTATTGGCGTTATTATTGATGTTGTTGTTGTTGTTGTTGTTGTTGTTGTTGATATTGTTATTATTATTGTTGCTGTTGTTGTTGTTGTTACTACTTATGTTGTTGGCGTTATGATTTGAGCTGCTACTGTAATTGTGATGTTGGTTATGATTTTGATGGGAGTAAGTTGGTGAAGGATATGGTGCAGACGATGTGGACGGACGTGGAGACCATCTTGCATGTTTCATTGGCGATACTGGACTATGAGATGCTACCGAAGATATTGTTGTTGGCGTTGGTTGAGCTGCCCATGTATAGTTATGATGAGCTAATGGTGATGTTGGAATATTAATTGGTCCTATAAAAATAAATTAAAAAAATGTATTTAAAAACAATTAACACTAACTAAATCTATTCTTTTATATAAATTTACCATGGGATGATTTTATTGTTGAAGATGGTGATAATGATGCCAATAGCCCTTTTTGAAAATTTCGAAAAACAATTTGTTTTCTTTGGTATTCTGGATCTTCATGAGGCGGACGTGCCATATCACGATGACTTAATGTCGGTGGTGAAGGTGGACTTGGGGCTTTATTATTTTCAAAATTATCATCTCCTCCAATTTCAGTATAATAGAAAATCTCTTCTTGATCATCCTCAGATTCACTGCAACCTTCATCGTATTCTTTATTACTGTGTTTTGGTTTTTTCGGACTAAAATAGGAATAAATTTTATAAAATTTTAAATTATAGAATTAAAATTATTTTAAAATTTATATAATAACAATTCATAAGTAAAATTGAGTCAATTTGCTTGAAAAGGATAATATTAATTTAAAATATACTAAAGCTCTGCAAAAACAATTAAAATAAACAATAAACATAAAAAAAAATTCAGATTCAAAAAATAATTTATTTTAATAAAAGAAAATATAAACGGTAGAAAATAAAAATGTTGTGATTATAAATTATATTTGGTTTGTGTCACCGCTAAATCAAATCGGTAAATTTAAAGTGATGTCGTCTTACCGCTTATTTTAGGGTTTGTCGTTTTCGTTACCGTTTAAGATAATTAAAATATGTTTCTCTCATATCTGAAAATAATATCTATCTCTTTCTAGCATATAGTATTCTTATTCATACAATGCTAAAGCCAATTAAAATAAAATAGTGGTGTAGAAAGAACAGTAATATTTGCTGTCAAAAAGTTGTATTATAGAAAAAAAATTAGATAATAGAAAATAATTTACCCTTTAATACTTTTAAAACATATTATCAAAGAAATAGAAAATTCAATAAAAATTTTAATAAATGCATATAAAATTTCGACGAAAAATAGATATAAAAACTTATAGATTAAGAGCACAGTTTCTGCATTGCAAGAAAAGAATTCAAGAAAAAAGGAAATCAACCACATTTTACTCAAACAGTAAAGCTTAAAAAAAAAAACCTAAAATTAATTTTGATACTGAATTTATTCAACTTAAGTACTTTGGGAATTGGATTAATTTAATTAAAAAAAAAATTATTAAGTAAAAATTGAAATTTTGGCTGTATTATGTGAAAATAATTTTCGCATAAATTTAAAAGTTAGAAAGAAAAAAGAAAACTCGAAAAATCGATTATCTATATATACCAACATATATATTTATGCATTTCCCTTGATGTTTATTAACAAAAGAAAGGCTTGCGGGGAAAAGGTGTGCACATTTCACGAAGAATTTTGATATTTATAAAATAAAGAACAAAGATAGGTACAAGTCCTAGCTATATACGTATTTATTACCATTTATATTAAAACATCTTGGCGCATTTTAGTTAAAAGATCAATTACAGGACAATAAAAACAAAATAATTGAAAGAATAAAGCAATGATGGCGGATAAAACTATTTTCAATGGCGTTCAAGTGTTTAAATTAAATGAAGAATTTCAACTAATTAAAAAATATAATAGCTTAGCGAATGTAATTTGCACATATGATCCTCAAGGAGTCCTAATAAAACTTAATAGTGGTAAAATTACATTTTTTTTTTAAAATTGCGCATTTAGAAAATAAATTTTTTAATATAGATGAAAATTCATTGATATCAGGAGAATATTTATTAGAGTCAGAAGCAGAGGTTGCTGGTTTAGGTTCTAAAGGGCATGTACTAAATATTGAAAACCAAGAATTTGTTTTTAAATTTCAGTCAGAATCAGGTAAATATAAATTCAATAAGTATTTGAAAATGAAAAAATTATTAGATAATCAAATTATTTTAGATAATCAAAGATTTCGAAAAATAGTAGATAATGTAAAGCGAATCCGGCCCAAATCAGTATTCTCACAACGAACTGAAGAGTCTTCCGCGTCGCAGTATTTTCAATTTTATGGTTATTTAAGTCAACAGCAAAATATGATGCAAGATTATGTTAGAACGAGTACCTATCAAAGAGCAATATTAGGAAATTTATCTGATTTTGAAGTAAAAATATTTATTTTAATTATATTTTTTTTTAAATCATTGTTTACAAAAAAAATGGTTGGTTATTTTAGAACAAAGTTGTTTTGGACGTAGGCGCAGGTTCGGGCATTCTATCATTTTTTGCTGTTCAAGCAGGTGCAGCAAAAGTTTATGCAATTGAAGCCTCCAATATGGCTCAATATGCTCAGCAATTAGTACAAGCTAATGCCGTATTTGATAAAATTGAAGTTATTCCGGGAAAAATTGAAGAAATAGAATTACCACAACATGTAGACATTATTATATCAGAACCAATGGGTTATATGTTATACAATGAAAGAATGCTAGAAACATATTTACATGCTCGTAAATGGCTTAAACCCCATGGGAAAATGTTTCCAACACACGGCGATTTACATATAGCGCCATTTAGTGATGAAGCCTTATTTTCAGAACAACAGAATAAAGCAAATTTCTGGTATCAATCTTCATTTCATGGTGTTGACTTAACTTGTTTGCATAAGGAGGGTATGAAAGAATATTTTCGGCAACCGATTGTAGATACTTTTGATGTACGAATTTGTATGGCAAAATCTATAAAACATGTTTGTGACTTTTTACGAGATAATGAACAAGATTTGCACAATATTGGTGAGTCAATGGTAAAATTAGTAATTTTCTACTTAATATTTTGCAGTGAAGATACTGGTTTATTTATTTTTTCTTTGTTTAAAAATTTTAAGTATAATTAAAAAAACTATATTTTTTTAGATATTCCCGTAGAGTTTCATGCCCTTCAAACGGGAATTTGTCATGGTTTAGCATTTTGGTTTGATG
Organism: Dolichopus griseipennis; assembly: GCA_963082915.1. Taxonomy (NCBI): domain Eukaryota; kingdom Metazoa; phylum Arthropoda; class Insecta; order Diptera; family Dolichopodidae; genus Dolichopus; species Dolichopus griseipennis. Next base: position 1,621,517 of record OY720442.1, read on the forward strand.
TAGAGTTTTGTGGATCAACGCAAGATGTTTGGTTATCCACTTCACCGACTGCACCTCTTACACATTGGTATCAAGTTCGATGTTTATTGCAAACTCCAATTTTTGTAAGGCAGGGACAAATGTTAGTAGGACGTGTAGTTTTAGAAGCAAATCGGCGACAATCTTATGATGTTAATATTGATTTGCGTATTGAGGGTACTAACATTTCGTCAAGTAATACATTAGATTTGAAAAATCCCTATTTCCGATACACTGGCGCTCCTGTACAACCCCCACCTGGTACAAATAATCAATCACCATCAGAAGCATGGTGGTCAACTTTAGATGCTCAGGGTGTAAGAAATGGTAAAAATAATACTTTGGAATAAAAAAACTTTAATTATATTATTTATCTTTTCATTTTAGCTAACGTTCTCGTAAATGGAATAACGGTTAATGGTATTGGTGAGGCGACAATGGATATCACACATACAATTATAAATCAAACAGCATAAACTTTTAATTCATCTTATTTATTTGAAATTATTTGATTTTCTATCATAATTTGAAATACTGTAGACTAATTTATACCCTTTTTATTGAAATTTTAATTTTGGACTTATTCACTTTTAATTTTGTAAAATAGATTTGCTACAATAGAATTTGTGTTAAATTTGAAAAAAAAAAAAAAAAAAAAACGAAATCAATTTAAACGAAATAGTATTTATTCCCTATTATTTTGTTTGAACTTGATATCAATAATCAACTAGAAAAGAGCAAAGTATATACTTATATAAAATTTAAAATAAAGAAATAAAATAAAAATAAAAATGCAATTACGTTATAAAAAAATTGTATATTATGTACTATTATATTAAAAATAAAATAATCAATGCATTAATGTACATTCAAGAATAAAAAAACACTCAAGACGTACATAAAACTTCAGTCAAATTAAATGAAAAAAATAATATGAAAAAGTTTAGAGGTACTCTCAACATATTTAAAAGAATGTTATTTGATATTTTGATTCCACATCAAGATAAAAATTTTTATTTGTGAAACTAGAAATGTTATTTTAAAAAACATGTAGGTTCTTACATAATATGCAATGTTTATTTTGTAAATTAATATATAAGTTGAATTTAAATAGAAATATAGTTTTCGTTTAGATATTTATTTGTATAAGAAATAATAAAAAAAAAACTTGCTATAAATAAAGTAAAATAAATATATATACATATAAGTCGATAGTAAAACTCGATTTAAATTTGAAACTCCTATACCGTAATTAATCATTTTTTATTCAAATTGACAATTTTTATTGGCAGGAAATTGGTAATATTTAATTAAAACAAATATATTTTATTTATGACTTAATATTTATTAAGAAATTAGCTCAACCGACATTAAAATTATACAAAAAAAAAAAAATAAATAAAAAATTAAAGAAATAAAAAAAACCATTTGAGTTAAAATTATTTCTTATTATGTATTATTATCAAAATACTAAAGGTTTGAAGACGCGTACTCCTTTGAAAGTTATTATATCTAGTTCGATTGTGGAAATTCGGATGATTAAAAAATTTTTGAAATATTTTATGTACTGTTTATATTAAAAATGTCCTAAATAGAAAGGTTTGAATTTTGAATCGATTTGCAAAAGAAACAAATTATGTGCCCTCTGAAGTAATTAATTAACAATTTTTAAAAATTAAAGCCTAATTAAAGAGTAACTAATTTAATTATTATATTATGTCACTAAGAATATAAAGTAATTTTTATTTTATATATCAAATAAATGTGTATCTTATCCTAGAAACTTGTCTCCTAATGTGTAAAAACACTCAGTAGGTCGCAATTTTATAAAGCTTTTTTATGTGGAATTATCAAGCGAAACGTAGCGTTTTTTTCAAAAAGCATTGAAAAGGAAAGGTTTTATTGTTTTTAAATAAAAGTGTTAGTGTTATAACTTAAATATTTTAACACTAATAACACTTTTTTAATATTTTTTTAAATAAAGATGTTTTTATTGACTTACCCAAGATGAACATTTCGGACATGTAATTCGATTTTTTCCACAGTTATTTCAGTTGTACTACAACCTTTCCACATGCATTTATATATGATTTGTGCCTGAAAATAAAATTTAAATTTAAACATTTTTTTTATTACATTTTAAATTTTTTAAGAGATTCAATTACATTAATTTTTGTAACGTAATATGTATAAGCAATGTCATCGATAACAAGGTTATTCTATAATATATAAATGAATATTGTGTATATGTATTTTTTTATTACATTTTATTTTAATCTCTATTTCATTTATTTACCTATATCTATATGTTTTTTTACAAAAATCAAAGATTCATCTTTTTAATGAGAGCATATAATATAAATTTTAAATTTTATTATACATGTTGCATTTTCTATGCATAAAAAAAATAAAACTATAATCAAAATAAAGTTAATTTATACCAAAATGAATTTTGACCTACTAGCCTAGATTTGATCGTAAATGGAATGAAAAAATAAATATAAATAAATAAAATCAAGAACCAACCTACCACAAACATACTAAAAGTTCTTACTTAATTAAGAATGTATATTTATTGTAACTATAATGACAAATTAAAAAAACAAAAATAAATCTTATACATATGTATGTAACAACATATAAATGCCGGTGCATTCTCTAATAAGTGTATGCAATGTTTTTTCCGTTCTCTTACAATTTTTTTTTATTTTAAAAGAATAACGAAATTTTTTTACTTTGTAAATGAAGAAACTAAATCATTATTAATTAATTTTGTTTACTAACACTATGCAATTATTTTAAATATATTCGTATTTGCATTTTTCGTCAACGTAAACTATCCTCGTCATATTTGGCTAAGTAAAGCCGGTATTCTTTTGTTTTGTTATTTCGATAAATAGTATCAATGCCAAAAGTACAAAAAATAAAAATAAACTTCTGAGCTAATTTAAACCAGGTCACCATCAAGATAAAAGGAAAAAAAAAGTAAGAATAAAAAACTAAATGTATATTAGTACCTAATGTACTATTTTTAAAAAATAAAACATAATCACCTTTTTGTTTTAATACATTTATTTAGGTATATAAATGATTTATATTTAATAAGTATATAAAATATAAAATAGCTATTTCATACATGTATATATATACATACATACATCTATATTTTATAGTACGCTTTTAACTTTATTTAATACATATTTCTGATATACATACATATTATAAAAATTGCAAGATATTTGCATTCTATTTTTTACATTATTAATAAACTAAACAAATTAATCGCACTTTTAAACTATTTTTAAAATAAAAATATTAAAAATAGGATAAATTTCTATATGCATTTTTGCTTATAGACACATAAACACATAAATAACAAAATTTAAAGCAATTTTTTAAAATTACGGTGCCAATGGTATAAAAACCGCAGCAATTTTTAAAATTGTAGTTCAGAAAAACAAAAACTTTGTGAATGAATATTATTTGAAATTAATAAACCAATTTTTATAGAGCCTTTGTTTTCTACATTCCAAACTCTTATTTACAAAAGAACATATTCCACTAGAAACTATATAGAAACTTAAATTATTCTTCTTTATTTAAATAGAATCACCTTATTTGAAAAAAAAAGGCTTGAGCAGAGTTTAAAGTTTTTTTAAATACGTACTTAAAAAGTATATAAAAATATGTATTTATTTTGACAAATATAATACAAAAACTGCAGTTAATAAATTTAGTTATTTTTTTTTAATACCCTAACAATTACAAATTACAATAACGTGTTAATTATAATTTAACTTGCTTAAAAAGGTAAAAAATTAAAATTACGTGTAATTTTCTTGACGTAAAAAATCAAAGGAACAACATTTTGTTACGTAAATTATATTTTTGATGACGCAGTATGTTGTAAACAAAAATTATTTCTGAGTCATAAAACATTTTTTAAAAATGTGTTTATCAGTTAAAGCTTTATTTGTTTTTCAACTGATAGTCATTGAAAGTTTTAATCAAAAATTAATGTCGTCATCAAAAATGTTTGCTTATTAAAAGTATGACTAATTTTAAATTAAACCATATTCTTGTAGTTTTTACAAAATTGTAATTTTTCCAAATTCTTGATAAACCCATAATTAAGTGGTATAATTAAGATTTATTATATTGAACCAGTTACGCATGAAACATTAAGCCCTTTGCATTTATAAAATGAAAACTGAACCACTTTATTATGTAAAAACAAAAATAACTTTTTTTATTTTAATTTTTTAACTAGTTAGTATATGTAACTTTATCTCAAAAATATTAATGTTACAACCAAAAAAGGCTAAAGTACATCAAAAATAATTTAAATTATAAAAAACCTAATATTTCATTAATTCGACTAAAATAGTTTATATTTTATAATTTTTCTTTTTAACCTTGCTAGTTACCACATACAAGTTACCACATACAAGTGATAAAAAAGGTAAGTATGTTGGAAGAGTTCCATTTGATTCACTAAGAATATAATGCTTATAAAAGTACATTTTCTCGCAAAATGTGTTCTTCAAAAAGTATGTTAGATTCACATAATTCTTCAAACAATTATACAATAATTCATGTTTGTGTTTCTACTGTGGTTAATTACAATTAAGAATAAGATAGTACTTGTAATTTTTAATTACCTTATTTTTGTAATTAAAAAATATTCCTTAAAGGACTCACTTTTAAATTTATGTATTTGCATTTTTCTTTTTATTTAATTTTAAGTTTACATTTTTTTAATTCAACATGTTTTAATTTTTAATCATTTAGGATTTTCTTTTATTATTTTGACATAATTTAATTAGTGACCTCATTTTATACCTGTGCATGTTATCTATAGTCTATAGATGTATATAGTATAGTTAAATATCTATTTTGTAAAATAATATTTCGTGTTCTATTTAGATATACTTTTAAACTAAACGATATCGTAAGACCTATAATTTTAAATGCTTAAATCCTTTTTTTTTGGAAAAAGGACACTTTTTTGCTATTTTAATATTGCTTTTTTTTTTTGAATCAATGTTTGTATATTTTTAAAATATTATTTTTAATTGCAATAGTTTTACATGCTTTTACTCATGAATGACCTAAATGCAAGATATTTGATTCAATTTCAAAAAAAATTACATGCAATTGTAAGTACATATATATATATATATACAATTTACTCAGGTACCTATAGGGTTTACTTATATATATTCTTAACCTTCCCCAAAGTAACAAGATAAAAAAACAATACAATTTTTTTTTTAAATAAATGTAACAAGTTATAAAAAAAAATTAATTTATATGAATATATACATACATATATACCCCAGTAAATTACATCATGACCTAATAACCTCATTTTATAGTTTTTTTTAAAAATAAAATTCACTATAGAGATACATTTTTACATACATAATATATAAATGTGAATTGGAATAATATAATGTGTACATAACCTAGTAAAAATATACACCACAAATACCTAGTAATTTTTATTTTATTTTTTTTTTATTTGCCCCACTTTTTAACAAACTGCAAAATGAGAAGGCAAAAAAAATATATTGAATCAAAACTGAATTGTTTACATTACATCATAAAATAATGTAAAAATTTTATTATATTTTCGTTAACAATTATTATTAAAAATAGATAAAATATTTCAATTTAAACTCATATATTCTACATACAATATATAAAATGTAAGTAGGTATGTACATATATAATTATTTTATATCAATCATAAAAAATTTAATATTCTTATATGATTATTTTAAGATTGAATGGAAATTTATTGGTTTTTGGAATCCAATCCAAAGACTCATAGGTTTTGTGTAATGTTGTAAGGTAAGTTACGTGTTACTCAATTTTTCTCTTTAATATTTTTTGTAACCGGCTTAAAAAAATAAAAAATAGTGTGACCAGATAGTTTAAATTTTTAAAACGTTACTTATTTAATAGCCAAAAGCATATGGTAAAAGTTAACCTTAGTTTACCTTAAGATACTTTTAATATCCTAAAGATTCTGATATATAAATAGGTACATACTTTCAAATAACTGAATTTAAAACTCTTTACAGTTCAACTTTCGTAATAATAGACATCTGGCATTAAAATTCCTATTAAGAACATTATAATTTAATTTGAAACCTTTAATATTTAATCTTTATGCAACATATTAGGTGGGGTTCATATAGTTTAATAGAAAATTTACAAAATATAATAAGATATATATTAGGTAAGTAATTAGATTTATTTATAAGTATGTATTAGTTATTTGTAGTACTATGTTATTTTATTACGAACGTTCTTATTTGATTTTATTTTTTTTTATAAATTTAAATATGTAATATATGTATATAATTGATTTGCAATTTTTATGCTTTATAAAAAAAGAGACTTCATACAACCCTTGATTAACATTAAATGTATACCTATTCTGTCCTAACCTTTCCTGATTCCCAGATATTTGGTTGTGAAAGCAATTTTAGATGGATATCGTATTGTTTTAATTAGTTCCAATTTAATTTTAGGTTTAATTTCCCAGAGGATTTTTAAAGTTCACAAATAAGGAAAAAAGTATTGATAAATTATTGATGAATAATTGAAATTGATTAAAACATATTCAATGTGATAAAATTCAAAGTAAGATACATCTAAAACATATTAAATCACTTTTTTAAAAATGATGAAATAATTTTCACTTCAAAATCGTGATTATTTACCGTTATATTTTATCTTTTTTAGATTTATTATCATTTTTATTTTCTTAAATTTCGCCTTAAATAAAAAAAAAAATTAAATTAATTTTGAGCATAAATAAAAATACTGAACTAAAATCATAATCATGATTAATAAATATATATTATAATGTACATTGATACATTTATTGTGATTGTGATACATTCAATTCATTTTTCTAAATGATTGATATTTAATGGTCACGGTTTTATTAAGATTTTAAATTAAGATTTCATATGTACCCATATATTACTAATCATATTTTTTTATTTAATTGTTCAAAATGCAATAAAGCACTCTTAATTTCATTATAAAAAAAATTATGGTCAATTTCTACATTTAAAATAAATAAATTCAACTAACAAAAATTAAATTATGATTGAAAAATTAAAAATATCAAATAATTGAAAAGTTATGTTGAAGTTATTGAAATTATTTTTGCAAGTTTTTCGAACAAACATGCATTTTTATATATTTTTAAATTTTAAATAAAATATAATTTCCTTTATTATATTTTCAGTACATTTTTAGTTTTTTGTAGGAAAATTAAAATTAGAACAGAGACTATCCAAAATCATTTAAATTTGGGAGTAATAGTAAAATAAAGGCAAAATTTAAGAGAAAATAAAACATTTAATAGGTATTAAACTTTCTTAATTTAATTAATTTATAATAATTTAAATTGTCCAATTAATGCGTAACAAAAATTAATTAAGTTTAAAATTTATCAAATTAAGGATTAAAAGATTTTCCCATCATAACTCTGCTCGCTCGGTACAAAATTAAAATATTAAGCACACCTCGTATTAAATAAATAAATCTTAATGAAAATCGTTTTTAAAAATTTTGTATCTCATTTTTTTTTCTTCTTTGTTTTTATTTATTAAAGATAATTTTAGTAATTTATATTTACAATTACATATAGATACATCTCTTAAATATATATATGTAAATGTAATATACATTTTATATACAAATAACAAAAAGTAAACAATCATTTTTAACATTATTATCATCATCAATATCAAAACCAATTTGATCATCCCCTATTAGACCCACTATAATAAAATACAAATATAAAATAAAAACAAATTATATTTATATATTACATTATATACATATATTTAAATATATTTGTTTAAATATGCTTGTATATAATTATAATTTACCCAGGGAAAACTAGGGCTTTTTTCAAACTCTTTTAAAATTAGGTCACACGTTTTTTCAATATGCCCATCATACCCATAGCCACCCACTAAAAAAAGTTTTATTTATTTTTTTTTTCAACAATAGAAAAGGTGCAGAGCATAATGTTACACTGTTGTTGTTGTTGTTGTTATTGGTTTGGTTGTGTTTGTGTGTAATGTTTAAGTAAAAAGTAAGAGGGGAAGAATTAATTTAGATATTTTATCTTTTTTTCAATATTTTTTATTGTTATATATACGAAAAAAATGAATCCTATTTACAAAATACATACATAAAATGTACTAATATATTTTATGTGTTATATTATGCTTGACCGATAAATTACATAAACAATATTCAACATAACTTATCATATATATAAATATAACTATATCATAGACTAAAAGTCTTTATCTTTCATTTTAAATTTTCAAAAATAACAGATAAAGTTTTCCCAAAATCCGAGAGAGAGAGAGAGAGAAAGAGGGAAATAAAAAAAGTTAAAAATTGAAGTACATATAATCATATCATAAGAGAGAAAATTTAAATTAAAAATTTTTTGGGGAAATGGGAAAAGGAGAAAAAGAAAATTTTTCAAGAGAACTAAAAATTATTAAGCTTAAAAAATTAAAAAAAAAAAACCTTTATTTGCTTTTATATGTACCATATTTATATTTATATATTTATTATATGATTCTAAAAAAAGTAAACATTACTAAAGTAAAATAAAAGTTAAGTTGAGGTACAGTCTCGTATTTTCCTATCAAGTATCAAAGTATACAATTTTTTAATAATTAATTCAATTCAAAATTATTTTATTATTATTTTCAGGGGAAAGGGGACCCAAAAGAGTTCTATTGTTTTTGTTGTGCATTTTCTTGCATTTATGAAGTAGATATTAAAAAAATTTTCATTAAACTTCATATTATAGTTATTTTTATATAAATGTATATATGTATATATGTATGTAAAATTAAAATTTATTGTAATATATAAAAAAAAAAAATTAAATTTGTATATATGTACATGTAATCCACCTTTGCCATTATAAAATCCACCCTATGCACATTAGATCATTTTGTTTCTTGTTAATTATTAAAATAAAAAGTTTTAGAGTATATGTAATTACTTTATATATAAAACTTCAAGGTTTAGTTCAACTATATATTTTATATAAATATATACATATGTATATATTGTATTTTGTATGTAAAAAGTTTATGTAAAAAATCAACGAAGGATAATATAAAACATAAAAATCCTTCAAAAGGACACTTTTAAACTGTTTTTAAGGTTATTATTATTATCGTTTGTTTTCTTATTGAAAAAATTTTATTTAACCTTCAATTATGAATAAATATATACATTACATACTTGTATATATGTAATCGTATAGTTGTTTATAATGAAAGTAAATACTAGATAATAAGAAAAAAATTCATCATAAAGAAATAATGGTAAAAAAAATTCACTAGAAAATTCATTTTGATTTGAAATAAATTGCAATTTCTTTATTGCAAGAATTTTTTTTCCCTTTCATCTTTAATGACAATAATTATTTATATATACATATGAATTTATTATAAATTTATCATCATATTTATATTATTATGTATATTAGTAATAATTATGTGTTATGAATTTTAAATTAATTTAATATAAATATAGGTGGTACCTATTAACCTATAACAATGAATTTTAAAAACAAATTTAATGTCAAAGTTAAATCTTTGTTTCTCTTTATTCTATTTTTATCTATATATACATATTTACGTAAATAAGTACTAACATATTTATTATATATATAAAAAAAACCACGATTTTAACGTAAATAAAAAATATATATAGGTACATATAATATATATGTATATTTACTCTATTTGCCCTATTTCTTTTATTTTAACTTTTTTTTTCGCTGCTGTACATTTAAACTTTACAGAAATAGTCATTTATTGATTAAATGTAATTGCATAAATATATATACATACAATTATATAAAAACATTAAATTAATTTTCATATGAATATTAATTTCAAAATAAAAAAAAAATAAATTATATGTATGTATGTATGTACAATAATAATAATCCAAGATGGCTCCATTTTAACTCTCACTTCTCAATGTTGTGCGCAAATCTTAAAAAAAATGTTTACCAGTTGAAATTTTTATTTTTTATTAATGATTTATTTTTATTTTATGCAATTTTAATATATATACTTTGTTAGTATATAATGTATTTAGTTACAACATAAATACCGTTACTTTATAATAAAGTTTTAACGAAAATGAAAAGCTTTTTATTATCGGCATGTTACAACATTATTTGAGTATAAAAAAAAAAATTTGGGAAAATTTCTCAAAAAAATAGATAAAAAAAAAAAAAAATTGAATAAATTATATGTACCCCATTACCTTATTTACCCATTTCCAACTATGACAACTATATATTTTGGATTCATATGAAAAGGTCAGGAGAATCTGAAACATTTGAATATTACAACAGTTCTTTCGGTATTTTTTTGTATTTTAAAAAGTTGCGAAAAAAACTTTTGAGAAAAAATCCATATTTTTGAAAGAATGGAAATTAAATGATGAAGAAACTTTATTTTGTATATAAATTTCACTTATATACATCATACATTAAAAATTTTATATACTTATTATTAATATTAGTATGTAATAAAATAAAATACAAGTCAAATTATATACGTACCTAAATGGTAAATATATTTTAGTAAAAAGTTGATTGTAAATCAATACTTAAAAAATATATATATATATAGTTATATGTATATAAAATATATTTTTACTTTTTGTGTAAAATGACCTCGACATAGTAAACTTGACAGAGACATTAAAAAATTACACAAAATTTTATATTTAAAAAAATACAAAAATATATAAATGAAGATCAAATAATTATTTAGAAAATATTTTAATATGTTTTAACATTATTTTAAGAATATTAGTATATTAAATAATTATTTCCTTTATTTTAATACCTAAACTCTGGATTTGTCCAAAATGGATTTCTAAATAAATGTAGAACAAAAATTTTTATTAAAATTTATTTTAATTTATTATTAATTTTATATTATTTCAAAATTAATGTACCTTCAAAAAAACTAAATTTTTCTGATTTAAACTATTAAGTTATGTTACCAAAGGTCCAAAAGTCATGAATTGATGCATCTTAAAAAGATATTCATCAAAGGATCATAGTGTAAATTAAAAGTAGTTTATAAAAATATGTAATTACGATTAGTTAAAGGGCCATTTCTTAGACGTGGTTTTTACTTATAATTTATGTAAATAATTAAAAAAAGTAGAGCTGCAGTTATTTTTAATAAAAATTAAATTAAGAAATATTAGATAATAATTAAAAAAATAATATTTTAAAATTTTAATCAAAATTACCTCAGATTACAAAAGAACAAAAGAAACATTAGTAAATTTATTTGGAAAATTTTTAAGTCCACTTTATTTTTAACTTTTTATACAAAAAGTTTATTTTAATCCATAAATGAAATTTTTTATTGATACTAGATTTCTTAATTTGTTTATTAAATTGCAATTTTGGATTATTTGTATAATATTCAGAAAATTTGAAATTAAGGAAAATTTCTTAAGAATTTCTATTAGTATTTGAGTGTTTATTTACAGATCCTATCGCAATTTAAAAATTAAAACAATGTACATACTAAAGTGAAATTAATATTAAAATTGTTTAAAAATAAAAACCTTAAAAACTTTTAATTAAAACTTTATTTACTTAAAATTGTGTTTTTAAATTCTTTATTTATGGGTGTTTCGCCAATTATCTGCCATAGAGGTAAAGATAATTTTAGGTTGCAAAACAAACAAAGATTTTGTTTGAAGATGGATCCGGAGACTTACCCGTTTGGGAAATATGGACTTATTAACATTTTTTTTAATTTGAGGTCTTTAAATTTGAAACCAATTGAAGATAAAATTATCGTATGTTATGTCATTTCTTTCTAAAACTTTGTCAATGAAATCTAGATATAGATGTCTTAGAACGGGGCTTGTCGAAACGTGAAATTTTTTAATAAACAAAAAAAATTGAAATTTTTTCTATTCAAAGAGTTTGAGCATTGACAGTGATGTGGTTAGAGTGTCAACCCTTCATTCGAGGGATCCAGACGTTTATCTAATTTAAAATTATTACAAAATATACACCCTTATTCTAAATTCCCTCGTAGATTTTCTACCTAAAATTGAGTGATTCTAAATTTTAAGTGATTCTAAATTCCCTCGTAGAAAATTAAATTTGCAATGACAACTTTGACGTTTGAATTCATTTTTTTAAGTAAAAATTATGATTGTTGTTTTCAATTTTGTGGTAATAATTTTTAAATATTTTGAAAAGAGATTTAAATATTTTTATAAAACAAAGTTAACTAAACAATTAAATAAAAATGTAAAATATATGTACAGAAGTGAACTGATTACGAAATAATATGAAGTACGAATATGATACGAATAAATATTTCTTTTGTTAGATTTTTGCAGTTTTCGTAACGTTAAGTCGGAATTAAGAACCACTTTTTCGTAGATTATCTCCGACTTAGCCGTACGAGAGACTTTGGAATAGGCGTGATGATAAAAAATAGAGTTGGATCGATTAATATCCAAGAAGTTCAGAGTGTTATAATAAAGCTAAATAATCTATATCATTTGAAAATCATTGAATTCAAAACAAACTCATTTATAATTGATCATGATCAATTATAAGTGAATATACATCGAGTACTTTACATCATGTTTCAACATTTACACAATTGCGTAAAAACTTATTTTGTAGTTCTTTTAAAAAAATACCTTTAATTTACTGTAAGAGTGTAATTTACATAAAATTTCTAAAAATAATAAAAGTTACGTAGTAAACGAAACAAAAAAAAACTATAAGAACGTGAACAAATATCTGAAGGATATTAGTCATAAAATTTTATATGCTTATAGGTCAAGGATATCTTTTTTTTCTTTATATATTATAATTTATGTATTTACTAAGTTTTAATCTATTACATATGTATTTTCGATTCTTATTTAAACAAAAAATTAAAATTTTAACAAAAAACTAAAAGGTAAGTATGTAATCATCATATTATTATTATTTTATTATTTAATATTTTTATTTTAAACTTTCTTTTTATTTTATTTACAGGTAAATGTAATATAAAAATTTTCTTAACCTTGTTAAAGTGATTTCTAAGAAAAATTAAAATGTGAAAAATAAATAAACAAAAACCTTGCAAAATTTACAACAGCCTAACTGATAGCGCGTAAGGTATTATAAAACCTTGGATTAATTTTTTTTTTCAATTTTACTACAAATTTCAATGTACATTATTTATGTATTTGATATATATGTACCTATGTTATATATAATTTTTATATATTTTACTTTGCTTCTTATATATTTATTCCTTTTTACATAAATAATATTTCACCGCCTTATAAAAAAAAAACAACAATTTTAAAGTATATTAACTGCAGATATAAAAACATATACACTACACACTAATACTAATACAAATAACGAAAAGAAAATTCTCATATACAGAAAAAATAAATAATGTGGAAAACTTTAATAAAGGATTTTCAATTATATATTTAATTTTATATAAAGTATATAAAAATAATTTTATATGTATTGACTTTTGTCTTTATATACAATATTTTCTTTCTGTATCCTTGTTATATTTATATGAAAAGTAGGTCAGTAGAACAAATTACAAAAAACAACAACAATTTATTTAAGTAGGTATATAAAATGGAGGGTAAATTTTCCGAAAGTATATAATATGTGTTTTTTTTTTATTTTTCTTTATTGAATTTAACTTTGATAGAATACCAGGGCCATATTTAATATTATAATATTTAACTTATATATTATATACATATATTATATTTGAATATATATTAAATATATAATATATTTTTTTTCTCTCAAAATATTATAATTTCAAGACTTTTTAATATAATTAAAGAGAATGTCAATTGACAATTTTAACTCTGATAAAAAAAAGTTAAAATAAATTATAGGGGGTAAATTTTCTGGTTCATTTGAAAGAAGAATTGGATACACGAAATTTGTGCGTTCTATGAATGTGTATACAATTTATTATGAGAATAATATTAATTCTTTTTATTCGTTTATTTGTTTGACTAGTTGCGATGCGATGCGATGGGTAGTAGAAAAATAGGCTAGACATAAATAAAACTTTGTAAATAAAATGGGAAAGAAGTGCGTTAATTGAACTTTGTATTAATAAAATATTATTTCTTATTATAAAATTAAAAAAACGAAGCTAATTATTTCAGTTCTGAAATATAATTAATATAACGTATAATTTATGTTAAAATGTAATTTGAAAGAGTATGAAATACGAGCTTGAATGATTATAAAGCACAGTTTAAAGTTTAAACCTCTAATTTTTAGTAAATACAAAAAATATAACTTTTTCAAAATTATATTAGGTACTTAAAGTCGAAAAAAAAACTTGGCTCTATAATTTATAAATAGATATTAAAGTTTAACTTAAAGGTTTGTCAGTTGGTCATTAAATTAAATATGCACTGATAAAAAATTTAAAATTCCTAAGTTATTCATGATCTGAATCACCTTTGACTTTATGATATTGGTTTTGATTTCTTTTTTTATGTTTTATTTATTGGAAAAAGTTCAAAATTTAAAAAAGGGATAGTGGGTATATAATAGTAACTGAATGTATTTTTAAAACTAATTTTTATTTGGCAAATTATATAATTTCAGTATAAATATTCTTTAATTAAATTTTGATACCTGCCAGGAGTTCTAATACATAACCGAAAGGTTATAATAATCGAAGATAAATGACCAATAGGTATTTTTTAAAGTAATTCACATTTGTGTACAACTTAATTTACAAACTTGCGAAATTTTATAAATGTTCAATGTACATGCACATATATATACATGTTAATTAATATATTGCCATATGTATTTAGTAAGATAATCCTACACAAATATCTTTCGTTAATTAATATGTAATAGATAATTATGCTAGAGCTTTATGGCTTGGCCACAACGATGGCAGACATGACGCAGCCTCAAAGTCGCAAAATGTCAAAAAACGAAGCTATAAAATTTTTCAAGCACAATGCAAAATGTTGGAAGCGATAAAATAAAATTTAATGTAAAACAAATAAAAATTTTTCAGTCACAGAATTAACTTTATTTTATTTTAAATTTTTTAATTTATTATTTACATTTCATTTTTTAATTCTTATAATTCTATATTCTTCAATTTTAAAATTAAAAGTAATAATAAATAATGGAATAAAAAATAAAATTAACATAATAAATTAGCTGTCAAGTTACCACAGAAGTTAAAAATTGATTTACTTTTGCGCTAAGGCTGCGTTGAAACTTCGTTGTTACTTTTCATTGAGTGCATTTGTATTGTTTTCCATATGTTTAACTTTTGATGTAGAATTTTAACGTTGTTGGGTACACTCATTGTGCTCAGGAGATTAGGTTTTTTGTAGGAACATTTTCGGACCCGGTTATTTGAATAATTATAACAAATATAAACTTTATATTATTACAAATGTATTTACCAGAGAATATCAGTTATTGGATCACAAATTTCAATTCAGAATCTCCGCGAACGTGAAAGAAAATGTCTCTTTAGTCTTTTTATATATTTATTAAGATTAATTTTATACCAATTTTTTGAAATTGATAATCGATAAATATTGGTCGATTTTTCTTAGAAGATAAGTTTTTTTTTTTAATTTAGATCAAGATATGTAGATATTCTATGCAGAAATAAACGAATTGAAAAGTTTCTGTAATTATGTCCAAAAGTTAAAAATATTTTAATTTTTTGACCTTCAAGCAAAATTTTTGGGATCTTTAATTTTTTGTTTTTTCCGGAACCGGAATAAATAAATTTTGATGTTCGAAATATTTAATTGTTTGATTCTAAATCTTTTCAATTTCTAATCATTGGGATAAAATTGAATAAAATCTAATTTTAATAATTCATTCATTTTTCAAATAATGGTAATGATATTCTTTGAATTTTATTTTAATTAGAACTTGTTTTTCAATAAAAAATCCAAAAATATTAAGCTTCGACATTTAATTAATAATTTAATAAACAAATTTAAATAAACATATTCAAAAGAGACTCATTATTGATAGTTATATAGATCTAATACATATCAGATAATATCAAATAAACCAAAATACCTAGGTACATACATACCTATATAAATATAATATTTCTATACTAAAAAATAACACAACCAATTTTTAAAGATAAACTTTTAGTATAAAAAATTATGTGCTAAATAATTAATTAAAAATAAAATAATTACCAACCTAAGTAACTAGTATCTACAGTTTTAAAGAAATAACAAGACATTAGTTGTAGTATTAGTATTTTAGATAGGGAAAATATTATTATCTCCGAAAAATATTAAGAATTTAATTTTATTATTATTAAAGTATAGCATTGGAAAATCAATCGAATAATTTTAATATAATTTTTCTAATAAAAATGAAATAGATATTTATATTTTATATAAATAGGTATGTATGTATATTTATTACTTAATAATTATTTAAATTAATTTTGCTTACATCATTACATTTCAATTTTGTTTTGTTTTTTTTTTTCATTATACAAAATTTCTTTACGCATACGCAATACAGCAAAAAAAAAAAAAATAAAACAAAAAAAAAAAAATTAAAACACATATTACGAAATTATGTAGAATTTTACTTGAAGATACTTTATAAAAAATTTTTTCTCCAAAAATTTACATACATTTTACATACATACTTTCATAGTTATGTACATACATAGGAATATATACATATATGTACATACATATATTTTTTAAATTGTTTTTAATAATAATTAACAATAATAAGTGTGCTTAAAAAATAATTTACGCGCCAAAACAATATTAATTATATAGTATTAATCGTAGATAGGTAATCATCTCTTTAAATTCGTAACAATGTCACGTCACTTATCATATTCCGAAGTTCAAAACACATTTTTTTTTTAATTTTAACATTGAATTCAAAACCTAATTGGATATGTGCTTTGTTTTTTTTTTCTAAATACCTTTATAAATATGTAGGTATGTACTCAATTAAAAACAACATTATATATACATAACTATTATCATTTATTTACGCATCACAATTTAAACAGGTGGGTTATTTGGTAACTTATTTTTTTTTTAGCAAAAAAATAAAACAAACAAACAAATTAAACATTAAACAAAATCTTGTGTCATATGAGATGGAATATACAATGTATAAAATCTATTATTCAGATTCAATTATTAAATTGTACAAATAATTAGAAAGAGATAGAAAAATATGATAATAAATACAGAATACTACATTTCTAAAATACGTAATATAAAATTGACAACGTAATAAACGAAGGAAAAATTCTTTCATGATTTGGATAAATAAAAACACAAATTATTGTAATTGAGAATTTGTAAATAGATTCTAAATTTTTTTAAATGAAAGTAATAAAATAACATAATATTAATTTTATAAGGAAGTTGGGATTATTTTGTTTTTCTTATTTTTATATAAAAAAAATTTTTTTTAAGCAACAGCAGCATTGAATTCTTTGTTTGTAAACAAAACTGAAATGTTTTTTTTTAATGCAAAAAAAAGGCTGATTTTGTTCATATTCTGCCTGCCGATGTTTATTACAAATACAACAATATACAATACAATTTAAAGAGTATAAAGTAGTGTTGCTTTGGATTGTGGCCTCTTCTATTTTTTGTTTAAATACCGTTTTTCTTCTTTTTATGCTGTGCAGTGTAGTGTATATATTTATCTTGTAGCTTACAACATACATTTATGTTCATATATGTATTTATGTATTTATTTATTTATTTGTTACAAAATATCTCTACTTTTCTTTTATTATTGTTTTGTTTAATTCATATGATTTCATTACTGTTTTTTGTGTATTTTTTTTTTCTTGTTGGTTTTTTTTTTTCAAAGGTTTACGACAAAATTATTTAAAATAAAAAAAAGAAAACCTCAACTTTTGAACTCTAAAGAATGTACCATACATACAAATGCCCATACCTTTATTTAAAAAGTTCTTAAATTCCCCCTTTTTTTTTGTGAATGGTTTTGCGTTTAATTTTATACAGATTTTACAATAACATTTTTAGCTACAGTGTTTATTAAATAGGCAAACTATATGTTATAACATTTATTATAGATATGTAACATACATAGAGTTCAATCATTAATATAACCTAAAAAAAAAATATGTCAAATTAAATTCCAAAAACTAAAATCAAACCAAAATAAATTGAATAAATATTTCAAATTTGTACATACAAACATACATAAATATCAATTGACCAAAATAGTATAAATAAAATTTAGACAAACCATCAATTTAACACAATAAAAAAAGAAAAAAATTCATCATATATTCTTAAAATCAAAACAAAATGTTGAATAAAAAAAAAAAATCAAAAGCAAAATAAAAATCGTACAAAAGAACAAAGAACGCGTAAAAATGTGTTAGGTTCAGTCGTACTTTGAACTTTTTTTGCTGCATTACATTTACAAAAAAAAAAATAAAAAAAAAAACAACAAAAACTTAAAGTAGCATTCGCATACCATAAAAATATTAATTATCATACATTTTTATATTTTATACATGTGTTTATAATTTTTATATTAAATTCTTAGAAGAGTTTTAAGTTCTATTTGTTTCAAGAACTTTTAATTTTGTAACAGTTCATCCATATTTACATACATACACAACATATGTGACGACTTCATAAAATATATCTACCAAATTTTATCAGAAAGTATCTTTTATCCTATTCTAACATAAAGTACAAATGAAAAAAACAATGTTTACAAACATTTTTTAGTGTGTTTAGGTTTGTTATATTTATACCTACAATGAGCTAGAGTGAATAAATTATGTAATCAGTTTGGTTGCTTTTTACTTTGTTGTTTTGTTTTAGCCATAGTAATGGATAAGATAAATGTATATATGTGTATAAATATATACATTTATGTAATAATACATAATAGAATATAATTATAAAATGTAATGCATGTATTTTATTTTTGCCAGGGTACACCACAAATTTTCATTCTATTTTCTTTACTTTTCCTTTTTTTATTAAAAAATATTTGACTCACACATGCAAAAATAACTGTAAACTGTAAAGTAATATTTAAACCTTTGATTGGAAAAACCCACACATCTAACACAATACAACAAATTTATGTGTGGATTTAAAAGTATCTTGGATTCTTATGTATCTGTCTAAGCTTTTCTGTTATTCAACATTTTTCATTTTGATAATATGAAACAAAATACCTATTCTTCTGAACTGAATATTCTGAATTCTGTTAGTGTTGCGTTAGTGTTGCGAAAAAACTAAGAGTGTGTAGTGTAGCACTGTAGTGTAGTGTAGTGTAGTGACTATAGTGACTACACTGGTTTAGAATTAAATAAAATGGAAAAAAAAGAAACAAAGCAAATTTTTTTTTTCTATTTCTGTCGAATAAAAAAATAAAAAATGTTTGCCTTTTTTTTATTTTATATTTGGTATATGTATAGGAATTAATATTGGTATTGAATGGTGGGATGGTGTAGTCAGTACTTTACTAGTGTATGATACAACACACAACACAATAATAAAATAATATAAAGGAAAGAAAGAGAAAAAAGACAATAATAACATAAGATTCAAAACGCCGGTATCCATGTTATTATTGTTGACTAATTCGACGCAGAAAAACAACAATTCCAATAAATAGTCAAAAAATGTAAACAAAGAACAGATTTTTCTGTACACATAAAATTGGAAAAAAAAATAATAATAACAATAGCTTGAATATTACACTAAAAATGAAACTTATGAAAGTATAATAAATACATAGTATGTATGTGCATACATATATTACAATATATAAAGTATAAATTATGAAGCAAGATAAATAGGTGTGGTACCTACATAAAACGAAATAATATAAAAATTATTATTTTAATAATCAAAAAATTAGTAAAGTAGCAGCAGAAAAAGCTGAACCGTATTATTTATAAATAACATTTACAAATTATTTTAAAAGTTTTAAGACTCATTTTAAATACTTATGCTGTGTCCTCATTATAGGTATCTACGTACATATATATGTAGGTACACAATCTCATAATTCAGCAGGATTTTTTTAATTACATAATATATGTAGGTACATATGTAAATAAAAGTTAAAGGAATTTAATTTTGTTTATTATACGTTCACAAAATTTGTAAATCGGTTTTTTTTTTGGTTTTTACAAGAAAAATATTTTAAAATCTATTCTGTTTTTTGAAGGTTTCTGTCTAGGGAAAACATAGCTAAAAATAAATTTTAAAAAATTGAAAAAAATTTTATATTTTATATTACCTATTTATTTAAACAATTTTTTTCAGACTTATTTTAAAAAAATCTTGAAAATATACTATGGGGAGGTGGGTATATAATATACATATATGAACATAGAACATTTTAAAATTAGTTTTTACAGGTAAAAATATATTTTTTTTTAATTATCAACACACATATTTATAAATATTATAGGTATACACTTATTGAGTCCACTTCACTTTTTAAAAATTTTTCATTTCAAAATAGAAATGATAAAAAAAAAAACAAAGAAAATAATGATAATAATAAAATATCGCAAGGTTGTTTACATTTCCTAATCTCTTAAAAAAATTGCTATTTAATGAATATGTATGTATGTATGTATAAAAAAAAAATGATAATAAAATTCCTTATCAATTTCAACATTTAATTAAATTACTGACATTTCTTTTTTTTTTAATAATATTAATTTTTATACATTAACTTATTTATTATAATATTTAGGTAAATATAAATAACATGCGGTATATTTACATACCTACATATATAAAATTTGATTAATAAACAATAAAATAACTAACTTAAGTTTGATTAAATTTATTGAAATAAATTTCCTTTTGGTAATGAACTTCTTATCAAATAATAAATGGAAAATTAAAATATAATCAAAAACAATCTAATTAATAAAAATAATATGTTACTATGAAAAATCTATATTAGGTAGTAGGAACATATGTAAACCTTTAAATTATAAAAAAAACCTTAAAAAATTATTTTAATTTGGTTTTAGTTCTGGTGCTTATTTAATTTATTTATAAACAAATTGTTTTTTAAAAAAAAGTTTTCATTAATTATTAAACCCTAGTTTACATTTAAAAACTCCGAATTGTCAAATTTACAAAAAATATAAACAAATAATAACTGAATTCTTAATGTTTTCAATGGGTCTTTTTTTAAACAAAAGAGGTCTTTGAACTCAAGTATAATTAATACATAGTCAAAAATTAATGGTAAAACTTCCAATTCAATAAAAATTTCCCAATTACAGCTTCTGACTGCATTTAATTGTTTTAAAAGTATTAAAATTCTATTAATTAAAAAAGAATTTTCATAAATTTGATTTTTTTTTTTTTTTATGAAAGGTGAGTGATTGAAGAAAATTTAACATTTTTATTTCAAAAACTTAAAAAAAAAAAGTTATAAATATAAAAATCAAAACAGGCAACAAAATAAACTCTAAACTAACTTGTATAAACATGATATGAAATCAAAAGCGAAAACTAAAATCCTTTCTAAACTCGATATTCTGAAATTCTGAAATGTAAACAAACTCAAACTCTTCTTACTTTTCTAAAACAATGTATAAATTGGTATATTATGTACATACGTATACAATCTTTGAGGTATTTAATTTATATATATATATATATGTTTGAATCTATGACTGTAAATAATATGTGTACATATTTTTCTTTTTGTATATACATATAATTACAACACATAGTAAGTATGTATATGGTTTAGGAAATTCTAAACCATAAGGAGGCAGAACATATGGCAGGCAATGAGGTCAAAAAAACTTATCGAATAAAAAAATAAAAACAAAAATAAAAAAACGCTAAAAGTAAATAAAAACAAAAACAAAGGAAATTCTCTTGTATGTACACTTTACATTTATATTAAATCCTTACTGTAAAATAAAAGTAATAAAAAAAAACTAAAACAAAAAAACAAACCAGCGTGGAGTCGTGTATTTAGTTTTTATTTTGTATTTAAAATGAATTTTCTTATACAATGTAGGAAACAAACGCCCAAAGAAATAAAACTATTATGGTAAACTTGTAGCACATATAAATACAAAGCGAAATCAAAAAATACCAGCCAGGCTATCTAAAAGGCATAGGTAGGCTAGTAAAGAAATACATATGTACATACATATGTATATACTACATATTATAAGAAAATAAAAAAATATATTTCTTTTGTAAGGAAAAAGTATTTATAAGATCGATTTATTTAGGTAAATTTGTAGCTACATTAGCAGCTTAGTAAGTTTCGCCGGCTTTTTCAACTCGATAAGACTTTAATTTTGTATTAAAAAAAAAAAAATATTTTACATTATTTTTTTGTTTGTTTATATTACTTAAATGGGGTAAATTATCATATGTATGCTATGTATGTATATTTTGTTACTTATTTGTTATTGTTCTTTTTTTTTTTTTTTTAGATTTTGATTATAAAATTTGTATTTTTTTTCTTTGTATATTTTATTTTCCTTATTTTTTTGTTGTTTTTTAGATTTTTATTTTTTTTTCTATTCCATAGGTGTAAAACCTTAAAGTCAATGCACAAAGTTGAATGACCTTCGCTAATCTATTACTACGCCGCGGTTTAAATTTGTGTGTTGCATGCATGCATTTTATACACCGCTTTATTTTTTTTATTATTTTTTTTAGTTGATGTGTCCGTTGCCGCGCTAAAATATAACAATAATATCAAATAAAAAGCTTATGCACATTTTGGGACACAATGTATCGGATATTATGTACATATTATATACAATACTTATAAGTTTATATGATTATCTTGTGGTATATATTTTATGGGATACGTTAAATCATACTAGATACTTTTTGAGGATGCAGTCTTTTATAGTTTTTATTTGATTTTTTTGTTTTTTTTTTTTGTTTTCTTTTGTGCTCTTTTGACAAACAAAACAATTTCTACGACGTAATAGAAAATTATATCGAGAGTCAAATAAAATAATAATATTGTAGAATGTGTATTCATATAAAACTCAATAAATATACCGTTTATATTATTATGTATATAATGTAATTTGAGTGTATACGTATTAATGCACATATATATATATATGTACTATAATATTTATTTTAACCTGTTATTTATTTGTTGGCTTGTTTTTAATTTAGTTTTATTTCCTTAATAATTTTGTAATTTTGTTTTATTAATTTCATCGAATAATCTAAGTAAGAAACGATATAAAATAATCTGAATTCTTTTTTAAAAAAAAAAAAGTATTTGTTAGATACATATATGTATTTAGTTAAGAGATAGATTTAGAACTTTCTATTTTAAGAAATCACTATTATAATATTTAACAATATAGGATTATATACTACCTATACCTGTCAAATTAATTAATTTTGGAAATTGGGATTATATTACTATTACAGTAAAATCTTCTTATGTAAACACCCGAATGCAGTGATCATTTTGCTAAAGCTCTTTGAATAGAAATTTGTAGCAGAACCTAATTTTTTTTTTTAAATTAACTATTTAAACTGAATACCTTTTACAGTATTGACACAAACTAAAACATTTATTAAATCTTTGGTTAATGTCTAATACCAATTGATTATAATTCACAGTTGAATTGGAAAATAAAAAAATTTAAGGGGTATCTTATATTTTAACTAACTAAATGCTATCAATTATTATAACCCAAAAAAAACTGAAATTTGTGTTCCCTCTAGTGGATTTTGACTTATTTCAAACCTTTAGATTATTTTTTTCAATTATTTTTTATTGAAAATTCCATTTGATAATTATTTATGAAAAAAAATGCATAAAATATTTGTGTTGAACGTAAATCTTATTTTAAGATTGATTTATCATTTAATTTATCATTTTAAGAATATTTTTATACATGTATTCTATTTTAAATTAAGACTTAAAATATATATTTTTATTAATATACTTTCAATACAATTTGGAGTTATAAGTAGCTTCAAAGATGTTAAAATGAATTAAAATTTGAATATATCACATAATCTTAAATGAATTTTGGATTTTTGAATATTGCAAATTATTAAATTGAAATATACAAAAAATAATTTTTGAAAATGTAAATGCATAACTGCAATGAATTTAAAATTTTACCATTGTATAAGTTTAAAAGTCATTAAAGTGTAAATACATTTAGCTATATGTATTGTTTTCAGTATATACTACTAAAACTTTTCTTTTTCTATTTGTGCTCCTATAAATATGCAAATAAATTTAAAACCAAAATTATAGCATTTGCCGAATGGTTTAACTGTCAAGACATGCGGGCAATTTTCATTATACAATTCCCTCTTGTGATCAAATAAAATAATAGTTTAATATAATTAAATAAACATTATAAATAATAATCTAAAAATTGTATTCAACTTTAGAATGGTCTTAGCTTTAAAATTTTGCATTATTATTTAGTCAAATAATTAAAACAATCCGAAAAATATTGAAATAATTTTCATAAACCAGCCATTTTGAATAATACTCATTACATTACATAGTCATTTTCAATAGTAAATATTTGCGATTATTAATTTAGTTATTACCTTATTATAATTATGACCCAAAACTGTAATTGAAGATTTGGTTATTATTTAAATGTATAATAGGTATATAAGTATATTTACCTATAAATTAGTTTTAATACTTAATAAAATGAAATGCATTTCATAAAATATGGTCATCTCGTGTTTTAAAAGAACCCAAAGAGGTAAGTTAGAATTATTAAAAAAAAACTTATATATATAATTACTATTGTGGCCAATTTTAATTCCTGACTTCTTTTTAATACTGAAATATGTATTTAATATTAGCCTAGGAAATTAAAGTGACCATTGTTTTTATTTCACAATTAAATAATCAATACAAAAATAAATATTAATATAAAACATATTTTCTTTGTTTTTTTTTCTGAATATATAATTTTAAAAGCGTTAAGTATGCACATGTACATATTAAAATTAAAAAACTAAATTTAAAAAAAATGCTATGAAAAAGAAAAATTAAATTTAATATTAAAATAATATAATTTAATGGTAGTCTAAATTTTAATAAATCGGAATCAAAGTATTATTGTAGATTAATATGCTTAATTAATAATAATGCTGTATTATATTTTTATTATATTTTATAACAAATGAACTTTTAATAACCTGTTTGTCCTATAGCATTAAAAATAGTTCGGTAAAACCTTTCTTTGCTATTCCAAATTTATTAATGATTTCAAGCAACCTTAATAGGGCAATACTATCTGCTGTCAATACGGCATATTTAATTTAAAAAATAGAGTGGAGTGAAAAAGATTTTTTAAAAATTAATTCTAATATAACTATAAATAAAAAAAAAATTAAGCACCTAAATTTTTAATGAAATTTAAAAAATTGAAAGAAAAGTCTGAAAGTATGAAAAGTATGATAATAATTACTTTGGAAAATTTATGAATTCACGCAATCTAAAGTATAAAATTCTTCGAAAAATAAGGGTAGAAATTCAAAGTATGTATTAAATATTCAAAGAAAACCTTTTATGAATTTTTTTTAAACTTAAACTAAATATGTATATAGGTATAAAACTTTAAAATATATAGTTATGTAGCATTTATTGAGTTATGAACGAATACAATTGTGTACTTATGTAAGATATTTTGCTTACAATTAAAGAATTAAAAACTATTATTTATTAATTAAATCGATTCGTTTTCCATTTTATTCAACTTCAATACATTCAATTTTTATATTATAATATTGTGTTTTATAATATTTTGCATTTAAATTGTGAAACATTTTTTTTTTTTCTGATAAAACTTAATGTAGATACATATATTCTATATATTATGGTACCTATATATATGTATATTAAAAGATATAAACTATGTACATGTACATAAATCAACCCTTCTAAATATTCAAATTTTAATAGATTTTAAACTATAAAATAAAAAATATTTAATTTTTTTTTTTTATGAATTATAAAACAAAGGAATATATAGGTACATAAATATATAAATATGTATCATGTAATATATTATATATGTAAGTATTTATTTAATATAATACATAATATTAAAGTATAAATCTACAAACTTAACCTACTTTAATATTAGTGACACGTGCCGTTTTCAAAAAAAATAAGTTTTCTTTGTATACCAACAAAACCAGAATGTCTATCTATTTTATATGAAAGGAAAATACAATTTTGTTTTATAGTTGGTTTTGTACCTACGTATAGAATATTGTTATTATTCTTTTTGTTATTTTGCAACTCATCAATTGTTCCTATTTGACACAAGCAAACAAACATAAAAGTTTAGGTTTTTAAAAGAAAATACATAAACATGTATTAAAAAAATGGAAAATGCATTTTTTTTATGTAATTGAAGAAAACTAAAAGTTGTCATTTTTTGTTTTTTTTCTAAAAATTACTTTCTTAAATTTTTTTTTTTATTTAACTTGTGCTATGAACATTATTACATATATATATTTATATATATTATACATGGAATAAATTGTTTTTATTTTTAATTTCTGAAAATGTCATGTAATTTTTATACGATGAAATGTAAAAAAATAAAATTATAAAGCTATCTATTATACAGTTGATTACAAGTTAAGCTAGTATATATATATAATATGTATGTATTGTGAATGTATATTAATGGGTTGCATTTTCTTTTTAAAAAGAAAATAAAAAAAAAATATGCACGAGCAAGCACAAACACATTTACAAAACTTTTTACATGAGACATTTTTAGCCGGCCGGTAATCAAAAAAAAAACTTTTTAAATAAATATTTTTCAATGTGTTTGTGTACGTTTTTACATAAGTATGTATAATTAAATTCAAAACAAATAAAAATAAAAAATGCATTTTCATGTTGAGATTGAAAATGCAATTTTCTTTGTTTCAAAAATTAAAAAAAAAGTATAGTTTTTTATTACTTTTAAATTGCTTGGTTCGTTAAAATTTTTTGTTTTATTGAAAAAAAAAAAAAAAAAATTAAATTTAAGTTTTAGTTTTGTTATGATTGCGCATGACAAAATATACATGTTTCTATGTACAATTTTGCATATATAGAAAATTATATAGAAAATAAAATGCAGTTTATAATAAATTTTGCATTAAAAATATATATATAATATATATGTATATAAAAAGTGAAGCTTTTTTAATTTGTATTAGTAATGCACGCGTAACAAATTTTTGTTGCAATGCATGCAATTTTCTATTTTTTTTTTTTTTTTTTTTTTTTTTTGTTTTTGGTTTAAGAGTTTTTCTAATATATACTTGTTTTATTAATATTGTATTGGTGTATTTGTTTTTTTTGTATATAACAAAAAGTTAACCCATATGCAATTTACTTTTTCAAATAAAATGTTTTTGTTTTTTCTGTGGACTTTTTTCTATAGAATAACAAAGAAAAATATTAGAAATAAGTATTATTAAACTTGTATAATAATTGTATTCACTGAATGCAATACTATATATACATAACTTGGACATATACATATCTATATAACACGAATGAATAAACAGTTTTGTTTTAGTTATTTTTGTTCTTAAACTGAATGCGGCATTTTTTTTTTTTTTTTTGAATTTTTAATTAATAATAGTACAAAATACCCTAAAACAAAAGTTGCTTTCTTAGAATAGAATTTATCTGAAGGTCTTTTTTTGGTTTTCATAATTGCATAATTTTGGGAGTTCTTTTGTTCAAAGTGTGCAAAAGAAACTTAAATTATAGTTAGAAAAAGGTTTTTCCAACAGTAAGTTTTCCTTTCTATTATTCATAATTCAATTGCGTATTGACAAAATCAATTCCGAATTAAATTAATGTTCATGTGACAAATACT
Organism: Dolichopus griseipennis; assembly: GCA_963082915.1. Classification (NCBI taxonomy): domain Eukaryota; kingdom Metazoa; phylum Arthropoda; class Insecta; order Diptera; family Dolichopodidae; genus Dolichopus; species Dolichopus griseipennis. The sequence goes on from OY720442.1 coordinate 1,649,566, forward strand.
TGGTATTATAATTATTTGCAGTTCTAGTGAACACGTACACTAATAATATAATTCAAAATCCAGAATAGAAAATGATTTATTTTATTTCTACGTCAGAATTCCTAGTAGGAGGACAGGAGGTATAGGTAAAGAGTGGTCTATAAATAATTAAAAGTATTACTAAAGCAGTTCCTTAGTTTGTTTCTGAATTAATATTTATAAAGGTTATATGGGAATTTATTATTCATTGTTTGACTTGCGTCATTGTTTAGCAACAAATTTTTTTTTCCCATTTTTAAAGTGACCTTCGAAATTAAAACATAATAATAATGCTCAACAAACGCTTGCACTTCATTTAACAATACGTAATAGCACAGGCATTATGAAAATATGTAGTGAATTGTGATTAACACTTTTTTATTTGGCCGAGAGATATAAATGCGAATTGATAGAAACTCTCAAGAAATAATTCCAGAAAATAATTTTTTATTTCAAAAAGTTCTTGAAAAATAAAAAAAAATAAAAATTTCATTTAAAAAAAAACAAAAATAATAATAAAAAAAGCACCTTCACCTTCAAGTAATGAGATGATATTCCACTTTTTTGCAATTACTATAATATTATCGTCTGAATTTAAAATTTTTTTTTTTTAGAATTATTTGTTTTGTTTTTTTTTTGTATTTTTATATTTTTTTTTTCCATTTCATTGTCATAAAATTTCCGTGGCAGTTTAAAAAAAAAAGTTATTACTAAAATATAGCATACTTGAATGCATGTATAAAAGCTTCAGTTTGTTACAGTAACTGCCATAAAAAAATGTACAAAAAGATAAAAATGTTTTATCTATGTTATTGCAATATTTAGAGTGTAGTGGGGGTAAAATATAATTAAAAATATAAATATAAAACATTAGGAATACGCTTGCTTTTCGGTATCGAACTGTCAAAAAAACAAAATTTTTCAGAAATGTCAAAAATATCTCAACTACCTCTTGACTATTGTTTAAAAACTCATACCCCATTAATAAATTTAGTAAAATTTAGTTCTTATTTCAATTGAGTTTAGGGGGCAAATATACGTACGAATGAATATTTAAAGATTTAGAAAGCCAAGTTCTAAAAAATCTTATCAGAAAATTAATTTTAACGTACACATACATTATAAGTAGGTAAAAATATTTAAGACTAAATAAGACTATGGACTATTTAAGTATCTTAAAGTGCAGACATTTTAACTTGTAATTCATATTAATAAGTTTAGTGTTTTAGTAACTAATGTTGCCAGAATTAACTAACAAGTACAAACCCATTAATTTTGAAAGTTATGTATCATTGTTTGTAAGGATTATAATTAATAACATTTGTTATATTATGTCACATTTTCGATAAATTGATATTTCGTGCTCATTTTAAAGACGAACACTGTATATGTTATATATGTACATAAATGTATTATAAAAAAAATAAAGTTATATTTATATACATAATTTGTTATATATTGTAATATATATGAACATGTGAATAATAGGTTATGATCTAATAGAATGGACCGGCTGACTGATTGACTGAAAAACTGTTAAATAACCGAAAAAAAAAAAAAAAATTAAAACAATAAAAATTAAAAAGCAAAAATTAAGAAATGTGTACATATGTATACATTTTTAATCGTTTTTAGCTTACTCGTTTGCATCACGAAGTAAAAAAATGAACAAGCAAAAAAAAAAAACCACTCAAGGCCAACTTTGAAATATATACGATTCTATCGATATTATTATTATATTCTTATTATCTATATTTATGATTCTTGCATACGGATGAGCTTTATTAATATATATATATTTATATATATATATAATAAATATATATTTATGAATGTATGTATAAACAAAAAGTCAAATGTTAGAACGGTTAGAACTCAGAAGTATTATATTTTATTATGTATAACTTCTCAATATCTATTTTTAATAGATACTAAAAGATTTCAAACAACAATCATAAGATCGCGTATATAAATGGTTTATTTATTTTAAGAAACATAAGAACAAATTCACCCAAAATAATGAATTTCTAATAATAAACTTTTTTTCAAAATGTCAAAAATATACAAAATGTATACGTACATTATAATAAATTTTTTTAGTATTTGTTATTGTTTTCCGTTTTTTTTTGTATTTGAAATTTTACAATTAAATTGAAATTAGTAAAAGTTACAAATAAGTTAATCAAAATGTTCAAATGGACCTTTATTATCACTTCATTTATGTGAAAATAGAATCAAGTTCCAGATAAGACCTTAGGTGTACAAGAAAAGTTAAAAAAAGCTAAATGACACCTTTTTTACCGTTAAAAGTAGAACCCTATTAAAATATAGCTATAAGTTGAACGACTTGTTTGAAAATGAAGAGACTTAAGATAGAACAACAGTATTAGATAGAACAACAGAATTATTCAATTTACAGGATAACTACAAGATATATACCAATGATAGATATTAAATTAAAATAAACGTAGGTATTTATTTAAATATATATTTAAAAGTAACTGAAAACCGGACACCAAACGTGGCTCAATATTTAATATTATAAATAATCGATTGAATACAACTAACACAAGGTGGTTGTTATTCGTTAAGATAATAATTAAAATAATTACCTAAAATGTTTATAAAATTAAATATAATTTTAACTTTTAATTTTTTAATTAAGTTTAAATTAAAACCAGTAGTGAAAGTATTTAATTTTAATATATAATAAATAATAAAAAATATAATTACACATGCTTGAAATAACATTTTAATCATTTAATTTTTGCTTTAATTGTAGCGCAACAATGGAACAATACATGAAAAACTTAAGGAATATGTAAAATTGATCCTGAAAATTCTTCTATGAAAATGTGACCTATTTTCATTTTTGTTGGTTTTCTTTCTCTTAAATACAAAATCAAATCATATTGTCTATGGAAAATTTTGATTAAACGAATTAGAATTAAAAATAAAAAAAAAAAATAAAACTCTTTTTACTTAATTCTTAAAAAAAAAAATTGTAAAATAATTAAAAAAAAATAATTTTTTTTTTTAAATATTTCATAAAAAATTGCCAGGGAACTTTGGTTTTTGTTCAAGGTAACTTGTGCGCATGATTCTCTTTCGAAAATCTTTTTATTCTTTCATTACAAAAACGTTGTATTCCTGCGTTATGTATGAACGGGAGGGAGGTACCTAAATCCTATTTTTCCTTTTCTACATATAATTTTTGTATAAAATTGATATATTATATGTATATTTTCATAATATATATATATATATATATATATATATAATAAAATCAAAATAAAAACCTTAACAATTCGCTGTTATATATTTATATATATATATTTTTTTTTATCATTTTTACCTTGAAAATTTTTGCTTGTGCATTTTTCAATGCAAGTGCAACATGCATGCATATATACTTATACAATATATTTGCCATGTGCCCATACAGATGCGGATACAGATACATTTTTTTTCATTTTAATATTTTAAATAATTTTTTACTTAAGTAATCGGTTAGTAAATAATTAATTAATTTAAAAATTAAAATAATATTTGTTTTAGTTTTGCAATAAAATTGTAAATACTGTGAAGAACAACAGTATATGTATATGTAACAACTTAAAATACAAAAACAATAGTATTTATTAAACTTTAATTTTTAATATAAGACCGGGTTTATTTGAGTATAATTTTGGCAAGGAACTAAAAAAAATTTCAAAATCTTAAGAGAAACTAATAAAGGTTAAGAAGATTAAATTAAGGTCCTTGACTAATATAAATTTTTTCATACAATATTAATTAAAGCTATTGCAAACGGATGTTTCAAATGTCTCTTATATACGGAAAGTATCTTTATATTTAGTTGGCATAAATTAAATTCCTCTCTCATTGATCTCAAACTTTGGAAGCTGGATCAACAGATTTTAGACTTCAAGAAAAAAAACAAATATACAAACTGAAAAAATTTAGCAAATCTTCAAAAACATAGAATTTGAACGCAACTTTCTTAATTTTTTGGATTTTTTAATAAGCCGGTCTTAATTTAGTTTTAAATTTATCATAATATTTACTTAATGACTACTTTTAAATTTTAATTCCATTTAATTCTAGTTTTAAAAACAAAATTTAATTAATTACACACCATACATTTTTTATGGGAATATAAACGTTTTTCCAAGTAAAAATGAATAGAATAAAAAATTGTGTTTCACTGTTTTTTTTTGTTTTTTTTTTTTAAATGTTATGTTTTAATAATGAACCTGTATATATATATATGACAAAATTGTTTGTGTTTTTATACTAATATGGTAGTGCCATATACACTTATATTTTAGCTTTTTAATTTTAAGTTTTTCGCTATTTGAATTGTTTTTGTTTTTATTTTTTTTTTCATTTGTCTTTGAAAGTTTCGTAATAAAAATAGTTTACATACTTTTTTTTTTCATTCTAATAACACCCAATGTATAAAATAATAATGTATATATGTGTATAAATATTGCTCATAACGTAATACGTAATACATATATATTTATATATATATATATTATATATATAAGTACATATTTAAATATTTATTTTTATATATATATATACATATGTACTCTATTTACTGGCATTGCTTTACTAAATTGAATTAATCAGAACAACCTTGAAATCGTCAACAAAATGTTGCTTATGCCTTGAAATATGCTTGTTGTTGTTATTTTAATTTTTTTGCTTTTAATATTTATTGTAATTTTTTTTATTTTATACATATTTTCAATACTCGTATATTTTAAATTTTTTTCACGTTCATTTTGTACGTTATTATTAAGTAAAAATGAAGAAAAAAAAAAATTTAATCAAAATAGAAAATAGTGTAAAGTATTTGGCGGAACTAAAAATAAAATATAAAATTTAAAATATAAAAAAAAATTTCAACAAGGTCTTGAAAAACATTTGCAAGTAGCAAAAGCAAAGCTAGCAAGCAAAAAGACGACAACGACGACACCTACGAAATTTGTTTTTAATATAGATAATAAGATAAAAAAAAAATATAAAATAAAATATACTTAAAAATACAAAATTAAAAATAAAATTGTTTGTTATATTCATATAGAGTCAGTCATTCTCTATTGCAAGATTTTTTAGTTGTCTATGCTTCTGTGGTCATTTAGTGTATATATTTAATATTTTAATTAATTTTTTTTTATTTTAATTTGTTCGTTGGACTTTTTGGTATTTTAAAATTTTTTGTTAAGATTGTTTCATGATTTATCGAATTTTTATAAAATAGAAAATATAATTTGAAAAAAAATTTGAATTGTTATTTTTAGACATTTTCTGTGTCACAATATACTTAATACAAAATATTGAATCAAATATAAATTGATTTGGATGTTTTTAAAATTAAATATTAAAAAATTTTATAAATACCTTTCGTTTACGTGGGGTTTCTTCACCATAATCCATTACAATTCCTTCATCTGATGTTGAAAGTGATGTTGTACGATTACGATTATTATTGTTAATTATATTTGTATTGCTATTGGCACAATGCAACATTGGAAGTGTTGAGCCGCCATCATCACTTAATGGTGGAGAAGAAGAACCAGAACTCCATGATGCACTACTGCTTCCCGGCGACGATCCAAATGTATTCCATTGACCTAATTTTAAAATAAATTGTAAAAATATATCTATATATTAATATTATCTTAGACCTTGTATATAATTCTCGAGGAACACAATTATTAAATTTTAAATAAATTTTTAATAAAAACAGTTTACATAGATTTCTTTATACTACAAAAATATTTTTACATTACAAGTAATTTTTGTATAATTATAATATTTATTAATATACATAATTTACCTTTATTTATGCTTGGAGATCGGGGTGAACATGATAAACTCATAAGTACAAGTGCTGCGTTACATGCTTCCATTTCACTTTCATCACGAAATTGTAAGAAATTCTCTCGTTCATCTTGTGAATATGATGGACGACGTTTGCGTGAGCTGAAATTAAAAAAAAAATTAATAAAATTATTTAACTCAAATTTATTTTTAAATTTCTATAAATTTATAAATTAAAAAGTAATTTTCATTTTTTTTTTGAAAGATTAAATTTTGAAACAAATAAATAAAAAAATGTAAAAAATTTTAAAAATGTACAGTTAATAAAATTTTATCTTGCAACATGATATAAGATTTTAATATTTACGCCGGCACCCGCAACTATTTTAGTTGTTTTTATTTCGATGAAATTAAAGTGACCATATGTACTAAATATGAATATTTTAAATTTTTGAAAGTATAAGACATTGCTAGAAAATTGAATTTTAGTTATTCGACCTTGTTTAACATTAGAATCTGATGAGTACTTACATGGATGAAAGTATTTAAAATAGTTATCAATATTCTATTAAAAGAATTTATAAAGTAAAATCAGTGGTCACCTTATATTAAAATAAAATTATGTAGGTATAATATTCAATTTTATACAGAAAAATAAATATTTTAAAAAATTTTCAAGCAAATCAATTAATTTTCGTTGCTTTTTTATTTATTTTTTCTTTTTAATTTTATTTTTGTCACGCATTCAAAATTAAATACTCATACATATAAAAAAATTAAAAAAAAAATATTATTTTAGTAAGTTATTGAGTATATATTTATACATCTAAATATCTTGTAGATATAAAATCAAAAAAATTGATATACACAAAAATTGAGCAAGGTCAGTAAGTCGATAACAAAAAAAAAGTTTTTTTTTAAATTATCTTAATATGTATATATACAAAAATTAACCAAAATTATATATATCTTTAGATAATTTTGAGACTAAAAAATATAATAATACCTATATTAAAAAAAATAAAAATTAAATTATTTTTGTATTAATAAAAAATGTATTATTTATATACCTGTTTAAATTTACCAAAAAAAAAATACAAGTTTAGGAAATTAAAAAAAAATCAGATTTGATCATCACTGTAGCAACAAAATAAAAATTTTATATACCGGCTTTTGTATATTTTAATATTTTCAAAATAAATTTTAGCTTGGATATAATAGTCATTGATCATATGTCAAAAATTTTTGACATGCATTTGAAGATTGCTGTAACATATTTATATACATAATATATGTATTCATGTATACATATGTATATTGAAAAGACATAAGGATCTCGAAATAGAAAAAATAAAAATTTTTGAAAGAAATGTATTGATCTGATCATCTAACAAATATAACAAAAATTCAATGATAAAATGATAAATTTTTATTTAAATATTACCAGATCTTTTACTTTTGATTTGTTTTAGTGTTTTTAGTTTTGGTGTTAATAAAATTAATTCCGAAAATTGATAAACTTAACAGTAAAATAATAGAAATCTAGGAACTCACATTTTTAGTGTGCAATTTTGATATTCGCAGAACCAACTATACAGAGGCGCACAATATTAATAAAAGCCAAATTAAATACATCGTTATTATATATGTGTGTATACAGTGTTATGTAAATAATCTGTGGTTCTTAGAATTTTAAAACTTTGACAATATACTTCATTTTTAATGAATGTCATCAGTCAGTTAATACTCCTTCACTTTATTTGAAAATTCTACTGTCAGAATACTGATTAAAGGAAGGCGATAAGTTATATGTTATAAGAATTTTAAATATTAACAAAAGTAACTAATCGAAGTAGACTTTTTAAACGTTAAAGAATTTACCTAATCTTTGGAATATAAATAAATAAATACAATTGCATATTATGTATTTATTTTATACTGATTTTTACCTAAAAATATGCAATATTTTTGAATGTTTTTTTTTATTAAACACCTATACACAAAATTTCTATAGACACCCTATCTCTGCTAGTTTCGACCAAATAAAGCATAATGTGAGTATAAAAAATCTATGATATATAAACTGATAAATAATATTAATTATTAATTAAATAATTTACAACAGTATTAAATGATAACTATAATAGCATAACACTTAGAGATTTTTAATATTTAAAAACCCAAGTTTCCATAATATTATTAATTATTGTAAAATTAATTAAATAAATAAAAGTAATAGAGGTAATTAAATTAATTAAAGTAATGTAGTAAAAAATTACTAATTTAAGTATTTAACATTAAATATTTAAAAACTTTTATTCAAAATATAATTTACTTAATTCCTGTTTTTTATAATTTATAATTTGAATGTTATTTAATTTATAACAAGTAGAATCAGTAGAATATACCCACAGATGAATAATTTCTTATTTAAAAGTAGGTAAAACACAAAATTAAAATAAAAAAATGAGTAATGAATGAGCATAGGTATTTATATTTGCTATTATAGCGTTGATTTATTTTAATGCTGCTGAAAAATTTTTGATATTTATTGAATTTGTTGTTGGCATTGTTTTCATTTTTTTAATTATTATTATGTTTTTATTTCTAAAATTATCAGCTTACTAAAATATATTCAAATTTTACGTCACCTTTTTTTAAAAAGCTTCATTTATATAAATAAAAATAAAGTTTCACATATGATCGATTACCAGAAATATATATATACCTCCATACATACTTATATTAAATATGTAATTATAAACAAATAACGAAAAAAATCCTATTTTTTTACGATATAAAAAAATTTGCGTTATTTTTCCAGGGAAAAAATTAATCTTGAAAGCGAAATATTTTTTTTTTTCAATGAAAATTAAAATTGTGTTTGTTAATCGAGTTAAAATAAAATTATTGTATTTTAAATATTTTATTTCAATATATACGGATATATTTAACACAAAAAGTATAAGTATATATGTATTATGTATGTACATAAATAAATAGGAAATAAAACTTATCACGGAATATTTCTCCGGAATAAACTATGCAAAACATAAATATCGTAAATTAATTTATTTGGAATTGTAATTTCAAAATTAATTAATAGAGAAAAAAAAACCTAATATTTATTGAAATATTTAAATTTTTTAGTTTTTGTTTTATGTTTAATATTCTTTTTTTCCCCTCACTTTTATTTTGTATTTTGTTTATTCGAATTAATAACCAACTAATAACAACTCAGTTATCTAAGCAGATATTTTAAAACCCATTTTATTGAGTAAATATTATTAGTAAAAATTAAGATTATTGAATTATTAAAATGTACTAACTAAATAATTAAAATTTTTTTAAAAATAGGTATCTCCAAACTAGTGAAATCTAGAAATGACATAAAAAATTAAAAAAATCTTCAACATACAATTTGTGTCATATATTGTGGCTTACTTCGAATAAATTTTGGTTTTAAAATAAAAAAAAATTTTACATTTCAAAACTACATATTAGTATTCTTATTTAATGAGAACTAAAGGTGAACTATATTTAAATAAGTTAAATGAAACTATGGATTTAACATTTCATAATTTATTTTATTTTAAAAATAAAAATTAAGGTTATTCAAAATTCTTAAAGTAAAGTTTAAAGCCCTCTTTTTTTAAAAAGGCTGACTTTATAAATTAATCCGAAAAATTTTAAATTACATATGATATGATGTATTGAACATAATATATTCATTTAAATATTGTAATTACTATGTACATGTACATTTTAATATTTATTCAAGTGATAAAAATGTCAATGACATGATTCTGAAGTTCTTTTTTAAATTTTTTTTAAATAAACAAAAAAGTTAAACAAAAAGAAAAGAAGAACAATGAAGACCTCATATATCAAAAATAAAGAAATACTATATAAAAATTATAATAAGAACCTTTTCTATAATAATACCGGTCTATTATAATCTATTAGCACATAAAATATATTTTATACTTTATTTTTCTAATAGATTTCGACATTTTCTATCAGTTTAATCAATTTTATTCTAGTTTTTAATTAATTTGAGGTCATTTAAATAAAACATTATTATATGATCTTTTTCTTTTAATTCCGTTCAATGATTTTTAATTAATACAAATAAAAAATATGAACTATAACTGTATGAGTATATTCTATTAATTCTATATGGTATAATCTATATATATCTTTTTAATATAGAATATAATCTATATATTTACATAAATAAATCGAAATAAAATATTTAAGGTACATACTTTTGTTGTTGTGTAAAAACAATTGGCACATCAATGTTATGTGAGGTCCGACGACGATCTCCAGCCATATCAGCTAAACGTGCAAAATCTGTATCTCTATCTTGATCAGCTAAACGTGCCGAACGACGTGATTCCAATAGACGTACTTCCTCAAGACGTTTACGCAATTCTAAAGGCTCCTAGAAATAAAAAATAATAATTATTCAATTATTCAATCTATATAATAAAATAATATAATATATATAATTAATATCATTTAGATTATATTTGAGATCATAGGTACGTTTTAATGAACTAAAAGTAAAGCTAATTAAAATGGGTTTTAATTAAAAAATGACTTAAGTATAATGAAAAAAAAAGGGTTTTTTAGCGAATTTCCAAAATTTAGAAGTTTTGGAGTGGGTAGTTACATTTTTTTTTTTAGATCTAAATGCATTAAAAGTTTCAAGTTCCCAGCAAACTTCCTAAAGGGGTCAACAATTTTTCAAAAATTTAATTTCACGTAACAGTAAATTAGGTTAGCATATGGCAACCCTATACAATATACATAAAGCAGCCATCTTCTAGCGTTTCCCGATTAAAAATATTACTTATTAAACTTTAGATTTTTTACAATGTTTTATAGGGTCTTTTCGGTCTTTGGAGAGCTGCAATTCGGAAAAGCGTGGAACTACAGTAAAAGTTACAACATGAAATTACTTTTTTTTTTCAATACTTATTGCAGTTAATATTTCTTTTCTTTATTTCAAATGGTTCAAGAGTTTGTTTAACACACGGACGAACAGACTACAACTATAAAAGTACTTTTTTTTTTTTTAATTTTTAAAAATAACGATAATTTTGCTTTAATTATACTTGTAATATATATATTGTATACAATTATTAATATTGTATTTTGAATAAAAACAACTTATTAAATAATAATTAAATAAAATCAATGTTAAAACAAAACCCGATGTTTATGTAAGTATTAAAAGTAAAAATTAATGTTAGTTTAAAAATTACAAATTTAATTGAAATGAAAAAATAAAGAATGTTAATTTTCAATATTTATTTTTTTTTTAAATATTACATATAAAATCTTTTTAGTGAGCTAAATGAAATTAAAAACAAAAGTTAGATAGAAACAAAATGGCGAAAAACTGATCAATAATTAAAAGTCACAATATTTTAAAATTTTTTTTTAGTTTTGATTGATTTTTTTCACAATTAAAATTATGGTGATTAGTTTAAAATTAAGTTAGTGTTAGCTTGAGGCAAATGCATAGGTAAATAGAATAAGAAATTAACCTAATTATTTATTTTCACTTTCAAAATAAAGAATCTTCTATTAAACAAATATTAGATACATTTTATTGATCAAATAATTTAATCAATGAAAACTTAAACCATTTTTTTTTATTTATCTTAAAACTTCTAAACCTCGAACTCTAGTCGAATACATTTTTTTATTCATCGTTATTGAACCCACTGAACCATTTAAAAGAATTTTGAATTGATCTAAATGCGTCCGTCTCCAGAACAAGATAAAAATATAGAATATGAACATAGAAATTCGAATTCTCGAATACCTATATGTAATATACCTGTTCAAAATTATTATGTGGTTCAACATATCAATGTAATTTAAAATAACTTTCATCAACTTTTTTGCATAGGTAATACATTTTATTTTTAAAATTAATCAAGGTAAATAATATATTGCATTAAAATTAAAATGTTTGACATACTCTAATTCTTTTCTGAAATATTTTAAAATGTGTACATTTTTATAAATAAAAATATTAAAAAGAAAAAAGTACAACGCGATAAAACTCAATTTTCATAAACTAAAAATAAAACAGTTACATACAAACAAACATTTATAAAATCTGAATGTGTATTCAAAATCCAGAATTTAAAACAAAAAGCTAAAAAATAATTAAATAAATACAGAACAATTAATATAAAAAAAATAATATAATTAAAATAAAAAAAATAAGCAAATAATCAAAATACTACGAAATATTTATACGTTTTACGTTAAAAGTTAACGGTATAAATTTTAAGTATAATTTTTTTTTGGTTATGTTTGTATCTTAAGAAGCAAAATATGCGTATGTACTTTTATTTTTTTTTACCAAAATTTGTTACCTATATCTATCTACATATATCTATAGATATAATATAATAATATGTTTATTACGTATGTATTATGTGATTGGGTATGTATATATAGACAATTTATTTTATAAATTCGGCACAATATTTTTTATTTCGATGCCTAAAAATGTTTAGAGCAACACTCTTTTTTGTTTTATAAGTAAATATTTTTTACGTTCGAGTTACAAATGTTTTTATTCTAGTTTTAAAATATAAATATTTATGTTGCTGTATTTATATATGTATATACATATATATAATATGGACTTCTATACATAAAAACATTCTTTTGTGCTCAAGAGTGTAGGCTTTTCCACAACATAATTTGTTTTACGTATAAAATTTGTTAAATTTTAATTTCAAAGGCCAAAGCAAAAGAAAAACATTAGATACGTACAAAACAATGTGTTTCATATGTATTATGTTAATGTTAATGTTATGTAAAATGTACATAATAATAACATAACAGAAACAAATTATAAGAGAGGAAAAAGAATAGAGAGAAAAGAAATAGCTAGTTAATTTTTTAATATAAAAATAATTTTCATATGATTGATATTGATGAATGATGATTATAAATATAACAACGCAGATACATACATTCATATATTTAAAATTTCATAGAATATTGTGAAAAAACAAAAACAAGCATCTCTAGTTAAGACGTAACGGTATTTTTTTATGTTTATATTTTTTTTTCCGTTCTTTGTTTTGAATTTTCTATTCCTTTTTCTTATTTATTTTCCTGTAATAGCACAAAAATTACTTTTTAACTTCGTATATATGTATGTAGTTACTTGTTATTAGTAAACAAACTTATTTATTATTTGTATGTAATAAGAAAATTTAACTTTAAATGTTTGTTAATTTTGTCTTTTATAATATTTTACATTTATTTTTTTTTAAATCATTTAATTTTCATAATACATTTATATTTTATTCACTGATATAAAATAATATATTCATATTTATTTAATAATTTTATAATTTGCGTTTTGTTTTTTTATTTTTGATTAATTTTTTTTTCACTTTATTTCAACCGAAGCGTTCCGAATAATTCGCGCCCACTTTTAGAACTGATGACGAAAATCAAAATAATAATATTAAAAATAAGTCATTCTAAAATATAAAAAAAAAATGAAAATAAAAATAAAAATGAAAGAAAAATATTGTCGTTGTCAGTTGTACTCCAAGGTGAAAAACAATAACAATAATGATAAGAAAAAAGTAAAATAAAAAAAAAACGTAATAAAATTCAATATGATTACTGATTACTGAATAGTAAATACTGAAAACGACGTTGAATTATATATACATTCATGCATCCGTACACAGTTCATATAAATGTATTTGACATTTATGTGATTGTATATATACACTATTGTATGAATGAAAATTGATTATGAATTTAGAATGTGTGCGTGTATACTGTTGTGTAAATAGAAAATATATATATATTTTGAATTTGTATCTATAGTATTATGTATTAAAACTTTGTTTACGTAAAGTAAGAAAAAAAAATAACAGAAGAGGAAAAAAATATATAAAGTAATTGATATTATGGATGGACGGACAGAAAAAACCGGTGTGACCTACTTAATAGATTTAATGCTAATTTTAACAGATAATTTTACATATACATATATGGATGTAGATACTGTTAAATGATTGTTTTATTTTATTTCTTTTAATTTAAGATTTAATTAATTTATTTATGATTTAGTTCCTAATATGTAGGTACGTTTCTGAACATATTGGCATAACTACCGTTAGATTATTTCTGTAACTTTACTATGCGTCAAATTAAGTTTTTGAACAAAACTTTATTTTAATTATCTAATAATAAGTATTTATATATACTTATAATTCAATAAAAAATGTTTAATAAAACTTTAATTTCGATGTCAGTGATTGCTGAGTTAAAGCCATTCTGATTTTAGCATTAAAAAAGTATCTTTTTATTTTAAGGCAATACTAAAAATATAATAAAATTTATACAATATAAAAAATAAACAGTAGATTTGAGATATAAACAAAATAATAATTCTTATAGCAAAAAAACAAACACATACAATAAACAAGTTTGAATTGAACTAGTAAGTACTTTATTTTACTAGATTTTTGAACAAGTATTTTTTTATATAGTTTTTTAATAGGTATATAATTTTATATTTTTGAATTTAATGAAAATCTAAATAAAATTGCTTTGTTGAATTATAAATTTTTTGTTTTGGTTTTACTTTTCATACATTTTTTGTTGACTTTGTGTTTCTTATTTTTAGTTTCTAGTTTCTACTATCATTACAATATTGTTAGATACTTTTTTCTCTTGTGTATTTATTTGCCTATTTATGTTTATTTCTTTTTTTATCAAATATACATATATCAAGCATGCATGTATATTTGTTTATTTGTGTATATTAAAATTATATTGTAGTATTGGAAATATTTGTTATGTTTACTTTAGTGATGATATAAATAGTGATGATGTTGATGATGAGGATGACGATGATGTTATAAAAAGATGCAGGAAAAAAGCAATACAATAATAAAAAATAATTGCGTTGTGAAAAATAAAACACCACATTCATAAGTTAACTAATTTTAGCTAGTCGCTCTTTCAATAAATTGATAATAAATACAAAATAACAATAGAAAGCAAAATTAAGAAACGAAAAAGATACAAACTAACACATTAATACAGAAATTAATTTTAGTTTTTTTTTTAGTTGATATGTACATATATTATAAGTTTTTTTTTAATCAAATCATCTGAAAAAAATTTAATACTCGTATAATAACTTATGTTTTTAAAAAGAAAACAAAAAGAACCGGCTTTCTTATTTCAATAACAATATAATTTGGTGAGTCACTACCTATATTTTCAAGAAGTTTGTACTGAATCCTTAATGGTTTTTATAACAATGTCAAGCAAGGTAGATACATAGGTAGTTAAATACATATAATACAAGATTTAACTGTTCTTTTAAATTAGTTTAATAACTAGATAATTAAAAATGTAATTACTAAAAATAAGAATCTACAAAATTTTGAAACAGGAGTTTTACAGTTAAAATTAACTTAATTATAAAAAACCGGAATAAAACTTAATTAGATATTAATTTATGTTCCATGCACTTATTAGAGATATAAAATTAGAATAAAATATAGATGATTATTCTGTTACATTTACAATTTGCTTAAAGAGTTTAGCATTTAATTACAGGTACTTTTATATTTAATTAGGAAAACTTTATTTTCAATTTATTAGGTAAACTCTTTTTAAACTAAGTCGTATCCGGGTTCTAATTACAACTTTTAATCACAGAAATTTTTGTTTCCAGAAACTCTAAAGCACTTTGTATTCAATTAATAATTACTAAGTAATTATTTGGAATCAATGGATTAAATTAATTAATAAATTTATTGAATTTTTATATAAGTATCAAATTAAACCTATAAAATAGTCTTTTGATTGATAAATAAAAATTAAAATCTAATTTTAAATATACGTAACTTCATAAACTACTCTTAATTTTTTCTTTCCTATTAGAATTTGGAACATAACTATTTATACAAAATTTGTTTAAAAGCACATTAATACATACATAAGGATTGATTCATAAAATCAAGATAATAACGATATCTATTTTAAATTGTTTGTAATAGGTACCTACTTTGTATACGTATTACAAATTGTATTCGTAATCTTTTAATTAAATTATACGTAGGTACCTACTTCTATTGATAAAAAAAAATCTATTGTTTCATTCTACATTTATATAGGTACATTCTTTATACATATAGATACAAAACATATCTATATACAAAAATTAATCTACATTATTAATTTTATAACACGAAAAATTTAATTTTGCGTAAAAAATTTCTTAAAGATTTTCAATAATTTATTGTTGTTGTTGTTTGATGGTTCTGTTGCTTTTGATGCAACTTGTTGAACAAGTTTGTATCGAAATAATAAATACACATATAATATACGTACACAATTTATTAATATATAGGTACTATGTATTATTATAATCGGATACATTTTATCTAATTCTTTTTTTTTTTGTCATTTATTGTTTTTTTTTGGCATGCAATATTGTTGCTGCTGAATGTTGATTTGAAGTATTTTATTTCAATTTTTATTTTTATTTTTTTTTTTTTTATTGCAAGGTTGTTTGGTAAAAAAATGAACAAAAAAAAAATACTCTAAAATTAGACATCATCTTATTTTCGTAAATCATTTTTTAATTTAGATCTAAGATTTTATATTAAATTTTAAACTACAGAAAACACCAACACTAATCAAGCATTTTATTTATAATTTGTTAAGATTAAGAAAACAAAATGTAAGAAATAAATTAAAAAATTTATTTTATATATATTTCATATTTATTATTTTTAGTTCTTTAGTGTTATTTTACATTAACTGCTGCTGTTGCTGGTATTTTTATTTATTTTAATACAAAAAGAACAAAGAAATGTTATCAGAGTTTGTTTTTCTTTTTTTATTTGTTTATAGAAATTGAATATTTTTAGGCCATTTAAATTTATTTAGAATTTTTATTTTAAATATTACGATACGATCTAAACAAAACATTTGTATTTACTTAAATATATGTAAGTAGTTATGTACGTATGTATGTATATATATAATATAAATTAAACGATTTTATTTTTTAACTTTATTCTAATGCAAGTACTTTTAAGTCTATGTATACAATATGACATATCGTATTGTCTTTAGAAATACGACACGACTATACAAAATATAGAAGTTCTCGTATCGTATTGTCATGTCGTTAGAAAACATTTGTTTTAAAACAATGTATGTACCTATAAATCGAAATTTTAAAATATAATTTCTTTATATAACTAACAACGTCATAATTGTAATAACAAATCAAACAAAATTTGAGATGACGCAAATAGGTATGTCATAAAATGAATTAAGTGGCATATTAATTACTGCTTACATAAGGTACTAATTAAGCGATAACCTATTATTAGGAATCTAGCACTTACTACTAACCGAATTCAAATGAAATTACATTAAATTTTCACTGAATTACAGAGAGTCAATCATTTTAATTTTTCGAATAACTACAGAAAGAAAAGAATTTAAATTTTAAAATAATTCTACAAACATTTACACGTCATTTCTTAAGAAAATATTCTAAAATGTAATGCCAAAAAACAAAAAACGTGTGCACTTAGTATCTATATTTTAGTGTAGGTATGTATATATCCAATTAGTTCATTTTAAATATTGAAAAACTGTTGCTTGTGTTTATAATATTGTTTTTTTTTGAAATTCCAAAATTAAATAATTTTTAATGTAAATAAAAATAAATAAATTATTTTTAATTCTATTTTGTTTTCATTAATAAATCATTTTATTATTTTATCATGCATCTACTTATATTGTTATATACATATATGTACATATGTACTTATGTATATATACATTTTGTACATTTCAATACTATAATTGATACGTAATATGATATAACCATATAAACTTAATTAAATATAATTCTGTTTTTCTGTTGTAACAAATAATTAAAAAAAAAAAATAACTAATGCAATGAATAAAATTAGTTAATTTATAAATATGTAATTG
Source organism: Dolichopus griseipennis (assembly GCA_963082915.1). NCBI lineage: Eukaryota > Metazoa > Arthropoda > Insecta > Diptera > Dolichopodidae > Dolichopus > Dolichopus griseipennis. The sequence goes on from OY720442.1 coordinate 1,667,458, forward strand.
TAGGTATTAAAAATAAATTAAAAGAAAATAACGCGATTAAGCAAAGTAGGTGATTATAACAACAATTATAAAATTATGAAGTTGGTCTTATTTCTGGTAGTCATTAAATCGACATGAATTGTCATCTGTACATGTTTAAAATTTAGCTGCTATTAAAATGCGAAGTTTATAATATCTTAATTTTACATTAATAAATTTAAGTGTCATTTTGTTTGCAATTTTACATATGTTTTTACAAAATATTATAGATTTCATTCAGAGTTGATACAGTCTAAGTCTACTCAACTCCCCTTCTCGACTTTTATAAACCGGGAAATTTATATAAATAAATAAATATGAATAGGAAGTACATTTTAAAATACATATTAATAAAATCTATTCTACCTATTACGTTTTACATAATTCAACAATTTAAAAAAAATTTATTTTACGTTATATACCCTTGTTATATACCTAGTTTGTTTCATGTTTATATAAAAATTAAAATTTAATAAACAATTATTCAAAAATATGTTTAAAAAAAAAATGTGTTTACTGGATATTTTAAATTAAGTCATTTTTTTTTGGCGCCTTAAAGGCGACAACCAACTTTACAAGAAATTACGACATCAAATATGACTGTAATGAAGTGTAAATGGGTTAAAAATTACATTCTGATTTATTTATTTAAAATAATTTCTATATAGGTAGTTTTTTATAATATATAGGTACATAATAGAAAATATAATATACAAATTTCTTACAAAGTTACTTAAATTAAGTATCTAGGTAGGTACATAATTAAGTGTACCTTATCAACTTTTTTAAATAATTTAAATTTAAACAAAACATATTTTATTTAAATTTATTAATTTACCTTAACAAAAGAAAACAAAAGCAAATAAAATAACTAGATAAATACTTCAAAAGTTTTGCATAGATACATATGTAGTACCTATATACAAATGTATCTACAAATAATAAGTAAAAGTTTGTTACACAATAACTAGATAATAATTAAAAAAAAAAAATATAGGTACTTGAAAGGTGAATATTATTAATCCGCACTTTCATTGGCAAAAACAAAAACCGGCAACAATTATAGACTTGATAGATACCAAACACTTCATTTAAATTAAGCTTCTATCCCTACCATTAAAAATTAATTTATAATATTAACGATAATTATTATTTCCATTGTATCAGCTGAGTTACCTAAATTTTATATTTTGCTTTGTTTTTGTACCCACTATTACACAAAATATATTCGTTAATTATATTTAATTTGCAATATGTTTCAATGTTAAAAACCGGCTATCTTTTAAGGTTACTGTATATATATATATATATAAATATATGCCTATATGTATGTACATGCATATATGTACAAATGTACTACATTCATAATACAAATAACATAATTTACTTATACACATATATAGATTATTCGTTTTATTATTGAGTTCATATATATATATATCTATATATATATATATATATATATATATATATATATATATAAAAGTAGGTACTATATATACAATTAAAAAGCTTTACATTTTTTTTTTTTAGCAAAAGCAATCAAACAACTGTACTGTAATTATATGATGTGTAACAACCTTTCTCTAGGAAATTAAAATCACTGATACTAGATTTACTTTAAAGTTATTTTTATAGCGTATTTTTTTGTTTTTTGCTTCTTCTTATTCCAAAACGTAAGTTGCTAAAGTAAAAATTACGGTAGTTAACGGCGTAAATAACGTCAAAAAAAAAACAATAAACGAACACAAAACTATATTAAGTGAGAAGTTCATAAAAAAATTAAAAACAAAGGCACGAAAATATCAAATACAAAAAAAAAACACAAAGCAACATGACCTAAAAGCTTTTGAATTTTAAGATGTACGTATGTAAACATATACACAAACTTTTTTAACTTTTTTTTTGTTTGTACAAAATCCATATACATATATATATATATATGTATATATATTTAAGCGTTTTATAACCCAACACGCTGTAAATTACTGTGTACAGCGGCGAACATGTAGGTCAAACCATCATAAATAATTAAGGTGAAACAACAACAACAAACGTAGAAAAAAAAGAAAATATAAAAATAAAAAATATTCAAAGTAAAAGAAAACAAATCAAAGTGTAATAAAGTGAAGGTATTTTTATTACGACATGGTATGCAGGTAAGCACTGTATTAAAAAAAAAAAAAACAACAAAAATAAAAAATTATTAGCTTCACATATTTTAGTTATGAGTGAGTCCATTTTTGAATACAATGAAGGTCTAAAAAACTTATACAAAAAAAAAAAACTTAACAGTGCTGACCTTATCAATAAAGATAAAATAATCTACATCGATTCGAAAACTTAAACAAATGTACCTAATAAAAAAATAATGGCCTTGGTTAATAATGTGAAGTTTTTTTTTTTTCGAAATTTCCAATATTTGAAAACGCTTCTTATTATTAATTTAAGTTTTTTGAAAAATAATTGTATTTTAACTCCTCTTAAAATTAGTTCGACATGTTTTTTAACAAGTTACTAATAAGCTCATAATAACTTTTAAATCAATTTAATTTTATAAAGCCAAATATTAAATATTTAAATTGCTATATTAAAAATTATTCTTAAAAGTTATTATTGCATTAAGAATCTTGGGATGTCACAAACTATTTTTAGTGATGTTAATCCTAAAAAACTTGGGGTATCTAGATGATATAAAAGTATCAAATTTGTTCATTGTTCCATATATAATACTAGTATTTTTTTAATAAATTAATAACTTTACATAAGTATACTTAGTTCTTATGAAGTTTAAACAAATTTGGAGACACCTTGTACAATAATATTACAATTTAGCAATAATAATATAATTTTGAATTTTATTCTGCTCTACATAATATTATGTATATATATATAAACGTGCATACTACATACATATATCTTATGTTTTCATGTTCAATCAACTGCAGAAATTTAACTTGTATGATACTTATTAATAAAATTATGACTGTTTTATCTCATAATTCTACTGATCCGGTTTTTCTAGTACATAATACTAAAATTGACTTAAAAGTCAAATATATTTTATTGCTCCGTAGTTTGTATGGCCTAAATTTTTTCATTTCTGTTTGATTTCACTTTGATATAAAGAGTTCGGGATTGATAATTAAGAGGCAGGAAGTCATGCATTATCCTAGTAGAAGTTTGTTGTTTTTTTACCGTTAATTTAGGTACTGAATTTTTATTTAGTTTATTATTTAATTATGCTATTATTAATAAGCATTTTTTCTAATTTTATTTCAATAATTTGTACATTTAATATATATATATATAGAAACATATTATATATTTAACTATCGTTATGGAAAGAGCATAAGAAATCAACATTAGATATAATTTATATTAATATAATTATTTATTGCATTAAAATGACGAAAATTGTAAAAAACCAAAATTTTGTAATAGAAACTTTGTAAATTTAATTTATAAAAATTTTGAATTGGCACCTTAAATATTTTAAAGAGTGAAGCCAAGAAAAAACTGATTAATAAGATAAAAGAACGCCAATCCGTAGTTTTATCGCGTGTTTCAATAAAGTAAATTCTTGAAATTTTTATCTAGTTCCTGTGACCTATTGCATTCAATTGCTTTGACTTCTTTTAACCCTAAATTTATAAATTAAATTTGAATAAGATTTTTTCTTGAATTAGGTTCTAGAGGTTGTAGTTTTTTCTGAGTTTTATTGATCACTTTGTATGTTATCTAAAAGAATACACATTAACGACTTAAGATTATAAATTTGCTATAGAATACCGTTAGTCAATTTAATTACATACAGATAAACGTAAGGTTTACAAATACTGTGAAAAATATTTCTTGGAAAAGTTATTTCGGAATTTCCAACAAAATTTTTGGGCAATTGATTATTTTTTGAAACTTTGTGTTTTATGTATTACATACATATATACTATGATTGTTAATTAAACTATCAAAATAAGTACATAACCTAACATTGTTATTTACGTATGCATAAACAGTAAAATTATTTTGACGATTTTTAAACGCAATAAAATTTTTTTTAATAAAATTAATTTAAAATTTAAACTTTTCTTATTGGAATTTGAACACATGTCCGATTATTATTTTAGTAAATCAAAGTTTGTAATTTAATAAAGTACTCGTAGATACGTTGTTTTAGAACGCTAGGGTTGAAGGATATCCCAATCCGGTTTTAGTTAAAGGACATTTAAAAAGCTGTTATAGCTTATTTAAAATAACAGCTAAGTTTTTTTTTAATAATTAAAATGTTATATCTTTACTAAAATGAAATTTCGATTTTTGGTAAAAAATTAAAAAGAAAACCCAAAAAAATTGTAAATAAACGAAGAAACTTGAAAATTTTTTTATAAGTAACTTCTACTGTTAGTATGCGATGCACGAAAAGAGTGCGTGTAATAATGCGTAAAATGCTTGATGAAATAAAAGAAGTGAAAATAATATAAATTGACTGATAATTAAACAAAAGCTATTAAAAGCCATTTTTCTTCAAAAAAACAAACAGTAGTCAAAAAAATTTAACAGACATTTAAAATGAAATTTAAAAGATTTTGATTAAAAAAAAAAAATTTGAAATGAAAAAATTGAAAATTAAAGTCGATGTACTGACAATTCAAAATGCGAATTTAATTGAAACATTTGAAAACTAAAATTTCGTTTTTTATATGTGATTTATAGTAATGTAATTAGTAACTGAAGAAAACTTCAAAACTTTGTTCTTATCGATTGGTAAAGTTTAATTGAATTTAATTGAAATTTGATTTCTTTTGGGAACTTGCCGTAAGTAGTCTAAGGTTCTTAATGACATATAAATGACTTTGAACAATGAAGAAGAACAATTTTATTCAAATTCCTGATTACAATATATTTCAGTGAACAGGTTTACTTTTACTATCTCGGAAAACCTAATGACAATTAACAAAACGTATTATTTTAGAGTCAAATATTAAATAATGACTAATCCGCAAAAACGATGCATATAAGATGCATTGCATACTTTAAGGCTTTAAATATTATTTAATTGAATTAACTTAACATACAAGGGTTCCTTAATTCTTCAAGTTGAAATAAAGTATGAATTGAAAATATAATGTAAGAAAATAGGACCTAATGAAGTTATAGCATAAATTTTTAAGATTTAAAAGAGAGTTGCATTTTTAAAAACTTTTAATTTCTCAAAGTTAGTTTGACGCAAGATTTTTTTCAATTTTAATATTTTCATTTTCTTGATTTGATTTTCTTATTTTTAATTTTTTTTTGTTTTGTTTTTTTAAAATTTTTTTATCCAAGAAGTGAAAGTTTTAATTGTTACGAAATAGAAAATAAATTTAATTTTTTTTTTTTTATTTACCACAAAAACTTTTTTGTGTTTCAACTTTTTCAAGCTCTGCTCCAAATTATCAAATAAAAAAAAAAACATAAACAATTATTGAAATGAGTTGGTGTTTTTATGCATACATATACATAATATGTAATTGATATATAATATTATATACTATAGGTACATGAGCCATAATATATTTACATGTTATATGCTTATAGCTCAACATTTTTATGTTTTTAACGTAAACAAAAAAGAAAAACTTCAAATGAATTTATTTTATATACGATTTTCGAACGCCGAACGGTAAAAGAAAACGTTAAAAAATTGAACAACAATTTTGTTTTTTTTTTTTTATTATTTGTAAGCGCAAGTAGCAACAGTTTCAGTATTAACTATTGGAATACAATTTGGAAAACGAAAGTGAAAACAAATTTAATAATAAAAACCAAAAATAAGAAAATTTATTGTTATTTTGGAACAGGTTACTTTTAAAGAGTGTTATCGTTGTAACAGATGTAAATTTTGAGTTGATTGGATTGCGGATATAAGAAAAAAATGAATAAAAGAAAAAACAAAACTTGAAAAATCATTATATCTGTGTTAACAAAATCTTTGTGATGACGATCATGATGTTGATAATAATAACAATGATGATGATGATGATAATAGTTTGACTCTTTTTATCTGTTAAAAATTGGCGAAAATATTATAATTTTATTAATAAGAAAACATTTAATACAGTCAACGTGCGCTTAACCGAACATATTACACAGTAAACCTCTCATTTTATCAATTTTTATGTTAATTGATTTTCTGCTATCAAATTTATAAATATTTAATTGTTTCTCATAAGAAATTGTTGTGTGATTGATTAAATGGCCCTTTGGATGAACACTCTTTAAAAACTTGCAGTTTTTTTTTAACTCTGTTCATTTTAAGAAGTTATTACTGTAACTATTTTGTGTTGATTCATTGTATTAAAATGTTTAATATGGATTGCGTTGTTTTTTTTTCCTATAAGTTACAAATTGAGCTCATCATATTACAGAATACAGATGATTCAATTTAAAATTACAGATAAATGTAGGTTGGGTTAAAATTTAAAAAAAAAAAAATAAAACAACAAATTTGATTTCTTGTACTTGATGCAATATGTATGTTGTAAATTATTTCAATGTACAGTATGTATATTAATAAAAACATGATTTAAAATTTATGTACTAAATAATTTGATACCATTTTTTTTTTAACAATTGAACAAGATCAAGTTTTAAAATTTTAAAAATCTTGAATATGTTTTTAAAGAATAGTGAAAGAACATAAATCATAATTAAATTTTTATTTGTTACACATTTAACGGTTTAAATTTTTTTTAAATAATCAGCTTATAACTACTAGTTATTAGTTACTTAGTATAGAGAAAACATAAAAAAGAAACAACGAATACTGAGAGAACCTTCAAAATTCATCGTTCATCAGCGTACTTCCGCATATTTTATATTTCTTTTTCATCAAACGTACTTTAAATTTTTTTTTTTTTCATTTTTGGTTTATTTTGAATTTTCAACTTAAAAAATAATAATAATGTTTTAAAACACGTATTTGAAACCAGTTTAAAAACGCTTTAAACGCTGTTTTTTTTTTATTGAAGAAAAGTAAAAAAAATTAATTTTCATCAAGGTTATAAATTTTAAATAAATTTTAACATAACACAATAGAGATTGTAAATTTTGTTTAATTTTACAACATTAGTATTTAAAGGAAATTTAAAAATTTGATTTTTATCATGTTTTTAAAAAATTTTTTGTGAGTATTAGCTGTTGTTTTAAATAAATAAAACTAAATTTTAATAATATATAAATAAATATTTTTTTTTTAAAACTTTTTATGACATTAAAGCCTATATACATAATTTTATATCTACTTAAGATTGTACTACTATTCGGATTAAATAAATTAACTTAAGTTTGTATTTAATTTTCGAATAATTTAGTAAGAGGGTATAATTAGTAGAGTAAGCAAGCTATTCTATTAATCAAGTTGAATTATCAAAAAATACAATTCTTACAAGAATTAAGTACCTACTTCATTGATAAAGTAAGAGTGTAAGTAGATATTATGAATCGAAATTTTAAGAATGAAGTTTTTAAACTGTACACATACACAAAACTTTATTTGAGTACAAAGTAAAGAAGACAAAAGATTAAAATAAAATTTAAAACCCAAAAAGTATTTAATAAACTTAATTACTTTTATGATTAAACGATGTTATCTGATTAAAATCAGTGTATATATTTAACAACATATGTATAGTTAATCGAATAATCTTTATATATTATTCCAATATGTGTTTGTTAGATGTACTTAATCACTTAAGCCCACTTAAGAAAATTGAAATTACCAAAATTCAATTATTGAAATACATATATCTAAATTCTAAATGTATAATAAACTTCTTAGCATGTACATTTTTATTAATCAGTGTCAGTTTTAGTTTTCATTGAATACCTTTAAAAATTAAATTTTTTATAATAGTTTTAATAAAATTTAAATACCATAAACTTATTATAAAAAATAAAAATAATTCAAAATAATATTTAAAAATATATTATAAAAATTGAAATAATATGAAATAGAATGCGGATACGTATTATATTAAAAGTAATTATACTTATATACAAGTACTTTTTTGTAATTACCTAAATTTCAATGTTATTATTGAATTAAACAAAAATTACTTATAATCGTTATAATATCAAATTGTATACTTATATTGTATAAGTTTTGGTCTCAAGTCTCGACGTACCTTTTGTCTCTTTCTAACTAAACAATTAAATATACAGAAATTCTAACAATTACTTATTAAATATACTTTTGATTTTATCAGAAAATATATGTACATATACAAAAGTTAAATATCATAAAAGGTGATTTAACTTTACACCAGTTAACCTTCATTAAAGGTGTTAGAATATTTTTTTCCAAAAAAAAAAAACATTAAAATGAAAAGTAAAAACCATGTACTTATTATATGTTACTTTAAATGTTCATTTAATTCAAATTTGCAAACCAAAAACGATTTTTGTGTTTATTTTTTGCATTTTTTTTTTTATTTGTTTTGAAGATTAATTAAGTCTGAAGTCTAAAGTGAAGGTTCTTTAACTTACAAAGAGTCATTAATACAACAACAACAACAAAAAACCCATAAAAAATCATTTAGTCGCAGTTACGGTGCTTCAGCAATCAATCATAATTAGATATTAAAACAATTAGGTAAAAATTTATTTATGAATGTGTTATCAACACATACATTTAAGGTAGAACTACAAATACTCATTATCTATTTGTTGTAGGCAAATTATTAAATACCATAATTTTTTATCAGGTTTTTTTTTTTAAGTAACAGCTGATAATAGCTACTATTAATAAAATTTTAGTATCGAAAATTTAAATGTGTAGACGATTAACATATACTAAAACAATTTTTTAATTATTGATAAAGTTTATAATATGCGTTAAAATTGATATTAATATAAGGTTGTATTAGTTAGCCGCACTTAATATTTTTTTGTCATAAATTTTTTAAAGTAAAGTTAATAAATTTTAACTAGTTTATAAAATATTCAAGTAAAACTTGATTACGCAGGTAAGTATAGCGTTGTCTAATAAGCACACGACGTACAAAGTTGACATTTAATAATTTATATCCAGTGGCAAACAATTTATTTTTTTTATTTTTAATGTTTACATTTTTGTTATCACACACAATTCATAACCTGTTGAATTTGACACACAAACAAAAGCATAAAAACACTGGGAATCGCATAGATTTTGAAAAATGAAATTAACATTAAAATTTTATTATTTAAAATTGTTTAACGAGGGTAAAAATTATTTAAAATTTAAAAATGACATTTTAAAGTACTTATAGGTAATTACTTTTTGAACAATTACTAGTATACATTAATTTTTTTAAATGCAAGTACCTAATTATGTTTTATAATGATGGGTATTGTTTTTATTAAGACAAATTTTATATTTTAAAATAATTGTTTTTTAATTTTGATCGATAATGAAAATAATGAAAAATCAATTATATTGCAATTTGTTAAATGGATGTCTTATAGAAAGAATAATAAAATTGATTTATTCAAGGCTGATACCGAGTTATGGTTTGTCATTAATGTCATTAGTCATGAATCACGACTTATATAATTCAATTATACCTGTAATATAAATTTATTTTAAGATTAACAGTTAGTAGGTATACCGTTAGCTATGAAAAACTAAAGATACCTAATTAAATTGATATTAAACTGCTTGATGAACTTAATGAAGGAGGTTTAGTTTCACAATATATGTATGTGTGTAGAAATATAATATTAGTTTTAACTTATTATGTAGATGGGTTTTTTTTTCGTGCTAATTGTTCAACTGTTGGACTTACAAGTCTTTCTATACTGTAGGTACCTTCCATATTTTATTTTAGCTACGATAATGATCAAATTAAATAGTTCAGATCATATATAACATGAACTATTTGTTACAATTTATAGTTAAACGGTATTTCTGTATCTGTGAGTTAATATCTTTCAATTAAATTATTATTATATTAATATGTATATCTTTTATTATTAATTTAGATTTATTAAGAATTTGGTGAAGTATGCCATTAATTTGACTTGAATGAATACTTAAGTAAGCTATGATGACTTTATATTATCTTAATTACACAAGAACAGATAGAATTAGAAGACAAAGCTCACACTTATCAATAAAGTTTGTTTTATTATAAATATTAGATTGAAATAATTATTATTTTATACATTTACAAAAAAAAAAAACAAGTTTTCAAAAAACAAACAAACATACAGACATAAATTTTAGAAGAAGAAATAAAAAACGCCAATTTAAATAAATGTAGGTATGTATATGGTGCTGCAAATTCTTGTCAAGTTTTTATCTTTTCTTTTTTATTTCATTCGACCTCAGTATTTTTTTTTTTTAATTTCAAATTAAAATTTAAGGTTTTTTTTTTTAATTAGATATTTAATTATAACATTTTAAAAAAAAAACAATAACATGAAAAACCGGCAATAGCAACAACTAAAAATAACCGGTTAAAGTGATATTATTTACTATTATTATGTTTATGTTTTGTTATAATTTGTTTGAGTTATGTATGTTTAAAATTCAAAATACAAAATGATTATTTAAAAAATGTTCCCAAAATAAACTGTTACAAAAATAAGACAAGATAAATAAAAAAAAAAAATAAAATTCAAGTATAGATTTAAATAAAAATGAATCTATAAGTTATAATGAAGTATTTTCAAAATAAATTACTTTAAATTACGTAAAACGAGAAAAACAACAAATTTTAAAGTGTTTTTAATGTATTTTAAATATTTTTAAAACCAAATTTTCTTTCACATTCAAAAAAAAACAGAACACAAAATTGAAAAAATATAAATATATATATATCGAGATTTTCACAAGGTCTTCTTATTTATACTATACGACTGCGGAAGTGAGAAATTTATTTTTTTTCTTCACCTTTTTTTTTATTTTTTAAAGCATTGAGTTTCACATTCGTATTTATACAAATAATTAAAATTAAAAGTTGGTACTTATACTTGTACGAGTATATATATATATACATATATGAAAATTTTCAATTTTTCAAATCAGTAAGTTAAGGTGTTAATTATACATAAACACATCGCACCGTGAGAACCAAATTGCAATAATTCAACACCTAAAATTTCAAGAGCTTGAAATTTTTGGGAAAATTTAATCTGTGGATTACCTAATTATTTTATTGCTTTGAAAATTGAGTAGTATATCAGTTTTATAATTTTTTTCTAGTTAAATTGGGAAATGAAAAGTTTGAACTAAATCTATGTTCCGGTATAGCCCCAGGTGTGCGATATGAATTGTATGTATTGTATTAAATTGTTATTCATTCAATACATTATCTTTTCATTGACAAAAGAGTTTATAGGCCAGGATATAATTCCACAATTTATGTAAATACTAAATTTTATGTAGAGAATATATATATATATATTTATTTATATACCCTCCCTATTAAAAAGTAACACATTTAAAAACTAACACACATTTTTCGAAATATTCTTTTATGTGGGTTTTTTTATCTCGTATAACCTTAAATTAAAAAGCTCATGTTTAAATAATATATGTATATATATACATTATACAAGTATATATAAATAAACACACCGTTACATAAATTATAATATCATTAACAAAAAAAAAGCGGGAAATTTCAGTGATTAAAAAAAAAATTGCCAAGGAAATTTTTTATTAATTTTAAAATTCAAATAAAAAAATAATTATGATAATTATTGAGCTGGAATTATAGAATAATTTTAATTATCACTTTTATTAGCCGTGTGTGTACATATAAAGTGAATGATATGAAAATATTTTCTAAATTATTTTTAATTCATTATATATTTTAAAAGTTATCAGTAATTAATAACTTATAAGAACATGTTTTACAATTTGTATAATAATGAAATAATTGGTAATTCCCATACCCAACTAAATTATTGTTCGGGAATTACCATTTAAATTTTAAAATCGGGATTATTACAAATAAAAGCAATCGTATATGATGACAAAATATAGGAAAAAACAAAAATTACAATTTATATTTTATATCCTATCCTATTGTAATGTTATTTTATTTATAAATTATTAGTCATAACTCATAAAAGGGATTATCATGTCTTCTATTCTATTCAAATGTACTTAGTACAATGTAAACCACAAAATTCATATACACACTGTAAACTATACGGTTAACATTGATCAAATTTATAATTAATATAAGTACCTAACCTATATATTAATTTATAATATGATATTCTTCGTCTGATGTATGTCACTATGACAGGTATTGGAGTTGAATTGGAGATCGCTAGAATCACGGGTAACTAAAACTAAGAATTTATTAATTTACTAAATACCTCACTGGACAAAATGAAAAAGAAGAGAGTCATATACTCATATCAACAATTTATTTAAAATATAATAAATTACGATTTTTATAAAAGCATTACATTTTCTTGTATACGTTTGGTAATAAAAAAATTTATGAGTTTCTTGTTTTAAACGTGAAATAAGGTTATTAATTTCAAACCCAGTGTGAAGGAACAGATTTAAATTTTTTGCCAAAATATTCAATAAATCGTCATAAATCTGCTTTTAAACATGTTTATTTGTTTCATCGCTTCCTTTATTTGCTTTCTTTTGTAAGTTCCAGTTCAAACCTCAATAATGAATCATGTGGTAAAATTCGTTTATAAAGAAATTTAGTTGATTTAAAAATCGACAATGAATCATTTGGTTTGCTTAAATATTTACTTATACTAAAATTATTAAATTAAACTTAAACAAAGAAGCTTTTGTTTAAAGTTATCAATCATCCAATATATATATATGTATATATGTATTGGTTTTCCATTTTTGAATTTGATATCAAAATATCAAATCTGATAACAAAATTGCATTGAATTGTTCGCTTAGTTACAATACAATATAAAATATAGAACAAAGACTTTAGAATTCTAACACTTGAAACAAAGCACTTATTTTTTAATTCATATACCTAGATGTATATATAAGTTATTGGTTAAAAATGATTGTAATAATCGAATACTAAAATTTTATTCTAAATATTATTATGTAGAACTAAAACTGTTCTGTTAATTATTCCAATTCATTGTTTAAATTTTCTTTCAAAATTAAAAAAAAAAAAAAAAAAAGAAGAAAATGGTATCAAAAATTGTTCTAATTTTAGAAAAATTATAAAATTCAAGTAAAAAATGTAAAACTTATTTATTTTATTTTGTTGCACAATAATTCAACTTTGTAATTAATTGTTGCGAAATATTTTTAAAAAGCACTTAGCAACAAATGGTCAATTATAAAAATTAAGGTATGGTGAGACTCAAAAATTATAGCTTTTTTTTTTTTTTATTTTTATTATAGAATAAAGTAACCTTTTTTTTTTTTTTTTATAAATGTCTGTTATAAATTAAAGTTGGTGAAAAATTAAAAAAAAAAAAAGGTGATTGTTAGAAGAAACAAAAAAAAATTTAATAAAATTTAAACTAGATAGGCTAGATATATTCCAAGGCTAGTGTACAACGTTTACAAAATAGTATTACAGCCTTGGCATACTTTTTACCAAAAAATAAAAAAAAAAAAATAAATAAAAAATTAAAAATATAAAAACACTTTTCGTGATTTAACCAACGCGCTGCTGCGCATTTACAAACAATTCACTTTACTGTTTGCAGAGATTGAAAAACCGTTATTTTTGTTGTTGGCTGCTGTCATAATACCGCAATCAAAATAATAAAAAAATTATCTTAGTTTTTTCTTGTAATAAATTAAGTAGCTACAGTTTTTTATTCCTCGTAATTTCCTAAACATATTTTTTATATTAATTTTTTTTTTTTTTATTGCAATAATAGGGCATTAAAAAACTTAAAAAAATTTTATGAGATCGTAATTTATGTTTTGTTTTTTCGGGGGGAGTGCATTTAAATTCTAATTTAATTATTTAAATTTGATTATCAGATTTTTAAACTTAAGTTATTACCATAGAAATTTGAACACAAGCTAAGATGCTTGATGGATTGAATGGTTTGAAAATAACAATATGTAGATTTTTAAACAATTTTTACTCATCCTAATTAGTTGATAAGATTTGCAAACTCCAATATTAACTTAATTTTGTAGTAGGCATGTACTTAGGTACAATATTAAATAAATTTGTAAAGTAATTGTAAATACTTAAAATTGGATTTTGGAATGTCAAGTTAATATGAGTTGACATACTTTTCTTAAAAATATGCAAGTATTAGAATAAAACTCGAATACATATGGTTATATATAAAAAATAGTATAAAAATGGTGACAATTGAAAATATTATTTAAAAATAAGTAGTTAAGGGTTATGTAAAATATTTGTAATATGTATATAATTTTATAGGAACAGAAGTTTCAAGGACTAAATAATTAATTATATAGGCTTTTTCTTGACTCAATACTAAGTTTATGGAGCAGAGTGCGCTTTAATCTTTAGACTTAAAAATAAAAAAAAATTGAGAATAAACTTGCAAAAATGAAATTCCATTAATTTAAGAAAGCATTTACATGCACATATATCAAATTTAATTGATTTAATATTAAATCTATTTGTGCCGAGCAAATAGAATAGCGCTGTGAGCATTTAAAAAAAAACATAATGGGATAAAATTGGAAAAAATGAAGAACTGAATACTTTAATAAATATATAGAGTTTGGTGTATCCAGAACCAAGCAAAATTCATATTAACATTATTGATATATCTTGAACAAAATATCTCACTTGGTTTTGTTAATTTGTACTTTGTACCAATTTTAATGAAAAAGTTAATAGAAAATGGAATGAAAATTCACAGTAAAAAAATAACTTTTGAACGTTTGAAGGAAGCATCATTTGATTACAATTTTAAAATAATGTAAAATAGAGAAAAATTCCAGCTAATTATCTTTAAAACAGTGCAACAACAATATGTTTTATGCAATTATTAAATCGAGGTTTTAATTTTGAAATTTTAAAGTAATTACTAATTAATTAAAACAATTTTTCGTCGCAGATTTTGTAATTTTAACAGATCTGACAAATAAACTTGAACATTTTGAAAGTATCTTAAGTAGTTAATTAAAATGTTACATTATAGATTTCAAAATTATAATTTATGAATCTCCATACTAGCATATTAAAAATATGTTTTTTTTTTAATTCAAAATTTACTGATTGAAAAATAAAATATTAATTTATTCATGTATATATATGTATATATGTACGTAAATTCAAAACAAACTTATAATCTAGTATTTGCAATATTTTTTAACACTCTTACTATAAATATTTATTTATTTCATATTTTTATGCTTTACATTTTTAATCAAAAAAAAAATTATGCTTTTTTATAATATTTATATACTTTTAATATGATTTTCTTGTTTTGATTTTTTTTTTTCTACTTTTTGTATTTATTTAAAAGTTAATTCAGGGCATTATTGCGGTAAATTGACAAGGTTGTATTGAAATAAGAATTGGTAAAAAAAAAAAATGCAAATAATTATTAAGTAATCTTGTCTGATCTAATATTATGTGCCAAAAAGAGAGCGACAAACGAACTTGGATTATGTATACCCTTTATATACACATAAATATATTAAATATATTACATACTTATTGCATATTTTCGTAATAGAAAAATCGATTGTTATGTTTGAACAATCCATCAACTAGCATAAATTTTTTGTAATTAGTGAAGGTTGGGCTGTTCTGGCAACAAATAAAAAAAACCAATTTATTTAGATATTAAAATTTGGTTTACATATTTTTGAAAATCGTGACTCGTTTAAAAATATTCTATAAAAAATATTTGGAAATTTTATTTAAAATGCAATAAAATGCATAATTGAATTAATAATTTAATAAAGCATGGTACACAGTTTTGAATGCATTTAATATATTATTTTAGCAAATAATGGTTAATTAATATTTAATCATAGATCTATTAGAGATACTAAAATAGGTCCAATTTTTATTGAAATAATGAGTTTTCTAATAGAATGCGAGTATTTTTCTAAAACGCTTACTTGGAGCTTTTGGAAAATATTAACTTCTTGTAAATGAAAAACTAAGCTTCATATTAAAATTTGTGTTATTTAGTTTTAAGTTATTTTGAAGAAAAGTCATTGTTTCATTTATATACAACTATAGGTAATATGATTCGAGATTTTTGAATGCAATTAAAAAAAAAATAAAGGCAATTAAGATTAGACTTCCTTGAAACAACTAAATAGATTATAACCTGTGAAAGTAAAAGAGCTGGTGCATGAGATAAAAATTCTCTGATATTGGGTTTTATTGAATTTTATGTATACAAATTGAATATAAACTTATCAATTATAACTAGTTCTGAAACTTATTAAGGAAGTAAAAATATAAATAAGATTTTACATATATGTATATTAATCTGTCCAATTAAAATAAAAGAAAATAATTTCTTAATTCATTTATTCGGTCATAGTACTAATTATAAAATTTTAAATTTCGAAAATTGTTTTTTTATTATTCGAAATCTTAATTGAAAATCTGTGTCAAATTTAAAGTAATAAAAAATAAAGTGTCTTTTATTTCCATTACACAAGAATTTTATTATAAAAAATATTATATATGTATATATTATATATTATATATTATATGTAATATGTATATATATTCTAGAATTGTGTGCAACAACAACAAACAAATACCATATAGAAAACTTGTTGGAAAAAACAAAAAAATTAACGCATGTATTTAGGAATGCATTTGCATCATCCTCCATCATATGGTGTGTAAATTAAAGACCAATGATGATGCATTACATCTATATGCGGAAAATAAAAATAAATATTAAAGAACAAAACAGAAACGGTTTTTTTTTTTTGTTTTCTTTCTCTTATTCATTTATTTATTTATAGTTTCCGTAGTGCAATGATCTGTACACAGTACACACATAAAGAAATAGAACAGAAAATGCGTGCACTTAAAACTCGCACAAGCTTGGATTTTTTTTTTTTTTAAATTTCATTGAATGAATCAAAGGAAAAATTCAACAACAACAACAACATAATCAGTGGTAATCCAAAAAAAAAAAAAAGAAAATATACAACTCAATAATTTTTCATTTTTTATTTTTAATTTTTCCTTCTTTTTTCTTCTGCCTTTTTCTTTAGTACCACGACCACCACTACTTGTTGTCATCTTATTTATTAGTAAACAAACAGTCATATATGTGTTTATATATGATTATATATTCAGATGTACAATTGTACATATATGTACATACTTAAATATGCTTATAGCATGCATGTATGAAAATTTAGAATAACCATTTGTTATGAATGTTGCTGTTGCATGTAGTTTTTATTTTTTTTTGGTTTTCTGAGTAGTTTTGTTGTGATGATTTTACACTTTTTTACCAATTTTATGAGTGAATCTTTACTACCTGGTTTACCTGAGTGAAAGTTTTTTTTTTTTTTTTTTTTTTTTTTTTTCATTTTTTAATATTTCAAGTAAAGTGATCAAAACAAAAACGCACAGATTATAAATAAGTTAAAGTTATAAAATAATTTAAAAAAAAGGAAAGATAAATAAATAGATAGATGGAGATAGAGATATAGATAGATAAAAGGGTAGAAAGAGATAGAGTAAAGGAAAAGAGAATAAAGAAAAACTTATTATTTTAATAGTCAAATAACTGCAAATCTCAACAGTCAACAGGTTGATATTTGCTTGTCTTACAACACATATCATATCATATGTAACCAAATTGCTTGTTTCTTAACTACTCAACAACAACAACAAAATCATATGGGTTTTGGTTTTTTTTTTCTAGTTTTTTTATTTTTTTATTTGGTTTTTCTTTAAGTTTTTTTTTATAAATTTTTTTAAAGATAAGTTAATTTTAAGTAAGTTAACATTAAAATTATTTGGGTATCAAAATAATATAAACTTGTGGTTTAGCGTTTTGAGGGTATATCAGTACTGAGTACATATATATTTTAGTTTTTGATTTATAATAAAAAGAATGTCTGACAAAACATAAAATAAAAAAAAATTTCTTTTTTTTTTAATTTCATTTTACAAATTACCAACAGAATTTGTAATTAGTTACAGTAATTTGACTTTATTTAAAATTTTATTTATTTATTTCGTTACTTTTTTTTGTTAGTTAAATTATTGGTTTTCGCCTCATGTATATATATATGAAATATATTATTGATTTTGAAAATATGTGCACATGTGTTATTTTATTTTGTATATGTATACTTATTTCAAAAGCAAAACTCAACCAATTATGGAGCTTATTTCATATTTACATTGCAATGAACAAACATTAGTTACTTGCATTCGTTAGTTTAGTAAAAGTGATTGAAAAATGAAAATCCACTAATTTTATCGAATAAAATAAGTGAAAATAATTCGGTTTAGTACGCCACTGAATCTATGTTTTGTTTTATTCGACCACGCTATTCGACCTGTGTAATATAAATTGTGTGACCGGCTTTTTATAAGACAGAAATCGATAAGTAACTATTTTAACCGGTAATGATTAGAATTTTTACGTTTGATTAGAGATATTTAGAGATTACGAATATAACAAAATATTTTTGACATAAGTAAGAGCATTCATAGTAAAGTTATTATTTTTGATAATATGTATACCTATAAGAATAACTTAAGGAAATTGATTTTGGTATAGATTTAGAAACAACCAAAAATCTGTTCACACAATTGAAAAAGGAACCAAAAATTCAGTCCCAGATCACATGCAAGAATACCTAATTAAAAATCTTAAAATTATTTTTAAATGCAAAATAAAAAGAATGGCGTAAATACCTAATTGCAATGATATTAAGGTAAGTAGAAAGTTGTCTTAAGCCCAGATCACCTTTAGAATGTAAGAAAGATAGAATCAAAATTTATAATTTGTTTTACTTATAAAAAAAAATTATCAAAAACTTATTTTATCATTGAAAAATAATTAGAATTGATTGGAATTGTATGTAAATTCTAATCTAATAATTTGCTTTAATTTTAATTACGGTTTTCGGGTCTAGTACCTTTAAATTCTTATTTTTATTATGTATTTGTAAAATTTAAAAAAAAAACTTCTTAATTATAAAAAATTTGAGGAATTGTTAAAAATTTTAAAAAATATTTTTGACAGCTGACATTGAAAAAGAATTCAATTTGATCTTGGAAGTCGTTATTGTTCATTATTTATATTGAACATAATTGAAACAATTAATGAATTTAAAATTAATTTAATTTTTTAGTTTTTATTTCTATTTTGATTTATTCAAATCGAAAACTAAAGTAAATGGCAAAAAAAAAAAAAAAATAGAATCTATTGTTTCAAAAATATGTATCTTTTTTCAATGTCATCGTATATATCTATGTTTTGTTAACTTAAATCCCGTATTTTAATCAGATATGTTATAATACGGAAGTTTATTGAAATTACTGAAGCATTGATACAAATAAAATACACTAAAACTTTATATTTAGAAAATAAAAGTTTTAAGTTGATATTTTTGTGTGTGTGTGTTGAAAATTCTTTTTATTATTTATACCAATACAAAGTTTAGGTTTTTTTCATATATAACTATACATATTTAGTTAAATACAAAATATCAAACAATTAGTAATTCCAATTAAAAAAAGATGTTGCCAAATGAATTCGTTGGTTGGAAAATAGTTAGAGGACTAGTTAAGAGATTATATAAGAAAATTAATTAATATAAGTTTAAATTCAGATATTTTTAATTATGAGGTTGTTGTTCATGTAAGTCATATTTTATACAATTCTTTGAACCTTTTCTTAAATCGCAGAAAGAAATCAAGGCTAAAATCTTAGATAGATTGCAGAAAATTTTCATGAAAAACTTTTTTAATGGTAAAAAAGAATTGCCGAAGAAAAAAAAATTCCGATTTCTTTTCAATTTGTTTTAATAAGCGGAATAATTGTTATTATGAAAAAAGTACAAAGTTTTTAAAAGTATCTAAAGAAATAAAATTTATTTGAATGACAGAAAAACTAAAATAATATTTTTTTCAAAACTTTCAATTTGTCTGGTAATGCTGAAACATTTTTTTTTTCCTATTTTTCAATCATATTTTCATCATTGAAACTTTTTTTTGGAAAATTTAAAGTTTATATTATAACATATGTTTATGTTACAAATTAATATGTAATAATAAACAAACATAATCAAATTTTAAATAGACAATAACATATTATTTAAAAAAAATTTAATTCAGTCAATTCTTAAGTATAATTTTATATTAATAACAATCCCAAATAAAAATACGATTTTTGTTTTATGTAGACCGAAATCTTACAAACAAACATATGTATACCTATTACCTACCCACCTACCACAAATATTTTGTATTAAAACATATGTAAGTACGGGAAGTTGGTTGTTTTTTTTTAAAATGGGTACTTATTATATAAATATACATATATATATATATATACTTTTATAAAAGAATTATCTAAATCTATATACGATTGTGCTATTATTTTTATCAAATTAGACAATTCAAGGTAAACGAGGTGTTTTGTATTTTATATACTTATAATATAAACTGTGAGGTTGTTACTATGTGATACAATATAATTTCATAAAGGGCTTTTCTTACCTACAGACAACTATCAAAAAAAAAAAAAATTAATTCAATAAAAAAAAATCTAATAGATTTTAAATATTGCTGGAAGGCCTTGATGTTCACAAATCTGGTAAAGATATACAAATATCATTGTGTATATCCAATATATGTATATTCATATGATATACAATGTTGTATATAGATTAAAATAATAACAAAATAAAAATCAAAAACTAACACCAACAATTGTTAGCATTATGATTGGCAAATTACAACTAAATTACAATATTACGAAATTATTTAAATTAATTTTGAATGAAGAAATAATAACAAAAGAAAATACTTAGCTATATTTATATAATACTGCTTATGGCAATTCGTGTTTGCTTTTTGCTTATTTTTTTATTTCTATCAGAAATAGGAAGCCAAACACTTTGTTCAAATACATAATTACTTACTTATATTATAACAAAAATTAAAAACTGAAGTATGCATAAGTATTAAATGCTAGAATTAATATTTAAAAACATTTTTTAAGACTTCTTAAAAACTAAGCTTAATTTTAAGCTATCTTGTACATAAGTAATCATTTTTGAACAAGAACGCTTAATCGCTGTCAAAGAAATCAGGTTATAACATTATTTAAAAATATTTTTGTAATTAATTTTATAAAAAAAAAACTTATGAATAAAAACTAAACTCGGGTCATATCTAATAAAAAAAATATATTACAATAGTTTAATATGAAGTCCGAATGCCAAATAGGCAAACGGCTATTATAATATCGGGCAATATTTACTATTGTCTGGTAGGTACTACAAATAAGTAAATAAATAAAAACGAAACATCTTTTCATGAATTTGAAACTATTTTTTTATATTAAATATCTCCTATCTCTAAGGATGTACCTACTAAAGTTATTTCTAAAACAAAAAAATTATAAATAATATTTTTTAAGAATAACATTTTACGTCTGACATAAATTTCCCAGGATTCAAGTAATCTTAAACTTGCGGAAATTGCGATCCTGCACTAACAGTTTAAGTTAATTTTTCTCTCAAACTGATCTTCACTTTAATATGTACTACATTTCTGAATGGAATTGAGATCAGTTAAACATTTTAAAAATTTTATTAAAATGTAAAATTCTAATTAATCAAAAATTATTTCGATTTTCGATAAATTTTAATAAACTTAACTTTTAGAAATCAAATTTATGAATATAAATACAAGAAACTGTCATTTTCATTAAATATACATATATACAAATATAAAAGTTACTTAAGTACCTACTTAATTCATAAAGCTTTTTTAACACTTAATTTAAGAGGAAAAAACCAAAGCAGCTTGGATACAATTTCATAAAAATAAAACAATTTATACCAATATAGGACGAATTTTCATTATAAAAAACATTTATATTCATTTTAACTAGCATTTATTAAAAAAAAAAATGAAGCCTTTTAATAATAAACAATAAATTTCATAAGACAATTTGAAATTGTTTCTTGGTAAATATAAAAAAATAAAATTGAAAACGTAATCAACAATAAAAAAAAATTTGTTGTAATCTATTACAACTTATACAACTCCTCACTTCTGCCAAACAGGTAAAATTGAGAACAAAAATCACCTTTCATAAAAATTAAAAATAAAAAAAAAAAATCTGAAAAGAAAAATAAAGAAATTACAAAAAAAAATGACAACGGCGCAATCTTATAGAAAAATAAATTTATTTTTTTTTAAGCCACCTGCGCAACTGTTTCAATAAATTGTAAAAACAACAACAATAAAATAAAAATCAAAAGAACAAAAAGCACTTGTAACGTGACGACTTATTTACTCACTTATTATTATTTTTTTTTAAATATATAGCTAGATACATATTATTTTATTTCTAATTTTTTTATTAATTTTTTTTTTGTTTTTTTTTTTTTTTTTATGGCGAAACTTTTACTCTTTACATTATTGCAACTGTAATTATACATACCGGTAGATAAGTAAAAATAATTTTTAATATCAAAATACGAATCATTTTTATAATATAAAAATTTTTATAAGTATTATAAAATTATTAAAATGTTTATAATGTTTAATTTCAAGTTATGAAATTGAATATACGAAATTTACTATTATTTTGGGCGATGATTCTTCATACCGCTTGTAGAATCGTTTTGGTTTTGTGTATTTGTCAAACTAAACTTTTGAAAAGTTTAACATTCTGGAATTGCACAGTTCGGATATAATATGTATAATATGTAAAAAAAATATTTAAATAAAAATCTTAGATGAGACCAATTTAAAATGCTTGGAAAGGAGTTTTAGACAATGCAGTTTTAGTTAGGGATTCTAAGACTTATGCATCAACATTGAAAGTTAGAGATTCTTAAGACTCATGCATTCCATACACGATGGACAAGGTGTTTTAAATTGGCACGCTTACTTTCGAAATTAAATCGGCAAGTTGAAAGACGATTTTGAAAATTAAAAAGTTGGTTGGAAGAAAATCAAAAAATTTGGATTTTTGTGAGCGGATTCTTTGGCTTGCATTTTGATTTGTATCTTGTATGAACAAGTTGAACCATTAAGTTAGAAAAATATTTTAATAAAAATAAGACCTCAAGTAAACATAACAACTATTTACAAAATGTTTTCCATCGTTTTTCTCTTATTTGTTGTTTATTTTTTCTTCCTTAATCTTTTAGTTTTCATGTTTTTTTTTTTTGTTTTTTTTTTTTGTTTATTGTTTAATGCATTTTCATAAATTGTTCGTTTTTACATAACAGAATAAAATAATCAAACAAAAACAAAATAGGAAAAATAAATAACTTTTTTTTTTTTTTGCAAAAAGAAGTAAAAAAATACAAAACAAAAATAACTTATATTTATTTCTAATCATATTATAAAATAACTTTTTGAAATACAATGTAATATACATATAATATAATGCATTAAAAGTGCATTGTATCACACTCAAATACTGGTGCTCTAGCATGCATTTTATATTTTCCTTTCCATTTCTTTTAAATTTTTTTTTCAATTTTTCAATTCAAATAAATCCAACACGAAGTTAAATATTTTAATAAATAAAAAAAAAACAACAAGAACAAAAAATCATACTTGTATTAAAATATTATAGTATCTGATAGATAATATTAAAACTTTTTAACAGTAACTAATTTTAATTTCTTGTATAGTTTGTATCTTTAAAAAAAAAAAAAATACAAAAAATGTGATTGACTTCGAATATGTTTTTATTATTATTATTATTTTCTTAATCATATTACAATTTGCAATTTGTTACTTCATAATTTTTTTTTTATTTTGAAAGTGAACAGCTGAGCTGGGTGAAAAATATTTCTTTCGGTGATTTTTTATTGTTGTTGCTTTATAAAAATTTATTATTAATTTTTCTTATATGATGGAAATGTTAAATGAAAATAAATAATTTGTAAGAGTGCTGTATAATTGAATGGACTTATTAATCTTTTTAACATACCTATTTGTTTAAATTTAATAATTCAAAAAATTTTTTTAAAAATCATATAATTGAAATGGAAAAAATTTGTAAGTAAGTAGTACATGCATACAATAGATATATCTGTATATATGTAATTATAAATTAAATAAAATTATGTGCATAATTACTTATTTCATTTAAAACATATCCAGCTTAGTATTTTACAAGTACCTTTGGTTTAATTAATAGAAAACAGGTGTTTCACAATAACACAAATTGCACCTGTGCTAACACAAAAAGAATCAAAATATTTTCAAGAATTTCAATATTTCAAGGATATCCTATAGAAATATGTATTTAAAATAACATCCTTAAATGATAATTAAGTAATGCCTTGTTGTCAAGTAAAAATTAACTGGCGGAAAAAAGAAGAGTGATTTGTATTAAAAAGTTGGCCTCTAAGTAACAACTTTAATTTATAATTATTTAAAGTAATAATTATTTAAAAATTAGTAGATTCTAAGGAGTGAGCAACCGTACGCGGCAGTTATATTAATTAAGACTATAATATGATCCTCTTGTTCAAACATGAACCTATGACTAGTCTAACAGTTAGCACTCAAAAAAATAAATAAATTAAGAAGCTACTACAGAAAAATTGAAGAAACATTTTCAGAATGAAATTTTATCTAAATATCTTAAGATAAGAAATTAACAAACCACATCAAAAATGTTTATGGTTTTTGCAATTTTTAGACTTTTTTCAAACTTAGCTTTATTAGTATTAAGCATATCACTTATGTGGAATATTTAACATAATATATATATACAAATGTACAAACATATTTTATCATTATCCAAAATATAAAAAAATTATAAAGAAATGTGGTATTAGCTAGTTAGATTAATGCGTTTTATGTCTTTTATTTAACCATAGCGAGTAGCAAAAAAAAAAAATAATATTTCAAAAATTCCACAGAAAATATGATAAATTGTTTTAATATTTTTTTTTTTTTTTATATTTTCCAAAACCACATTTTAATTTTTTATTTGATATATTGTTGTAATTGTTGCTGTTGATAGTTTGAATGTTTTAAGATTTGAATGAGTATAAAACAAAAATTTCCGGAACAATCGTCACTTTATTGAGTTTGTTGCTGTTTGGTTTTTTTTTTCTTATTTTTTTTTTTTAAATTGTGTTACCATTTACAGAAGTCAGAGTTGAATTACGATAAAAAATTAAATATTAACTTTAATTATATTCGAAACAATGCTATTGTTTTTTAAATAATAAATTTAATTTACTTATCTAAATAACTACAGAGTTCGCCACTAAAATAATGTCACTTTTTTAATAAGATGATATTTATAAGATCAAGTATAAAAAAAGCCATAGACACAGGCAAGTTCAATTAAAAGTATATAACAATAAACTCAATTTTTAATTTTGCGGAATCAGTGTTTGATTATGCTAATTTGAATATTTGGATGCACCAGCACCAAAAATGATTTGACCAATTTCATTCAGAAAAGAAGTTAACATATGTAATTGTAAATACCACAACGGCAAATAAAAGACCATCTATTTTAATGGATTTAACCCTTTGGAGTCCTAATCATATACTTGCTTATAATAATTAAGCATAAGTCACAACTTTAAATCCAAATAGAAAAATGACCAGAAGAGAGGTGGGACACAGGAAGTTTAATTTTTAATTTTTATTTATTTTACTTTCCCACTTTTATTTATATATATATATATATATATATATATATATATATATATATATATATATATATATATATATGTGTATATATGTAATATGTTCAAATTAACACAATTGAATCATATTCAGTTGAATAGAACATAATTTAATAATGATTGAAATATCCACATAGATTATTTTTTTTTTTTTTTAATTTACGATAATGACGTCATTAAAATATGTATTTTACTATCAAAAAATATCTACAGATATATATACATATTTGAGTTGCAACTTGTTAAGCATAGATAATGTTTTTTATTTTTTTAAATAAATTTCCTGTAATTTTTTTTTTTTTTTTTTTTTAATGAAAAGAAATCTTTATTTTGTAGTTTTGAGTAAAATTTTATAAAATGTAAGTAGATCTATAAAGTGAAAGTGTGACTAATTGGAATTAAAATAAGAGTTTTAAGTAGATTTTACATTAAAAATCAAAAAAAATTTAATTAAAGAAAATAGTCACAAATGTTAAATAAAATCAACAGAGTATACGAAATTTTTTGTTTATCAATTAGATTTTGTACCTAACTATTATTAATATATAAATAAAGTATTTTATGATTCAAAAATTTGGGTTACTTATTGTATGGATTTAAATTTAATAATAATGTAGTATGTCCCCCCGTTCCTACATGTACCTATGATACAGATAACAGATAGGCTTACTAGCCTAACAATTAAAAGTTAGAATTGAAAAAGAAAAACTTTAAAAGTAAATCGAAAGAAATGAGATTAAATATGGAACTCTAAAAAAAAAAAAAAACAAAATAAGGATCTGCAACTCAAATTAAAATAAATACTTACTTGACAAAAATTGAAAATTTATAATAAAGAGTTTTATAAAGATTGTAGCCAAGATTAAATCTGATCGTATTCTTATGTAACTTCGCTGGTGCATTAAAATATTATTTTTTGATAGGTAACTAGGTTATATTGATAAAATACAATAACATTATAACAAAACTTTCTATCTATAAATAACTTTCGAGAATCTTTCTTTATAAATTAAAATTCTATGTAACACATTTTTAAGCCTTTATGTGTTTACTGATGTCCAATACCGTCAGGACTGTGGTCAAAATGAAAATTTCATATTTTTAAAAATCTAAAAGTACCTAAGTGGGTAGATTTTTTCTTTATTGTTTTTTAAAAATAGTCCTTTGGAAAGTACAAAAATAATGTCCTTTTTATAACGATAAAGAAATAGTAATGTAGGTTTGTAAGTATGTAGATTCGCCAGCAGGACTTTTTATCATATACCTATGTTATACAAAATGTCATATCATTACATAATATTGTTTAAACCTGTTTGATATAAATAGACTTAAAACAAATCTTCACGATGAAATAAAATTATTGGGTATAATATATCATATATATATATATGTACTAAAGTTTACTTGTATATAAGTATGTATTTACTCTTGTAGACGAGTTGGATTGGAATGGAATATCAAAATTTAAAATACTAAAATTCCCAAAAATCAACCCAAGCAGTACATGGTTTCTCTTAACACCCAATATAACAAATATGTATGTTAATGTACTATATAAAATATATTCATAGTTATATTCTTATTTAGTATATGTATTAAAGCTCAATTATTCCACTTGTCCAAATAACCTTTTAAATATGACCTCATTATGCAAAAAACCAAAAAAAGAAATAAAATAATGGAAGAAGAAATATATGAATAAAAACAGAACAAAGAAAACCATATATTCTTTATTTTTTCCATAGACCATATGTATATATATAAAACAAGCATAGAAGATAAATAAAAAAAAAACATATCTACATACAAATATATATCTATCTATTACTTATATCAACTAATTTATTTTGTTATTACATACAAATATTTTACATCAAATCAATGTTATTTATGCTTTTATATACTTTATATACCTATATAATTTTATATATTATGTTATGCTTGTTATATACAAATATGTACTAATGAATATGTAAGTACTGTTACAATAATGGAATGTTAAACAATTTACTATTCGTATTAGGTAGGTATATAGCTTTTATGCTATAGTTATACATTAAATAACAATCAAATCAAAAATAAAATAATGAAACATATAATGTAAATATTATATACATAGATAGGTACCTAAGCATAAGATGTATATATAAAAATCTATAAAAGCATTTTTTTTTTTTTTTTTTGTAACACTCGCAACATAAAAAAAATTTAAGTTTTTGTCTAACAGAAAAATTTTAACAGAAAAGTAGTTTTTGGTGTTTTTTTTTTTTAATATGGGTATCTAGTGAAAATTAAATTGTTGCCATGCCTTTAAAATTTCATGAGTATTTAAAAAAAAAAAAAATTTTATTAATTTAAAAACAAAATAAATAAAAAAAAAAATTAAAAAAAGCAGGAGAAAAACTTGAATTACAACATCAGGAACAACGACGAATTTTTATTCTTATGCGATTGTTATTATTATTATTATTATTTATTAATACTTATTATTACATAGGTACATACATATATCTTCTACATTGTATCCCCAAAATTATGTTATATTTGTAGAAGCTCGTTATTTTATCAAAACAGATATCCAACCAACACACCCACAATATATACATACTAATAATAACCAAAAAAAAAAAAAATTAGTTTCTCAAAATACCAATTTTTTTATTTCATAAAAACTCTCTTTCAATATCTTTAAGCTAAAAAATATTTTATAATATTTTTTTTATACATATATGTATGTCTTATATATTTAGGTATGTTATTTAATTTTTTTTTTTATAAAAATCTAATAACAGCTAACACTGCTACTTTTTATACAAAAATTTTTTTTTATACCTATATGTATATATTTATTATTTTATTCTTTTTATTTTTTTTATGTTTTATTTTATATTTTCATTGACCTACTTTTATGCTAAACAAAGGTTGATACTATATACGAAAAAAGCGAATTGAATATTCCTATTACATAGTAAAGTTTTTTTTTTTTTTTTGAACGAAAAAAGCAAAATATAAGACACAGAAAAAAAACAACAACAACAATAACAAAACATAAAATGAATTAGAATTTAAAAAAACGAAAAGCGAAATTCCTTTGAAATTAACCTATAAACAAAAAAATTATTCAGTACATAATATCTATAGATACTGTATCTATACTTATACTTTATTTGAAATATGTACATAATATCTATTTAGTACATATATACATAATACTATATGAATATACATATAGGTATAAATCTTATATACATATTATAAATATATATATATTATACATGCATATATATTTATGTACATAGATATATATGTTATATCTTTTTATTTAATAAATTTAATTCAGTGTCTTTTAAGTTACGCACAAATTTTGGTTTTTTTTTTGTTTGGGTTTTTTTTGATTGTAAAAACTCTAAACTCTATTTTATCATTTTTCTTTTAGCTTTTTCTAACAGTATAATATACAACAACAATTCACTCCTTCACCAAAATCCGTTAGTAATACATAATATACATATTATTTAGGTTGTTCGCAGTTCACTCCCTTATTTATTTATGTTTTCAGTTTTTTTTTTTTTCATTTTTTCAAATTTTGTCGAACTTTTAATAACGAAAATAATCTCGTTTTTTTTTATTGTTATTTTTTTTTTAAATCAAGTGCTTTTATGCTTGGCTGGCATAATGATAATAGACTCTATACCATGTTGATGAAGAGATGAAGAATAAGAAGAGATGTGAGAAGTGAAATGGAATACAAAAAAAAAAAATGATAAAACTAAAATAGCACAACACCAAAAATAAAACCGATTTTACGAATTCAAAATGCGTACACGCAACCCAAACTAATAAATAGAAAAACAAATTTTGAATCTTCCGTAAAATACTCCATTTTGTTTTTGTTTTTTTTCTTTTTTTTATTGTCTTTTTCTTTTACTATTTTACAACTTTTTTTTTTTTTTTTTTTAAATACGCAATTTAAGTTTTGAGAAAGTTTTTTTTTAATGAATTCCAAAATAAAATTAAAAAAAAGCTAGTTTTTAGCTGCTAAAAATGAAAAGTATTGAAATTTCGACCGAAAATTGACAAAATAAAAAAAAAACTTAAACTCAAAAGAAAGAAATATATATATATACATAAGTATGTACATAATACCGTTATATAAAGATATTTCAAAATTTAATCTGGTATTAATTAGATGTGGAAATAAAATATTATCTATAGGATATTCATATATTAAGCACATGACGCGTAAACATGGATTTGTCATATGTATTTTAATATATGTATATACGTATGTAAGTACAAAAATTATATTTAAATTTAAATATATGAACATAAATACATATGTACAAAGGTATTAGGTTTATGTTACATGTCATGTATTATAAGGCAGAAATTTTTATGCTGACCATAATTAATTATTTTAATTCAAAATTCAAACCTTAAATTGAAGTTTTTTTTTTCAAAATTATTTTTTTAATAACGGAAAGAAAAAATGTATACATTTATACACACATACATAAATATAATGTACCTATAGACAGTTTGCGAAAGTTTTATTTAAAATTTTGCTTTGATTGCATATAAATAATTGAGTAAAGTTTTGTTTTTTTTTTTTTAAATAATTACAAATGTTGCTATACATATAAATTTTGTTAAATTAAATGCAATGTCGAAAATTAATTGATTTTGTGTTTTTTTTTATTTTAAGAAAATATAACCAATGAAGTGTATATGTAAACGTATATTGGTAAGCATGTATGTATTATACATGCACTATATTTTATTTCCCTAGCAACAATTAGCCAAAATCTTAATTAATTTAGGCTAACCTAGCTTTAAAAACATTCATAATAATTAAAGTTAGTATACAGACTTCTGTATTTACTTAGAGTTGTATATATGCATATTTCGAAAATATTAGATATTTCGTTTTTTGAAATAATACAGAAGATTGTTTTTATACATAAATAGATTATAATTTATAACTCATATATTAATTGGCTTATTTGGTTACAAAATTGCTGGTTGCGGCTTATCAGTTGTTTATAAATATAAATAATAATTTGAGTGCGAAAAGCGTTCGAATTTTGAGGGCTTCACGACACGAGTTCTGGTTTAATATACATAAATACTTTTCCATTCATAAATTTTGGTCGTACCTAGTTGATATTGTTTAAATTCAGTAATTCGACCATTTTTTTATCAAATGTGTATTGTAGGTGTATCTGCAGCTAAATTTTCTTTTAGAAAATTAGGTAACTTACTATAAGTACCCTGATAACGTGAGTGTAGCAGTTACAACCCTATACAAATGATTTTTTTGCACTTTTATAGAATAAAAAAAATGTCTTTGCATAGTTAGGTAATTTTAAAAGCTGATTATTCAGTACTAAAGAAGTAGTTAATCAGTAACGAAGTTCTGTAAAATGAATGAAACAACAATAGAGTACAGTTGCTCTCTATATCATTCTCTTTTTATACCAAATAGAATATAATCTTGCTCTATTCTACTATTAGTAATTAAATTTAATTCAATTTAAAATAGTTAAATGAAAAAGGATTGAGAAACAACTTATATTTAGCACTGAAAAAGTATTAAAAAAGTGCTGAAAAGAACTATTTCTATTCACCACTGATAAACTGCTGAAAAACTACTTCCACTTATTACTGGAAAAGTGATGAAAAATTATTCCTTTCTCAACTGAAAAGTATTGAAGAAGAGCTGAAGGGGATAGGAAAAATTTTAATTGTGTAAGTGCAAAACTTCTTCTTCTGGGTTATTAGGGTAGTAAATTACAAGGCTAATACCAAAAACTTTATATTTGCATTGCAATTACTTCTAATCTCCCTACATATCGGGTCTTTTACATTTTAGATATCGAAAATAACACCAAATAAAAGTACTGTACCTTCATTACAAAATTTTATAATTTATTCGAAAAACATAACTCCAAGTTATTAAAGTTAAAAATCAATATTAAAAATATAAATTAAAAATAAGTTATTTATCTACAACGAATATTTATTAATTCATATGAAAGGGTAATTTTAAAATCAAATCAAAAAATTTCATACAAATGTAGGTAATAAGTACACATTTAACATTTTGGCATTATCGGCCTACATACATTTTTTTTTTAAAATAACTACTACGTCATAACTTTTACGTCGTTAAATTACGTACGTATAGATATTTGTTCTTTATGATTCTTTTAGTATTACACACTTTTCTTAATTTCAATTTTTATTGAAAAGTTCTTTGGAATCGCTACCCCTTGAATACAAATGCAAAAAAGAAAATAAAAAATAAGCGTAACGTTTTGTAATAAGAACGCATTTTATTTATTTTTTTATTTTTTGCTTTCCCCAATTTAAAAATTAAACGAAAAAACCCCCATTTTGTATCTCCCCCTGTCAAATCGAAACTTCTATAAAGGACAAAATTAATTCTTATCAATGTGTAGATAAAAAATACAAATACAACAAAATTGAATATGTACTTATATTTTATATTTTGAGAACATAATACGTAGGTAGTAGAGGGTAGCCTTTATGTATTAAATATATTTATTATTATATATGTATGGATGTAGGTATATATTTAAAAAAAAAAACTTTCGTGAATATGGAATAAAGCTTTGAAAATTTAATTTATTTTTTTTTGTTATTTTTCTTTTTTTTGGACATCATCATTGACCGACTCACGACTAACTCAAAGACCTCTAAGTTCACTGTGACTTTAATAAAATTTTTAGAGAATCATCATCATGATCAGCCATAAAGAGAGTGAGTGAGCTGCTTTTGTACTTTTATATTATTTCAAAATATGTGTACACATAAATTCTAAAATGCTTTTTACCAAAATAAACAGAAAAACCAAAATAAGACGAATGGAAATTTATGAATGAAAGAGAATAACAAAAACATAAGAACAAAAAAAAAAAAAACAAAAATTAATTCAAAGGAAGGATTACAGGGTATGAGCTAACGAAAAAAGTATGAGTTAGGTTAAAAAACGATAGAATATAGAAAAATTTCTATTAAAAAAAAAAAGGATATCATTATGTAAATATGTATGTATAAACATAGTAAATATGAATATAGGTTTGTATATATTTTAGTATAACATATAAAATGAGTGGGTGTGGGAATCTAAATGCATATAGTGATTTTATTTTAATGGGGTGGAAAAGTTTTTCTTTTTTGATGTGATAAACGTATGTATGTATGAATGTATATTCAGAATATACATATATTATCACGAAAAAAGTATTGTATGTATAAAATATTTGAAAGAAAATATTGAAAAATATTTATGGTTTATTAGATTTTGACAATTTTTATTTGATTTATGTTCTAGTTGAATTAAACCTCTAATTTTGTTTTTTAAAATTTAAGATATTTTTAACCATTTTGATATTATGCAGGTGGTAGGTACCAAGTCAAGGTAGAATTTAATCAAAATTTTACCAATAAGTATTAAATAGGAAAATAATGGTTTATAGTTAAAACACAAAAGTCAACTCAGATTTAAATCTTCAGGACAGTGTGTGCTGTTGAGAAAAAAAAAAAAGCTTAATTTAAATCGAATAGAAAAAGTTAAAGTCACAGAATAGTCAAGGCATACCTGTAGAAAGTTGTTACTTTATTTAACTAAATAGTACTTAACTATAAATTTCTTAAAATACTGTTATCAATCCACTTTAAGTGATCAGTTTAAATTTGCAAATTTAAGCTAAATTGTTACTATGTAAAACGATTAAAAAGTTTCAACAGTTAAAATTTTGAAAAGCTTGCAAAAAAGTTTCATTTTCACATAAGCGTCTGATCATTATTAATATTGCGTTCCAATAAAGAATGAATCTGTATTTTATAAAAAAATAAATTACTTGATTTTTTTTTTCAAAATAAAATTAATCAAAAATGTAATCATAAAATTTAAAATTCCAAAATCCAAACATGAAAGAATGTTTTATTTACCCACACTAATGTACCTAATTATATTACATTCAAGTACACATTTATGTATATATGTATACCTATAACATATGTACACATATTTTATTTCAAAACGTTATATAGGTCATTAAAAGTAATACTTTAGAATACTTATGTATATACCTATATAATTAATAAAATAGGTACATAAGAACTTTTCTGGACATATATGTATGTACATATAAATATGGATATATGTAAATTTTTTTTTATTATTTGTATTATATTCCAATCAATTAGAAAAAAAATATAAGGTTAAAAAATTATTAATTTTCAATATGTAAATAAAAGAAAATAAATTGAAACATACCTCAACACCAATAGTAGCAATGCGTACAATTACGTCATCTTTTTGCAAATCATGACTAATAATATCACCGGATGTTTCGCGACCGTTATGAGTTAAAAATACTTTTTGACCAGGTAATAACTGAACGCCCATTATTGATCTAAATCCGGGTCCGATTAATTCCGATTCACGATATTCTTTTATAAGTGCGTTACGACGTATCGTTTGTATTGGATTTATAAGTAAATTGACATGTTGTTGTTGTTGTTGTGATACAACAATTTGTTGATTGTGTTGTTGTTGTTGTTGTTGCTGTTGCTGCTGTTGTTGTTGCTGCTGCTGCTGTTGATGCGATAAATTTGTTTGATGATCGCAATTTTGATCTGTATCCATCATATTAGAATCTGAATTTGATAAAGAATTTGATGATGACGATGATAATGATGATGATGATACTGATGATTGTGTTACATAACAAATATTATTTTGTTGTTGATGTTGAGTATTATTATTATTATTGTTATTTATAATTTGTGATGGTGATTGTATCATTGACATATTAACAATTGTTGTAGCACCGCCAACTGCTTTATTCATTATTTCAGATGATGATTGCATTTGCATTTGTACTGTTTTAAAATCAAAACGTACAGTATACCTTGTTTCAGGTGTTAAATTAATACAATTATTATTTTCACTTTGTTGATTTTTATTTGGTGGTGTACGAACGTCCTGTATAACACCAGAATACCAGAGACCGTCTGGTCCCTGTGCACAAACTCTAGTGCCAATTATAGATCGTTTTGCAAGACGCCTACCAGTTGACATTATTTGAAATTATAATAATAAGAAATTAAGAATAATTGAACGTGGAAAATAAATGAAATGAAAATTTAATTTTTTTTTTTTATATTTTGTTTTTAATTTAGATATTTCAGATTAATTGATTTTTTTTTTAATTTTAATTTTTTTTTTTTTTAATACCAGCTTTTATAATAAACTAATCATATTTTATCTTAATTTGCTTATTTTATAAAAATAATTTAAAAAGACAAGGTAAAATTGCACAGGTGGATAATCTAGATTATACCGTTTTCAAAATATTTTATATCTCATTGTTGCAGATCTCGACCTTTTATTTAACATATTTATATAAACTTTAATTATTATTATTATTTTTTTTTAATTTAAGAATTTTCTATTCTTATTTTGAAATATCTTGTGTTATATAATTTGAAAAGTTCGAATTGTCTTCAATTTTAAATGTTTTTCCACTTTAACATTCATTTACAACCGTTTAATTAAAAAAATTTTTTTTTTCTTTTAAAAAAGTTTTTATTTTACACCTTTTATTTGTTTTTTTTTTTTATATTTTTTAATTTTGAAAATATAATATATATATATTTTTCCAATTGATCTCTAATAGACAAGATTAATAAGCTGCGGATGTAAAAGAACTAAAATTTAGTTTTACAAAAAAACAATGCATAACTACGTTGGTACATTTTTTTTATTTTGTTTAAACATAAATTCAAGGTAAAGCTATGTACAATGTTTCCCAGTATAGATATTGTGTATTTTCTAGAATTTCATCCCTGAGTAGGATACATATTTACATATATATTATTATATTATATAATTATATACATATGTACATATACGCATTAATGTAGGTATTATTATAAATAATCTGAAATTTTCATTTAGCTTTAAAACTGTACTGTATTTAAAATTGACAACGAAAAAAACTCAAAACTAAAGTAAGACAAAACATATCCATAGGTTATTAATTAAACATAGATTTTGTGAAACGTTTATAATGCAATTTTTTTTTATACATTTTATCATATTTTATCATAACTATTTTAAGTTTTAACAGCTTAGATCACGGGTGGGCAACAGTTGGAGACAAAGGGCAAATTTTTTTCTTAAAAAAAAAGTCGCGGGCCATTTTATCTGTATATGTAAGATTAGGCATTTATTTTTAAGTATAAACAAGCGATAAAATCTTGATTTTTTTTAGTAAACTATTTTCACTTAAATAATATTATTTATTTATTAAATCCATTTAAAAATTATTAAATATAAATTAATTTAACTATAATTGGATTTATAAATTTAAATAAAACAGATTAAAATAATATTAATTTATTTAAAATATTTTAACAATTGTTAATAACAATTTATTTTTATAGTGAACTCAAAATATATCTCCAATCAACGGCAACTGTTCAAATATTTATTGAAATGTCAAATATAATTCATCATTATATTTGTATCATTTTGAAATGTAGTAGATGTAAAATACGATTTTTATAGTAGATGTAAAATAATGTAATGTAGTAGATGTAACAACAGCTCAAACAAAATGCTTTCTTTTTCGAATATTCCTTTTTTGAAGTGAATATTTTTTTAAAGTGAATTCTTATTGCATATTTCAAATGTACTATTTTTGCTATCGGGCCGGATAAAATATTAAATCGGGCCGTAATTGGCCCGCGGGCCGGCTGTTGCCCACCCTTGGCTTAGATATTAACTTTAAATGTAAATTTTAAAAATTTTTGTCTTAAAGTTTATAATGGAAATTGGAAAAATTTCATTTGACAAAGAAAGCCCTTCTAAATTTCAGTTAATGGCAGTCTTATAATTTTAAAGTACCTATATAAACTGTATTGAAAACTATTAAAGACCTTGTAACCAATCAATTACATTTGAGAATGATTAAAAAGAGAAATAAGAGTTATAAGAATGATAAAGAGTAAATGGTTGAAATTTTATAATGAAAAGATATTTTTTAAAGCAATATGTACGTAATTAAATCACAAATAACTTCGATCAAATTCAATTTATAATTTTACGATCAAGTTTTGTTTTTGTTTTTTTTTTTGAGAAATTGTAACATCAAGTAAAACGTTATTAATAGATAAAAAAAAAAAAGCACAAAAATAAAAATTGCAAGTAATAAATTTCCCATCAAAAAATGTTGTCAATTAAAGGAATGATGTCACAATAAAATACAAATACTTAATAGCAACAAAATGTATTTCATATTAAAAACAACAAACCAACAATTTTAATTCTAAAATAAACAAAAAAACAAAATATTTATTCATTTTTTACAATGTTACGTAGTTATGTAAAGTTTTTTATTTTTTTTTAGTATTTCACAAAAATTAAATATTATTTATTGAAAAAACATTTATTTAATAGATTTGGGCAACATTTATATTAGCAAAGTTAAAAGGTCCATAAGAAATTATTCTTACAGTAGAAACCGGTTATAAAGGAAAAGTTTTAATAGAAAAGAGAACTTTATTAATTACAAAAGTAGTTTGCAAAATTAATTTTTATGAGGACAAGTGTTAGGTTGAATCCAATTTGGCTTATTTTTTTTTTTTATTTTTAATAGTAAAAAAGGGAATTAAAATTGCAATAAAATATATTTACTGTATAATAAACTAATCGGTTTTTTTTTTATTTCAATGACAGTGTCGATTATATATCAATGTGTATTTAATTATTCAAATTCTATTATTTTATAATTCGAATTAACTAAAGAATTATAAATTCAAAGATTAAACTTTTAAAATTATTGCAGGTACAAAAAGTACTTTAGAAAGAATGCTTAATTTTTTTGAATAAATTAGTTAAAACAAGGTGAGGAAATTTTATTTTATAAATTTTAATATTCATTTTAAATGTTAGTATTGAATGTAAGTTAAATAATATTATTTTAATTTTTTATTGGACGTATGTATGTTGTACTATATATTTTCAAAAATATTTTTTTAATATTTAAATACATAAATTTCCAATTTGGTTTTGACTTTATTATACAATTTCATCGAGGAACACAATTTTATATTTTTAAATAAGTAAATAAATTTTTTTAAATAAAATTTTTTAGTGAATTTGTGTAATTTAATGCATAATTTTTTACTTTGTAAGTATGTATTATTTATTTTTATTTACATATATATAAATATATGTGTTAATAATTATATATATATCTTTTGATTCACCTATTTTTTATGTATTTTTATTTTTAATGGTATTTTACAACAAAATTTACAGATTGAAATCAAATAAACAAAAAAATATGGGTAGGTTGGTTGTTTATTTCAGGTAAAATTTAATAAAAAAAAAAAAAAAGGTTAAATTTTTCAAAGTTTGTAAAAAACTTAATTATTTTTACTAAGATTTTAATTAAAGCTTTTCAGTTTTATTTTCTGTTAAATATTAAATAAAATATTTTTTAAAAAGAAAATTTTTTGGAAATTTTCTTTGTTAGCATAAAATTTTTTTTTTTTATTTTATTACCAGTGATAATTAAAAATTCAAAACAATGTTTTATTTTGTATTTCTCTCTGATATTTATATTTCACTTTTTGATAAAATTTTCACTAAATAACTACACCAAACAAAAAAAAAAGGATTCTTTTTTTAGATCCTGTTGCTATTATTATTTATTTTTCCTTCAAAACACAAAAGGACATCAAAATTTGTAACTTGAGAGTTACATCCAAATAAAAAAAATGTATTTAAATTAAAAAAAATACCGCTTAATTAATTTAGACAGTATTAATTTTGGTTTTTCTCAAATTTTCAAATTTATTTTTGTACACATACATAAACTTTTTTTTTATATTTAATATCTTTATTATTTAAATTTCTTTTTTTTCCTTTTATTTTGTCTGAACACGAAAGTCGACTGTCGAAGACTGAAAAAGTAAACAGAAAATTGTTTTACTATCCGAAATATTTTTTTTAAAAAATATTGAAAAATAAAAATACAAAGAAAACGCAAAAAAAAGAATGAAAATGAAATAAAAGCAAAAAAAAAACATATTATATACAAGAAATATAAAATGTAATTTGTATATACATACATATCTGTATATGTTTACATTTGATTAAAAAAAAAAATAAATTAAAATAATAATAAAATTGAGAAAAATTTCCTATTTGATAAAAGCAAAGTGCGCCTGCTGCATTCAGTTATTCTTCTCCGTCTCCCCAATTTTCGAATCCAAATTTGGGTTATTTTTGTGCATGTGTGTAAATTATACATATTTAAGTATTTAGGTATTCGGTTTAACGTTAAATGAGAAAATTGAATTTTATTTTTAATACCGTTTCGTTTTTTTTATATATTTTGAAGATACATTCTAAATTGTATTTCGGTTTTGCTTTGTTTTTATTTTATATATACATATGTAGTTCAGTTCAATCAAATATACATATAATACAAATACTATTGTGTATTTCAAAATCAAAATTAAAAGCTACATTTAACTTCGCCTCGTCTGTTAACATTTAACATTTCATTGCAATGTACAAATAAATATGTAGAGGATTTGATATATCACATATATTTTAATTAATTCTTTGTAGTTTGATACAACACACACATGAACAAAATAATTTTCTTTGTTTTGATTTTTGAATTAAAAGTTGCTGACGAAATAACATTTTTACTGTTTACTCTACTGTAGAAATTACATTCTGTTAAATATGCTTAATATAAAATAATGAAAAATTATATTATTAGTGGTAAGTGGTTTGTGGGAATAGTATTGGTAGTGGTGATTGGGGAATGGGGAAATGTATTGCATTGTATTATTTGTATTGTATGTTGACATAATAAAAATTTTGATTTAACATGGCTGTGATTGTATGAATTTTGCTGCTTTCCTGTTCTTATAAAAAAAAAAAAATTCGCTAAAAAAAAAAAAAGTTCAAAAAAAAATCTGTAGCATGTAAACAGCTGCGAGAAACCGGTTTATATTGTTTTTGTTTTGAAATTTTATTTTTGGATTATTTTACATAGATAGAATTATAACTGTGTGTATTATATTAACTAGTATTTGATTTTATAATTTGTTTTGCCGCCTTATACATATACGCATGTTCTTATAAAATATGTTTAAGTATTGAAAGTATCTTTAAAAATAATATAAAATTTACATTTATGACTTTTATAATACCTACTCTCTGTCCAGTTATGAAATATATTTTTGTGATTTTATACACACACATTGAAATATTTATTATTGTATTATGATTATTTTTTGATATGGTTTTGTAATAATAATATTAAAAATATTTACAAGTTCGTAAGTAGGTGGTGAATGGTGATATTTGCATTGGTCATATAATATTACAATAAAATACAATACATTGATACAAAAGTATAAATGGTGCTCTGTCATTTAAGAATGTTTGCAATAAGTATTGTAGCGTTGACTGTAGTGTAGTTGAGTAGTGAGTAGTAGGATTACGAATTCAGTCCGTTTATATGGAATTCAAAAATTTTTTGAAATTTTATTATCCATAAATTTAATTTGAATAAATATTATTTATTATCCACATTTTAATAATGGTTTGAGCTGGTTTGTATACGGCAGTATGTGATTTTAATTTGATCTGTTGACTTGGAGAGTTTTTCCTACACATAGCTAAACATATATCTACCCAATACATTCGTGTTAATGGTTTGTTTGATTCTTTAAATTCAATCTCTTTTTTAACTACTACTACACGTAGTTTTTATTATTAAAATTCATGTACAAAGTTCTCCGCATACATAAAAAGTTAAAGTTTGTTATTATATCATTGTTTATATTTCTCAGCTGTTAACTACTGTTATTTTGAAATAATAATAAAAAATATAAAAAGTAAAAATGAAAAATAAAAAATAAAAAAAAAACGAGAGGTGAAAAAAAACAAAAAAGAAAATAAAAAAATATGAAAATAAAGTTTTTCATTTTTATTACCTTGAGCTTCCTTGAGCTAAAATAAAATAATTGAAGTTTTGTTTACGAAATTTCTGAATATTCTATTAAAAATGCAATTAGTTAATATTTATAATATTATTATGCATTTTATTTTTGCTTTTTCAAATTCATAAAAACAAAATAATTTATATATGTATTTATATAGGTATGTATATATATTTATAATTACCAACCGTTGAATTTAATAAATAACATTATAAAATATTTGAGTGCAACTTGCAAATGCAATTATATAAATATTATACCTTATGTATCTAAATCCATATTTCATTAATTTTCATTTTTAAAAAAACAATCTTAGGCTTACTAGCACAGACTAATATACTATATATGTAGTATATTAGTCTGTGCTTACTAGGTCTTTAATTCCTAGTTTATTTTATTTTTTGAAGAGAATTTTATTGAGAATAGGTTATTTTTATAGACAAATGTAATATTTGTAGGTATATGTAGGTATAGGTATAACATCAATATATATATGTACATATTTGGATAGGTATCCATACTTTGTTTGATACAAGTTTTCTTTGGGTTTTCCTTGCTGAATTATAAGAATTATATTTTCTCTTAAAAACATACATACCTACATATGAATACATAGGTATACCTAACGTCATAAAAAACGTAAACAATTTAATTTATAAAAGTGCACTTTTAATAGTTAAATTTATCTAATGCTTTTATATTTGTTTATTATGAGTGATAA
The DNA here is from genome assembly GCA_963082915.1 of Dolichopus griseipennis. Taxonomy (NCBI): domain Eukaryota; kingdom Metazoa; phylum Arthropoda; class Insecta; order Diptera; family Dolichopodidae; genus Dolichopus; species Dolichopus griseipennis. The sequence goes on from OY720442.1 coordinate 1,709,103, forward strand.
TACATAGTATAAATTAATTAGATTTTATTTAATATATATTAAAAAACACTACCTTTAAAATAATTATATGCTTAGATAGGTATGTACCTAACACCTACGTAAGTTGCTAAATTAATGAAAATTTGCAAACACAACTATGGTCCAGTATTAAAAATATATGGATGAACTACAATAGTAATTCTGAATACAACAATTATGGTACATTGTTGGATTATAGTTGCGCAACTTAGAATACAACAATGTACCACTATATTCTACAATATATTTTTTGCAAATTATGCGTTAGAAAGCTGTTCTCGCGGATTTAGTTCAGTTAAATATTAAATTATTTAAAGCCAAAGAAAAATTTTTTTACAGATTTAACTTTCTGAAATATTTTACAAAATATACCAACGTGGTTCATAGTTGTAGGAAAATACGGTACCTAATTATGTATTTAATGTCGAATTGGTTTACATACTTACTTAATGAAATGCATACTTAATAGGTAATACCTTGGTACTTATAAAATAAACGTTTTTATAATAGCATACCTATATGTATATTTGAAATTATCCTGTTATTTTATCAGGATATTATATATTTCTAATTTAATGTCATATTTGATAATATTAATATACATATAACCTGTTGTGTATCAAAATTTGCTTAATAAACGTAATCTCTATAATATAAAATATTTTTTTTTGCATATGTTTAGGCGAATTGAAATTGAATGAAATCCTTCTGAAATTTTGATTTTGTCTTAATTTCTTTTAAAACAAATATTTTATAGCAAATGTTAAAAACAAATTTTTAGTGGCAAATGACAAGTTTGGTATAAAATCAAAAATTGTAAATAAGATCTAAAAGTGGATTTCCTCCAAAAATACATAATAAAAATTTAATTATTTTAACCCTTTTGTTTTTATTCCATACGGTGTTAAACATTAAAATTTTTTAATTTCTTTTTAAAATTTTGAAATATAATTGAATAATACTAAAATTTTTATTTCTAAAAAAAAAAAAATAAGTCTTCTTATTACAACATTTTTTACAAAAATATCAATCCATTTCATCCATGATATTTTAAACATAAATTAATCGAATAATTTTTGTGACTTTTGAAATGTCAAAAAAATCTAAAAAAAATATTCATCCCTGCACTATTTTTCAATCATATGACATCTTTTATCGATTATTCCTTTGACAAGGCAAGTAGCAAGTGGTTGTAAATTAACAAATTATTAAAATTTATTCCCTAAAAAATTATAAAATATAAAAAATATTGTTAAAAAATGACTAGTCAAACTCAAGGAATCCAACAGCTATTAGCAGCAGAGAAAAAAGCTGCTGAAAAAGTTGCAGAAGCAAGAAAAAGTAAGTTGCTAAATACACAAAATTTTTTAGGTCACATGATTATTCTTATAATTAATTGGCAAACTTTTGCACTTTTTAGGGAAAGCAAGACGTCTAAAGCAAGCTAAAGATGAAGCAACTGAAGAAATAGAAAAATATCGTCAAGAAAGAGAAAGACAATTCAAGGAATTCGAAGCAAAGGTATTTTTAATTATTACTAAAATTTTTAAATCATGTTTTGAGTAACTCCCTTTACTCCTGTACTTTATGATATAATCCTATTAGAATATTTTTTCAAAATTTGTAAATAATCAATTTTAAGCAGGAAAAAATAAAAACATTCGTCATGTGATACTCATTAAAAATTTTTTATGTAGTAATAATTTTTTTTTATTTATAGCATATGGGTTCCAGAGAAGGTGTTGCTGCTAAGATTGATGCAGATACAAAAATTAAACTAGCTGAAATGAATCGAGCTATTGAACAACGTAAAGAGCCTGTTATAAATGAAATTCTTCAATATGTATATAACATTGTCCCAGAAATTCATAGAAATTATCGTAAGGATTAAAATGAAAATTTACTGAAACTGGCGCATAAATTATTTAAAATAATTGAGTGTTCTAAATATCTATAAAATTAATCTTAAAATAATGTGCATATATATATATATACATATAAACATATAGCAAATTTCTCGTAAAACTAAACGTTGTTCATTTTTTGCAGAAAAATTTTCTGAGTATTATATAAATTTAAAAATTTCTTGTTGAATTCATGTAAATAAATACAAAATCAGTGGTTTTATTAGGAATAATATTGAACGTGTTTTATTTAAATTGAAAGGAAATTAAAATTGTAATTTTCCATGATGTAAGGTAAATTTTTGTTAGTACACATAAAAAATAGTAATCGAGCATTAGAATTTTTCAGTTAATCTTAGTTTTAAAAGGAGTTCTACGACATTAAACTTACAAGTTCCGCAGTAACTGCTATATTAATAGGTAATAGGTTCCGAAATGTTCATTTATTTGATCACTTTTTATTTCAAGTTGCTTTTATATATAGAATTTTAAAAAAAACGACCAAAAAAAATTTTCTGTTTTACTCTATTATTCTCAGTTTTAAAATCATTGATTGCTATTTGTTCCATAGATCCATGGGCGTAGAATTATAGAGTATATATGTAATTATATTTACTCTACGGTAGAATATACATAATTATCTTTAAAAAAATCAAAAAATTGCTTCATATCGTGGTCATACAATTGTTTATCTAAATTTTAAATACATATTTAGAAATTGATAATAGCTATAATACATTTAATTTTTAAATTTCAATATGTATCCAAATTTTTTTAATAAGATTTAAATACATATTAAATTTTTTTTTATTATTTATCTAAGGTCAATTTATGTGACTATGTTATGTATTTATTTGTTTATATAATATAAGTCATATAAGTATATATTTATAATAAAAGTATTTACGATATTTTGTATATATTAAATGACACTTGAAATAGAGTCATCTTGTGATAAAAGATTAACCTAACTGATTATTTAAATGTTTATATATATATATATTTTTTCGTTAGAGGTCACTTGATCATTATTATTATCAAGGTTTGTGTATTGGCTAACATGTTAATACTTTTCATTAATCGCTATTCTTTTAATTGTCCAAAGTGTTCGTCAACATTTTCTTATAAGCCAATACACAAACCTTTATTTAAATGACATTGCATAGCTGAATATCTTATTTGTTAGTTTTTTTTTATGATACTAGATGTCCCATCGTTAACATTTATTATCGGGAATTCGGTATTGCAAGCATTGCTGGACATCGTTATTGTATTTGAAATTAGTTTGGTTGTAGACCTTTTTCCTCAAACAGTTGTCGATGTAAATTAAAAAAAAAATGTTTTGATTTGAATAAATGTTAAAAATTAAAATTTGTAATATATTATTGAAGTTAATTTGTGAGGTCACTCAATCCGTTTAAAATTTATATGTAGAAAATTACAAATGTATTATTGATCGAGTTATACTTGAGCAATGTTGAATGTTTTGTCATGATTTGAAATGTCAAATAAAGAAAGTAAATAATATTACTAATAAAATTAATAGAAAATAAAATCTGCCACGCCTGAAAAAGAAAGTCTGTCTGACTATTTAAGCTTAGAGTGTTTGTTTTTAAACACAGAACCTCAGAGTGCTTTTTGGCTCTAGACATATCTGAAACGCTAAGTTTGGGTACCTTATTCTTTTTTTAATCCGCCTAAAATTTTACTATTACTCTATGATTATATAAAATGTGTAAAAATTAAAATCTGGGTATTTTCCTATTTCCCACATATTAAGAAAATATATATGTAGTCATATCCATTGTTGAAGATAAACACTATTATGCACATTTGATTCGAGCAGAGAACTTTAAGTTACTTTTCGAGCAGAGAATTTTAATTATTATTTTAGAGATTTGGTAATATTATATTAAAATTATATTTTGAATTTTAAACCAGAGACCTTAAACTTAGTTTTCACCTAGTCAGAGTTACCTAGAAAATTGCGCAAATACAATTATTTGCATTGGGATCGGAAATCATGTATATATTTTTTAAAGTATATATGTACTTGTATTGCATAGCACTTGAACTGGAAGTCCCTTCTATATCCTTTCTAATAAAACAAAGTATGAGTAAGAAAAAAATGCATAATGATTTTTAAGTTCTTATTTTATTTTTTTAAAATATTTTTTTGCAAATCAAGATTTAAAATAAATACAAATTTTAAAAAATGTATGTTCGGCTTGGTCTTCTAATATAGGATGGAGCGTCCTATATGGTACAGTCATTCTTAAGAGATGAAAGTAGGCAACATAAAAGTTGTAAAAATTTGTAGTTGGACTTGTTTCTTGTACTGTAATTGAGTATATCGAATATTCAATAAAGAATCATATTATTCTGGATTGTGTTATGAATTGTTTTTAAAGCCATAAGATAAAGTTGTTTTTTGCATATATTTGTCAAAATTTAAATATTTGTAATTATAAATGGATGCAATAAATGTAAACCTTAAAAAATCGACAATAATTGTTAAAAAACTTAAAAAATCGGGTCTTAAAATCGAAACACTTTTTAGAATATAAAAACAAAGGGTAGATATCATATGTTCTATGCTTCAAGTAAAGGCTACATCTTAAAATTAACAAATAAAACGCATTTTGAAATAAATTACGATTTTAAAAACTTTATTTTCAAGATAAAAATAAACAGTTTATATTTCAAATTTTACATAATTTTCAATAAAATAATTATTTAAAGATAATTTTTACTTAAGACAAGTTTTTTTTATTTTCCACTTTTTTTATAATATTTTTTTTGAATTTTTTTTTTTGTTTTATTTATTTTTTTTTTTTGAATTTTTATTTGAATTTATCAAAATATGCCTTAAAAAATGTTTTTTTTTTATTATTTTTTTTTTTTACTTTTACAAGTTCTTCTTTTTTTTTGTTTTTCATCATTTTTTTTCTTTTTAGTTTTTAATTTAATTTTAATTTTTTATAATTTTGTAATCTGAACCTTATTTTAATTACAAAATAAAATACTAAATAATATTTAAAAAAAAAAATATTTAATAAAAAAAATTATCAACTAAAAAAATGTATTCACGTTTTATTTGAAAAAACGGTAAGAATATGAAAAAAACTAAATAACATAATAATACTTATATGATATAATATTAATTAATTAATTAATAGTATTAATAATCAGAATATAAATAATAATAATAATAATAATAATAGTTATTATTAATAGTATTTAATAAATACAATTTTTAATGAACAGTTTTTTTTTTTTAAATATAAATTAAACTATATTTTTTAATTTCTTGCATTTTTCTTTTTTTTCAAATTTTAATTTTAAAGTCTGAAATATTTATTTTTTAAATTTTTACCATCTCGAGCAGCAATTTTTTATTTTATTTATTTAAAAAACAGAAAATATTAATAAAAAAGAGGAATTCACAGACATTGTTTTTTTTTTTTATTGTTACAATTTTTTAAATAATATTTACATCGAAAATTTTTTAATTTTGACTAAACATAAATTTTAAATTTTAAAAATATTTTAATATTCCAAAAGTTTTTTTTTAGCTAATATCCAAACATTTTAATTTTTATATTTAATTTTATTTTATAAAAATAGAATAATAACATTTTTTTTTTTTTGCATTTTGTTTATTTTATTATTAAAAAAATAACTAATTAATAATTATAAATAACGAAATTTATTATTTAAGAATTATATTTTTTATTTTTATTTTTAAGTAGAAAATAAAAAATAATTATAAAAAAAAAAAAATAACTATTTAAATTGCTAGTTAAATATTAAATAATAATTAATTATAATTGTTCTTTTAAATATTTTTCAATTTTATTTATGGTTCTTGTTGCTTTGGAAATTTAAAAATTATAAAGAAATTAATATTAATTTGATTTAAAAGTTTTTCTTTTTGAATTTTCAGAATTGGTACAAAAAATGAAAATTATTTATGATAATTGCAATAAGTTTTTTTTTTTATTGATATTTAATTAATTGTTTTTTGTTTGTGTACTTAGATAAATTACATTTAAATATTCTTTTCTGTTGTTCTATTGATAGTTTTGTTTAATTATTTTATTTTTTATTTTTTTTTTTTTGAGAAATTTTTTGGATTAAATTTTTTTGGGTTTTTGGGTTTTTTTTTTTTAAGTTTTTGAGTTTAACATAAAATCTGTTTTATTTTTATTACTTGATGATTTCTTTATTAATTATTTTAAATATTTTATGTGATATTTAGTTTGTTTGGTTTTTTTTTTTGGTTGATTTAATATTGATGCGTATACACTATTATTACTTTATTTTATTTTTTATTAGTTTTATTTTATTTTATTTTTTTTTTTGGATTTTTAATATTTTGCAGATTATAATAAACATATAATATGTTGTTATTTATGATGAGAGACAAGTTTTTTTGTTTTTAATTATTTTTATCCATTTTTTTAAATGAAACAAATCTTGAATTTTTGTTTTCAGATGAAAAAAAAACAAAAGTATGAGGAAATAAGCATAAAAAAATTAATAAAATATTAATACAATTATTTTGTAAATTCTAATTTTAATTTTTTTTCATAATTTCTAAATTATAATTTCAATTCTAGTTTTAATTCAAATAAAATATTATTTTAAATGTAGTTTTTATTAAATATTTTATTAATATAATAATTAATTAATATTATTATTAATATGAATTAATAATTCTTTTTATTTTAATACATTATTATTACGTTAACTGCGCTATGTTTTGACTTATAAAACTGTTAAAGTACCATTATGTTGTCACTTATCATCGATTTTCAACAGTTTATACTCCATTATTATTTAAAACAAAAAAAAAAATTAATATTATTTTTAATTGGAATTTTAAAAATAATTAAAATATATTAATGTATACATCTTTTTTTTTTAAATTATATTAATTTGACATTTATAATACCTAATTATAATATAATTTCGAATTTTTTGGTTTTTTACAAACTACAAACTAAAATTAAAACTAATTTTTTAATTATTAATTAAAATTAAAAACTAAAATATTCAGTTCAAAAAACTTAAATACTAACTAAAAATAAATTAATTTAGATTCAAATCTTTTAAATTAAGTTTTAAATTTGTACCATTATACACAAATTAATTTATTTAATTAATTTTATTTATTTTATTTAAATATTGTTTTATTTATATAAATATGAATATAATTAATTAATTATTTAATTAAAATTTTTATAATAATAATTAGAGAAAACTTATTATAAATATATACTTAATTTTAATAAAATTTTTCACATTTACATTGGTTTTTTTTTTAAATTTTTTAAATTTAATATAAATTTTGATACGTAACAATTTATTTTTTTTTTTTTGTTTTGTATTTATTAATGTTTGTATGTTTGTACGTATTTATCATTAAAAAATAAATAATAGTATTAAATTAATAAAATATATATGATTTATCTGTTGAAGAAATATTTTAACCCTTGATTTTGCAGTTAACGTTTTAAAAAAAAAGATTTGAGTACTTTTAGAAGAAATTTAATTTACCACTTTGTTAGTTATCAAGGGCAATCCAAGTTTGTTATATAATTAACAAATGTTATTTATTTATTTGTTTGTTCTTAAATTTATTTAAATTCATGATAAGTTTAAAAAAGTTTTGAAAATTTTCAATTTATTTTTGAATATTAATTTCGTAATTATAATATTAATTACATTTGAATTTAATTATTTTATTAATTACATTACTATTCTATTTTGAATTTTATTAAATTTTTTTTAGTAATGTGTAATTGTATTAAACGCAATATTTTATGTATGTTAATTAATATAGGGCAGTATTCGTATATGATGTTAATGTGAGAATGTTGTTATTAATAACGCGGTTTTTAACTTAAATTTTAAATACAATATAAATTTAATTTAAAAAATATGATGGCTATTCAAATTTTATATTTATTAATTGTCATTTGTAAAGTTCATTATAAATTAATTTGGGCTATCTTGTAAAAATTATTTAAAATAAAATATTCAATTAGGTAAAAAACCGCTTTTTGTAAATAAATGGTAAAAAAATAAAAGGAATATTTATTTCATATTCGAATAAGTTATCAAGTATTATGTGCTACGGAGGTTTAATTTAATAAAGATTAACAAATAGTTATAATATGTCTAATTTAGTTTACATTTATACCTTAAAGGAAAAATGGATTTAGGAGAAGAGAAGAGAGAAAAGTAGAAAATAAAAACAAATACTCGTATATTTTGGAGAAAAAGTTTGGAGATACAAACAAAAGAAAATATCAGTAAGACTTGGACTTAGAACATTGGAAGATGATTAAGCAAAGTTAATATTAAAAAATGTATCTTTTGTTCGAATTCAAAATAAATATTCCTTATGTAAATAGAATAATTATATTTTGTATGTATTTTACTTAAAAATAAAAAGTAAATTATAAAAATTTTATTAATTTTTAACTAATTTTAAACTGCTTTTTATTGTTAACTCCCTTAATATTGCTATCATAATTTATTTTTATTATATTTAAAAACTTCACTTAAAATAAAAATTTTTATTTAAATATTTAATATTTAAAATAACAAATTAATTAAAAAAGTTTCTATTAATTATATTATGTACGATGAGTAAACATAATATGAATCATATATAGTAGGCTGTAATTATTTTATTGTTTATATGAAAAGGTATTATAAATTTAATTAATAATAAATAATGTACTGCCCGAAGAATGAAGAGATATTTTATACTTATATATTTATAATTGGAATTGTTATACATATTTTTATTTACTCAATTTGTTTTTTTTAATTTGTATGAATTTTGTTAATTTAAGTCTTTGTAGGTAAAATCAAATTGATTATTTTTTAATATTAAAGTTGTCTGGAATGAAATTATATAAAAAAAAAAAACAATATTTTTAAAACTCTAACCATTTTTACTTGTGAATACATAACTTTTTTTTTTTTTAATAATTTTAAATTTTGTAATTTCATTTTAAATTAAATTTTTTTTTTTATATGGTGTAGAGTACAAATTTAAATTTTTTTTATTAATTTTTAATATTTGGTAATTACAATTTTGTCCTACATGCTAGAAATCATATTACATTTCTCAGTTGAAATTTTTCAATTTTTTATTAATTTTTTTAAATTTTAATAAAAAAAAAAATTAAAATTTTTCCTTTTAAATTGTATTTATAAATGTGTTTTGCATTTATAAGTAAGTAATATATACTACAGAAATAAAAAACAATAAAGGTAAGATAAAACATTTTGTATTTTCTTTTAAATTTAATTCAATAATTGGATTTTGACATTTGCCGAACAATTTTATATTAAAATTAAATAAAAAATTATAAAAATAAAGAAATAAATTAAATAATTAACAAAATTAATTGAAAATAAATCGAAATATTTTAAAATAGTTCAAATTTCACATAATTTTTGTTTTTATTTTTGTTTTTTTTTTAAATACAATTTTGCCCTTAATCTAAATTATGTATCTTTTGTTTTGTAAAGACTTATAGTAACAATTCATTTAATTTAAATTTAATTTTAAAAATTTTATTTTATTTTAATTTATTTTATAAGATATTGGATACGAAAATTGAATGGTGTTTCTTTGCAATATGGTTGTTAATTTGCAGTTTTATTTAATATTTAAAAATAAAAGTTTAATTAAGAAAAAGTTTTCACAAAATAAAACTTGTAAGAATTTTTTGTAATATTTCACTGATGTTCGAATGAAACACAGGCCTTTGGCTTATTTAATTATATTCTCGGAACTGTATTTATTTTGTAAAATTTTTTTCTTAACTTTTAGTACGGAAAATTAAAAATTTGCGATTTATGAAAAAAAAGAATAGAACAACATTGGAAAATATCACGAAAAAATTGTGCCTTTGGGGAGGCGGCAAGTCTATTAAGGGCCCATATTTTTTTTGTAAAAAAATTTTTTTTTTATTTTTTTTTTGTAATTTTTTTTTCTTGTAAAAAATCAACATATTTTTTTTTTTGTATTTATTTAAATTTTTTTTTTAACTTTTGAAGGCACTTTTGATCGGACGTTTTGGCCCAAATGTGTAATTGTGTTGAGTGTTTTTGTTTTTTTTTTTTTTCATTAATAATTTTTTTCTAACTATTTCCAAAATATTTATCAACCAGAATATGTGATCTTGCCAAAAAATAAAATAATAAAAATTTTTTTAATATATTTATTATTATATTTTTTTCGTTTTTTTTTTTTTTTGTTTTTTCAATAAAACCCGGTTATTTTGCCGAAAAAAATTAAAATATATATTAATTATAATTTGTAATTTTTTTCCGCACTCGTTTAAAAATTAAATATTTAAAAAATTTTCCAGTTTATTTTTTTGTGTTGCCTTCATAACTATTGTAAATTTTATCGGATTTGGATGTATATGGTAGTAAAGATAATTTATGGCTATTTCAGATTTTGAGAGACACTATTTCTTCGTGAATTTTCACAAATTATACATATGTTGTGATAGTCAAGTTATGACATTTTATTTCATTTTATAAATAAAAAAAAAAAATAATATTTAATTGAATTTTTTAAATTCCAAAATCTAAAGAAAACTAATTTTAACTTTAAAGAAACATTATTTAATCTAGTTAAACAAATTAAACTGAGACAAGGTGGCAATTCTTTTATTAAAAATTTTTAATAAAGAATTAAAAAAAAGCTATGCCTACTCTTAGAATTTTAAAATTTTTAATTAAAAGGATTTGGAAAAGAATTTGAAAAATGAGTTTTAGTTTTGCGCCTAAAAGTAGACTAATTATTAAATGTGAATGAAATATTGCTAATATAGAAAATTACTAAAGTCTAGCCGGGGTTATGTATCTGATCTTATATAATTTATTATTTTTATTTATAAATAAATAAATAAATGAAATATATATGTCATAAACTTGATATTTTTCAAAATGGATGAAATTAAGAATATTAAACAAAAAATTCAAAATAATATTTAATATATATAAAATTTATTTAATAAATCATAATTTTTATTAATCATTATGTTTTTTTATTATTTGTAAAATTCAAAGTACTTTTGGGCTATTGTTGTTTATTTTTTTTTTTTGTAAATAAATATTAAATGGCTATTGTTTTATTTTAATTTTAAAAATTTGTTAAAAATTTTATGTAGTTATTTTGATTTAAATTAAAAATCAATAAATTTAAAAAATTTTATTGTAAAATTGTGTGGTATTTTCATTTAAAAACTAATTAAGTTAAGAAAATAAAAATTTAATACTTTGAATTTTTTTTATTTTAAATTAATAATTAATATTATGATCTAATTAATAGTAAATGGCATCCTGTAACATAAATGAAATTAAAATACTGCCGTTTCAAAAATTGTAATTAACTGAAAACCGGTTTTTTTTTAAAATAAAATTTCTAAAAATTTAAAATGTATACATTTAATTTTTCTTTTCTTTTTATTTTAAAATTTTGTGTTTTTTATGTTTTGAAAATTTTTTAATTTCTAAAATTTTATAATTTATTCGTTTTTAATAGTTTTCAAAGTATGTTTTTTTTTTAAATTCAATTCAATATCCCATATCCATTGTATAAATTTTTACTTAAATCCAACAGAATTCCATTTTTTTTTTTGTTTTATAATTTTTTTTGGTTTTGTTTTTTGTTTTTTACATATATATCTTAAATTTTTAAAGTTTTATTTTAAAATTTATTATTACTTTTATAATTTTTAGTTTCATTTTTTTTCTTAATTTTAATATTAATATTCTACAATCCATATTTAAAAGAATAATACAATTTTTAATTGGTAATGTGTTTATGTTTTAATTTTTTCCATAAATTTAAGTTTATTTTTGTATTCATACAATTTTTATTTTAATTCATTTTCTTAAAAATCTTAATTTTTTTTTTCAGATTTTAATTAAGTTTTTAAAACATGTCTCAATTTAAGTTTTTTTTTTTATCTTGTTTTTGGGTTTAGAACGCATTTTCTTTTAGAAATTGGCAAAATAAAATTTGATTAAATTTTAAATTATTTTGTTTGATTTTTTTTTTGAATTTTTTTGAATTTTTTTTTTTGAATTAATTTTTTATTTCCGCTTAATTGTTTAATATAATTTTATATATGCATATAATTATATATTGTATATATAGATAATTTTGGTTTTTAAATTAAATGATTAAATTGAATTTTTAATTAATTTTGCTTTTGTTTTTTTTGATTAAATAACTTTTGATACAGAGAAATTGAAAGGAAATTTAAAAATAAATATGAAATAATTTTAAATAATAAATTAATATATATTAAAACTTACTGAATTATTAAAATCAAATTTATAAATTAATAATTAAATTTTATATTTTAGATGCTTTTACATAAAGATCGACTGTATAATAATTGTTGCAAAATATTTAAAAATAAAAATTAAAATTCATTATTTATATATTAATTTTGAATTATTCTAATTATGTTTTTTTATTGAAATAATTTAATTATATTAAATTTAGAAATTGTTTTTTGAATTTTTTATATATATATATTTTTTTTTTGATTTAATTTATGTAATAACATAGAATACACTTTTCTTTATTTGATATTTTATTAATACCAATTTTTACTCGCTTATTATATTTGTTTCATTAATTTTAAAATTTTTTTTTTAAAAATAAAAATATTTTTCGAAGATAAATTAATATAATTAATAATTTTAAATTGGTTTTAAGTTAAATTCAAATGATTGAAAATTTTAAGCTTTAAATTAATTTTTAATTATTAGAAGCAAACAATTTCGTTTACATATTTTTTGAATTTGGAAAATTAAAATAATCCATATATATATGTATATGTACTAATTTACACTTTTCGATTTTGTAAGCCTACAGTGAAGTACAGTAGGTTAAATTTACTATCCAGTTAAAAGAACTGTAAGAATTACATGTTTTCGAAAATCTCACTTTTATAGGGTTTGTCTCACTTTTATAGAGATTTTTCTCTAATGGAATTTATAATAATAGCAGTTTTAATTTAATTTGCTAATTTGCTATTTAAATTTAGTTAGTAAATTAATATTTTTTGAAAGGGTTTCATCTCACCTTGAAGAAGAATCAGTTTAAGAAGAGGAATGATTTTTTTTGTAACCAATGCTAGAAATAGGATAAGTATTAATGAAGGATTAGCATTATCAGAATTAGCAAAGCAATGAAGAATTTTTAGTTCTAGAATTAGCACGAACAACTAAAGTTCTTTAAGTTCGAACATTCTTCACAATATTTGTATTCTTCGATTCGAAACAAATCACTTACAATTTTTGGAATCCGATTTTTAAAACTAAAATACATATACACTAACAAAAATTAAAAACAAATTACATAATTTATTTATTTTGTTTTTATTAATTTTATTTTTTTTTTTTAAGGTTTGGTAAAAAAATCAATTTATAAAATTATTGATGAAAGCTGGTTGTTTTGTTGTTTTTCTGTTGTATTTTGGTTTTTTTGTATTTCACATTATGTAATTTAAAGGTTGTTCAATATATTATTAAATAGTTGACACACAAAGTTTGTTTTATTTCATTATTTATTTATTTTGATATTTTTAATTTGGTTTTTTTGACAGGCGGCTTTTTATGATAATGAAAACTGAAATATTAAAGAAATTTTTTTAAAAAGAATTGGGAAACAAATTTTGGATCTATATTTTTTGTTTTTCCTAAAATCTGTATAATTTTTTTTTATTTAATTTATAATAATTTCAAATCGAAAATTTTCAAAATTTTAAATTGTATTTTTTTTTTTCAATTTAATTTATTTCATTTATAAATTTATTTTTTAATTAAATGCTTTTTGTTTAAATTAACTTTACAATTTTTAAATTTTTGTTTTGTCTTTTTAAATTTTTTAATTTTTTAAATTTTTTTTTTTTACTTTCTTAAAGATAAGGCGCGAAGGTGCTTTAAATAAGCTTGTACTTTTTTCGTGATATATTTTTTTTTTTAATATATATTAAATTTTATTTTTTCATTTAATTTTGTATTAAATTTTTATTTTTATTTTCTTAGATTTTAATTTTTTTTTTTTTTTTTTCTTTTATTTTAAAGACCTAAAAAAGTCCGAGACATGGCCAAAACGTAAATTTTTCCTTAAATTTTTTTTTGTTTGTTCTTCAAATTTTATTTTGTAACACGATAAATTTTTCATAATTTGGTTTTTCAAATAGTACAAAATATTTATTTAACAAAATATTTAAAAAAACTTAAATGAATATTTTAAATTAGATATCGGAATATTATTTTGGGAAAAGTTTACAATAATTTTGGAAAAGGGGGGTGGAAGTGAGGTGGGGAGGAAGTAGGCAAATTGGAATTTAAACTAAATATAGTACTAGATTGTATTTATTTAGGGATTTGTTTTAAGATTTTCTATATTAAATAACTTCATTTTGTACAATTAATCTACAATTAAAATAAATGTGCAGCATATTAATTAATTGTAGATTTATTTTATTTTTTAAATGTTCTTTTGATGTTTTTGTTAATTGTTTTGGTTTTGTTGAAGTTATTTGGTTTTAAGTCTTTTTTTATTTTTTATGTAATGTTTTTTGATTGTTAAATTAAAATTTTTATATATTTAGTAATCGATTTTTAATATAATTTTTTTTTTTTTAATTTTTAAATTTTGTAATTTTTGTTTATTATTTATTTATTTTATTATTTACTAACTTTGAATACATATAAATGTGTGTATATATTTATATATATATATGTATATATATAAAGATATAATATAGTTATATTTGTATATTGAAATTTTCTTTATATGCTAAATTTAGATTAGATTTAATTAATAATTGTATATAAGTATTTATATATGTATTTGTTACATTTATTATATAATTTAGATTAAATTTAATATAAATTTATACATTTAATTTATTTCGTAAATTATTTATTTTTTTTAAGCCTAAAGTTTTAGGAACAATACCGAAAAATTTATCCGAAAAAATATAAATATATTTTTTATTGTTTTTTTTTTTTTGTATTTTTTTCATAATTTTATTTATTTACTTTTTATTTAATTAAATTTTATTTTTTTTTTTTTGAAATTTTACAATTTATACACAAGATTTATACAAAAATTTTATAAATTAACAATCAAAAAACAAATTACATAAACAAACACTTTTTATATAATGATTATTATTTGTTTTTAATATTTTTATATTTATTTGTGTGTGTGTGTGTATTCCTTTAAGAGCGATTTTTTTTTTTCTGTTAGATATTTATGTACTTTTAATATGTATTAATTTATATTAATTTATATTAATTGATATTTACATATATTAATTTTTAAATTTTTTAAAATTAAAATAATTACATTGCAAATTAAAGGAAAAATTTATTTTTTTTTTATAATTAACTTTTTTTTAATAAATATAATTTTTTTTTAATTTCATATTTTATTAAAGTTAACGCGATACTAAGTTTAAAGAGAATGACGTGCAATTCCAAAAACTCATGTCCAAAAAATGGGTTTTAAATTATATTTTTTATTCTTTGTTTTGAACTTATTTTCTCAGAATATTGAACTTACTACAGTCGAATCAAATTATAAGAAATTTTTTGTTTAAATTGATGAAAAATTTGTGAAAGTGAGGGACTTAATTTAAGTTTATTAAAAGACATTCCTTAAATTGAATTTTACATATTTATTCTTAGTTTCTTATAATTGAGTTCGACTGTATAAAGTAAACATAGAAAGTCATAATTTTGGTTTTTTTTTAAAACATAGGGTAACACAGAACGTGGTAAGCTTTTCGTATGTCTAAAGATTAAATTTAAGAAATAATAAAAATATTTAACTAAATTGTTTTAAATAATTCTACTCTTGATTGTGATTAATATTTAATTATATATGTTTATTGTTATCATTATGTTCTATTGCTGTTATTGTTGTTATTGTTGTTGTTGTTATTTTTTTATTTTGAGTTGTGCATTCTAGGTTATTGTTTTGTTCTAAATAAAACTTTAAATGAAAGTTTTTTTTTTTTTGTATTTCTAATATTTATTTTGTTTTTGTATTCGAAAGTTTCGCTATTTTGAAAGTTTATAAAGAATTTTAGCAACAAAAACAAAAATAAAAAAAAAGAAAGAAATAAAAAAAATATGAAATTAAGAAATAAACTTAATATAAATATCTGCGATCTTTAATTGATTTTGGTGGAAAATAAATGAAATTATATAATTTGAAATTTTAATATTTTCGATCATTATTTTAAATAGGAATACGCAATATATTTATATTCTTTTTTAAATTTATTTTTTTTTTATACTAAATAATTATTTTCTGTTTTTTATTTTAAAAAAGTTTCATTTTTGTTTTTTATAAAAAAATTCTATTGTTGAATAAATATAAGTTCAGACACATTGTGTAGTTCTCTGGCTCTTATAAAAATTAAAAAAATTCAAAATAATAATTAAAAAGATACATATACACTAAATAAAATTTAAATATTAAAAACAAGATTAATTAATTAATAAAATTATAAAAATCAATTAAAAAAAACAACTGTACGATAAATCCAGATAGGAAATTCAAGTGCCTGTTAAGTAGTTTTTTTTTATTTTTTTGTAATTATTATTTTTTTTTTTTTAAGATAGAAGAAAAGAAAATTTAATTAATGTTTTATGGTTGTTTTATTTATTTTTTTGTATTTAGTATGGTATATAGGTATAAAGGACTCTTTATTTGTTATTAATGATTAATTTTTGTTTTAGTTTTTCTTTTAATACTTTCATGTTTTTCTTAACTTTTCTGTTTTGTTTCCTGAAGTTAATTTGGTTTTTTCTCAAATTTAATTGAAAAAATTTTAAATATTTCAGTGTGCTGAATTTATTTGATTATGGTTTTGATTTTAAATACATATAATAAATAAATTAATTTTGTATTAAAATAATTTTTAATTTAATACACTTAATTAGATATTGTATCATTCGATTTTTGAATGAACTTTAAAATGCAATTATATATATATAAATGTATATATATATATTTTTATGCATTAAAAATATTAATTCAAACATAACCCTTGAAAGTTTTTTGTATTTTATAATGTCCATGAGTTTAAAAGTTTTCAAAATATAAGTTTTTTTGAATTTGAATTTTATATATGCATTTTAAATGAAAATTTGTACATATATTTATGTTGTTGATTTTTTTCTATACGACATGCACTAAAGGGTTAAAACTTTTTGAATATAACAATATATATTTGAATTATGTTCTAAAAAAGTGTATTAATAATTTCAAGTTTCTTTTATAATTTTTTGATCTTTTTTTTAATTGTAAATTATTTAAAAACCTGAATCCTGTACTTTTGAATTTTAATTTGATTTGAATCATGGGACAAAAAATTAGAAATACAGAATATTAAAGAGGAATGTGGTGGTTTGTTTTTTTTAAATGTGTAATTTTTTATTTTGTTTGATTTTCTTTTTATTTTTTTTATATTCTTATTAAAAACTAATAATTTTTTTTTTAAATGTTGTATGTAATTGATAATTCGAAAGCTTTCCATTTTAAAAAAAGAGTCTTTGTTTTCAATTAAAAAGCATTTAAGTTGAATGCTTTTTTTTTTTTGTTTTTTGATTTTATATTTTTAATCTAATTTAAATATTTTGTTCTATTTACATAAAAAAGAATTGTGTGTATCTTTAGATTCATTTTACTGATTTAGGTTTTTTTTTTCTTATTGTTTATATTTTAATGAATATATGAGATGATATAATTGATTTTTAAATTTAAGATTTTTTCCAATTTGGTTTTTTTTTGTTGTTAATTAATTTTTGGGGAGAGTTAATTTCAGTTTTAATTCATTTGTTTTTTCATAATTTCGATATTTTTTAAATTCAAATTACGAAAAAGAGAGTTACATTTGTTTTAAAATTAGCTTCATTTTTGTTTGCTTTAATTTTAAGTTTTCTCTTAAGGGTACATTTATTATTTTTAGTTATATTTGTTTTTTTTTTTTTAAATAACTGTATTTATGTTTTTTTTACTGGCTAATATTGTTAAATCTGTCTTTTTAAAAAAAAAATATTTCTGAAAATTATTTTTTTGTAATAATTTTGTTTTTGGTTTGAAAATACAAAAATAATATTGTAATTATCTAAATTTCAGATATTTTTACAATAATTTCAGAAATATTTTTTTTTTTCAATATTTTTCTTATAGAAATTGTATTTGGGTTTTATTACATTGTTTTTTTTTTTTTTTTTAATTTACTTTTATAAGATAAATTTTAAATTTAACTTACTTTACTATTGTATTTTATATATATATATATATGTTTGATATTTATAATAAGTACGAATTTAATATTTTTTGTATAGAAAATAAAAATTTCTTTAATAACATAAATTAGAAAATATTTTACAATTACTTATTAAATTTAATTTGGTTTTTTTTTTATAAATTATATTAATTAAAATTAAATAAAATTAAAATTAAAATATAAATTTTTTACAAAACTGATTTGAGATACTATGATAATCAAATATTTGGGAACCCCTTAATATTTAAGTTAAAGTTGCATAAAATATTTTTTTGTTTTTATTTTATTAATTAGAAGTTTTTTTTTTAAGTTTTTTATTTAAATTAATAATTGTTTTTATATCTACTAGTTTTTTTATTTTGTTTCTGTTTTCATTTATTAATTAATATATTTATTTAATATTAAATTGTTTTTGTTTTTTATTTTAATTATTATATTTAAACGTATACATATATAAATTTAATTTATATATGCATACTTTCTGGCACTATTGTTCAAAATAAATTGTTTATTTATTTAAAATTGTTAAATTAAAATTTTTGAAATAATAATTAATAAAAGTTTATACATTTAATGCGGATTTTGAAATTCGTAAGAATTTTTTTTAGAATTTTGAAATTTTTAAGTCCGAAAGTAAACAATTTGAGGGTTTATATATTTAGGTAAACTTTTGATAAAAGTGTTTTTTTTTAAAAATTTTTATTAGAATTTAGAAGATTTTAAGGGACTTGGAAATTTTCATTTAGAATCTAATATTTTATAGAGAGACAGTTGGAAGAAGTTATTATTAATTTTTTAAGAAATAAAATCCAAAGTTGATCCGCATTAAAATATATTGATGGGCTTGTAAAATAAATTTAATTAATTAATTTTATATTTATTTATAGTTTTATTTTTTAAAATTGGTTGGTTTGTTTGTTTTTTTTTTTTTTAATTGAATTTAAATTTTTTGATGTTGTTTCTGGATTTTATAAAAAAAAAATATTATTTTTGTTTGTAATTTTTAAAATTGATTTTCAATTTAAAAATTTTTTTTTTAAATAAATTTACTGCTTGTTGTGCAAAAAGTTGAATATTAATGCACATCGTTGAACTTAATAAAATTACTTTGTGAAACTAAAAATTTATTTGAAAATATTTGTTGTATTTTGTAGTTAATAACATTTTATGAAATGAAACCTTTGTGTAATAATTGCTAAATAAAATTCTTTTTTTTTTAATAATTTCTATTGATTTGAGATAAATAAATTTTTTTTAAACTTAGGATGGCTTGGTTTTTTTTTTTTTTTTGGTTAATTTTTCTGGAACTAAAAAGTTTTACATAACATTGAAAAATCTGATGTATAATTTTTAGAATGTATTGCAATTTGCTTTTATTATTAATTTTCCAAGTGCTGTACTGTATAATTTTCGTAAAAAGTATAATACACCTGATGCGTATATATATACTATTCGAATATTATACGAATTCTACAAAATTAGAAAATTAAATAATATTAGTAACTAAATACATTCGAAATTTTATACGGATCAGAAGTTTCGTTTGGTTTTTTTTTTGATTAATATTTAGTGAATGAATTTTAAAAATATACAAAATTAATTTAATTTTTTTTTTTTTTTTTTTGATTTTTTATTTTTTAAGTAAAGGCATCTTCATTGTATATAATTTTAAGAATACATTTGTGTTTTATATATGGTCTAATAATATATATATAATATATTAAACATATATTTATGCAATTATTCTTATACAAAGTTAAATTGTGCACTAAATTTTTAAATAAGATATGAGGTTTGAGATTTTGTCTATTAAATCATTCACTAAATAAAATCTGGTACTATTGCAAATTATCTGGCATAATTATAAATTATTCCTGTTTCTATGTATATATATATTTTTATCTTTTTAATTTCTTTTTTTATATATAATAATTTTTAATATTTTAAAATTTATATTCCTTTCATAAATGTAAATATAAAAAATTATTTTGTTAATATTTTTTTATTTTTGTTTTTTTTTTTTTAAATTTTATATGATTTGTTTTTGTTTTTTTTTTTTTGCAAACAATTAAAAGTATTTGCAAAAAAAAATTTTTTTAATTAACATTTATGAAAATTTTAAAATTTGCTATTAATTTGTTTTTTTTTTAATATTTAATTTTTTTTTTGATTAATATTTTGTTTGTTTGCTTTTCTTTTTTTTTTGTAAAATATATATATATATTTGATTTTCTATTGTAAAATAAATTTTGTTAAAATATATATGCAGTCCTTATATAATATTCTCCTTTTTGCTTAGATTATATTTAAAGGTTTCCATTTTTAAATAATTGTTTTTGTATATATAGAACAATTGCGATTTTGCCTAATTTAAATTTAATATTTTTTGTAATTTACAACATTTGTTTGCTTTTTTGATTGTGAGCAGTAAAAATTTTCATTTTACCAGTATTTCAGTTGTTTTATATTGAACACTAATAAGTTTAGTTTTGGTTTATTCAAAAAAGAAAACAAAAATTTTAAATAAAAATAAATTTTGAAAATTTTTGATTATTAATTTCGGTTTTGCAATTTTTTTAAAGTTTTATATATTTTTTTTTTTCAATTTAATTAATTAATATTACATTGTTTTTGTATTTTTTTTTGTATTTTTTTTTTTTAGTTTTACTCACTTTAATTAAATTTATTTTTTTTTAATTACATTTTTATATTTTATATTTTCATTTTCTTTTTACTAAATTTAAATATAAGATTTAATAATTAATAATAATAGTATCTGATCACATTTCATTGCAGTCTATTTTTTTTTTAATTTATTTATTTTTTCTATATTTTTTGTTTTATTTTTTTTTTTATTTTTATTAAGTTGATATTAAGTTTAAGTAAAATTGTGGCTTTTGTGATTTTTGTTTTTTAAAAAGAATATGATTTTAAATTCTTAATATGTTTGTTACTTTGTAGATTTCTTTTTTTAATATATAATATGATGCATTACAGTATGTTATTTGTGAGATTGCGCTTTTTTATTGGCTCTTGTTATTATTTTGATTTAAGGTCGTAAAGTAATTTTTTGAAAAATTCAAATTATTTGATGTCTTTATCTAAAATTTGTTTTCTATTTCTTGTATTCTTTACTGAATAATTTGATTATTTTATAATCTGATGTAAAAATTTCATTCATATTTTAAAAAATTGTTTGTAGTTTTCTATAAGTTATGGTTTGTCGCACTGACATTTATTTAAAAAAAAAGTTTAATATTTATTTGGGCTATTGCAGTTTTTTAATTTATTTGTTTTTTTAATATATATTCAAATTCATCTGTGACTTAATAAAAAGTTTTTTTTGTATTTTATTTGTTGAATGAAAATTTACACGATTTTTTTTAATCAAATCAAAATACAGAAAATTGTTTGAAAAACAAAAATATTGAAAATGACACAAAAATCCTTAAGATAAAAAATATTTCCTTATGCTTTTTAATAATGTATCTTTAAAATTTTATATACAAGATATTTTGTATTTATTTTTTTTTGTTTTTTTACTGTTTTTTTTTCTTGTTTTATTATTTTTTTCGTTTTTTTTTAATAATATTTATAATAAAAGTTTGGTTCTATTGTATTTGTGTGTGAAAAATTGTATATATATTTGTAAATATATAAAAATAAAATTTAAAAAATATTTTCGGGCTATTGCTTTGTTAACGAATTCTATTGCTTCTTTTAAATATAAATATTTATATAATATATATATGTATATAATTAATATATTTGTGGTTTTTTTTTTTTTTTTATTAAATTTTATTTATTTTATTTAAATTTAATTATAATTAATCCTATTATATTTTTCTTGTATATAATTTTAAAGATATATGATGAAAATTCATAAGGTAATATTTATTTAAATTTTTTTTTTCAGAAAATTACTATAAAATCACGCATTTTCAATTTATATTACAATTAATTTTATAATAATTGTTTGTTATTTAATTTGTTTTATTTTATTAATTTAACCAAATTAGTATAGGTATATGTGTATGTATTTGTCATCATCGATCGCGATCTTATTTTTTTGTTTTGTTGTTTGTTTGTTTGTTTGATGTTCGTTTTCAAATGCTGCATGCATGTTTGTTGTTATTTTTTATATTCACTTATTTTTTAATTTAATTAATTTTAATTTTATCACTTATTTTGAATTACATTTAATGTATAAATTGTATAAATTTTTTGAATTTTTTACAATAATTCAAAAAAAGTATTAACAATTTTATACATTAAAATTATTTGTTTGTTGTGTATAATATTTTGTTTAAAATGTTTGAAATTTTAATTTTCTGTTATTCAAAATTTGTTGTTGTAAATTAAATAATAAATATGTGGGCATTTTAAAAATATGTATTTTAAAAATTGAAATAATAAATTTAATTTTAAACTTAGGATGTGTTACTGTTAAAATTAACAATTTTTTTATATAAAGGTAATATATGATTTTTTAAACGCTTGTTAACAAGCGTTAAATTGCTTGTAAACAGTTATTTTGTGAGCGTTATTTAAAGTGGATACTTGAATTACTTGGGTATCACAAATTACTTGTTTTTTTTTTTTACTTTAACAGAGAAGTATTAATTGTAGATATTTAATATTTAATTTTTGTATTACATAATAAAAATTATTTGTTTTTTTTTTATATATATATATTTTTTTATATATAAATTATTAAGAATTAAGTTTTTTTTGTATTTTATACTATTTTTTTTTTTTACATATCGTCTTTAGTTACTTTTTCTTTATCTTCTGTTTCTTTGTATAAAAATATAAAGATTTTATAAAATATTAAATTGTTATATTTATATGTAATGTATATATATATGTATATAATAAAATGTTTCATTTTGGTATTGGCATTGTACTATAAATTATCCCGGTTTTTTTTTGAGAATCAAATCAACATTTTTCAAAACATGGGAAAGAAAGCCTTTCTACATGGATATCTTTAATGTGATTTGAATTCTCGACTATTGCAACTTAAATGGTATAAAAGATGTGAAAAATAAAAATTGTTTTAATTAATTTTATTTAAAAAAATATAAATAATGTTGCATACAAATATATGTATTTATACGTATATATATATAAATATATATTTATTTCATTTTTATAAAAAATGGTATTTTAATCTATATAAAAGTTTCTTTATTTATTGTGAATTATTTTTTTGTTATATACTTTACATAAAAGTGTTATGTAATAAAAATCACTTGGAAATATATTTAAAAAAAATTAAAATAAATACATGAAATATATTTGTTATATAGATTATGTTGTTTTATTTAAATTTTTATTAAATATATTTTATATAATTTTAAACTTAGGATGTTGAACTAAAAAACGTAAAAATTTTTATTTTATTAAATATTTCGTATTGTCATTAATTAATTTTTTATTTCATTTTAAATATATACGTATTATATTTTTTTTATGTGTGTGTGTTTTGTATATATTTAACTGTGAGTGAATGTGTTGTTTGTTCTTATAGATATATTGTTTTATATATGTATATTTATATATTTATATTTATTTATAATATATTAAAATTAAAAATCATTAAATCCCTCAAATTGTATTGTGTGTGCAATAACAATTTGAAGGTTTTACCTGGCTATTGTTGTGCTTAAAATAAAAAATTTTTTGTAGAATGGAAAATTCGACAAAAAAATATTGTTATTAATATTAATATTTAATATTAACAGTTACAAGTTAAGTTACTTTGCTAATAAATAAAAAATATTGAATTATTTAAATTGTTTCTTTGTTTTACAAAAAAATTTGATTGAAGTTCTACTAATTTATATATATGTTAATAATTTACACCTATGATTTGTATACAGTTTCGTCTTAAAATTTTCTTTTTTAAAAATTTATTTTATTTAAATTATTTATTATTTAATAATTTTTGTTTAGTTCGTTTTCAATTCACCGATGTGAATATCAAAAAAAGTTGTAAGGTTTATGCAACCATCATTTCTATTTCTCAAAAATACAATTTCTGGAGTATTCTTTAATTATACATCACTGTAAAATTTAGAATTTGGAATGTTTCGAAATTGATTTTTGTTTCGAAAAAGTTTTCTTAATTTTTCTCTAACTAAAGATGTTTTAAATAATAAAAATTATTTATGTTATTCAGTTTATTATATATTATTATATTTTATATATATTTGTCTTTTTGTTTTATTCTATTCTAAATTTTAATAATGAAAATTAGTCCGGTTGTTGATTGTTCCTTGATAAATGTGAGAATACTTTTTTTCATAATTTTTAAATATGAATTCTTTGTTTATTTAATTTCAAATATCGAATTATTTTCTTGATTTTTAAAATAGTTTTTTAAGGAAAATTTGAAAATGAATAATCTTCTAAAAATTTTTTTGTCATCCAAATATTTGTTCTACTTTCAAAATTCAATTTCGATTTAATAAAAACATAAAAACTTATATAAAAATTATTTGTAAATATTCTTCGGAAGTCATCTTAATGAAATTTTGGGTTATTTTGTATTATTCAATATTTTTAGAAAATATGAATTTTAAAAACCGCATTTTAAATTTTAAGAATTTTCATTTTATAATTTTGGAAATTTAAAAGCTAAATTGTGAATTATATTTTAAAAGTTCAAAAAAAAAAATTAAATTAAAAATCTTTCAATTATTGAATAAATTTACAAAAAATTCTTTTAAGAAATTTTCACATTTACTGTTTGAAGGACGCAATCAACGCTATTGCTATTGAAAAAAAAATTTTAAAAATTGTTTTATTTTTTACTTGACGAAAAAATAAGTGACAAATATTTGATTTTTGTGTATGTTTGAATGTGTGTTATTTGTGTAAAAATTTTGAAAATTTTGAAATTTTGAAATTTGGAATTTTTATTTTATTTTCTCAACATGCCGTGAAAAACGCAATTTTGATTTTGTTTTGGTCTTGAAACATGAATTTTGTTGTTTGTTTTTTGAATACAATACAAATTTTAAATTTTTTTTCATTTATTTTTTGGTCTAAATTAATATTCGAAATTTGATTTTTGATATTCGAAAAATTTAATTTTCTTTTGGTTTTTGTTCTTCTTTTCGAAAATGAGTCGTTTTTTATTCTAAACGTTTTTTTAATTATTTTGTTTTTTTCTTTATTATTTTGTGATCAGCTTTTTTTCAAAAATTTTACAAATTAGGATGTTTTAAAAAATATTTATTAATTAATATTTAATATTATGTTTTCTGTTATATATTTTTTAAAATATTTATTTTATTTTGTTTATTATGAATATTTCTTATAATTTTTTTTTGAAATTTTGGAAAAAATTGTTTTTTATTTTTTATTTACTGGAAATTTTCTATCGAAATATGAAGGTGATGGATAATATCGATATACTTAAGATATATTTTTGTATCTTTTTTGTATTTCAATTAATATTTGTTTAATTTTATTTAAGGGATTCCGATGATATCAGTTTTGGTTGTACGTGACTTAAAAATGAATAAAAATTAAATACATAATTAACAATTAAAAAAAAAATTTTAAATTTTTTAATAATATAATATAAATTTGTTTATAATTTTCATATATAATAATATTATATATTTTATTCTGTTATATTTTCAATTTAATTTAAAAATGAGAATTGATTTTAATTTATTTTATTTAATTTATTTTTTTTGGTTTGAAACTTGGCTTATATTACAAATTTTTTTTTTTAATTATTTATACTTTTGGTTTTAACTGATTTACAATATTTTATTTTAGTTTTTTGTATTTTGTTATAAGTTATGAAGAGCTAAATTATTATTTTGTCTTACTATATTTTATTTCTTATTCATTTTTATTTTTAATTAAATTTTATTTTTTTTTTGTTGCTTTTTAAGTGAAAAAATGACTTTAATTTTAGATGGAAAACTCCCACTAACTTATTTTATTGTTTTATTGGTATAATTATTTTCAATTTTATTTCTTTGAATAGCTTTCTGACTATTGTATTTGTATTTGTTTTTTTTTAATGTAGTAGTAGTAATAAATCTATATAGTTGCATTTTAATTAATATAAATTTATCTTATTATATTTTCATTCAATTGTATTTGTTGGATTTTAGTTTGTAATTAATAGCTTAAAATTCTTGCAGTTATTGGATTTGTTTAATTTGTTCATATTTTAATGTATCTTTAATTTGCACTGCATTGTATTTTTATCTGTAAAATTTGCAGATGCAGTTGTTGCTGTTCTATTGATGATTTTTAATATTTAATGAATGGCTTGCATTATTTTATTATTGTTTTTTTATATTTTGGTTTATTTTGTAATTGTTTAACAGTTTTTTTTTTTTGGATATATATTTATTTTGCATATTGTATATAATGTATGTAAGTTGGCATTGAGGCTATTTTCCAGAGTAATTATTCCATGCTATTGTTTTTTCTTAGTAATTTTTGGTTTTTTTAATTTATTTCATTAATTTTATTTTCGGTTTTACCTTTTAGAAAAAATTGAACAATTTTATGATTTTAAATTTTTTCAAATTGATTTTGATAATTTTTTCAGTTTATCTGCGGAGCGTTTTTGTTTTAATAATTTTGTTTTACAAATTTGTGAATTTTTTTATCTAAATTGATACCATAAAAAATCAAAACATAAATTACAAATCATCAAATGTTTTTTATTGTCGTATTTCAAAAAATCGGTTTTTTTAATTTTGGTTTTTTTTTTTGATTTTTGTGTCTTTTTCGTTAGAAAAATTTGTGCAGATTGTATTTTCCGCCTTAAAATTTGTAAATGTAAATTGTAATTTGTATTTTTACAACAGGTTATTTTAGTAATAGAAGTAATTAATTTTTTAAATTTAAATTATTTTAAAAAATTTTATTAAAATTTTAGTTAAACTTAATAACATTTCAAATTTTTTAACAAGATTCAATATAAATTTATAATGTGAAAATATGTAATTCAGTGTTTTGTTGGTAGTAAAAGTGGTTTTTGAAATTTTAATAAAAACTAAAATTTATTATCACACGAAATAAATGCCATTTTGAATTATCTAATTCTATTCTAAAAGAAAAGATTATCTTCTTGAGAAATTGAGTAAGTATTTCCACTATTCAGAATTTAAAAAAACTTGATAAAAATACTCGTGCAGATGTTGTTATAAAAGTAAAAATGAGTATTTTTGATTTAAAATTAAAGTTTTGATTTGAAATCGCGTTAAGCACAAGAAGTGACATATATTCGTAATAATTTTAGATTAGGTTGGTGTTGTTTCTAAAACAATTTAAGGTACTTTTATGTTAAAGCATTTTAATATTTTAATTTTTGAAAAATTTTATTCAATAATCCGTTTATATTTTGTTTAATTAAAATATTAAATTGTTTTGGGCTATTGCAGATCAATTTTATTTTAAACGAAATTTTTATTTTGACAAAATGAATAATATTTTGAATATTTACTTTTATTTCTGAAATTCTTTTGTTAGCTTAAAAATTTTATCAATTGAATGTATTTTTAAATGTATATGTAAGATGTATAATATTTCTAGATTGTTGTGTGTATTTTCAGATGGGAGAATATTTAGGCCTCGTTATAAAAATTTTTGAATTTATTTATTTTAAATGTGAATTTTTTGAACAAAAGTTTTGTGATGTTCATTCACAATCAAAGTTAAAATAAATTCAAAAATAAAAACTTAAAATTTTTTAAAATATTTATTTGTCTATTGCGGTAATTTTGGAGTCCAAAAAAGTTTTTCATTGTGGTTTATTAAAATTATAAGATATTTTTGAATCTAAACGTTGTATATGCAAGGCTTAAATATTTTGAAGAATTGTTTGTGGCATAATTTAGAAATAGTTCGCTTGTAATTTTCAAATTTAGTTCACACGGTAAATAAGGGTAAATTTCTGTTTTATATGTTTCGAAAATTTTATATTTAAATTTTTTAATTTTTAAATTAATTTTGATGTGTAAATTTTAATATATTATATGTATCTTATTAAATTTTTATTTAAACTCTTGATCTTATGTGTGTTTGTAAATTCTTTTTTGATTAATTTCGAAAAATCAATATATTTTAGATGGAATTGACTTTATTATAAATTGTTCTCAATACAAATACAAATTCAAATTTTAATATTATTTTTTTTTTTTTGTCAAAAAGTAGAAATTTTGAAATTAAAAATTGTTTTATCTTATTTTTCGAAGTAAATTTTTTGGAAAACCAGATGTTGATCGAAATTTTAACAAAATATTATTTTTAATTAAAAAATTTTAAAGTAATTGTAAAGAAAACAATTTATATCCCTCTTTACCCTCCCGTATACCATAAAAGATGACACGTTTTTAATTGCCTAGATTTTAAAAATGTTTGTAGGGTTTTGATGTTTTTTTGTATTTTTTTTTTGGTTTGTTTGTTTGTTTGGTATCCTGAACTTTGAAATTTGTTTTAATTTTTGGTTTTAGTTTCAAAAATGTATTTCGGGTGAATCACTTTTTAATCACAAGCGTTATTGTTTCCAGAATTAATTTCATATTTACAGATCTAGGTTTATATATATACTTTTAACTCTTTTAAATTTATAAAATTCAATATAGGTTATTTGGAATCATTTGAGGGAATTATGGAAATGTTCTTCTGTGTGGTTCTAAAACTAAATTAAAATTTGTAAGTGGAATGTAAATATTGTAAAATCATAAAAATAAACTGAAAAAAAAAATGAAAAAAAAAATGAAAAAATGCAAAAAAAAACAAAATTTAAACAAATATATTTTTTTTTAAATTAAATCTTAATTATATATTTTGATTATTTTAAAAATTATAATAATAATAATAATTATAATAATAATTGTTTAAAAAGTAAAAATTATTTTAAATTAAATTAACAAAGAATTTTGTTTTAAAAAATTGAATTTATTTTAGACTAGTAAAAAACGTGTAATTTTTATTTAAAAAAATTTCAAAAAATAATAAAATAAGAAAACCTTTGGTACAATTGTGTATTTAACTTTAATTATATTCTAGACAAAAAAAAACAAATTTTATAATGAATGTATGTATATGTGTTTTTTTATGTATATATGTATTACATTTAATTGAAATTTTTCATTAACTCATACAAAAAATGATTTTTACAATTTTAACTTTAAAATTTCTAAATACCGAATTCAAATTTGGTTTCAAATACTTTAAAATTGTTTTTAAAAATTTCTTTTTCTCTTAAATGAGTTCTATATAACTGAATTTGACTGTATCATATATATTTGTAATTTTTAATGAAAAATCTTTTTAAATAAGTGTAAAATAGAATTTGTTAATATATTTAATTTTATATTAAATTTTGTTTTATAAATAATTTATGTATAAAATGTGTATTTACAACCAATAATAATAGTAATAATGTTTTTTTAATTATTTTAATATAATTTACATTAAAAAAAAAAACGAATAATTTAAATGTTATATTTATGTTTGAAATGAAATTTAACTAAAATTATATACAAAAAATATTTAAGATTTTATCATATATGTAATAAGTTTTATATATTTGAAAATATATTTATTTATATATATTATATACAACAATAAAAAAAACTTTCTATAGAATATTATATTATATAGTGTGTTAAATAATATTTATAAATAAAATAAAATATTAGCAACATATATAAATAGTATTGTAAATTATATTTAAGAGGTGATCAATACTTTCCACACAAAATTTTACGAAAAAAGAACCAAAATTTTCTTAATAAATTTTAAAAATTAATTTTAATTCCTTTTAAATTTTGTTTTTGTTTTTAATTGTTTTTGGGTACAATTTATTTTCTTTCCTAGTATTTTAATTTTTTTTTTTTTAGTTTTTAAATTTTTTAATCATTTTCAAAATTTTATTTTTGGATTTTTTTTTTGTCCTTTATTTCCTAAACGAAAAAGAAAAAAATGATTTCGAAAAAATTTCAAAAAATTTAATTATTTTAATATTTTCTAAATTTTGTATATTTTTCTGTTTTGTCATTAATTAAATTTTTTATTACGATTTAATTACTTTAATCTTTATTTTATTTTTGAATTGTGGTTGTGGTTTTTTCTCACCGATTTTCTCTATATTAGAAAAAAGGTGATTATCCTATTGCAGTTTTTGTTGTATACGGATAAAAACGTATAAGTAAGGAAAGGTGAGGGTAATTCAAATGATATATAAAGAAATTACGTATAAGATTTAAATTAAATTAAAAATAATTTTTTAAAATTTTCAAAATTTTTAAAACAATTAAGAATGCTATAGTTGCTGCATTATAAATTTGTTTTAATTTTTTAAAAGAAAAGTATAGAGTAGAATTTGAATTAGATAGAAAAACGTCTATGATTTAATTTAATTTTAACTTTTAATTCCTATTTAAAAATAAATTCAATCCAAAATCATATTTTTTATATTTTTAAGTACATAATAAATATGTGACGATGTAAAATTTAATTTTTTAATATTTTTAATTTTAATTTTTAACGTTTATCAAAAATTTTTTAGTAATTTTTTTTTTAATTTTAATTTTTATTATTTTCATCTAAAATTTATTTAAATATTATCCATTTTTTTTTTTTTTACTTTCATTAAATTTTTATTTATTTTTTGTTATATTTTTTTTTTTTTTGAAATGAAGGCCTAAACGCGAGTATCGTCGATAAATTGCAGTCGCTTTTTTAAATTTTTTATTTTTAAATTTAAATTTATTAATTTTGTTCTTTTTTTTGTTTGCTTTAAAACGTTTCTCTAATATTTTATTTGGTGGCGTTTCATTAAAGTCAACAGAAATTTTTTTAATTACATCACTTTGAATTCTGCTAAAACTATCTGTGAAGAATTTTATTTTTAATGCAATTCATGATATTAAAAATATTTAAATGAATTACCGGATCAGTTGATTGAGTTGGAAAACCAAAATCGCGTTTTTTATCCGATTTGAATTTTTTATTTCTATTGAAACGCTATTTTATTTATTAATAATTTTGATAAGTTTTATAATTTGTGATAAAATATTTAATATTTAATAATAATTAGGTATATAATATTTAATTACTTTCTGAATTTAGTTAAGAGTGATGTAAAAATTTTAATAATAATTAAACTTTGAATTACTTGTCAATAATTAAACGTCATTTAATAAAATTTCGGAATACGTTCTGAAACAAACTTCGAATTTTGTTTAAATTTTTAAATAATCTTCTTTTGGTTATTTAAAAATTTTATAATTTACGTTTTTTTTTTTAAATTTCTGTTTAATTAAATTTTTTTAAGTTTTTTTTTGGACGTAAGCACACTACATTATAGGAACCACAAATGTTGTTAATATTTTTAATTTTTTAATTTCTTATTAATATTTTTTTTTTCTTTTTCGTGTAACATATTTTATTTAATTTTAATTTTAAATTTTTTTTTTTACATAAAATACAAATTTTGGTTAATATTCTTAAATTGTGTATTTTTTCTAATATTTTTTTTTTGTGTTAAATAAAAATTATGTGTCATGACTTAATTTACAATTTTTTTTTGGTTTTAATCAAAATTTATTTAATTATTTATTTTTTTTTTCATTAATTTTAATTTTAAATTTATTTAATATTGTTTTTTATTTTTTAATTTGTTTGTCCGCTTATATTTTTAGTTTTTTTTTTTTTGGTTCTATTCTCGGTTCTAATCAATTAATGCTAAATTATGTTTGTTTTAATTTTTTTATTTAATTTAATACTCTGTCGTTTTTCATTTATTAAAGAAGTGCACATCTTCTTTTTAAGTTTATTTAATTTATTTGTTGTATTTTTCATTCTATGTTAAATATTTGTATCAAATTCATTTTGATTATTAAGTAAATCCTATTCCAATTGTTCCAAAAAATTTGGCGATTTAAAATACTCTGGTACTGGATCATCTAATCTTGATATAATTTTATAAATTGATTTTTTCCATGATTGTTCGGTATCTTTTCCACTTTGTATTGCTCGGAAAAATTCACGTAAAGTTTGTTCAACAACATACCGAAAATTGACAGGAACCTATAAAATTTTATATTGCAAAAACAAGATTTTTTTTTTAATAAATAAAAAAAATAAGTCAAAATAATTGAAAAATTATCAATTATATTAAAAATAATTTTGGGAAAACTAATTTTTGATTTTATTAAACTAAAATATGTAAATTAATTACCTCAATGTGGTTATTACGATTATAGTGTAAATTAAGAACCCTATACAATTCGCTATCACCTCCAACATGCAAATCATCTGCACCTTTCACACCTTCTGTAACAGCTTGGCGTGCATATTTTTCCATTTGTATATAATAAAATTCTCTGTAATAATGAAATTTTTAATTAATTAATTTGCTCACATTTAAATTTTTAATGTAATTAAATTTTTTGTACATTTTATTGTTTTACTATTTAAATATTACAAAGAATATAAAAACAGTTTAATTGAACAGTGTAAACATCTGGCAACCTTAAATTTCCTTTACAGTATAAAAGAAAACTTCTTTCTTTTCTTTTTTATTTTTTAACTTAATTAAGTCGGTATTAATCAACATTTTCATATGAATATTATAATATTTACATTTTTATAATACATACATATGTTTGTATAAATTATCATACATATAATGTACATATGTTTACATAAATATATAATATACATTAAAATCAAAAAAAAAGTAACAATATAAAAATGAAAATACTCTTATTTCTTCATCTTTATTTATGTTATCATTCCTAAACCAAGCCCCAACATAAACTTCATTTCTTTATAGAGTCCTTAGATTTTTATTGTTGTTGTTTTTTTTTTTTTTATTCTTGTTAAATTGTTTGTTTTCTATTAGTAATCTTAAAACTAGTCTTTTTTTCGCTTCTTATACTTTAAGTGCTGCTTCAAGTTTTAGAGTGTGAAAAAAATGCAAATTAAATAAGTTTGTTGTTTTTGTTTTACGCCCGTGGTAGCCTATGTGTTGCTTTTATGTTTAAACTTGATGCTGACTTTCTTTAATAACTTCTATATTTCAAATAAAACCATATATGTGCAAATGTATAGGTATATAATGTAATATATATAAATAATTTATATATTATAAGGATAAAAGTGAGAAAAATAAGTGCATTATTTACAGTTTTTTGAAATGCTCTTGTAGGGGTTTTTTTTTTCTTTTTTTTTATTAAATAGAAAATAAAAAGAGAAAAGCGTTTAATTTGTTGCTTTTTTAGGGTGGTTTTAAATTGGTATTGAAAGAAAATTTATTATGTAAATTGATTAAAAAAACACTAATGTATGTTATATACTGTTTTAATAGTAGCTGAGTATTTTAAGAAAATTATAAATCAAAAGAAAATAAATACTACATATACAGTATATAGTCCAAGGGCAAACTGTGAAAATGATTATTTTTTTTTATACAAAATTATTGAATGCATCTTTTTCCATATTGAATGTTGCAGGGTGCTGCACCGCAAATTACTCGAGTACTAATAGTAAAAATATTTGATAAATTTTTTCAATGAAAAACACCTTGAATCTGATTTGAATTGGTATATATATTAAAATTTTATTCATTTATAAATATGTATGAGTATATGTATGTCATCATCGTTATATAAAGATACAATAAGAAAATATTACCGTTAAAATGTATCATACAAGCAATGATTAATGCAAATTTATATAGAATGCATTTTTTTTCAAGGAAAATTTTTTTTTTTATTATTTGAAAATTTTTGTAAATAATTTATTTCTTTGTAGAAATTTTTATTTTACATTAACAGACTAATTTAACAATTATTAAAGAATAAAAACAATAAAAACAAAATAAATAAGAACATTATGTTTCTGAATATAATAGAAAGCAGGACATTTAATGTATTTTTTGTATTAAAATCCTTCCGTATATTGAATGGTTTGTTAAAAAAAACCTTATCTCCATTTTCTCATATATTCAAATTCAACAAACACTGAAAGACATGATGGGATTTCTTTTGCATTTTATATTAATTTTTTTGTTTTTGTTTTTTTTTTTTAAACGACTTTGAGAATTTTTTATCGGACCTCTGAGAATGCAATTTATGGTGAATATAATGTGTTCCTTTATTCAAAAGAAATTATAAAAAAAAAAAGTAAAAAAACTAAAATCAAAATGAGGATAAAATATGGTAATAATGACGATTTTTAAAAGTATATTGTACATATATATATATATATATATATATAATGCCCAGCCTATGTCTAGATAATACAAAAGCGGTGGTGGTACTAATCCAATTCTTTTTCTTTTGTTTTTTTTTTTTGATTTTATATTTTGAAATGTTTACATTTGCACATTAAGTTTCTTTCTTTCTTTTCTGTTGGTACCATATCCGTTTGTTCAGATTTTCAATAGAAACTTATTATCAACTCTTGAACAAACAAAAGAAAACTGTTATACATACATATAAATGAATTGTCTGTATATATACATATATAAATTTATTCTATATGCATATGCACACCTTTTACATTAACGTGGATGATGCATTATCTTTTTAATTAGAAGTAATTATTAGGTAGATATATACATATATTAATATATATATATATATATATTTATAAATATGTGTATATATATGTATTTATATTTAAAAAAAAATGATAAAGAAACTCAAAATAAAGTAATTCCGAAGAGAAAATTAATTGATTATTAAACAAAAAAGCAGAAAAAAAAACTGCAAAAAAAAAATCAAGAATTCACTTTGACAAATTTGTAAAATAAAATGGTAATGGTCCCAACTCCCACGTTGCAAAAAAGTTTTCTAACACAAAAAAAAAACCTAAAGATAAACCTATAAGGAAATTGGTACTGTTGGAAAATTTTTTTTTTTTTTTTAATTTAAAGAAAGAATTAATTAATTTTTTACAATATATATTGTAATTATAAAGGGATTAATTTTCTTTATTGTTTACTGGCTTTAAGGTGATTTTGATGAAAAAAGTAGGATTTATAATTAATAAGTAGTTAATGTTTCTATAGTATAAATTTTGACTTAAAAACAAAGCGGTATTTACTATTTATTTAACTTGGTTTCGGTTACCTTAAAATTAAGCATTTAATATATACTAATATGTATAATAATTAGATATATATATATTATATATAATAAACAATTATTGCTGTATTAGAAATTTTATGTCGTTTAAGATTTTCAAATTGAAGAAAGTATTTCTTAGAACATGACTTTCTCAACTTGAAAACATCTAAAATTTAAAAGTTAAGAATTATCATTAATTGGGGTTTTAATATATTTTTCCATTTCCATATATTTCAAAATATGTTAATAATTAAGTTTAATAATACTATTACTATTAATATTGGGAAAAAGAAGGGAACATGAAATCGAATAATAATTCATTTTTAACATTTAATAAATGAATAGACAAATATTTTTTTTTATTTAAAAAAAAATTGCATATTTTCAGGCGTTTTTTTCTTTAAGGCAACAAACTTTTAAGATTTTTTTTCAATTCTTTATTCAATTCACATTTCCAACCAATTCTTTAAAAAAAAAAATTAAATATGCAAAACAAAAACTGTAGTTTTTTTTAATTTTCCTAATTATTTTGTTAATTTGTATATATACACATTTTTTTCTAACAATAAAAAATATGTAATCAACGGAAATATTTTCATTCTTTTTTATTTTCTTATTTTTTTTTTTATTTGTGTAATACGAGATTTAAAAAAAAAAAATTGAATACAAAATCACAAGTGACAATTTTATTCTTCTAACTATTTCGATAAAAATGAATTGGAAAATAAAGAAAATAAATATAAAATCCTTGATTTGAAAAACAATAACGTTATACCATTAATGTTACTATATACCACCATCAGTATATCAGTAACACCACCAATAATAATAATAATGTCAACATTTTCATAATAAACGTTATTTTCTTGTTTTCCTTGGTGTAGCGTTGTTGTTGTTTTTTTATATATTCTAATTTCTTGGTTGTTGTTAGATATTTGTATTCTTCTTATAAAATGACAAGTGAAGGCGCAATTCCCTTTTTTATTTTGTTATTTCGTTGTTGATTTTTTTCTTTTTATAGGCGATAATAGGCGTTATTTATTAAGAAAATAAGTGTCAAAGCTTCATGTTTAAATAAAAATTTATAAATATATATATATATATGTACAATATTATTCTTCCTTCCAATATTATTTTCATTCAAAAATATATTTATATATATATATATATTAAAAATAAGAATAAAATGAAAAACAGATTCCTTAAAGGATTAAAAATGTTATCAGAAATGAAAATTACAACAGTTTGAATAAAACATTGGGTGTTGGTTTTATTTTATTTCGCTATGTTTTATTCTTCTCAACATAATGCCCGAGGCCTTTTAAGTTAACTTTTTTTTTATATTTTTTTTTTTTTTGTTTTTGTATTGGTAGTGGTGGGTCTGATTTTTTTTTTTTAACACTGCACACAAAAAAATGTTTTCGTTCCTGAAGTGCAAATATAACACGAAAAGTATAACAAAAAAATCAATCTTTCAAAATTTTTCAATAAAATTGCAAAGAAAATAGGAAATACAAAAAAAAAAAAAAAATAAAAAAAATACGAAGTAAAATTTAAAAAGAAAATTTCTGAAATGCAAAAAAAAAAAAAGTGTCTCTAGAAAGTTATGTTTAACATCACTGTTAATTGGTGTATTAAATAAGAAGAGTGATGAAAAGTGGTGATATTGTAAAAATAAAAAATCGCGCTAAGCTTCCATAAAGAACGTCAAGTATTTTCAGTTTTCTAAAATGTACAAATTTTTTTTTGTTTTTTGTATTCGTTACATTTTATTTGTAATAATTTGCCCACAGGTTTGTGTTTAAGTATATTTTTAATAAAAACAAAGAAACAAATAAGAAAAACAAATGTAAAAAGCAACAACTGTAAGCAAAAGAATAGGAAATAAGAGCAAAAAAATATTTACACTTCATATTTATTTTATATTAATATATAAGTAACAGATACTCTCACTAAAAATTCTCTAATGGGATGTTATTGAATGCATATCGAAAAGAACTAACACATAAAATAACGTTAATTTGTATATTACAAGATAATATTTATAAATACAAATGTAATATAAACTTGTTAAAATACAAAATTAAAGATTCAATGTGCTCCTTTTTTTGAGAGTTCAATACAATATTCAATACAAAACATAGATAATTTTCAGAATTTTGTCTTTTAATTTATACAAAATTATATACAAATGTAGAAACATATATATATAAAAGTGTTTGTACTAATAATGATCTCATGATATATTTAACAAAATTATCCATGTAGAAATTTTAATGGTACCTATACATATAGGAAATATTGGAGATATTATTTTTTCTTGTACTGATAAAAATATTGAGTGACAAAAGTTAATTAAAAAAAAATATAACTGAAATAATATAAGTGGCAAGTGCATAAGAATTCTGATTTGAGTATTGGGAATCATTAGCGAAATTAATATTTCTTTTCCAATTCTTCTTAAAATGTTTTCAAATTGAAATACACCACATTACCACTTATAATGCAATTTCAATTAATTAAGAATATTAATATTAATAAAATTGGTTTTGAACTGTGAAAAAATTACAAATTGAAGAAGTATAAAATTAATTTTAAAAATATATTTAACTATTTACATGAATGCAATTCAAGTTTATATATAGATTTTATACTCCAATTACTCTAATTTGTAATTAGATCGAAAAGTATAAAATTATGAGTTATGTATTATGTTTATTAGACACTAGATTTTCGCAAGTTGATATTATTTTTACGTGTAAATGTATACATGTATCTCGAGAGTATTCCAATTTTTATTTGTTTATGGGAAATCATGTTATTTTATTTATTTTTAATATTAAGAAATATTGCAAAACCTTTCTGATTGCTAAGATTGATAGCTATATATCGTTATGATTCAAATATATATTTATAATTTTTATGTGGTTGGTTTCGGGCTTGAAAACTAAGTTTTAAATATTTTATTTTCAAAAAAACTTATAATAAGTCCCTTAATAAATGTATTTTAGAGACCCTGCTAAGTTAAATATTTTATGACCTGTAAGAGAATCAAACCATCACTTCAACGATTAATAATCTAATTGTTCATCCACTACATGCACAGAAGTACCCCATTTTATTTATTTATTTGAATATTACGTATTACACTAAATTACACAATATTGGTAAAGGCCTCGGTTGCAAGGGCCACTGTGGGCTGATTTTAATTTATCTTGCTTCTTTTACATCTTTTCTAAATTTGTATCTTAAAATTATTTTGATAGGTATCTTAATTAATCAAGATACTAATTCAAATTTATTACCTTGTCTAAGTTACAGCCTTGAGGCTCCCTCCCTCATTTTAATGTATAAAATATAAATTAAATAGCATTTTTTAAGGATTGCATACTTTTAGGTAAACTGGGTATTAATATTATCGTAATTGCATAAAATTAACATCTTAAAGTGTTTTTAACAATTAGTTAATTAGTTAATTAAAATAAGAATTATAATATCAAATTATATCCGGATCATAATTTTAAATAAATTTCTTTCTGCCTTTTTTGTCATTTTAATTCATGCAATATATAGGTACCTCTATATTTAGTATAGTGTTAACTAATTAAATAACTAATTATATTTTAATAGAAGATTATAAATGATCTTTGAAGCATAATATTATTATCATTTCTAAAGAAAAAAAAAGAAATATTGAAAAGAATTTTTTTTTTTAATTGAGTGTATGAAAAAAAATTCTTTTTTTAATATAATCATACAATTAACTACTATTTAAAGTATGCTATCTTAAAGGCGCTAAATATATTTATATATATAACAAAATAAACAATAGTATGTATTATTATATATACGAAAAATATATATTTTCATATAATTTTTGAACAATTCCTTAATGAATATCTACCAACAAACAAACGAAATGAAACTTATAGAAATTTTCTCCCGCATTATTATTATTTTTGTTCAAAGAGTTGAAAAATAAAAAGAAATACAAAAAAAAAAGTTTGAAATATTTTTTTTTATTTTCTTTTTCATACCTTTATTAAAATGTTATAACTTATATACATCTATATTTATATATATATATATATATATAATATATTTAAATACTCTTAAACGATATAAGACCTTTTATTATTTTCTTTGCAATAACCTAATTCTTAAATTTATTTGTTGTTGTTGTTGTTATTGCTTCATACACTTTTAACATGTGAACAGTACCACAAAATGAATGTATGTGCAGTGAAAAATAAAAAAAAAATACAAAAAATCACAGTGCAACACTTGTGAAAATGTGAAGATGAAACAAAAAAACAAAAGTCAATGCAATATGAGATTTTGTTATAAATTTTTTTCTCTGTTATACGATTTTCATACTACTATACTTTTATAAAATACTTACAATGATAAGTTTAAAGGACTTGATGAAAAAAAAATGAAAATAAAGGATTTTGTAATTATACTATATGAGTTTTTATCTTTATATATATATATATGTATATATAAAGCTACACATGACATGAACAAAAAAAAAAAATAGTTACAAATAAAAGATAACAACTTTAGGAGTTGTAGCAGCAGAATCAGTAGCAACTACTCGTACTCATTTTTATTAGTGTGGAAGAAAGGCAGGCAAGCATTAAAACCAAGTAGTGAAGAATTTCATCGGCATCAAAATTATAAATAAATAAATATTAAAAAAGAGCGTCAACTTATTTTTTATTAGTTTGTTCTTATTTTTTATTAATTTTTTTTATTTTTATATTTATATATAAATGTATATATATATATATTTTATGCCATTATTTTTGCATTGAGAATAAATAAGCTAATCATAATCATACCACTATTTTGTTATTATCCTCGTATTACGGAACTATACGCTTCAAATATTTTCTGATGACAAGACTACACTTTTGTAAATTTTTTCTATTTCTCATCATTTTATAATATTTTTATTTTTATTTTTTTTTTTTTGCAATATTTTCTCATATGTGATATTAAGAAAAATAAAAAAATGTGTATATATATATATATATTCACATATAATGAAAAACCGTGAGAACGAATGACAAAAATAAAGGATATTAGCTTGAATTTTTCTTTATTTTTATTTTTAGCACTTCATACAATAATCATTGAAAACATATTACATGTATATATATGTATATATATTCTTGATAAACACTTATGTAATATTTTGTAATATGTAACATCTACATTAACAACACAGACTACCACCCACCATTGCTCCCCATTTTATTTACACTTATCCAAGATTTAATATCTTAATATATGTGTGATGCCCTTTTTCTGCAATATGTTAATAAAAGTAAAGAGGGTGTTATAAAGTTTTTCTCTTATTTTTTTTTTTATTTTTTTTTTTTTTTTAAATTCCGCAATATTAAAAAAAAAATTATTTTTATTTAGTTTTAATTTTCTTTTTTTACAAATCAATGTTTTGTTGGATTGTTCTTATTTTTATTTTTTATTTTTGTGTAATTTTGAACAGTAGCAGGATGTGTTGTAATAATCGTATAAGGTATCATCTAAATAAAAAGAAGTACCAATTAAAAAACAAATATAAATAGGATGCAACAAAAAGTATTCTGATTTCTGAAGATTATCCTCTTTATTTTACAAAAAAAAAAAATAAAAAAAAATACAAAAATAATAATAAAATGGAATAAAATAAATTAAATATAAAATAAAGAATTGCAAAATCTACTTAGAAATGCAATATTGAATTTAAAAAAATAAAAAAAAAAAAAAAATTTCAACACGTTTGCAAAATATATGCAATGCAAATTTTTAAGTGATTTACAAGAAATAAAATGAATACATAATAATCATCCTATATATCATTTCATCATTTGGAATCAATATAATACTATACAAATCAACATTATCCTTCAAAAAGGATGCTGATTTTAAAAATTTATCTTCTTCAATTTTTTTCTTATTTTTATTGTTTTATGTCATATTGAAAGTCTCATAAGAGATTAACACTTGCGAAAGATGTGATGCAAATTTTTTAAGTAATATTTCATTAATAATTATAAATATATACATATCCATATATATTTTGTTTTTTATATTATAATATACGTTAAAAATATTGAAAAAATCAAGTAAGTGAGAAATTTGCACTTACAAGAAAAGAAAAGATATAAATATAAAAAATAATTTAAAAAAAAAATTAATAATAGAAAAAATATAAATTGAAAAAATTGCAAAAAGTGTAGAATTAAAAACTAAATAAAAAAATGGGAGTAAAAAATATAAAAAGGAATTAAAACGCTTTAATAATTCAAGTATATCATTGTATATATTAATAGCTATAGCAGATAAATAACTTATACTCATTATTTTTATTGATTAAAACAACAACAACCACAACAACAACAACAACAACAACAACAACAGCGCAATAATAATTGTACTAATAAACGATGTTCATTAGATAAGGTTTTAATCTTTTATGATAGAAAGAGAGAAAAAATTGTATTACTTCCGTACACATATTAAAAATTAATTTTGAAATAATTTTGTTTCTTTGAATTGTCAGAATTACAGTTGGGTACGTTTAAAATTGATCGTAGAGGAGTTGCACGTTATATACTTTAAAAGTAACAATTATTCAACTATTTTTTGACGTTTTCAACCATTTAATGCACATTAATTCAGATGACGTCAATTATAGAAGTTGGAATTGTGTTTCCAAAGTATTTTTAAATAGGATTTCAAATTATTCTTTATTTAAATTGTATATATATGCTTCAATTATAGAGGCTGTACTGTAACATATAATACATTAAGTTGGAATTAATAATTGCATAAATTTTTTCGTAATATTTATTTAAAAAAAAAAATTAAAAATAAAAAAGCTGACAATTTTATCAGTTATGCAATCTTTCCTCACACAAATATTAAATTTAGTGTTAGTTGTATTTATTGTTCACTTTATTTTTTTTTAATTCAATGCATTTTTATCTATTTTATGCATATATATATATATATATTTTATATCTCACTTAATTTTTTTGATTGTGCACTTTCTTTTTTCTTTTCCTTTAAATAAATTTTTTTTTGTCCTTTTCTCTTTTTTTTTTTTTAATTCAAATTGCCTTTATTTTTAAGTATTTCCTTTAAGCAGACATAAAAACAACAACAACAACAATAACAACAACAACAAAAGAAATAAAAAATGAACATGCAGAGAAGAAATTCATATATGTATACACTGTATTTAATTTGAGTGCAAGAGTGCATAATTTTATACTCGTATAGTCATATTCATATTTGTGTGACAGAGATAAAAACAATTTTATAAATTAAAAAAATTATAAAAGAAGAAAAAAGACAAAAAAAATAAAAATAAATAAATAAAATAACAGTAAAAATTACTAATTAGGATAACTAAATTTCCTGTGCAGAAACACTCAATTTTTGTATTTTAAAGAAAATTAAAATATAAATAAACACATTCCCTCCTGTTATTCTATATATGTTTTAATAATTTCCATATATGGAAAATTTTGTGGGGCTCCTGATTAGAAAGAAACATTTCGTTTCGTAGAAAATAAAACA
The DNA here is from genome assembly GCA_963082915.1 of Dolichopus griseipennis. NCBI lineage: Eukaryota > Metazoa > Arthropoda > Insecta > Diptera > Dolichopodidae > Dolichopus > Dolichopus griseipennis. The sequence continues at coordinate 1,752,120 of OY720442.1, forward strand.
AAAAGTTAAAAAGAAAAAAAAAAATAACAAAGATGAAAAAAAAAAAACAGTTAAATCAAAAATTATATAAAAAAAATCAAAATAAAATAATTTGATAATAAAGCAACTGTTTTTTTATTAGTTAATTCTTGTTTCTAAAAAGATTTATTTTTTTTTAGAGAAAACTTTTTCAGTTAAATATTTTGTTAGTAATTTTGTCAGTCTGTCGTTCGTCAATTTTGTATAAAGCGAAATTATTTAGATCATTTGTAAAGGGAATTTGTTCAGATTATCAAGTATATCACGAACTAAAAATTGACAAAGATCTTTTATAACGAAGCGCTATTTTTTTTAATGGTGGTTCACAATTCATAGAGTCGTTCATAAAAATATTAATTGCATTTTGAATAGTGATATTTTAAATTTTTTTCCTTGATAATAAAATTCTTTTTAACTTGTTTGGGTATACTTACTTGTAAATATTTTAAAAATTAATCTTTTGTTTTAACGATATCATGGAGGAAAATCAAACTTTTTTTTTTATTAATTGTTTAAAAATTAAACGGTTTTTATAATTTTTCTTTTTTTTCAATTTTATTGCAATTGTTGTTTTAAATGTATATAAAGAATAATTCATTAAGCAATTTTACCTATTCACTAATTTGAGTTTCACTAAGTTCGTAGTTAAGTGGTATTTCCAAAGTGTAAGTTTAAATGGAAGTGTTTTTTTAAAAAAATCAAAATAAAAAAGAAAATTAAAAGCAAATTAATAACAAAAGGAAAATAAATATGAAATTCTGTAATGCTACAATTGCCTTTAAAATTATAAATTTATATATATATAAAAATTATTCGCGGTTTATTCCTTTAATTTAATTGTTAAAAAAAAATTTCCGGAAGATCATAATTTTTTTTTTGAGGTGGTTTGTTATTTTTGCACATAAAAAGACTTGCATATATGGATTTAAATAAGATTAGGTATTTTACTTTCATAATTAATTTAAAGGTATTAAATAGGGCTCCACTTATTTGTTAATTTAAAATATAGATAAAATTGCATAAATCGAAAATTTTTTTTAGATTTTAATGATCTTCAATTTAAATTATATTAACATAGAAGCAGCTTATTGATACCCCAGTAATCATAGAGTTTGTATAATAAATATGATTTGGGTAGATATTGATAGATTCAAGAATCCATGATATATGAGCAATTTACATTTTTGTTGATTTTCTATACAAAATTGTTGTGTTTGTACCACCTACAAGAATGTGAATAGTCAATTTTTAGAAGAGCTTTATTACTTAAATAAAAAACTATTGAAGGGAATAAATAATTTTACTGAAATTTATTTCAAAGTTGTAACATTGCAATAACTTTTTAAAATTTTTTCATTTCTTTTTGTTTATGATAAAAAATCAAATTTCCATTCCTTTCAAAAATTGTTTTTTAAATATAAATAGTTTTCTTTTATTTTTTTTTTTTAAAGAAAAACAACTATTGGCATTGTACATAAACTTAAGATATATAATTTATATTAAAGGTAATTTTCTATTTCCTTTTCGACACTTTTATCAAACACCTGAAACACCCTAAATGATAAATAAGTAATTTAACTTGGAAAACTCCCACGAAATTATTTTTTAGAAAATCAGTTAAGCGATAATTTGTTGTAATAAGACGGAAGGAAATAGGAAAATATTAAGGAAACATAAAAAAACAACAGAAAAATTTAAATAGTTTCGGATAGTTTCAGTTACATAATAAAACACGCAATCTACGTCACATTCAATTCTGTAATGTAATTTAAAGTATTCTAAGCAAACCTGAGGGAAAAAGAAATAAAAAAAAATAAAAAATGAATTATTGGATATGGAAATTATAATAAGTAAATTCACATTTCAATGTCTTTTATTTATATTTCTAAGATTTTCGTAAAATATTCGTAGAAAATTTCAATGACTTGAGTACAAAAATTGGTTTACTGTCATTCAATTATTTACAAATAATTTTATTTTATTTTTTGTTTTTGTCTAGGAAAAACTAATCTTCAAGTGAAATTTTTAAAATAATTTGATTGTCAATTTATAAAATTTTTCAAATTTTTATTTCAAAAATATCTATCTTATATGAATTGTTTATAATATAAGTACGAGTACAACGTTTAAAACCTAGAGTAATTGAAAATTTTTAAGTGAAATAATTTATAAAAAATATTGACAGTTTTAAATTGTCAAAATTTGATATTTTAACATTAGAAACCGTTTAGAATATGCATTTTTACTATACAGTTAAATTTTGATTTAACTGAAGATAAAAATTTAAAAAAAAAATAAAAGTTTGAAATTTGCCCATCCCTATAAATACTGTCTGTTACTATTTCTATAGTATTGTTCTTAAGTGAAATATTAAAGTTTAATAATTTTTTAAATGATATCAAAAATTTTAAATATGTTTTTAATCAAAATTATATTAAATATTTTATTAATTTAAATAAAAATAATTTTTCAATTAAAACTTACCGAAAGTTTGAAAACCATTTGACTAGTTGAGCTGTATTATTTTTATTAAATTTGATATCAGGAAAATACATTTTAAGAACAGCTGAACTAGGATATCGTACCCAAAAGAACATCAATTTCGCTTTCCTCAGATGCATTGGCGTCAGTGTTGACGAGTGCAGAGGAGTTAAAGATTCATTACTGGTTTTTATTAAATAAAATAAATTAAAATAAAAAAAATTTAATATAATTAATAAATATATTGTTTTATAATAATTTAGAATTCGATACTAATTGAGTTGAAATTGTAATTTTTGTTGTTGTCTTTTTTTTTTGTTTTTTAAATAAAGGTAAGAAATGATTGTAACGATTTTTTATTTCTATTGTAAAAAAGTGTAACCACCTTTTAAACACTTTTTTGGTTTCAATCAGAATTTAATTTTAAAATACTTTCATAAGAAATCAAAGCATGAGGAAGAAACATTACAAGTTTGTTGGTTTTTTTTTTTAATTTCTGGATATTCAAAATAAAAAGACAAATATTTAGTCCATAAGAGCTTAAAAACTTTGGATTTATTATGAAAAGGGAAATGGTTCTCTATTAAGTTGTTAACAACAAAAAGAATAAAATCAGTTTAATTCAAGAAATTGATGGGGTTTTATTATAATTTTTATTTTTTGTATTTTTTTTTTTAAATTTTACTTTAAGCATTAAATCTTGTTTATAGAAAAATGGTTGGTTTTGGGTTTTGTTTTCTTTTTAGATTTAAAATTTCGTATTTCTTTTGTTTTATTTTTATTTTTTTTTTTGTCAAGGAAAGACAAACGTGTAATTTAATCGGTCTGTTAAACTTTTAATTTGTGTTCGTATTCGTGTTGGATTTCGTATTAGACGACAATTATTGACCGACCTAAGAAAATTGGAATAATCAGCAATTAAAAGGTAAAAGACTATGTTATAAAATTCAAAATAGAATTGATTGAATTGCAAAATTAATAAAATATAAAATGAAATTATCAATTTTCTTTTTAAATAATGTACTTGATATGTAATAATGATATATATATGTAATAACGATATATACGTACTTGAAATATTTTCGTTTTGAAAACGACATTGTTGGATTTATTCCATCGAATGATATGTCTCCAGAATTACAATCTGAATTACGATCATTTGTTTCCATTGATGCACGCAAATGACTGTAATCAGGTGAATTACCATGATGAGCGGCAGCTAATAAAGCTGGATGTAACATGGTTTGTGGATGAGGTAATGGTGGTGAATCTCTTGTTTCCATCATGTTATTTAAACCAGGCGGACTCGAAGACATTTTCATTTCCATTTTCATATGATGTAATTGTGATGGTTGTGGTGGTCCAGGTGGACCGTGTGGTCCATGTGGTCCATGTGGATTAAAAAATGGACTATATGGTGAGAATACTTGTGATTCATGTAATGATGGATTTGGTATAGCAACTGATGTTGGTAATGATACTGGTATCATTGGTTGTTGTGGTGGTGGCGGTGGATAATTTGATCTTGGTGACGGACTTTCTGATGGTGTTGTTGGTGTAGGTCCATTTGATATTGGTGGTGTTGGTTGAAATTTGCCTTGATTTATTGAATTATTATTAATATTTGTCACCTGTTGTTGCTGCTGTTGCTGTTGTTGTTGTTGTTGTTGCGGTTGTTGTTGTTGATCTAATGGTTGATTTTGATTTGGTTGTTGGGGTGCAATTCCATCTTGTGCTAATATTCTACTAACGGTACGTGGTGTAATTCTTGTATCGGTAACCTTATGCCGTTTTTTCTTTGGTGTAACTACTAAACTTAGTGCTTCGTTTTGCTCTTGATTTTGTTCTCTAGCCTCTGTTAAACAGAATGGATTAACTTGATTTGTCGCATGACCGCCAAGTGCACTCATTGAATTATATAACGCTGCTGCCGCAACTGGATTTAATGTCTGAGGTGGTTTTGGTGATTGGAACATTGTTGTTGGAGCTGAAGGTCGAACATGAGGTGGTAAATTATTAACAAGTGAATCAGAGTTCGGATGGGGTCCGTTAATGCCGGCATGAATGGGTAAAACCATTCCAGACGAAAAATTGCTGGTGCCGCTCATTCGTGGGACTCCACCGTTATTATTAGTATTATTATTACTATTACTATTATTACTGACATTAATATTTAAATTATTATTACTATTAGGATTAATATTTAACATTGTGCTACCAGGATGATTAATGTTATTATTACTATTGTTAAGATGTTGATTGTTAGTAATTGAATTAATTGGAGCATTACCTGATTGATTGGCGGACGGCATTGTTGCTGCACTAACGGTTGAGCTATTACTTTTAGTTGAAGCTGTTGATCTTTCTGCCACTTTTGTTCTAGGAGATTTTCTGTCTAAAAGTTGAGAGGCCATTAGGAGATCTTTGTTCAATTGTTCCGCTGCTGCAGCTGCAGCCTCTGATTGCTTTCCTATAAATCTTCTTTGATGTACAAACCTTGTTAGTATTGAATCTACTAAAGTAGAAAGCGAAGCAGTTATTTCTGATTTTAAAATATCTGCAAGACCCTCCAGATCTAAGCCGGACATTGGACCAACCGAACTAGTTCCTGAACGTATAAGACTAATTTTTTCAGAGATATCAGATTGCATTGTTGATATTTTTGGAACTTGAGGAAGCGTTATTTGTGCACTTTGATTATTTTGAGATATTTGTGGATTTGGTATCCTGTTTGCGTGGTCTACCAGTTGCTCTCTTTGCCTTTGTTGTTCTTGTTGTTGTTGCTGTTGTAATTGTTGTTGTTGTTGTTGTAACTGTTGTTGCTGCTGCTGTTGTTGTTGCTGTTGTTGTTGTTGTAATTGTTGTTGCTGCTGTTGTAGCTGCTGTTGTTGCATTTGCTGCTGTTGCTGTTGCAGTTGTTGTTGCTGCTGCTGTTGCTGTTGTCTTTCTTGCTGCTCAACAGCTTCTTTAGCCATTCTTGCTTCTTGTTCAAATAAGAATTTTTGACCTAAATACATCGCTGCTGCATTACTTATTGCATGATGATTCATGTGGGTATTCGGTATAGGCAATTCATTGGGTAAATTATTATGTTGCATATGTTGAAGTAAAGGATGCGCTCCATTGAATGATTGCGCGAGATGTGCTGGATTTGTTAACGGATATTTATTTGTCATCATTTTAGTCATCATTTGTGACAACATATGTGGTGCATTTGCTGACGATGTGACATTTGTTTTAGATGTTAAATCTTTTAAAGATATGGTCGTCGGATGGGGTTTGTCTATTGCTGATACTTGGGATGATGGTGAATCATCTCTTGGATTATCTTCTTGATCAAAACTATCACTAGCAGATTGGTTGTCTAATTCTTGACATTCTGATTCTTGTTCCATTCTTGAACATAATTGCACATATTTTTGTTGCATTTCTGCTAACTGCTCTTGCATCGATCTTAGTTGAGATTTTAAAGCATTTTTCTCCACTCTTTTTTGTTGAATCTGAGGTGATTCTAATTCATCATCATCATCATCTTCAATCATTAAACTATGAATATTTAAACCTAAATTTAATCCAGCAGCTACAGCAGCATATCTCTCCATAGCACTGTTGTCATGTTGCTGTGGTTGATATAATTTTCGTTTCTTACATCCATTCACTTGAATTTGAGAATTTAATGATGGACTTGATCTCATACTTGAAACTATATTTTCAACTCTAGCACGTTTCATATCTAAAGGTATAGGTTGTACTTTTTCTTGATTGCCTAATAGCGCAGAACTTAATTGATTTGTTGCTGATGCTAAGTCTTTTTCTAAATCATCATCAAGCTCTTCTTTACTATCCATTATACAATCATTATCATCAGAACCAGGCGATCCTAATGATTCTAAACCTGAACGGGTACTCATTGCCATTATTTCCTCTTCATCTAATAAATCTTCAGCCTCTTTTTTTGTCACACATTCTACCGCTAAAGGTGATACACTTTGTCGATTAGAATTTTGTGATCCAAGTTTTAAATGTTCCAAATTAACAACTGTTTCTAAATTTTCTTCACTATTTGATAAATTACTGTCTTTTTTATTATTATTATTGTTGTTATTAATATTATTATTTTTAGAATTGGTTAAAGAATCTTCTTGTTTTTTATTATTTTTATTATTACCGTTATTTATCACTAAAATTCCGCTATTAATTCCATTATTCGGTTCACTTTTAATAACAATATTTTCTGTTTTACAAACACTGTTCACATTAGAGTTACTTTTTAAATTATTATTATTATTAATATTATTATTATTATTTGTATTTGTTGCACTTGTTGTATTTATATTATTATTATTTTTATTTAAGCAATTATTATTTTCTGGTGATGATATTTCACGTTCTATAACACTAGTAATAGCACTATTTAAACCATTTTGATTATTAATTGCTGATCTTAATTCTTGGTCTAAAGCCATTAAATCCTTTTTACCTTGTAAAATATTTCTTAACATATGATGAGCTAGTTCAGCGTTTTGCTGCTGTTGATCACGTTGCTGTTGTTGATTTGGCGATGTTAATCCATCACTATCAAGATCAATTCCACTGCTACTTGTTCTTCTTGCTATTGGTGAAGAATTTGTTGAATTTGTTTCAAGTAAATTTCCACCACCACTAGCTCCATTATTACTGTTATTATTATTATTATTATTATTATTGGTACTATTATTACTATTATTTTGAATATTATTACTATTACTATTATTATTATTACTATTACTGTTATTATTAATATTATTATTATTACTATTATTATTATTATTATTTATATTATTTAAAATTTTATTATTTGAATTTGAATTTAAATTATTTCCATCAATATTATTTCCACTTAAATCTGTACTCGTTGCTGATTCAATTACCGCGAGCATGCTATTTTCTGAAGGCCCGGTAGCGTCTTGCGCTTGTTTTACTTGTCGACCGAATAATTCATTTAACATTTTTGCTGAACCGAAACCGTTTGGTCCAAATAAACCACCAAATTGTGCTTGGGATTGTGTTAACAACGTCCCGTATAAACTACCTCCACTACTCATGAATGATGGTCGTGAACTAAAATTTGGTATCGAAGAATATGTATTTCTTGGTTCACCCGCGTCAACGCGTTGTCTGTTACGTTTTATAGACGATAATGTTTTCTTTAAAAATAACTTTTCACTAAACAACCCAAAACACTCTAGGCTGTCCTCTTCTGATGACATCATAAGATGCCAGAGCGGATAAAAAAATATTATTCGCCCTCTTTTGTTAGAGCCCACTTTTTGTGTGTGAGTAGTGGGGAGATTAAAAAATCTCCCTCTTTTTCTTTAACCAATTCGTCGTGTTGTATTTTTATATTACTTATGTATGGTAAAGATATTTTCAAGTTATTCTCAATTTTATATGATGATGATATTTCTCCTGCAGAATTCGCTGCTATTTTAAACGTGTTAGTACTTTTTTTGTTTCTTTCATACATTAGAATTTTTTCTTATTAAAAAAATTTTTAACTCTCTTTTAGTTTTGTTTTTTTTGTTGTTACTTTTTTTTTTTTGTTTATTTTTTTTCACTTCTCATTTTTTGTTACATGCATTATATATGTTTATGTATATATATTTCTTCATTTTATGTTTGTATATATATGTATGATTTATATTAAAATGACGATAAAAAAAAAAAAATTCACGAATATATTTTTATATGTATAGATATATATTTATATATAGTAATGTAAGTTTTTTTTATTTTTCTATACCTAATAATATTTAGATAACGTACGATACACGATACACACATTTATATATAGATAAGTATGTATGTGTTTTTAGATTAAAGTTAGATTTGTATTCGTTTTTAATATTTTCTGTTTCTTTCTTCTTTTTTTGCTTTTTGTATTTTTTTTTTTATATTTTTATTTTTTCTTTTTTACATTTTCTCACAAATAAAAATTTGCTTCTCTTACTCAATCAACTTTAGAAATTTATTTTCTCTTTTTAGATTTCTTTTGGATGTACTATGCGCACACACATACGCACAGGTACATGCAAAAGAAAAGTTAAGGCGAGAAAAAATAAATCCTGTATGTTGTATTTCCCCTTTTTTCGCTTTTTAATTTTTAAAGCGAAAAAGTATTATAGTTTTTTTTTCTTCGTCGTTTACTGCTGGTGAATCGGTGCTTTCGCTTATTGTATCTTATACTCGTCGCCGGATGATTTTTTTAATGTGTGTTGGTATTATGCAGTTGTTGTTCTTATTTTTATTTAAATGCTTGAAAATTTTCTCCGTTATAATTTATACCTATTTTTATTTTTTGAATTTTTGTTACTTCTAGTGGTTATTAGATTTTGTTGTTTTTTTATTGTTTCTCATTTTTATATTTTTTTTTTTTTGTTGTAATTTTCTTAATAAATTCTTTTTTTATTTTTATTTCAAATTTTGAATTTTTAAAATATTTAGATTTTCCACGATTTTTTGTAGCTGTAAAGAAAAAAAAGATTTTCATATAAAAACAAATGTTAATAATATTCATTAAAAATTAATAATAATATTATCTCTTAAAATTAGTAGATTTTTTTTTAATGAAAGATCGGATGTGTTTTAATGTTAACATCAAATTTAAAACATGAATATTGAGTTTTTAAGGATTACCAACCGTATTTTATTTTCGTATAAAAAAAAAAAAATTCGGTATAAAAAGTTAACAGAATCTTTCAAAAATGGAGTTCGCCAAAGGATTCGGAGAATTTTCATTGTTATGTCAATTAGTAAGAATATTACTGATTATTTGATAAATTAGGAAGTGTTTCAAAAGAAAGATGTTTTCAAAAATCATGGATCCTGTAAAATAAGAAATTAAAGAGACCTAAAATTATTTTCACGCGAATCGTGTACATACATTTCGATCTAGTGGTTCCAACCTAATTTTTTTATATTTCTACAAAGTTCCAAGTGTTTTTGCAACTAACAATTTCATTTGTGTCCTTTTAAATAAAATTGCCTGATGGTAACCCATTATAATAAATTCAATTATTCCAATTAATACACAAACACATTTTGAGAATGCATTTTTAAAGGTCTGATTCTTTTTGTATCAAGAGAACAACATCAGGATCAAAATTTCATTTTGTCTAAAGGAACGTTACGTTATTACCTTTTATTTTTATTTTTTTGAATTAAAAAAGGTTACCTTTATGAATGGGTATGTAACTGCAATATATGAATGTGTATATTGTACGTATTTTTTTTCTCAAATAATAGTAGACCAAAAATAACCCGTGGTTGTCATGATTACAATCATTATGATGATGATCAGTTAAATCATTTTACTTGCAGTTGTTTCTTTATAATTTTATTTTATTTTGGAAGAAACATATTGCACCCTATTATTGTACCTAAATATGGAAAAATGTATATATGCGAATATATTATTAAATACTTATGGTAATTACATTTGAATGTAGTGGTATACTGAACTTACAATTAAAAGGTATTAAAAGGTCCTCCGAATATTGTACGTGTAGGTAAATAATATAAAGAATATATTGTAATATTCTTTATTAATATGTTCAAATTTTGTACACCTGGTTATTTTTGGTTTTTTTGTATTTTTATTTTCATTTACAAATACGTGCAGAAAATTTAAGGAAAAGATGAATTGTCAAGGTAAATATAGGAGCCGGTATTAGGTTTATTTTATTTTTATTATTTTTTTACTTTTGAAATTGGTTTGATTTTTTTTTAAATGCTTCAAAGAGAGTCAGTTGCTTTAATAGATATATATATATAATATATATGTATATTGGTTTTAATAAATTATTTTTGTTGCAGTTTTGAAGTTGTAGAGTTTTTAATGTTAAAATATAATTTTTAAAATTGAATTCAGTTCATTCTCTAAAATTTATAAATTCTTTAAGAAAAATGAATAAAGAAAATAATTTGTAACATAAGTTTTAGATGTTCAAATTTAAAATTTCGGTCATTCAACTTCTTATGTTTTAAATTTGATTTTCTAATCTTAAAATGATAAAGAATTAGCTCCAGGAGCTTAGTAAGTTAAGGATTCGAAATTAAAATAAAAAACATGATTATCTAAATCAAAATAATGGGAAGAAGAAGTTAAGAACTAAAAGTGAACTTTGTTAGATATATGACAACTCATCAAATGTAAAGGACAAATCAATTGTGCCATTATATTTTGTTTTACAAATTCTTACTTTTGTTAAAGTAAAACATCAGAATTGGTTTTCCACAAACACAACATTACATTTTTAACTCCTTAAGTGTTTTATACAATAAATGTTAAAATTCATTACATTTGGCAACGTTTGATTTAGAAAATTGAAATAAGTTTTCTAGAAAGACTAAGATTGGCAGTAAGTAAAAGATAATAGCTGCTACTAGCTCAGCTGTTTTTGTTTTTTTTAAGTGCCATTCTAGAACAGGGGGTCATATTATATTCGTATTATTAGAATTGGTCTTATTGAATTCCACATACAATTTAAACATGAGATAGTACTAGACCTTATAACATGTAGAAACGTCTTAGATTTTCAATATTTACAATTATATTTTTTGTTTATATTGTAATATTTTGTATTTGAGTTATATGATATTCTTTATCTGTGAGTTATAATATTCATTTAATTTACATGTTTACATTTCGTATTGGCTTATATTGTTATATTAATGTATTTTGTTTATTAAAGATATATAACTGTTAATTATTGATTATGCCATTAATTTAAATCCAATGGCGAATGGTAACAGAGTCGAGTCGAAAACCAGAAAAGTTTTTTCATTTTGACTAGAATTCGATCCGGGGGTTTCCCCACTCAACCACTGTGCCACCCAGCCATTAAAGATAAGCTTATAGAGCTTAGATAAATGAAATGTTGTTTTTAAGAAATATTAACTCGAAATGAACGGTTCTAACCAATGGCATATCTTGCCAAGTTCAAAACATTATAAAGTTAGTTGATCGATATTTGAAAAAAAAAACTGTTAATTCCTACCTATTAAAACATTATATATATGCCATTGATATAACATCACAACTTGTTTAAAAATTAAAAATGATGTTAAGGAATGTTTCAAAAAAAAAAAAAAAAAATTATAACGACTTTTTCATTGTTTTCCCTTGACTTGATTCGAAACTCTTTTAATTCCATACTCAATATTGAAGTCTCGAAAATTTTTATTAAAAAATTATTCACGATTTTTTCCTCTCTTCTAAACGACAATAACGCTTCTTTTTGATCATTGCATATTCTATAAAATTTTACTACTATTATATAGCACGCGTTATTTTCCATATGGTTTCCGTTGCGTTATATATGAATTTTCAAGGTGCAGTGACTTTATAGAATCTACAATATAGCATGTCAGTATATATATATGTTCTTTAAATAAAAATATATATATATATATGCCTAAATGTATATATATCTTAACAATAGAACCTTAATAAACTAAAGTAAAAAAGTCCTGCGCCATATGATAGTTATCGTTGTAGTCGTCATCTTTTTAGTGACTTCAGCAGTTCCATTCAATGGGTATAATCATTTTTTTTTTTTTATTTCATTGTATAGTTCTTACCTTTGAAAACACACAAAACAAGGAATTAAAAGTTAGGGGGAAAATTAATTTTTAATGTTTTTTTTTATTTTATCAGAAAAAAAGTAAAGAACAAGTCTTAAGTTTTTAATACTAGGTTATATAATTTTTGTTTTTGTTTTTTTTTTTGTGAAATATTATAATAGGGGTGATAGATTGACTGACTGTTTTTAAGATATATTTGTATATATAAATATGTATTTTTAAAACACAGAGTCACTTCCTTAAATGGCAACTACTATTTTTAAATAATTTTATATGAAGACGTGAATTTAACTTAAATATGACACTGGTTTTATAAGAAAATTTTCTTAAGAAATTTTAATGGGGGTTTATTATTATTATTACACAGTTTTTTTTTTTGTCAGTTGTTTCTTTTAATTGTTGTGTCTTTTATAAACCAATGCATTTATATACCATTTGTATATATATATAAAGTTCCCATTCAGTAAATTTTGAAAATGTACGTTACTGGTTTTTTATTTATCCCTTAATTTTGTACGTAGTTTTTAGTTTTTAAGACATTGTAATTTTCTCAAGAAAGTTTTTAACCATATGTACAATATAAATATGTATATATATATTATATATATATATATTTTTAAAAGAAAATCGTTACTTTTTGAAAATAAAACTTCAAGATATTTTGATCAGAGAACATTTGTGAAAGGTGCGTTTTTAAAATATAGTTTTTATTCGTATTTAATTTTGAATAAAAAAAAATAAAAAAAAAAAAGACATGTGCGTTAATTTTTGAAATATGTTTTCTTATTTTGAATATTTTTAAAGTTCAAGATATCTTAAGTTTCCCATGTATAGTGATTTTGGAATCGGTATTGTTTACATTTCAAGTAAATGTGAGAAAATTTTTTTTATTAAGTTAACAAGTAGGTATATAAGTAAAAATTTAATATTAAGGTTTATTGTATATGGAAATTAAACAATGGTTAATAGATCTGGATAACTCTTTAGTTGTTTAAAATAAGAACTTCTTAGAATAGAACAAAATCTTGAATGTTAACTGATAAGTTATAAAAAAGTATTGTATGAGAAAAAAATACTTAAAAATTATTAAACAAGTATTAATACGATTCTAATATAATTTGTTATTAAACTTTTGATTTCACTAGCAAAACATTTCTTTAAATTAATTATAAATATGTTAAATTATAAGTAATTCATAATTTATGTAATATAATGAATATTTAATTATATTTTATTAAATTAAATTATTTCTATCACTATATTATGTGTTTAATACTTTTGTAACAATGTCACTTACTTTCTATTTAATTTATTTCTTATTGATATTAGATTATATACGATAAAGTAATTTTGTTAGGTAAAATTTAATTGAATTTTGTAAAGAAATGATTCAACAATCAACAAGGATCAAAATGTATTACACTATAATCAATATATTAAATTATGTATATAACTTAAATTAATGTCTTTATATTGTAAATGTTCTTAAATGCTATTAAATTATTAAGTTCAGATATTAAAGTTAAAAAAAAAAAAAAACAAGAACAATTTAGTTTCAATTAAGAACTTATCATGGATATTAAAAAGTAATTTGAATATTATTTTTTTTTTTTATCTATTAATGAATATTTAATTTTATTAAAAGTTATATCCTAAATTAATATTAAATATTTTTACATATTATACATATTATTGATTGATTTATATTTTGGAAAAGTTTTTGGAATTTGAATAATACAATAATTGAAAATTATGTCATTTTTATTTAAATTTTAACGAAAAACTTATTTATGAGATTAAGAAGATCAATAAGTTAAACGGTGTGGTAATTTTAAACTAGATGTAATTATATTAGTTTGCAAAATTATTGGGATTACCTTTAATGATTTCCGAATATAATTCTTGCAGAGATAGTAATTGCTTTTATAGAATGTTGAAACGTCTTGGTACAATATTAGTTAAATATATTGTAATAATTTTATATTTGATTTGAACTTCTATGGCTGTGATTTATATTATTCAATTAAACTATATGTTTATATATTGCATTAAATTAATTCTTTTGTTTTTATTATAAATATAAACTAATTAAATATTGGTTATTTAATTAATCTTTAATATTTTAAATTTATTTTAAAGATGTTTTCAGAAACTCTGATTTGAAAGTGTATAATTTAAAAATTACTGAGGTTCATTTCATTGCTGTAAAAATAAATCGTATTACAAATAACTATAATTTAATAGTTATAAATATAATAATAATTGTTACAATGTATATAAAACCAGATAAGAATATCAATATCACATTGACTTTCAGTCTCAATTTAAAATTCTATATTATATTTTATTTTGTAATGCAGTTTATTTTAAATGGCATATTAGAGTTATTTAATGGGCTTGCCTCAAGTCAACTTGGCAATCAAAATTCTTTTTAACAAAAACATAAACAGGACTGTAAAGTCATAATTTCCTTATTTTCATAATATCCTTTTTATTTCCCTTTTTTTTTATTTTATATTTTTATATAAATACATATGTATATTTGTTTGTAAAGTTGTTTCCATATATGTAGAATTGTAATAATATAACTTGTTTTAAATTCCTATATATTTATATTTAGATACATGGCGGTTAGTTTGCGAAAAATTATAAAGTTTATACTTAATTTTAACTTTTAATTTTTGTTCTCTAGATTTTCTTATTCTTTATTTTTTTTTGCATTTTTTGTTTTTTGTTTTTTTTTTTTTTTTTTTAAACAACCAAGAGTTTAAGAATATCTCTCTTAAAGTGAACTATTTTACTTTAAATGCTAATGGTTTATAATAATTTGAGTTGAATCTTATATAAGTATATTGTACATATATATATATATGTATATATTATACGGTTTATGTGTTGCATAATTTTATGTGAAAACTTTGAAACGGCAACAAACTTGAACAACAACAACAATGTTTATGTTGATCCAAAAAAAAAAAAAAAAACAAATTAGGAATAAAAGTAGTAGAGAACAGTATAGTTAAAGTTGTTTTAAGCAATCTACAGTACATATACCAATTTTATTTTTATGTAATTTGTACATATGTACATATTAAAAGACAGTTATAGCACCGTTATGTTAATTTTATTATACAAATTTTTTTCTTCATATGCATTTTTATTTTTTATATTATATTTACATTATATATATATATATATAATGTTTATTATATTAAATAAACTTATGTGTATTATATATGTAAGTACATATATATGGACCGTTAAAAATTAAAGTGATATCCTTTGTTGAATAATAATAGGAAATAACTTGAGGTTTTAAGTACATTAGAATGTGTTTGAGTAAACAGAAGTATGTATATATATATGTATGTGTATATTATATATAGTATAATAATGTTAAGATTTTCCTCGAAAATCCTTGAGAACTTAATAAAAATATTTAATATTTTAATATATAATGTTTAATTACACATTAACAGCAAATTTTTTTCAAGTGGTATTTTTAGCATTTTAAAGAAAATCTTCTTAAAGAAGAAATAGAGGAAATCATAAGAGGTGTACTATACTCTAATAATATAAGTACAATTTATAAAAAGCTGTTTACAGTCTGTTAGTTCATAAGTTAACTACTTATTCAAAATAACTTGGCTACAAATTAAAGTTGAATTGATTTTGGTCATTTCGATTTTCTATATAACAATTTTATTTTGCATATTTGTAATTTAATTAAAATTTAAAAATTTATATGCTAATAAAATTAAGTACTTAGATTTGTTTTATTATAATT
Source organism: Dolichopus griseipennis (assembly GCA_963082915.1). Lineage (NCBI taxonomy): Eukaryota > Metazoa > Arthropoda > Insecta > Diptera > Dolichopodidae > Dolichopus > Dolichopus griseipennis. The sequence continues at coordinate 1,768,030 of OY720442.1, forward strand.
TATTTATATATGCTGTATTAAATATATGTTTAATTTTTTAAGACCTATTTAAATAAAATTATTATGAGATCATTAAAAATTTGAATTTTAAACTTTTTAATTGAAACACAATTTACTTTGAAAGTGATTCACTCTGATTCAATCAATTGACAAATTGAAAACAGTTTAAAATTTTACAAAACTTATTAATTTTTAAATAAATTCTGTAAATATATATGTATATTATAATATTAAGATATTTGAATATATTTTATTTGCCATTTTGATAAATTATTTCCCTTAAATAACCTTGAATTACTTAATTCCATGTTTAGATACGATTTTTAATTTTATTTTATTATTTTATATAAGGTATACAAACTTCTAAAATAATTATTAAAATTTTATTGTGTCTAATACATGTATAAAATATAAATATTTGTATATAAGTATATTATCAAATCAAATAAGATATAATTAAAGTACTGGAACTAATATAAACCTGTGTATATATGTAAATATATACTAGCATATATAATATTATAGGTCAGATAGAGGAGGAGAGACAAGCGTTTAAAAAAATTAAAATATCAAAAAAAAAAAAAAGAAAAAAAACAATACTCTAATTATCCATTACATGACATAAAGTCATATTTAGATAATATACATATATAATATATATGTGAAATGTATATATGTACTACATATATCTTTAAATTGCACGATTTTCAATATTTAACTAAAATTTATAAAAGTAAATTACGAATATGGATATATTTTATATATACTGTACATATATGTATAAAGAATAAATTATATGAATATTGAATATGTATATATATGCATATATGTATAATTTGTTAAAAGTAGAAAAACACAAGTTTCATATCAAGAAATAATAATAAAATAGATAAAAATCTAGATATCATAGTAGAAAATAAATAAAAACTAATAATAATATATATATTAAAAAAAGTAACGGTAACTTTAAGTATAAAAGAAAATTATTAAAATTATTTGTGACGGAAAATTTTCTTTTAGGAAAAAAAATTTTTATTTAATTTTCTTCTTTTTTTTTTTTTAACTGTAAAATGTCAAACTAACATTAAAAGCAATTTTCACAAAACATACAAAAATAAAAATTAAAAAAAAAAGACAAAGAAAATGACGAAAAGTATATCAGTTTTAATAATTTTAATAAATATTATATTCTAATGTTTTTTTTTTTTTATATATATGTCTGTGGTCACAAGGAATTTCAGCTAAATTTTTATTATCCAAAGTTAAGGACGAACTAAACCAATTTAATAAATTTAACTTCTCCAATTCAAGTAAGATTAGGGTTAAACTAAAAAGATTATAATATCAAATTTTCCCTTTTATTAAAACGAATTTAAAGGAAAAAGGGTCTACATGAAATTACCCTGTTATATTTAAGAAGTTATTCCTTATTGCCACAGATAATTTTTTATATTAGTTCATTAAAAGGTAAATCTAAAATATACCCAATATCTATATTATTTTAATTTTAGTATATAGGATTGTATATAATTTTGTCATTATTATTATTGTCCAGTAGTTGTGATGTCTAATGTTGATTAAAAGAAAAACGCAAGGTTCTTGTATTGACGATTCCATTTTTTTTTTTAATAGTTTCTAAAGTAAAATAATAAATATATATATAAATTTTCTTTGTTTATTTCTGGCGTGTATAATATCTCGATCAATAAATAATATATGATCACATAATATTTATAGATAGATATGAAAAGATAAAGTTAAATGTAAACCTGAATAATCCTTTCTATACCTTTACTTTTATTTTATAATTTTTATGTTTGACGTTACAAAGTAATGCTTGTCTTTTTTTAGTCTTTATATTATTTTCTATTAATTTTTTAATATTTTTTTTTCATTTGTTTGGTGCACATTTGCGTTTTATCTTAATAGGTTAAGTGAATTTTTTTGTATATTATATATATATATGCCTACTATTCGTTAAACATTACCACCCCTCATATATATTAGAAACTTATCATTAATAATAAACAAATAGATTAGGAAAAAAAATTAGTTATTGAGTCCTTATATATTTTATTAAAAAAAAATCTTTTCTTTCTTTAATCTAAAACGTCAAATTATAATTTTGACGTTATATTGTTTTCAAATGTATTCATATATATATATATATATAAATATATATAGATATATGATGGATTTTAAAATGGCCTACAACTTAATAAAATTCGAAGAACTAAATTATATTCTAGGGGGTAGAATTTTATATTATGTTTTAAAAATTTAAATAAAAATTAAAATGGCATAAGATAATTTTTCAAACAATGTGGAATCCCTGCATGGGAGTAAAAGTCTTGTAAGTATTCGCCCTCTGAGTTAAAAAACTTATTATGTATCACATTTGTAGACAAATCTATTTAAAACGAAGTTTTAGTTAATCTGGATGATATTTTTGAAATTTTACTCTCTTTGATCAAATTTTATTAATAATATTTTTCGTTTCACTTATTTTAAATGATAAAAAGGTTTATTTTATTGCAAAAACAGTTCCAAAACTTCATTCCAGGAAATATCAAAACTTCATTCCAGAATTTATCCAGTATGAACTCGTTATGATGGTTATTACCGCTCTTGTCAGCCAGGGATGATTTGATAAATATTTCACCGATCTAAAGTTCCGCGTTCAAAATTTTTTGGTCTCTTATCTTATCACTTATAACAGCTCCAATATAAACGCACCCTAAGTACGGATTAAGAAATCAAATAAAACTATTTAAGGGTTAACAATTATAGTTTAAGAAGTTACACAACTCTCGTACAACTTTTTTCATTAAACAAATCAAGTAGCCCTACATTGTATAACTTAGATTGGAATGAAATTCCAATTTTACTTAAAACATTTTATTAAAAAATAGATAAATTAAATAAAAAATAGTAAATTAATAAATAATTATTATAGAAAATGAAATATTAATGATATATTGAATGAAAAAAAAACAATATATACAGTGTAGTCTCTTTAATCCGGATTCCGGTAATCCGGATTTCTCGCTAATTCGGATCACAAAATATTTACATTAGTCCCTCTACAGTCCGGATCACATTAAAATATTGGCTTCTTTAATCCGGATTTATTTTTAAATTCTTATTGACATGTGAAAAAAAACATTGCTTAAATTTATCGTAAATCTTCTTTTTATTTAATTCAAAATGTTAACGGAATATCACAATTTTTCTGTTTTTGTTTTTGTTTGTTTCTATGGTTTTTGTCAATAAACAAAATGCTTTTGACAATAAACTTACTTTATTTATCATTCGTTCGTGATGTTTCTTTAAGAAAGTTAGTTAAATTTAATTTAAAAATTTAAAATTTGATGTTAAATTTCTAATTTTTTACACAATGCCTAAAAGATCCCATAAGACATTAACTTTAAAAACAAAATGTGAAATTTTAGACAAGTTGAAAAATAATGTTCCTGCGAAAACATTGGCTTTAGAATACGGCGTTGGAACATCCACCATATCTGATATAAAAAAAAATAGAAGCAAAATTTTTGAGTAAGTGCAATAAACAAAATAAATTAAAACTAACAAATAAAAAATTAGTAATCTAATTTAAATGTTTAGGTACATAAATTTAACAAGCAACAAATTTAAAAATAAACGAAAAACACTGAAGTGTGCTGAGTATCCTGATATGGAGCGAAAACTTTATAAATGGTTCTTAAAACAGCGTTCCAGACACGCTCCTATTTCACAAGAAATACTTCAAAGAAAGGCATTAATAATTTTTGACAATTTATATGGCAGCACTAATAAAAGTTTCAATGCCAGCAAAGGTTGGATTTCAAAATTTCGAAAAAGATTTGGAATACGGATTCTTAAAGTAACTGGTGAAAAACTGTCTAATAATCCCGATGCCACAGAGCCATTTAAAGAAATATTACATAAAAAAATTGAAGATTTGCAATTAAGTGATTACCAGATTTATAACGCAGACGAATCTGGACTTTTTTGGAAAATTTTGCCGGATAAAACTTTGGTACATACAAAAGAAAATACAGCTCCTGGAAGGAAAACGAGTAAAGAACGGATAACATTTTTGATCTGCTCAAACGCCAACGGGAAACACAAATTAAAACTCCTCGTCATTGGTAAATCCAAGAATCCAAGGGCATTTTTAAACACAAATTTGCCTGTTGAATATAAATCATCTTCAAAAGCATGGATGACGTCAGAACTTTTTAAAGAATGGTTTCATTATTCTTTCGTTATTCAAGTAAGACGATTGCTTCTTGCTCAAAGTTTGCCTGCAAAAGCTCTCTTATTAATTGATAATGCTCCAGGACATTCACATGAATCAGAATTGATAAGTGAGGACGGAAATATTTTTGCAATGTTCATGCCCCCAAATTGCACTGCCTTAATACAACCAATGGATCAAAATGTGATCCGAATTACTAAACTTTTTTATAAAAAAAGTTTGTTATCTCACATCATCTCTTCAACTGAGGACGATGTTGTCAAATGCTTAAAAACGATAAATTTAAAGGATGCAGTTTTTTACTTAGCGAATTCTTGGGATCGTATAAAAGCAGATGTAATTAAAAAATGTTGGAAACCTTTAATGGAACGAAATAACCAGTGGGATGAGGAAGACAATGTACCTTTAAGTATTTTTACGCAACAAGCTAGACAAAGCAACACACAAGATCAGGAAGAACTAAATACTATTAGAAATATGTTAGGATCCGTATTTCCAACTGATTTAAGAAATTCAGATGTAGAAAACTGGATAGTAGAGACTGATATTCATGATGTTCATAATAACATTGAAATTTTATCAGGTTCTGAGTCAGAAGACAGCTACCAAGAAAATATTACAACAATGACCAAAGTAAAACATGAAACAGTTGCAAAATATATATCCACAATAGTTGAATGGGCTAAACAAAATGATGTTTCATTTACAGATATTTCAGTTCTAATGAATTTAAAAGAAAAGGCAATAAATATGAGTTTGGAACATTCTAAACAAACAAATATAACAGATTTTTTTAAAAACTATTAGTTCACGAATAATCTTACAATGTATTATGTAATGTATGAAATGTACTTATTTTTTGAAAAGTGAAATACATATTTAATTTTTGAATTACATGTTATGTATTAAATTATGAATTATTTAACTTAAAATAATGAAATTAAAGAATAAAAATTTATAATTTTTTGTTAAATTATTTTTTTGATGAATTTTTTATCATTTGCATATATATATTTACATTCTGGTCATTATTTTATTAATCTTTAAGCGTCTTATAGCTTCTATTGGGTCAAATATCCACTTAAAACTAGATTTCTTTGATCCGGATTTCTCGTTAATTCGGATCAGCCTTACATTAATTGATCCGGATTATCGAGACTACACTGTATATATATATATATATATATATTAATTGTAAAGGTGTCATTTTTTTTTAAAGCATAAATAATTTTTTTGATTCCACTTCAATTCTTGTGTCATTCGCTCCAAATTAATTTTTATTTTTGGGTAGGAATGTACTGCTTTTCAATTGTAATTTTACATCCTGTCAATTTCTTTAATTAAAAAAAAACAATTGTAATTCTCACGGTTCTCGGTCAGTTCATTAAGAAAAATTTCTTTTGAGTAAACAAAGTATGAAGAAAGAATCGATATTAAAATTGAAAGAAGGTGTACAAATTAATGACAAATGGAATAAAAAACTAATTTGTATAAAGTTACAGGTATGTTATATATATATTTATAGAAATAAATTAATATAAATTTTGTAAATAATTAAGGCATATAATGACCATTAAAAAAAACAATAATTTCCATTATCAATTTCACGCTGTTACATTTATGATGATATTTAGGAAAATTAAGGTCAGTTACAAAATAACGTTTTTTTATTTCTAGGGATTTTTCATCTTTTAATAAAAACTAAAATGTGTGATGTCCTTTAAATAAGTTTGTCTGACTAACTGAAAAATGATTTTCGAAATTTCTTTTAATATTAGAACAATAGCTCAGATAAGTTTATAGGTCTAAAAATTGGTTGTTGCTTATGATAGTAATTATTTACGAATATATTTCGAAATTTTCTCAAAATAATTATTTCGGAAAACAAATGATGATGTTTTTGCAAAATGTGTTTTGAGTGTTTTTTAATTTGAGTTGTCTGATGATTGGGTACAAATTATAAAAAATTAAAAAAAAAAGGAATTGAGTAAAAATTTGAGTTTTTCAAAATGTATTCTTAGATGATGAATTATAAAGTCATTTGTTATTATTAACAGTTATATCGAACAATCATTTTATAATTTTTGACAATTCAATTTACGTTTGTTTAAAGAACTTGGATATTTTTAATTGCAATTAATTTTTATATTTTTTAAAATTTGAAATTTTTTTTTTTATTTAACTTTTGGTTTATTCAATTTTTAAGAAAATATATCTTTTATTGAAAGAATAAATAATATTAAAACAAATAAAATATAGTAGTTAATAATAAAAAACAAGCTATTAATGAAAATTACAGTAAAATATTGTAAGAAAATAAAATAAAAAAAAAAAAAACCCAGAACACAGGAACAAATATATTAAATGACAGAAAACAAAAGAAAATATGTAGGAATCACCTTAAACATTTTTGAATTGTTTTTTTTTTATAAAGATTTAACTCGATATTACTCCATACTACAGTATATATACACACATATGTATATGGTATGGAGTAATAATATGGATATATACGAATATGTACATTTGTATCTTATTACTAACTTTGTTTTAGTTTTAAAAAGGATATCAATTTTCGTTAATGAACCTCGGAAAAAATTAAATTTTATTTTATTTACCTTTGAATTTCTTAAGAGAAAACAATTACAAAAACAACAACAAGAAGACTAATAAACGCTTCACCATAAGAGAAAAGAAAAGAATGACAATAAGAGTGAGACAAATTTCGTTACGGCGGTTTGGTTTGCACTTCCTTTCCTTGAAAATGTTTTTTTTTTTTAATTTTGTTTTGTATTCCTGTGTTTAAACTTTAAATATCTTAAAAAATGCACTTAAGATGCGTTCAGTTCTCATGTTTATATATATATATATATATATATAGGATGCTTATTCAAATATACGCATGTTTACTTTATTGCATTTTGGGGTTAATGGGAATTAAAACAAAAAGAGTTGATATTGTAATCCTTCCTCTGTGTGTTGAAAGATAATGAATGATTTATGAAAATAAACATTGCTTTGTTTTACGAAACATTTAATTGAATTCTCAGTCAGTTATAAGATGGTTCAGATAGATTTAATATAGAATTAAATGGAGTAAACGTAAATGATGAGAAACATTATGAGTCAATTTTGTAATCAGATATCTTCAAGAAAGTTATGAATGAATCATCCTGTGGTTTGGAATGTTTATCTATATTAAGATATAGCAATATTGAAAATTTAAAGTTTAATTGAAAAATGAGATTAATTTTTTTTTTCATTCCCCAATATAGATCTTAAAAGTTCTTTAAATAAGTAATGACTTGTAAATTTAATCAAATTTTTGGGTTTGAAATTTGAAGTCGAAAGTAAGAGGTCGAAGCTTTGTGAAAAATTTTTGTATGAAACATCGCTTTTAAGTTATTTTGAGAACTTTTGTTTCTTGGTCCGTTTCACACGTTTTGGTACCTTCTCTAAAATATTCTTAATTTACTAAAAAAAAAAAAACAATTTTTGTGTTATTTTAACACAATTTTTAATTTCTTTAACATCAAATACAAATTCAGTTTATTATATAGATTTATTAATATAAACACTGCAGGTTCATTTAACCGCTTCTTTTGTTGCAATTTTTTGATAATAATTTAAAAATGTTTGATAATAATTTCTTATATTTCCGAAAAATGAAAAAAAAGCAATAAATAATAACTTTACGGATCTTTCAATTAACTAATTGAAAAATATGAATGAAAAAAAAAGAGGGAGACTACTTTTTAAACCCTTCTTCCGTTTATTAGATGTTGCACTAATTGAATGAACCAAAAAAAAAAAACAAAAGGAAAACGAAGTCCGAAAGATTCATAATTCCACCTATTGCTTGAAAAAAAATATAAAACTGCAATCTTCAATTTCTTCAATTTATGAGGGATGCATTAATATTTTTCTGTTTTTTTTTTTTTTTTTTAAAGTTATGATTCTTTAAAGATTTACAAATTATACAAATTTTCCTACCAGCAACAAATTTAATAATTTAATTTTAAAAAAATTTTATTCTAAAGAAATACCCTTTAGACCGTAATGTCCAGGAGAGCAACAAGTAATATTTTAAATGAAATTACCATTAAATATTAGACTGTGAGCGCCTTAACTCTACAAGAATTCTTTAAGTTTTTGTTTTTGTGTGAGTTTGAGATTTAATTTTACAAAATCATTTTTTATTATTTCTGGTCCGCATACTGGGAATTTTAAATGTCTCCATTTAAAAAAAGGGTTTAATGAATTTTATTCCATATTATAATATACATTTGCATATATAGAAAATAAGGAAATCAGAACTCAAAGTAACCGGCAGGCATATATAATAATTTTTGAACAAGTGGATGTGCAATAGTTTGATCTAATAAAAATATGCAATGGATGGTCAAATGCAATAAGAAATAAAATGCGTGCAGGATAGAGAATTTATATTTTTTAAATAAATGAATGATCTTAAATGAAAAATTTAGATTTACTATTTCCTTCAAAAAAATTTTATTAGTTTACAATTGTGTTACTTAAATTATATTAGTTAATTGAGTTTAAAAATTTTAATGAAGAAACTTCATGAAAGAAGTGGTAATAACAATTTTTGAATGATGAGGTGAGGAGATGAAGAGAACCATTGGCAAATTATATTTAAGCTTATTTGATACAATGTTAATATTCTAAATCAATTTCGGATTCAAAACTATGTTTTATGAATGACATTTCAACAAATATATAAATTATAATTTTGATGTTAAAATTTAAAGTTTACGACCAATTGGTGGTTATCTTATTCCTTAGATTTTCTTTAGATGTATATTTAAGACATTTAATTGATTATTTTAGAGAACCATTTAGTTTAAATAAACTGGAAACTATTAATCATTAATTTGGTAATTAATTAAAATATAAAGTACACTACAAAGTACAGCCACTTTAACTTAAAAATGTACAAAATTTTTGAATATAAACTAAGGGTTAAGTAAATGAAAATCGTGAATAGAAACTACTTATAGGACTCTTTAATACTTGTTCAAACCAAATATAAGAAATTTTTTCAAAAATTCTGGAATGGGATATTTGATTTTTTTCTTCTTTGTATAACTCATATATAAATTTTTAAATAACTTAGATTTTATTACTTCCGACTTTTTAAAGAGGCATAAAGTTATGACAAAAAATGATTTAATAATAAAAAAAATGAAAAGAAAAAGAATAAAAATTGAATCGAATATAAAAAAAAAAAGTTTAAAAAAAAAAGAGCTACCAACGAAAGTACAATGAAATTTTCCACTAAAAAATAACAACAATTCATTTGTATGAAGAGAGAACCAATGAAAGGGCGATTTTAATACGCACCAATAAAGCAATTTTATTTCAATGAAAGTTTCAATTGCTTTGTACTGTAAACAAAAAACAGCTCCAGTTTTTGCACTCAAAATAATATATATATACATATATACAAACATATAAATATTTATGAAAAATATTTTTTTCATATTCAAAATGAGGAAACGCGAAATAATGAGGAAATACTTGCACACCGTGTTGTATTGTAATATTTCGTAGCTCTTTGTGTATAGTCGCACTTTGCTTTCACAAAATTCTACAAAATAAAAAACAACAAAAAAAAAAAACAAATTCCAAAAAGAGGTTTATAAACTTTGATTTAAAAAAAAAATTTATAAAGGAAATTATGAGAAATAAAATGAAAGTGATTTTAAAAAATTATTTAAAGATTTTTTATTGATTAAAAAAAATTTCAGATAAATCAAATAAAACAATTTTTAATATAATTAAAGTTTAACTTTAAACTGAATTAAAGTTTAAAGAGTGCAAAGGGGATTACAACAAAAATACTAAAATGTAGAATTTAAATTGTAAAACGTGAATATTTAAATTGTATTTTGAACTGAAGCCCATACCAATATTTACAGACCACGCGAAATAGTTAATAATACCTACTTTAGTTTTTTTTTTTTTTTAAGCGCTAACTGTTCAACTCTTAGGCTAATAAGCCTGTCTATACCATAGGTACATGTTGGAACAGGGGGTCATATTATATTCGTGTTATTAGAATTGGTCTTATTGAATTCCACATACAATTTAAACATGAGATAGGACTAGGCCTTATAACATGTAGAAACGTCTTAGATTTTCAATATTTACAATTCTATTTTTTGTTTTTATTGAAAGATTTTATATTTTACTTATATGGTATTCTAATCTGCGAGTTATATTATTCAATTAAATTATTTGATTATATTTTGCATTTGTTTATATTTTTATATTAAAGTATTTTTTATTAAAGACTAATAATTATTAATTATTGATTATGCTATTAATTTGAAGCCAATGGCGAATGGTAGCTGTTTTTTCACTTTCACTAGAATTCGACCACTGTGCCAACTCAACCACTCACTCAACCACTGTGCCAACCAGTATTAAATCCACTCACATTTAAAGTTCGTATAAAACCTTTACAGTTAAGACTTCTGACATACAAGAAATTATCCGACAAATTTGTAAATCATCTAAAAGTAACTTAGGCTGTAGTTAAAGTACTCGGGATAAAGTACAGGAACTAGTACTTGGATTTTATAAAATTAATTAACAAAATAGACTAACACAATATCAAACCATATTTATAGAATAACGAATATTAAAAAAAATATATAAGAAAGACATGTGATCATTGAATAAGAGTTACATGAAACATCTTGATCAATGCCCCTTTGTTCCAAATACTTATTACTAATCAAATAATCAAATAATCATTTTGTTGATAAAATTTTGTTGCACCAACACCACATTTGATTACAAACTAATGAAGTTTGATTATAGTAAAAATCATTCACTTATCAAAAATTGATTATTAAATTAGTGATATGTGGTGGGTGCATTAGGGTTCAACAGAAGCTTAAGTAATATCACCATTTGTAACGCTTTAAAATTAGTTCAATTTGGCATATTACTTAAAGTTCAAAAACTGTGAAATACTTTAATATAATCGTAATATATTTCATTGATATAATAGAAACTTTAAATTCGCAAAAGTTTTGGGCTCCAACCCTGGTCGGATTATATCAAATAAAAATTTATAATATTATTATTTATTTCTGTGTTTCAGACTTTTACAAGCTTAAATTATGTCTTAATTCTAAAACAGAAGGGCTTAATTACTAAGTTATGTACACATTGTATGTGGTAGAGGACTGTTTATAAATAAATAAATAACTTTAAAAAAAGCTTTGCTTTAAATTTATACGAAAAATACTCATTAGAATCTAAAGAGTTTGTTAAACTGGCTCAAAGGCTTAATATTTTGTAATTACTTCATTTGTTATAACATTTAAAATATCTTTGTCATCATTTAAAGTACTTAATAATAATATTTAATATTAGTGTTTAGATTAAATCATTCACAATTCAATTGAAATTAATTGAAAAAAAAAAAAAATATTCGGAAGAACTTGTCACCTTAATAATTTTCATTTATGATTAATTATCACTTCTGTTCCTTCCATCTATTTAATAAACAAATAAATGAATCTTAACTGATTCTATTCAACATTATCTTCTTCATCGTCTTTACATATACAAGTACTAACTAGTACATATGTATACTTTTGTTTCTAGTGAGAAATTTTTTTTTAATATATATATATTTAGTTTCATTTTTTGTATTTAATATTTTTTTATTAGAATATCCGGTTTGAAGTCAATTTCAATTTCATTTGTTTATAGTTGAAAAATAATTTCTTGACACAATTGGAAGTGGTTAAGTAATCGTGTGAAATATGATATTAATAAAAGATGAATTACTTATGAACAAATGAAAATGCATTTTAAAATGCATATTTTTTTTCTGGTTTTATTCTGGTTATATTTTGTCTACGGAAATTGCATTGTGCATATTGAGTTTAGAATTTAAAAAGAAAAATAGTAATAAAAATATTGCATTACTTAGTCATCGACTTAATTCTATAACTATTCTAATTAATAATCATCTTTAATTTATTTTATTTATACGATTTAATGTGTATAGATGAGTTTGAGTTGATTAGTTGAATATAGGATTAATTTCAAAGAGTCGGATGCATCTTAATTTGTAAGTTTTATAATTAACACAATTTATTAATTTGAGTATATGATTAAGTAATCGCATGAGAAAATTGAAATCATTTTATTTTTTTTTTAAGATTTTATTTATAAAATTAGAATTTAGAAAAACGCGTCTGAAACTTTAATAGGAATTGGATTTTTTAATGGATTACAAAAATATTATGATGGAGGAGAAAATTATGAAGTTAATTTTTTTTTAATGTTGAGAGGACAATTTCAATTTATTTTTTAAAATTAGATAAATTGCTTGTTAGTAATAAGTACTAGACACTAGGCTCCTTAGTTTTGTAGTGATTTGGAATAGAATTTCAAAAAAAAATTTGTTAAATGACTTTTCATTAGTTGATCTAAAAACGTTTGAATTATTTATTTTAAAAAGGGTTTTTTGTGTTATCTGGAATAAATCTAAGAATATTCAGAAAAGTCCGAATAGACATATTTAGAATTGCGAAGCTTATTATTTGGAAAACCTAGAAATAATTTTCTAATTTACATAAAATGAGAAAATCCGAATTGTCATAAAAAGAAAAAAAAAATCCTAGATTTGAAAAACTTAACGAAAGATTCCAAAAAATTGCTTCAAACGAATTACAATAAAACAAAGTCACCATAACTATTCTTCAAAACAATGTGGTCATAAGTAAATGTAATCAATATTTTAATATAATTACTTTTTATATGAACGTATTTTTTATTATATTGAATAATTCATTAATGAAACAAAATACACATACATTTATGTGCACACATATAAAGAAAAGCAATTAAATATAACCTTGGCAGTGTTTTTTTTTTATACCGTTTTTATTTACATTTTTTGTTATTTACTTGCTTTATAACTCCGTAAACAATTTAAATCAGGCCATAAAATTTAAATTAATATTTTTTTTATTGAATTTTCTATCTGTCTCCCTCTCTCCTTCCTAAACTAATACTTTCTTACATATAAAACATATATTTGTTTATGAATATAATAATTATTATTATCATAATCATTATCATCATCATAATCAATATCGATATTATTATTAGAATCATCCCAATGTCTAAAGCGTCTACACAAACAGTAGGGAAATCTTTACTACCATATGAAAGTGAAGTTTCCAATAGATTCAACTTTCAGTGTTCAGTATATTGAAATTAAATTGAAAGATAATATTGCCTACAATAAAAATTAGAAGAAAATGTTAGAGAGAGAAAAAAAATAAAAATGATAAAGATGAAGGGTTAGACAGACATCTTGACAATCTGCACATTTGCATTTGAAGTCGTCGCATTTCTTTTTTTTTTTTTTATTTATTCTTTTGTTTTATTGCGCTTTAAGGAAAGAAGTTGTTTCTCATACCAAATTTTAATAGCATTATATTTCTATCTCTTACTTGCACCAGCTTAGAAACTCAGAATTCAGAAATTATAGAAAAAAAAAACACAAGGAAGGAAAATACGAAGAAATACTGTTAACGATATACTGGATAATTTTTAAAGAAAACCAGTTGATGATTAGGGTATGAGATGCTTACATGAGAGTTACTTTTTCAACTACAAGAGAAGTTCTTTCCTACTTTAAAACAATGGGGAATGAGTATTTAACATATACATATTACTTAAGTTGCAGGAGAAATCAATCAAAGAATAATTTTCTTTTCAACCATAAAATTTAAAATTCTAAAAGAACTTATGATAAAAATATTGTGGGAGTTAAATTGTTGTGGTCGTTGCAAGTAATTGTAGGGCTGATTGAATCTGAAAGTAATAAAAGTTGAATATAATTTATATGGAAATTCCTTGAGCTTAGGAAGATGCTTACTATATAAATGTTTTAAAGGAGTAAACAAATTATAATAAGAATGTAGTAGAATAAATTTGACCAGAGATCGACCCAAAGACACAAGATTGAGAATTTTAATGGGGAGACGTTGTGTGCTTCTGATAAAATATAATAATAAAGGGACTTGCTAGCGTCTAAATTTGATTCAATTCATTTCATTAATAAAAAAAATTTTAAGAAAATTTAAACTTTAAGATAAGTGTGATAGGTTGGGGTGGTCTATTTCAAGCTTAGATGAATACTTTTATGAAAACAAGTTCAAATCCATGTATTTTTTACGATTTTTAAGTAATTAAATATTTGACAACTGATTAAAATATGTTGAAAACGGATGCAGACAAAATAAGTATCAAGTTCTTGCAACAATGACAACAAGAACAACAATTTTTTTTTTTTTTATGAATTTTGAAGATTTCTTAGGGAGTTTTTAAATGAATGCAAATTTTATGCAAAAACAAAAGAAATGAAGATGTGCTACACTTAAGGTTTTACCTAAAAGTTCAAGATTATGTACATACAAATTATATTATATAATGAAAATATGTATATATAAAATAACCCGTTATTGCGCGTGTTAAAAATTGCTTCATTTTTTTCTTTTGTTTTTCTCGTATTCCGTCTTTTTGTATTAAAAGAAAATGTTAAAGAATAAGAATTGCATTGTTTTGTCTCACACCTACATCAGATATATTGCATTTTTATATATATGTTTTTTTATTATATATTTAATACATATAAAATGTATATTAATACGTATTATATGTAAATATATGTTTCAAGGAGCAAAAGGATGTGATTACTTGCAATGGGTTCTTAAAGGGGGAGATTTTTTTATTATTATTATTATATTATTATTATTATTGTTGTTGTTTTTTAGACTTTGTAGACTTATATAACAGGAGGACATCATCGTCTTTTCACTTTCATTTGACTCACATATATAATATATTATATTGTATATGAAGTTGTAATTTTTTATATATATTAATGTTCTATATAAATTATATATATAGGGAGACATAAAATAATGATAAATAAAAAAAAATTTAATATATGTTTAGATGTGCGTTTTTATGAAAAGAAAAGTAAAATTAAAAAATACATGCATTCTAATTTAATTTTTTTTTTCTTATAATTTATTGTTGTTGTTGTTTTTTTTTTTTTTTGTGTATACATTTAAGATTTTTCCTCATTATTAAATGTCTGTAATTTTCATTTGATTTTTTTTGTTGTTGTTGTTGTTTTCGTACTTGTATTTTTAATTTTTATTTTGAATACAATGAAAAGATTGTTTTTTTTTTTTTAATTTTCTAATAAAAGGTCGGTTTTTGGTCCACTGTCGTCGTTATCGTCGTGGGACTTACAAGAAAATAACCCTTTTTCTTGTCTTATACTTAAATTTGGCTTTAGTTGATATGTATAAATGTGTGTATGCTTCTCATTCTTTTAAATTTTTTTTTTTAATATTTATTGTTCGTATTTAATTTTTGATTTTTCGTTTTTTTTTTTTGCTGGTTCGTTTTTTATGTAATTTTCGTGAAGTATCTTCGTGTCTTATATGGGGTTGCAAAAAATTAAGATTTTTTTTTGTTTATTTTTTTATTTGCAATTCTTTGAATTTTCTCATATGTACTTTTCTGGTGTATTCGTCTTTGTCTTTATATCTTATGTCTGGTATTTTGAGGATTATTTAAAATAATAAGAGGTGAACAAGTTGATAATGATTTTTTTTTTTTTTATTTTATGTTTTACCATAATGGTTTTTTGTTTTATGTTTTAATGGTTATGTTTGAATTTTGATGATGAATTAAGAAGTAAGAATTATAAGATATATTTCAAATTTTGGTGATGTTGTCTTAAATTATACTCTAAAATCTAAAATACTCGGAAGGAAAAAAGAATACAGATACTGGTCTGGTACATTTAATTGACATTTTGATTTGTGAATGCAGAGTGATATATTTGAATGTGGTTTTTTTTTTAATAATTATCTTTGTAAATTAATGAATGACTGTAAGGTTTCCTAGTCCTGTATAGCTTCAAAATTTAGATATTATTAGGCTTTAACTTTCAGTAGCAAATAAGTTGCGAATTCTATAAGGTGAAAACGACAATACATTGAATTTGAAAAAACTCCTTACATAATTTTTAAAATAAATTTCAATTAGAAGTCCTAATAGTTCAACTATTAGGCTTAAAAGTCGGTCTATAAAGCATAATGTTGGAATCGGATCCGGATGAATAAATTTTTTTTTTAATTTATACAATTGATTTTAAAAGATGAAAATTAACTTGGCCTTATAACAAGTAGAATATAAAATTTTTTATTTCTAGGTTTGGTATATGATATTTTTATATCTGTGAATTATATTAATAAGTTTAATATTATAAGTTAACATTAATTACTAAGGTCGAAAAGCCTTCAAGATTCGAAAGAATTTCGCACTCACATTATTATTTATGGTTTGAAGCCGCGGCCGTCAACTTTGTGTCCGAATAAGCAAATTCATTATTTAAAGTCAATAACAAATAAGCGGGGAATTGAAATGAAAACTGGATAAAATCTAGTAATTTTTTAATCTCAACCGGGAGCCATCGAATGAAAGGTTGGCTTTCCAGTCACCGTTAGTCCCAACAGTTTTACTAAGTGTTTACATAACTTTTAAATAATTATAGAGACTAAATTATTAAAGACTGGAGTCTAAAGACTACCTAAATAATTAATGACTTTTTTCAAAAAAAAAATTTTAAGCTGTTACCAGTTTTGTAAAAATTTAGAACTCAAGTTTTTAAATTACATTTATTAATTACCTTTAAAAATTAGCTAAAATGACTACTTCCCATATTGGAGTAAACTAAAATTCAAGTTAAAAGTTTCATTTTCAATTTTTGAACTTATATTCATAATAAAAACGTATATACAGTTATTTAAAACTTAATTCAAATTTTTCTTAGAAAACTTAAATTACAACTTAAATGAAAATCAATTCTTTATTTCAAAGTTTTTGTTGTTGATTGTTGGACCACTCTAAATCGTTATTTTCATTTTTTTAATTTAATTTTTTTTTCTTTTTTTCTTTCTTTTTTTTTGTGTTTTTAAACATTGAAGACCAATAGCTCACATTAATTAATGAACATTTGAACACATAGCCCATAAAAAAAAAGCGAGTTAAAGGAAAATGAAATCAGAATAAGAATAAAAAGCAAAAAATAACTTTGAAAAAAAAAAATCAATGAAAAAATAAAAGCAGCAGCAGCAGCAGAAGCAGCATTAGAAACAGAAAGCAAACAACAAAAAAGCAAAAAAAAAAAAAATCAAGTAAAATAAGAAAGGAAAAAGAACAGGATGGAAAATCTATATTAAAAGTTAAAATTAAAATAAAAAAAAAATATAAAAGAAGAAGAAGAAGGAGAAATAGAGAAAAAAAAATCCTGAAAAAGAGTTTTTTTTTTTTATTATTATTTCGTCCTTGTATCCATGAACTTCTAAATATACTATGAATTTTTCATTTTTTTTTTTTTACACAAAACAAGGCAATGAGATTGAGAAGAAATTTGTGGTGAAGCTTTCCGCAAATAAAAACAGAAACATCCACCAATAAAAATAACAACAACAATAATAAAATAACAAAAGAAAAACAAAAACAAAAAAAAAAAGTCCAACAAACTTCTTTCATTTTTATATCACATCATCCCCACCTTCCACCTACTTAGCAGCTTTCCATTTTAAAATAAAAATTTCACTAAGATTTAAAAATTATTTACTGTTGGGCAGCAGCATCATAAGGAACTGGAATTGAACTGAAAATGCAGCAATAAACAAGTAAATTTTTTTTGAAATTATACAGAGAATAAGAAAAGGATAAGGTGGGGGAGTTGATATTTGTTGTTGTTAAATCTGTTCTCTTCTTCTTTATAGAAAAAATAAAATTATATTTTCAGGTTCAGTTTTTACTTAATTCTCTTCTCAGATACTGAAACTTGTGGTACAGATTTATGATGATGATGATGATGATGATGTTGAAGGTGGATATTTAAAAAAAAAAAAAAAAGATGAATGAATTTGATGAATATTGTGATATTGCATAATATATGGGGATGGAGTGGTTAAAAATTATATGGAATAAATGAAGAAAGGGGTCCAAATTCAAAACAACAAACAAACGAAAAAGAAATGAAATCAAACTTAGTTTTTTTTTATTTTGCAAATTTTAAATCCGTATTCAGAGTAAATTTTCTCGGTTTCTTGTTTTTGTTTTTTTTTTTGCATTTAATAATATTTGAAATCAAGGCATAAAACTTCCGTTTTTTTTCGCTCTGTTCTGTTTTGATATTTTTGATGGTATGTTTTTAGTTTTCTTGTTTTTGTTTTTCTTTTTGTACTGTTTCACTGCTCCTGAGAATTCGTATTAGTTTCACCTTTAGAAATACTAGGATCGATCTTATAAAATGTTTTCTGAGAAAAAATAAGCAAAAATAAAAAATTAAAAAAATAAAAAAAAAAGCACAAAATTATGCTCCAGTAATAATTAGCCGACCATAAGTTTTTTAATGCAAAAAAAAAACAAGAAAAAAATAAAAAGAAAAACAAATTCAATTCTTTTTTTTGTAATCCGTTATTTTTATGACGTTTTTTTGCTTTTTTTTTGAATATAAGGAACGGATATATTGCATTAAAATGCAGTTTAATTAAAGAAAATGAGAAAAAAAGAAGAAACTGAAAATTTAATTGAAATGCATCTAGAGATGTTTTTAAAAATTTAATTTAAGTAGTAAAATGACAACCTTAAGATTTTACTATACTGTTGGGTTTTTTTTGGCTCTTTATATTAGTTTTCATGCGTTCTGAATGTGTAATACCATAACATTATTATATTGCTTTAAATTGCTAAAATTTTTAATCTAAAGTTATATCCTATATAATTATTCAAAGGATCTTCTTTATTTGATATTTTGATTAGCTTTTGCATAAAACTTAATATAGCTGTTTTGTAATTAAATATCTAGATGTCATTTACCCTTCTGAGAAAGTATGTTTATTTTGGTATGGGGACCTGCCTTAGCTCTCTTCTAGCGATTAATATAAAGTGATTTAAATTAAATTTGTATCCACTTCGTTTCTAGATAAACATATGACCTGTTTTACTTTACTTTTACTTTTATATCCATTCTTTAAGAGATTTAATATTGCAAAACTATTGTTAAAAAATAACTTCATTTCTACTTAAATTTGAACTTGAATACAATTTTATAATACCATCTTATATTTACTTTACTAAAGTGCATTTACAAAATCGAAAATACATAAGAGAAAATGTATATATAAACAAAAAAAAAAATTATAAGAAAAACGAAATAAAAAAATAAAGAAAAAAAAAAATAAAAATAAACGAGGCAAATATGAGAAAATTAAAATGAAAGCGAAGTTGCTTGCATAGCAACTTAAAAAAATTTAATTTTTCTTCTTAAAAGTTTTTTTTTTCCCTGTTAGGGAGAGTAAGGATATGCCTATTGCCTATCTCAATATATTTTAAATAAATATTTATATATATATATATTTATTTATTTATATATATAAGCAAATTTCGGGAAAATAAATTTGGTTTTGTTTTTTACTCTACATAAAACTAACAAAAAAAAAAAAAAATAGAAAAAAAATTAAAATACAAAATTAATTGAAATAACATTTTTTTGTTTTATTCTTTTTTTCGTTGGAACAGGACATTGCTACGAATTTAATTATGTATATATATATTTATAAATTATGTATATATAAAAATTATTTTATATTTATATATATATATATATATATATATATATATATATATATATATTTATAAATATTTCGAGTATATATTTAAAGTACTAAATAATATTTCCTATAAATTCAAATGAACTTTTAATAAGAAGAAGAGATGGGGAAATTTAATTTTACACAGGAGGTATGAGAGTGAAATAAAATATGAATAAATTTAAATCCTTAAAAATAAAAACAAAAAAAAATATTGCATTCTCTATATTTTTCGTCCTTATTTATTTTTTACTGTTATTTGCTACTGCAATTTTGTTTTTGTTATGTTTGTATTAATTTTGAATAATAAGGAATGAAATTTGAAATTAAAATTTTTTTTATAATTTTCTTTCAATATCAGTTCAACTACATTATATATATATATATATAAATTTATTTATGAGTATATATATATATATATATAATTAATAGTATAAATATGATTAATTTTTATAACCCACAACTTTTGAAATTAAGTCGGGTGAACAGAATTTCCATTGCATTCAACAACTTA
This sequence comes from Dolichopus griseipennis, assembly GCA_963082915.1. NCBI lineage: Eukaryota > Metazoa > Arthropoda > Insecta > Diptera > Dolichopodidae > Dolichopus > Dolichopus griseipennis. The sequence continues at coordinate 1,788,554 of OY720442.1, forward strand.
AGTTTTATGTTTTTGTTTTTTTTTTTTATTTTCATCTTTTATTAAGAAAACAGCAAAAACAAAAACAAAAACAAAAAAAAAAAAAACAGAACAAGTAGGATAATAAGTTGATAAGTTGAATTTTTTCACTAACTTTTATGTAGTGTTATTATACAAGTATATTAAGAATTAACTTCTGACTATACTTAAAGTGCCCACTTAAATTAATACTTAATAAAAACATTTTATTATATTCTTATTATTTTTTTTTTTTTTTAATATTTTTTACTAAAATTGAATTTGAGAATTGAGTAGAATTTTACTTAAATTGTCATTATTTATATTGTTTTAAAAATAAATAAAAATTTTGAATAGAATTAAGTTAAATATAGTAGATATTTATATATATATATATATATGTACATATATAGGTATAGAATTTAAATATTTAAATAATTAAGTTAAGAGACCGTAGAGGTTTTCAATTTAAGTTTCCAAATTTTTTGTTAATTAAGGTGTTGTTCTATAGAATTGAAAACTATATTTACGTTTTATTTTAAATTTTTTTATTATAAAAATTAAAGAGCTGAAAAATTATTATTAATTTGATATAGTATAATTAACTAATTGTATGTGATCTATAATTGAATGTGAGTTGAATAATTTAACTTATTAGATTAATTTATGATTCATTGACAATTTTCAGTCCGACATATGTGAGATATGTGTATTGCAAAAGCTCTATTGCAAATACAATATATATCTTAAATTTAAAAATATTTTATATTAGTTGATGTAGTGGCAGCAGGCGCTTTTGAGTTTCATTAATTGATTCATTAACATTTGTAAATTATGACCCAATAATTACGGATAGTTCTCTAAATGAACATCTGAACGGAGCTTGTTTGTCTTGATTATTAGACCTTTAATTTTCCATTAAAGAATATTTCTATTAGTTGGTCTAGGAAATATTATTTTAGATTTTGCGATTTAAAAAAACTAAACATTGTCTTAAATATTTAAAAAAATTCTCCAAATTTAACTTTACAAAACTTTTCAAACGTCCTTCAACTGTATCTTTTTTTTGAATTTAAATATTGAGATAAAATTTTTTTTTAAATATTTGGAATTTCCTATGAAAATATTAACAGGTACTTTAAAATGTTGGGACTTAGTTTGTTAAATCGAAAGATCTAAAATAATATTTCCTAGACCAACTAATAGAAATATTCTTTAATGGAAAATCAAAGGTCTGATAATGAAGAATAAATAGTATTAATATTTAATTATAACCAATTTTAAAGAATAAGTGAATTTATATACGGATTTATATACTCATATTAATCATCTGCATTACTATTAAAAATTTTAAAAATATTAAGGTACAAATTCACTTTATAAATCTCTATCTAGGAGATATAAGATATTTTATTAGTGTCGTTATCTTTACACATGACTGAAAAGTTTAATGGTTAAAATAAAAACAAAATCAAGTTCTTTCACAAATTAAGTTCGAAAGATCAAAAAGTCTACTAAAAAAAATCGAAAAAAAAAAGTAACGTAAAGAAATTAGACAAAAAAAAAAAGTATAGAAGTGTATAAAAATGTTGCATAAAGAAGAATTTGAACATAGAAATTACGACTGAATAACTTAAGTATTCATCAGAAACTTAATGAATCCCAATTATTTTTTTTTTAAAAGGAATTCTTTTTCTGGAAATAAAAATAGGAAACTTCCAAGTAAAAATCCTTAGCATTATAAAAATTAATAAATGAAAAACTGGCATATAAATTCTTCTAAAGTCGTTTTAATTATAAGAAAAATAACCCGTTCATAGTTTTTTATATTCTGATTTTTTTTTATTTTTTTACTAAAGAACTAAAACTTCTTAAAGACTTACTGAGGTTGAAGTATTTAAAAAAAGCAGAAGTAAGCTTTATTTATCTCTATTCAAATGTATGAATACATATATATATATATATATATTTTATGTTTTTACATAAAATTGTATATATACATTTCCATATTTATTAAAATATAAAAAGTTTTTTTTTTAGAAGACGTTCCATTTCTTTTATGAAAAATTAAATTTAGAATAAAGTGAAAATTTATATTTCAAAGATGGAACAAATAGTTTAAATTTGTGTATCAAATAGAAAAATGATACAAATATAAGGTAACAAAGCAGTATAAAATAGGAATGGACAAAATAAATCTTGTTAGTTTCATTAAATATGATTCGTAAGACAGAATACCGCAATTGGAAAAGTACTGTCCCGGAAAATTAAAGCGAAGTCAATTAAGATTGATTGATTTACTTTTAAAAAGTAAAATCAGATTTACAGAATTAGAAAAATTAAAATAGAATCCTATCCCAAGTCATGTTGTAAAAGTACATAGTTGACAATCCATAAAATCCACGAATAAATAATCTCTTACAATTCACTATAAAAACTAACCAAATCTAAATAAAATAAAAACTTTATCTAATTTTACTCAAAAAATTAAAAAAAAAAAATTCTTAAGATCCTGCAAAAGTAAAAAATGTAGTACAAGTTTGTAATTAATTATATAATATTTTCTATAAAAGTGACCTCACTACCATAGTACCTATCTATCTTTACCTTCGCATCATAAAAACAACATCATAAATCCATATTTATATTAAATCAATGTTAAATATAATATATATATACAAATTCATAAATATATATATATATTACTGGTATGCCTACAAAATTTTTATGAAAAGAAATAAATTCTTTTACTATTTCTTTTTCTAAATATATATGTATCTTATATATATATATATATATATATATATTTTTTAAAAAAAAAAGTAAATATAATTGCGACTTCTTTTTCCTTTCTAATGAACGAACGAACGAACATTTTTCTCTGAAAAATTAAATATAGAAAGAAAACAAATCTTCTTCATATAATTCTTTAAAAACAAAATATATATATATGAATATACATACATATATATATAAATAAAAAGTAAAAAATAAGAAAATGAAAAAGAAAATTTAAAATATAAAAATATATAAAAAAATTTTATATAAATGAAAAGAAAATTATAAATTTTTCCAGAAAAACTTCTCTGAATGCACTTTTTCAAAAATTTGCAAGGATAACGATTCTCCTTCTCAAGTTTTATCAAGCGGAATCATAACGAATAAAAAATTCTAAGAATAATTTTTTTTTTTTTATGATTTAAATTTACAAAAAAAAAAAATTTATTTTTTTTTGATTTTGGTTTTTTTTTTTTATTTTTTTGAAAAAAAAAAAAAAATTACATTTAAATATAAAAAAAAAACAAAAAAACAAAATAATTTACGGAAAATGCTACGGTTTCCATATTAAGTTTAAATTTTTCTTTCATTTTTTTTTTGTTGTTGTTATTTTGTTTTAAAAGAAGTCAAAAACAAAAGACAAAATCTCGAATCTTTTCTTGCATTACTCTCAAAGAATTATGCCTAGTACATTTTTTTTTTTGTTATTTTGTTTTTATTTTAATTTGGTGACGTTGAAAACTTTTGTTGGGTGGTTTGGTTAAATTAATCAGAGTATTTTAAAATAATCAAAATTTTCTTGAAAAGTTTTGTGAATCATTGATTGGTAAATGAAACTCTTAAATGCAACCATTTTTTTCGAAGGTGATATATGTTAGGTTAATATTAGCCTTTGATACGAGATCAGTTTGCATCTCTGAAATTTTAACTTAAGATAAGTTTTCTTTACAAAATCACCTTGGTAACCAAATGACATTTAAATATACAAGATATAACATAAATAAAATAAATAATATTATTTATAAATTAATAGAAATTATTAAAAATGGAATGCTAAACGGGCCACGGGACAATGTATAAAATAACAAGTACTATATATCTACTATCTGCTATCTCCTAAGTATCAAAAAACTAATGAGAATTGATAGTGTTTTAAAAAGATATTTTAAAAACACAGATTAAAGTTGTTTGGGTCCAAAAGTCAAATGCCTTCTAGAAAATTTTGTCAATTTAATTTAATTTTAGCGTATAAGACGTATATATATACATACATAAGTCGGTATTCGTTTATTTTATTTCATTTTCCGTTTCGTTCTTTTTTTTTTTTTTTAACTTTAACTAGACTCGCGTTTCAGATGAATACACAAGGACTGCATTTTATTTGCATAAACTTGTTAGAATTAAACAAAAAAAAAAACCAAAAAAAAAAAAAAATAAATAAATAAAATAAATATAACAAAAAATTCAGAAAAGAAAAAAAAATTATAAAAAAACAAAAAAAAAAACTTTACAAGGTATAAATTAAGGTGCATATCTAAGTATGTGTGCATGAGTATGTTCATATATAAATATATATTTTTCTAGGTTGATAAAAAAAACTTAACATTTTCCCTTAGAAAAAAATTATATATATATATTTATATATTTATACATATATATATATATATATATATATATATATATATTTTAAGTTAACTTGCAAAGAAAAGGAAGCAAATATAACTGTGCTATATTTATTGTAAAAGGACGAGTACTCTGAATCAGCAAACAGGACGAACTTAAGTCTACAAATTGAAATCATAATAAAAAATTTTTTTTATTGTTTTTATTTTTTTTTTTTATTTTTGATTTTTCTTAATTTTGAATTTTAGTTTTATTTTAATGTGCAGCAGCGAGATTACAAAAAAAAATTTTAAGGAAATTTATGAATTTTTTAAAATTTCTTAATAGTTCTTAAGTTGTGATTTTCAAGTGAGAAAATTTAATTTTATTTTTATTTAAAAGAAATGTTTTGGAGACTAATTTATACATTTTTAATGATTATATAGAAATAACATGGTATAGGTATGTTGTATGTACTAGTATGAATCAACTAAATGGTTGTGATCGCTAGGTAATAATCTTAATATCATTTGAGGTTGCGAATCAGAGGAAATGATAATAAATTCTTGACTAATCAAATGAAATACAAATGAAAAACCTAATTAGAAAAAAATTCCCATCTTAACTAAATTATTTAGAATTCTTTCATTCAAATTAATTACAAATAATATAATTTAATTAATTTATATTTAAAGGGTTAACAAGTTAATTAAATTAAACGACTCAATATAAGTTGAGTCATTAATACTACTGCAGATTCAAATCATAGAGTTTTGTTGTTTTTTAATCTCGAATCTAGAGTTAAGATTTTTAAATCAATTTCAGAGATTCATATAGAGAGTCCCGCTCGGGATTTCCCGGGAGATTTTTAAAAATTTATTTCCCGTTTCCCGGGAAATAAAAACGAAATTTCTCGGGAAAAAAATAATTGTTTGAAAAGGCTAATTTTGCGTTCATTCTCATGCTATTCTGTTTTGAAATGAAACAAAAATAAACGAAACGAAAATATTATCAAACGAAATTTTTGTTCCAGATTTCGTTTCATTTTACTATTATTTTCTTATAGTGTGCTGTGAAATTCTTGCTGTGTGGTAAAAAAAATAATTTATTATGAATTTTGACATAGATTATTAAAAACATATGAAAAAAAAACTTTATTTTCAATATTTTGTGTTTGAGTGTGTACATTATTATTTGCAAAATATTGTATTAAAAAAATTAGGTGTATTTTTCTCTATAGTTATTGATTTTTTTCTTTTATTTGCTAATTTTATTTAATTTTCGGTAGAAATAAATTTATACCCATGGCAGATTCTATATTTCATATAGACATATTTCACAAAAGAAAAAGGAGCTGATAAAGCGAAATGTTTAAAATGTAAAGATAAATTTTTAAGTTGCAAGGGATCGTCAACTAGTGGTTTGATAAGGCATTTACAGCATGTTCATAAAATCAATTTGTCGAAACGAAATGCAAATGATGATCAAGTTGCTGGTCCAAGCTAAGTAGTAAAAGTTCAACCTCAACCTTTAATAACATTTTTTACTAAAACACAATCTATGGCAGAAATAGTAGCAAGACTTACGACAGTTGATGGATTTTCAATCCATTCAATAGCCAAAAGTGAATTTATTCGCCAAGCACTCAATGAGAGACAATATAATTTACCAAAAGGCAAAAGTAATGTTATGAAATTAATTCATGATTTTTATGTGAATTTATTATGTGAATTCATGATTTTTTTTTAAAAATTGTGTTTTTTGCATTTATTTTAAACACTTTTATAAATTTTTCACTCTTTTCACTTTTTTATTTAGTTTTCCCGGGTTTCCCGAGATTCCCGGGAAAATTTATCTAAAATTTCCCGCTTCCCGGGAACAAATATAATCCGGGAAACGTGACTCACTAGATTCATATTTCAAGATTTTTTTTTTTTTTTTAATAATTGTTTTTATTATTTACTTTTATTTAAAATTAAAAAACAAAATTGTTTATTTATTTTTGTTAAATATAAAAGTAATTAAAAACAGTAAGTTTGACAAAATCTATCAGATGAATTTTTGTATCCAATAATAAAAAAAAAATATAATAATTCTGAATAATTAAAAAGGATTTTTATCCTTCCTTTGTTTTTTTTTTTTTCTTTTATAATTTTGTTTTATTTGTAATAAAATTTATATACATACATAAAATATATATATGTAATTGTATATATATATATAAAGCTTATATACAAATATAATAAAATGAGTTATAAATCTGGTAAGAATTTCAACTTATTCAGCATTTAATTTTTTCCAAGATTTTAAAAAAGAAGAAAACGATTCAAAAGTTAAAGACAAAAAAAAAACTCATGGTTATATTTGTTTTTATTTTTAATACTGCAATTTCTGATGCAGTAGAATAGTAGCGAGAATAGCAGTTAGAAAGAGAAAGGAAAACATTCATATATATATATAGTGTATACTCATCATAACATAAGATGATGATGAAATATTATGAAGAATGCATATAATTCCTTGCAATTCATAAAGCAAACATTTTCTTTATGAAAATTATATATACAAATATACATATATACGAATATTTTACAGTTATTTGAAAAAGTATAAGTTTAATAATTTTCTACCAAAAAGTGGAGGAAACTTATATTGTAAATAAGGATAAGGGTGTTTTAAATACTCATGTCAATATATGGATCAATATATGGATTTTAAAATATGGTTATAAATATATCTACTAAATATCGCATATAATAATATTTAATTAATTCCACTTAATGTAAAGTAGATCCAAGTTGCCTATAAAACAGGAAACTATGTAATCATATCCTAGAAGTTATTCAAAAGAAAATCCTTCCTAATCTTTTATCTCTTTCTTTTCTATATTAAAATTTTATTTCGAACAGAATATTTTAATAAAAAAAACCTAATACCTTCTCATTATTCCTTTTTTTCAATTAATTAATAAGTACAAATTTTAAATTCTCTATTGTGAATTTAATATTTTTAGTTATTTAATTCCCAATAGACTATTTATACTTTTGAAAGTAACTGTATAACAAAAATTTAAGTGACGTTAAAAACTGAAAGGACTCAAACATTTTTGTAAACTGTTATTTTATTTTATTTTTTTTTCGTATGAATTGTAACTTACATAAGAATAGGCATTAGTACGTTCTAGAGATGGTGCATTTTTATGCAATTTTTATAACTTTTGGTCTGGTTAAGCTTTTGGTTTGTTTTTCTTCTTCTGAAAGAAATTTAAGATTTTTTTTTTTAATGTCGTATACGCGATTGTTTTTATTTTACATTCACCTTGTATTGACATAGAGTAATAAGTAGGGTAAAATGAAGAAGAATTAAAACGGGTTAAGCGGAGAGATGGCAGTACCTTCTTCGGTATTTTATGAAGTTTTTATATTTTTTTTTATTTTTTTAGCTTTACTTTGTTCTGGTTCTGCACTGACTCTGTAAAGCAAACTTAAGTTCTTACTTGAGCAGAAAAATTGTTTTATTGTTATCTGATATTATGATCTTTCAGGTGGAAAGAAAAAAAATAAAAAGTATTTTTAATTTCATCTTTATATGATGATATCCTTACTTACGTTATTTAAATCCTTAAAAATGGAAGGGAGTTAAAAAATAGCAAGCAAATATTACACAAACATTATGAAAAAAAAAAAAATGTAAGAATTGCAATTTCTTAGAAAATTGATAATTACTAAGCAAATACAATTAAAAATGAATTTCTCTTCTTCTATTTGTTTTTTATTTTTTTTTTTGTAATATTTATGATGTGTGCATTTATTAATAAAAAATGTTTCTTTTGGTTGGATCTATGGTGAAGAACTCATTAAACTTTTCAGTGTTATTCTGTTAGATTGAAGAAAAGATTAATGAATATGATAAAAATAGAAAGTGGATGGAAAAAAATGGATATCTATTCCTGGAATCATGTTTGGAGTATAAACTTTAAAATACAGAACTTTTAAGGAGAAAATCAGCCAGGACGAGGATATATTTAGAGCTTTATTTACTGCAGGATGTGACAACACTAAATATTGATAAAGTACTGTAGGAATAACTAAACTTTTGTTGGCTTTACTCTTACTATATATTAATTTGGAATTTAATACTTAGGATGCAGACCGAATTCCTTGAAAATATAGAAATAAAAGAAATCTAGAGAAAGTTGATTCCAAGGTAAACCATTATGTAGGTATGAATAATGAGAAAATTTATATTAAAAGATTTAATATTCAAGAGAATACATAGATATCTTCTACTTCTACTACAACCACAATTTAAAATTGAGTATTGACCAAAGTAGAATAAAAACATTATTATTATTATTATTATTATTATTATTTTCATTGAACATCGTACATTTACCACTATTAAAAAGCGATGACAGGATATGTTGAAGTAACTCAAGTCTTTTATTAAAATAAACAATCAGCTAAACACATTTTTGTTTAAAAAAAAAAAAAACTCTTTAAATACGAATGACAATAAAAGGAATTCGAAATTTAAATTAAGGTATGAATTCAATCTTATGAATAGCAAAGGATTAAAGTTGAATATTGATTTGTAAAAGGTGTCTTTTTATTTTATTCTGTTCTTCTTTTCTTTAATGAAATTTCCAAAATTTTGCATTGAATGCATGTGTAAAAGATGCAAAAAAAAAACTTGCAACAAAAGAAAATATTCAAAACAAAAACAAAAAAAAAAAGGTGATCAGTCCGAAAAGAAAAACATAATGAAAAAAAAAAAAAAAACAAGAAAACAATAAAAAAGATACGTTTATAGTAAGTACAGGTAAGTCTATGACGGATTATTTATATTTACTTCTTTTCGGAATATCGGATTTCTTTAAAATCTGATCTTTAGATGCAAATAAATTAAAAAAAAAAACAGAATCTATTCGAATGTGTAATTGAAGCATTTGAGTAAAAGGGCAATGAGTGGTTTACCATTAACTATTTGTTCGATTCAGCTGCTTTATGAAATTGAAAGAATATAATGAGATTTTAGAAAAATCTTGTGATGCATTTGCACGGTCAATTGTTGAGATTTTTTTTTTCAATTTCAGGTCGATAAGAAGATCTAGAACTGGTCTTATATAAAATCAGAATTTTTAGTGATGTAAAATTTAAAGGATGGGTTAAAAATAAAAGGGATAATTAATTGAATGTACAAAATAGTATGGAAGTTGTCTCAGTTTTTAAAAATCAGTATTTTTTTTAGTCCTTAATTTTTTTAGGTTATGTTGTGCCAAAATAATAATTTAATAAATCTTAATAATGTTCCAGGCAGTTCTATATCGAAATTCAGGTGAGAACTTTTTCTAATCAATTAAAATGTACACTAAATAGGTTGAGAGAATATTGACGTATTCAGAATTTTTGATTTAATAAAATAATTGAACTTCAATAGTGCTCAGAATTTTTAAAAGTCCACTATGCGAACAGTTTTTTTTTGACTATGTGAACTGTTGTAATTTATATTGAGATTTGATATTTTCTGGGATTTAAATTTTAAATTTTGTATTAGCAACCATTGCAAATTAAGAATGTTTTATTTTGTATTTTTTCTTTAAAAGAGTTTTATTTTTTATTTAAAATGTTTTTTAATCTTTTTTATTATAACGCCCCGTCCTGTTTAATCCTTTAAGAAAAATATTTGTATATTACTGAAAAAATTTTGAAAATTTGAATATCTTTAAATGCAAATGGATTAAAAAAAAAGAAAACAAGATTTGCCTTATGTATTGGTTTTGTTTATCGAAATGGAATTTACTTTTGTTAATTTAATAAATAGAAAAATAACAACATTTAATTTTTAAAAACATGTAAAGCAGTACTTTTTAATTTTTTTAAAAATTTCAGTCAGTTAATTAAAATTCAAATATCATGCACTTGCCAAATAACGACAAGAACTGTACGATTTTTATAGAAAATTTGAAGAAATAAAATTTGACTTAAAGGTAGAAAATATACATATAAAACATAGGACACCAAGTTTGAGGTATCGCAAGTAGCACCATTATAATATTGTTATTTATTACAAATTTATTGGTTTGCAAAGGGCGAAATATCTTTCGTATTTATTTTTGATCAAAAATTTTTATTTTAAAATATGACCTTGATTCAAAAATGAAGTCTTTAAAAATGAAAATAAATATGGAAGCGAATGAGGCGAACTGTTTAAAATGTTTTAAATTTACAATCTTCTTACTTATTATCTATGAACTTGAAGCAAAGTATTTTGTAATAGCATCATTTATTTTTTTAGATTTTAAGCTATTCAATTCCTTCAAATGAAAATTCGTTTTTAGTTTTTGGTTTAGAAGGATTTGTATTAGAACCTTTCAGATTATTGAGTTTAAAAATCTGTTATTTCTTTCAAGATTATCGTAATTATTTATTATTACTTAATTAATAGGCAATCTACTAAGAAGTAATTTAAATGAAAAATTCAAATATTTTTAATAAAAAAAGTCTAAAATATACTATGAAATTATGGAATAAAATTTTTGGAACCTGAAAAACTATTGAATTTTTTGTCAAATTCAAATTAAATCAGAATTTGTTGAAAATAAAATTTATTAAAACTTTAAAATCTAATTTATTTAAAGTCGATGTTATTTCACTAATATGAAGAACACGGATCAATCTAAGTTGATAGCAAGCCAAAGTCAGAAATCGGACAAATTTCCGGAATTATTAAACTTGAACTTAAACTATGATGTTCCAGAAAAGTTTACTTACATAGAGTTAATATATGATAAAAACCGTAAATTATATTTTACAAACAAATCTAGTCGATGGTTACGCTTTTGCTTATTTTATAACATATTTTATATAAGTCTTGTAAGTTTCTTCTTATTGTATTTATGTTTTCATTTATATATAGCAGGAGTAAACTCCGATAGTCCTGTATATCCTAAACATAAAACTACTACATTAGCTTTTTTCCCTTTAAATAAATGGGGATCGTTATACGTTGATAATAGTAAGACTACAGATTTGGATGAACTAATTGAACAAATTGATAATTTTAAAAAACGTTTTAAAACTTTAAATATAAATGAACCATATGAATGTAGCAGTGAAAATAAATATGGATATTATAATCGAACGCCATGTATATTTTTCAAATTGAATAAAGTTTTAAATTTTAATCCAATAGCATATGATCCCAATAATTTGCCAGATGATATGCCAACAACATTAAAAGATTGTATTTCAAATGAAATAAATAAAAATCAAATTTGGATACATTGTTATAAAGTTGGTTTGAATATTTCAATTCATCCAAGTTGTGGAATACCAATTGAAACTGTTGAAAATTTAACAAAAGAAAATATCAAATCAAAAAATGTTCCATATAGAATTTTACAAATAAAACATCCAATTGAAAATATTATTAAAGAATTTAATATTAAATGTCAATTGTGGGCTGAAAATATTGAATTGGACAAAAATATTCACTATGTAGATGCTAGAGTTGATCTGTCAATAAAAGATTAATGTAAAATTTATTTGTATTAAAATTAATGTATTTAAATAAACAAGTATTTAAATTAAAAGTTTTAAAGTTTTCAAAAGGCCTTTTTTTCAAATATTTCAGATATGGTTTTACATTCGTAGATCCAGAGATTTGATTTAAAATATCAATAACATATTGTTAAACTGTGAAGGGATATATGACCCCATGCTATCAAAAACCGTATTGTAAAATATTTAATTTGTGCTTTTTATAAAAATATCTGAAAGTTAAAGTAAATTTAGCCACAAATTTAAATTATATTTGAAGAGTTCCAGGTTGCACAAGTTATTGCAAATTTTATTTAAGGATGAAACTTACGCTTGATATTTTCCTAATTTTGTTTTAAATCCTCCATTAATTTTGTTTTAATATGTGGTAATAATAAACACAAAAAAAAATGTTTGGGAAAAAGTAATGAAACAAAAATGTAATTTAGTTTTTTGTTTATAAACTTCATTGTTTAAATTTTCTTCATTTCAAGTAATTGCAATTTTTTTACAGTAATTTAGTATGAAATTATACGTGTATATTCTTCTGTATATATGTATGTATGAGTGAGATTTTGTAAATGGTAAAATATGGTAAGTTTGTTTCTAATGTTTAAATTACTGCCTTGTCCAGTTTTTTAGAAGGTACACTTATAGTCCGATTTTGAAAATCTCTTATTCATTTATAAGAGATTCTAAATTCAATCTTATATAGCAAGTATCCAAGCTATAGAAACAATATAGAATTCTAAACAAACTTATATATGTTTATTAATTTAAATACATATACATATATATTAGGATATATGTGTATATAAATATATGAAAAAAAAAAATAGAATTGCCTTGCTATTAATTCATTTTTTTACTTCTTCACATTATCCTTTTTTTCATTTCATTGTGTCTGCACTTAATACAGCTATGTTAAATATATACGCATATATATAACGGTACATCTTTATACATATATGTGCATAAAAGAAATTCCAAAGTCAGTACTTTTTCGGAAAAAACGAAAAGAATTTAAAAAAAAAAATTCAGAATTTCATACGATATTCTTTAGAAAAATAAGAAAAATAACAAGAACAAAAAAAAACTTAGAACTAGAAGTAAACAAAAAAAAAAAAAAACAGAAAATAAGAAAAACTAAAATATGAAAAAAATCGCCACGTCTATAGAAAACGAAAAAAAGAAAACAAAACATAAAAACAAAAAAAAAAAATTTTATTCCTGCATTGTGATGCAACGGCAATGCATTTGATGCACTTTTTTTTTTCTTCATTTCTTATTGTATTTTTTAATATGTTGCATTTGGCTTAAAATTTTATTTAAATATCTGAATAGAATTAAACGATTTGTGTTAATGTATTAACTTTTCGTTTGTAATGGTTATTTTTTTGAAATATATGTTTTAAATTTTAAGTTACTATGGAAAATATTATTTTAAATGTATATATACGTACATTTACGTACGTACATATACGTATATTTGTAAATTTCTAAATAACTAATAACAAATTCTTAACTTCGAAAAACGTTTGAGCTTGTGACAACGCGATATTTAATTTTGACATTTTTATTATAAGAATTTCTTATAACATCTGTCAAAATTTAATTGTATTTGATTGCTACGAAATTTTTTATTTCTAATATTAAGAACTATTTCCTAGTACAGAACTAGCCTTAATTTAAATAACAGCATTATTACATCTTTAGTATCTTATAGTTGTATACATACATAATTTGTTTTTTAGTTTATAATTCTTTTTGTTTAATTTTTGTTTTGTTTTTCATAAGTACATAGTATATATATATATGTAAATATGTACATGTAAAGCGCCTACTTTATTAGTCCTTTTTTATATTACTTTTTATGGAATTTTTTTTTTATTATTTCTTTGTTTATTTTTATTATTATTTTCATTTTCTTTTTGTTTTCTAATTATCTCATATGAAAAGTCTTGTCTTTCATCTTCAATTTATGTTTATTTTGCTAAAAAATTGCATATATGGAAAATTTTTTCTTTGGGTATGAAAAGATATGTATGTATGTAAGTATGTATTTTTTTTTTTTGTATTTTATAAGTAAAAAACTTACCTTTACTTTTTTTTTAAGGTTTAAAGAAAAGTAGTAGTTGAAAAAACAAAATAAAAACAAAAATTACAAAAAAAAAAAACAATAAGGACAATATTTTTTTTTTACTTGTTATAATGGAGAAGAAAATTAGCAGATTTATAAAAAAAAAAGAAAATAAAAAGCATTTTCTTTATTAAAAAAAATTTTTTTCTTATTGTCCGGAGGCAATTTTTGTGATTCTTGAATTTATACATATATTTGTCTCTTATATATATGAAAATATATATATATGTTATATGAATCTTATGATACATGTACATATATGTTTAAATAAAAAATGGGTTGAGTTTTAGGATCTACAGGGATTTTGACAAATAATTTAAGTTGATTATTTCTGAATATAGGTATAGGGCTATTAATAAAAAATTTTAACTTGGGAGATATTTCGAAATATATTGAATCATTCAAGGATGAAGATGATTTGAAATATACTTATACATGCATATGTAGGTGTAATTAAAAGTGAACTTGAGGAAAGTGTTTTTTTTGTTTTCCTTGAAATGACTTTGCTTTTTTGAAATATTAATAGCCTTAAGCTAGTTTGAACTTGTTAGTCTAATACAACAGAGAAATTTATTCCAGTATACAATACAATTTTAAATATTTAAGGTTGCATTGAGTGAAAAGTTAAATATTGATTCTATTCATTTTAACAGAAGAATATATCTACTTTAATTTTTGAATATATTTTAAAGAACAGAGCCGAATATTTCGAATCTTTTAAGAAACTAGATGAAATTGACTAAATTCCTAATTAAATTGAGATTAGTTAGAGTAAAATGCAGTGCAGTGAGATCTATCAAATATCACATTTAAAATCAGTCTGTTGCGCAAAGCCTACTGTTTCTAAATTAAAAAAATAAAAGAAAATTAATGAATCTTTTAAAATATTAAACGTTTTTTTAATTGCATTTGGTCAAGATGAGCTACTGGTCATGTTTAAAAAATTATAATTTTAATCTTTTGTTTGAGGTATAAATAAATACCTCCTGCGGTTTGAATATCTTATATATTACACGTTCCAAAAACTCTATATACCTAAATATACACATGTATACATTTTTTTTTCAAAAATAAAAACAAAAATCAAAAAAAAAAATCTCTCGCAACAAGGATTCCTTTATCCTTAAAGGACTTTTGAAATGAAAAAGAAGAATTCTAAAAGTTGATTCAAGGTGAGGTGATGCAATTTATCATATGTTACAATCATATGGTATCTATTAAACATATAATTCCTAAAGAGGTATAGGTATAGGTATAAAAGGATCAAATTATGTTCCGATTTATAGAATTAAAAAAAAATAGCATATGCTGTTGTAACTTCCGATTTTTTAAATTTTCTATTATAATAGTTTGTTACAATTATTATTAAATTCTTTTCATCGGAATTAAAATGGAAATTTATGTGTAGTGTTTATTATCTACCAAAATATTGTAATATTATATAAAATTGCCTTTATTATTGCATAATTGATTGAATTTCTTAAAACATATTTTCTTGTATATTATATATTAACATCAAATCCGTATTAAGTTTTCAAAGGCACGATCCTATCACTGCTTCTTCTTCTTTACTTTGCTACGCCAAGACAGAAAAATGAAAAATCATTTAAAAAATGTGCCCGTATCTTGTCAATTCATTCCATTATTATTTTCTTTTAATAGTTAATTCTAATTTTTTCAAGTCTAATTCAAAATAATAATAAAAAAAAAACATCTGTAATTTATACCATGCCCAATATATATATTCAATAAGAAACCTAATAACACAACAAAATGTACCCACATTCTTTTGAAAGCAGGTGAGATTATAATTTCATTTAAATGAATGCGTTTTTTATTAAATTAAAATCGTAATCATGAGTTTCTTAAGATATTTTAAAACTACTTTTCAGTCATTCAGTTTATGGTAATTTTGGTGGTTTACTTATAAAAGATAAAAAAAAAATTTGCATTTTGGGTTTTTTTATTATTTTTTAATTCATTTTGTAGATTTGAAATGTTAATGTACCCTTATAATTTAATTTAAGTCAGTTTTCTTTAAATTTTCGCAATTTAAATGCTTTTTTTTCACTTAAAAATTTTACTGATTGTTAAATACTGGTAACAAGTTCGCAAATTAAAAGTTATCTGATATGGCACCTAGATTTACTTAAACATTTTATTGCGAAAAAAATGGCAACGTTTTTAATTGAAGGTGAATATTTTAGATACAATTGAATGAGGAAATGTTAAATTTGTTGAAAAAATTTAATTTGGTTGAATGTTATTATGAAGTGAATTTCACTATTAAAAAAAAACATGGAGTAAAATTGAGATCAAAGATCTTTATTTAATAATGTTTTAAGAAATAAATAAATTTGAGTGCTAGCACTGAAGAAATCTGCATGTCGAAGACGAAATACTGGTATTTGCAAAAATAAATAATTTTAGTGAAAATAAAAGGAAACTACTAGGTTTTTAAGGTTTTATAATAGATTAATGATAACTTCTGAACTACGAGTATGTATGCTCAAGTCTTAAAAGCAAAAGGAAGATGTTATAATAAAAATAGCAATAAATATTCAAAGCTATGAAAGACATTTTTTATTTTAAGAATATTAATTAGCAATTCGAAAAAAAAACCTTTCAGAATACGGAAATAGAAGTGCCTGTAACTTTGGCTATTGTAGTCTAGAATCAAGAAGAATATGCAAGACAAGATGAATATTAACATTTTCCTAAAGGACACAAAATCCAGACAATCTTTAATGTGTTTCTTTAAAGAGGAAGGAAATATAAAAAAGTTATTTCCAATTATATTAAAAGTCCCCTACATATTATTGAGTGAATCTTTTAATAAATAGGCAGCAAGAGTATATTTTTGATTAAGATTTTTCTATTTGTTTCTTTTGAAATATTTAAAAATGCAAATGAAAGATTTTATCGCCATTTTTTTTTTTTATTTATTTTTCAATATTTTATTTCCTTTTATGCATTTTTTTTTTAAAATATAATTTAGTGAAATGGATAGCGCTCTGTTTTTTATATTTTGTTTTTTGTTATTTTTTATAATGTCACAATTCAGATTTCTTTTAATTTTTTATTAATTTTTTATTTTAAAAAAAAAGTTATTGTCCCTTTTTTCTAGATCTTCTCTTCTCTTTTATTTTTTTTTGTCTGTTTCGATTTTGTAGTTTTTTTGTTTTTTTTTTATTATTGTGCTGTATTTTATCGTATTTCACGCCTTCAGTTATATTTAATATTATTTTAAATTGCAATATCTCTGATTTTTCTCTGATTTTTTTATTATTCTTTTGTCGTCTATTTGCATTTTTAACTTCTTTTAAGAAAATAACAGTGTTGCAAAATAAAAAAAAAAAAAACGTAAAAGAAATAGAGCCTTAAAGTGAATTCAGTTGGACTTTGTTGGATATTTAATGTCAAAAAATAGTCCAACCATTTTTTGTTCCTTTTTTGTTGTTTTTATTATTAATTTTTTAGCCATTCTAAAATACAATCAGAAAATTTCCTTTTGGCCAAATTATATGAAAAAAAAAAATTTAAATAATCGCAAAGAAAATCTAGTAGAAAAAAAAAAAATAATCAAAAGCAGTTGCGCTAAAATCCAAAAAAAAAAAAAAAACGAACAAATTCAGAAGAGGAGACAAAGAAATAAAAAAAAAAAAATGAAATTTATCAGAAAGAAAGCCTACAAACAGATTTATACATTTAAATGATGATCATCAAAATTCTCTTATTTGCCGACATAAATTTTTCCATTTTCTTTTCTTGCATATATATATATATATATATATATATATATATATATATATATATGTATATGCAAGAAAATTTTTTTATAATTTCAAAATGTTGAAATAGCCTTTTTTTGATTTCTTCTAATAAATTTTCTTTTCATTTGTTGGATACAATCAGTATTATCATCATCATCATCAACATCAACATCATAGAGTTTCCTTTTAGCATATAAGATTCTAGTGTTATGATAAGAAATGCAATCCTTATACATAAATAATGAAATTCTATATAAATATATAAGTATATATTAAAAGAGTTGTATTTAAATAGTATTTCCTATATATACAAAATATTCTACTTGAGTTTAAAATTAAAAATAAAAAAAAAAAAAAAATAAATCTAAAGACAGAAATTATTATATTCCTTTCTTCCTTCTTTTTTTTTTTGCAAATGATTTTCTTTAGTGCTTTTTTTCTTATTTGTTTTTTTTTTTTATTTTCTATGCAATTATAAAAGTTCTATTTAAAAAAAAAAAAAAAAATTTATTAAGGAAAAGATAAAAAATAAAAAAAAAAAAAATAATCAGACTTTTGAGTCGAATATCAATTTTTTTTTCTTTAATCCTGTTTGAAAGAAACAAAGAAAATATTCATCAGGAAAAGACAATTTCAGTTGGATTTCAAAAATTTGATTGCATTTTAATTTATAAAAAAAAAGAGAACAGAAATCTGGAGTTGTTAGGATGAGAAAGAGGTAAATATAAATAACATTATATACAACTGTTTAAGAAATTTGAAATGCAATTGTTTAAGAATTAAAGAAAAAAATAAAATAATTGTAAAAATTTTTCATTAATAGTTGATTATTGCAAAAGATAATGGAGTTTGTATATGTAATGGTATCCTTTAGGCCTGTTACGTTGGGTTTTCTTTAAATCGTAAAAGTTATCTTGGGTTCTCTTTCATTTTTGGGTTACCTGATTGCTTACTTCTTATATTCTCTGGGAAACGATATAGGCAACTTATTATAAAATTATTAATTATGAATTATTATTTTGGTAAAATTTTATAGTTTTAAATATTTCTTTGTGTGTGACATTTTCTTAAATAGAATTAAGGTGAAATTGGAGTTTTTCAAATATTAAATTATTTTAATGTATTCCACCTTGCTATTTTTATACTTTGTCAGATGTTGGACTGAAATTTCTGAGTATATATTATTACATATATTACATTATCACCAATTTTCTAAGTAGGTATAACTAGATTAAAAGTTTGACAATATCAAGATTTTAAGTTATTCCGAATGTTATTTTTAATCAATTAAATTAATTACATTATAATGTGTTTTCGTATATTTAAAAAAGATCTTTTAATTAAATTTAAAAACATACATTTTTTTAATTTATATTATTATTAATTTAAAATATATTAATTCTTTAAACTTTACTTTTGTAAGTTCTTATTATTTACTTCCAAAATGAAATTCTTAAAAGAGTTTTCAAATACATTCTAATCCAATTAAAACCCACCTAAATAAAATAACATAATTTATCATAGTTTCAAACCTTTCATAAAAGCCAATCCTACAATTTCACCTGTTAATTCTTCATATACATATACTCATTCTTATAATTCCAATTTTTTCTTTGTATTCTTTTTTTTTATTTTCCTTTTAACCAATAAGACTTCTTACAAGAAAACAATGAACAATAACAACAACAAAAAAAATCTTTTAAGAAATCCACCACACCACAAATATTTTTCTCAACAATAATGTACTTATCTATCTATGACGTCACTATAATATTCTCAAGGAAGTCAAACGACCTTGCAATAAAAAAAAAAATACAAACAAATGTTCTCAATTCAAGACAATTCCCCTCATTTTCTTAATAAAGTAATAAGAATACAATACAATACAACACTAATTCAGTTAGTTACTATATTAAATATATGTGTAAGAAAGAGATGGCAATATAAAAACTTAAAAGAAATTATTTTCTTAATGTATAGTTTACAGTCTTTTCTGTTTGGTTGAAAAAAAAAACTTAAGGGGAATTCAGCAATATCAATTGTACGTAATATAATATGAGTATAATATATGTATATATAGTTTTTTAATTCTTTGGTGTGGTAAATTATTTTCTTGGAGTTCATTTTCTTAAAGGTAGGTTAGGTATAAGTTAAATTTCTTTGAATGTATTCAAGTCTTCAAGAGAATATAAAAAGAAATTATTTTGAAGTTTTATTGAATTATAATGTAATTCGGTTCGGAAACTTTTCAGCGAATACAGAAACGAATAGGAACCCGAAGAAAAACGTGTTAAAAATTAAGAAAATAAATAAGACGTTGTTTTGTTGGTATTCTTGTGGAAATATAAGAAAATTTTGTTTGAAATAGGTGGTAAAATTTTAAATTATGCATTTAATATTAATTTACAATTTTTTTTAAAATACATCTTTATTAAAGAATAATTTATTTTAATGAATTTATAATTTTTTTTTTAAAAATTATAAAAATACGATCGTCACAATTACAAAAATTAAAAATAAAAAAAAATTAATTTTTGATGATGCAAAAATTTTAATCAAGAACACGAGCCTATATGCCAAATGAAGAGGCAGCTGCACAACAAAAAAAAACTAAAAAAAAAAGATATAACTATGATGACACAAAGAAAATAAATTCTTTTTATAATGAAAAAAAAAAAAAAATAAAAGGGGAAGAATTTAATTGTAAAAGTAAAAAAAAAAAAATGTGGAAGAAGCTATAAACAAAATAAAACAGGAACAAGAAAATAATAATAAGAAAATATATTTATAAACTAATTTGGCGCTACTTTTACGTTCATTTTTGTTTGTTTTATTGTTTGCTTTGCATGCATGTATATATGTATGTATGTATGTAAGTAAGTATTTTGTTATAGACGTACGCCGTTTTAAACTTTGAACACCTTTCAACTCAATCGTGGTAGATTGGTTTTGTGTTTTTTTTTTTTCGTTTCTCTCTTATGAAGACAAGCTGACGACGAATACATACAAGCACTAATGTATATTAACAGGATTTTAAGTAGGGACCCTATTTTCGAAAAAAAATTTAAAAATTATATAGGTAGGTTTGTTTGTAAAAAGAAAGAGTGTTTTCTATAGTTGAACGGTTTAATGGTTTTGTACGAAGGTAAGTTAAAAAATTTTAAAGGACTTCAGGTAAAATTTATTTTGGGGAACACACTGATACTCCATTTTTATGAAAACAATGCGTTAGATTTATTAAAAACTCTTTTGAAGGATTTAATTAATAAAAACAGTTTTTGAATATAGTCATTTAATGAAGAATTGGGGTTTAGAGTAGAGTTTCGAGTAGAATTGGGGATAGTTTTAGTCCTACATTTTTAGGTCTTTGTAAAACCTTTATAGTTTATAAGACAAAATAGATTTAAATAGCGATCAAATGTCATGAGTAAGGCTAAGTTAGGGAATCTTTCAAATTCTGTACTAAAATTTATATACAAAAATTTTCTTGCAAGACGTTTCGATTTGGTAAACTTTTGATCCAACCTCAATTTCTAGGGTTAAATTTATATCGTCATTCAAGTTCGTTTACTTTTAATTTACTTCACTTTAATTTATTTTTCTTCTTATTGTTTTTTTTTTTTCAATTTTGTTTCTACTGGTATTGTAGATTGTTATGCTAACTTTTTTTTTATGTATCAGTATTCCTATATTCGACTTTTGATAACAATAAAGCAACATTAAGCAAAAAATTTCTACAGGATCATAGTAGGGTAACAGAACATCTGCTTCTTATGCAGATAAAATATATTAAAAAAAAAAACAAAAAAAAAAAAAAAAAATTGATCGAGAATGAAATATTTATGTTCAAATAAACAATAAAGATATTTGGTGTTGTATTAGTCTTTGAAAATGCAATCAACCCCTCATTTAAGGATTTTTAATTTTTTTTTTATTTTTGTTATTTTTTTTTTGTTTTGTTTTTTTTTTTGGAAAAGAAAAAGTGATCAAAATTGCTAATAACGAAGTAATATATTGAGAAGAGTATATAAGTATTATTTTTTAAGAGTTTTTAGGTTATAGGGAGGGTGAAAATTAAAAAGAGTGCCTGCTTATATGTAAAAATTTGGTGAATGATGGTTTATAATTCGCATACCTATATGAGGAATTGAAAATTCAGAATGTTTTGTTTATCCTTTTCTCATAAGTTTTGTTTTTTCTGATTATTTATGTACTCGTATATACTAATACAAATGATTCCCTAAAAATTTTCTTTGTTTGTCTTTTGATTTTTGTTGTTGTTTTTGTTTTTTTTTTTTTTTTAATTTGTATTAGTTAAATATATAAATTTTTATAAGGAAATGATTACTTTAAAAATTATTTTACTTTTAAAATTTTTGGTTTTTCAATTTTTTAATTATAGGGAAGAAAAAAATGTAAGAAATCTATATATACAAAAAAAAAAAATTGGTACAGCTACGCAAATCTAATGATAATAAGTTGGTTTTGATTGTATTGTGGAAAATATAGTTAAGTTCTTAAAATTGTTTGCAAAATATACGTTTGTGTTTTCAAAAATAAAATCAAAAGGGGCAAAATAAAAATATAAAATATTGTTAATTTTGCATTTTTAATTTTACGGCGAATTTAAGTCCTTCCTTTTACTTGTACAACTAAAAAGATTAAAAATTGATAGGAATAATATACGAATTAACCCATATGCTGAACAATGGTATCAAATATAAAATGGTTAAATTGTTAAGATATATGCATAGGAAATTAATAGGACACCTATTGCAGTTCCACTGAAGATCTCTACTTTAATTTCTTAAAAGGTGGAGGTGAAAAACACAAGTATGTTTATCGCTACAAATATAGACTAGTAATACCCTATATTGGCTTAGAACTAAATATATATAACACAGTTTTTTGCCTAATAATTTATAATTAGAGAACTCTTATGTTTTGCCGAACTTAATTAAAAGAAAGTTTCGGTATAGAAATTTGTTAGTTGAAAAATCTGTCTAAAAGATTGTACAATATACTGAATGCTAATGTCTGTAATGCTAGCTTCTATCTTTTCTGTATAATAACTTAAAAATCGGGATTAAAAGCTTGTTATCAGTTAAAATCTATAGTTGAAAAGAATTTGTATTTAATTTTTTTTTTAAATTATTTGTTAATCGAAAATAATAACATTGGGACCGGATTACAATAACCATTTATTACTAATTAAATAGCCAGTTAATATTTTTTTTTAAAAGTAAGTGCATTTTACTAATCCACAATTGTAAATTGTTGGCACAAAACAAATGATTTATCATTTGAATTGTGATAAATGTTTGGTGCAACAGGACTATTGTAATTTTGGAAATACTACTATATATTTTGCTAAAGTTATTAAAAAAATTTTCCTTTTAAAAAATTTATTTTGAAGTAAAAATTCTTGTTCAAGCCAAACGGTGTCCTACTCAATAAGATTCATATAAATTATGTAAAAGCTGCACACTGAGTGATAAGTCCTACCAAATGAGATTGTACCATTTCTTTTAATTTGACTAAAACTCGGAAAAATATATCTATTTATTTTGAGAGTTTGTTGAATTGACTAATAAGTAATTAATTCAACTAAAAACTAAGTATTTAATATTTAAAAAAAAAGTTTTGGAAAAAACTTAACTTTATAAATAACTTATTTCTTCTTTCAAACTATAATGTAATTAATTGCATGAGTTCCAATTTGAATTTTTGAATAATTTACTTTCTGGTTGGACCTTTTAATACAAATGACTTGACACTTAATTGTTTTTTCTTCGTTATATTTCAATTGTTTTTTGTCCTTAATTTTTGGTCCTTTATTTTTTTTTTTTTCAAAATTAGCATGAAATATTTTGAAAAAACAAAAATAATTATTTTATAAGAATTGAAAAAAAATCTTCGAATTCCTTGCAACCTTTTTTTTGTGTTTGCTCAAAGTCTAAAGAAGTTTTTTGAAAGGCAAAATTTATGGAGTGATAAGAAAAGTAAAATAGATTTTCCAATTTCTCAATTTATTTATTTTATAAAAATCGTCTTTTAAAATCAACAAGTGGTTTCTTTTATTTCTTTAGGGTGTGAACTCTTAGTAAATAACAATAAAAACAACAAAAAAAACGATGACTATAAGAAAAAAAAGAAGAAAATTAAAAAGAAAAGGAAGAAAATCAAAAAGAAAACCCAAAAGTATGAAAAAAAAACAACAACAAGTTCAGATTTTCTTAAGGATTTGAGAAAATCTTTTGGAAATCTTTAGAAAAATCGAAAATTAAGTGAAAAATCGTTTTGTTTATTGTTAGAAAACACTTGCAAGGATTTGATCCTGTCTAATTTTGTAGAATGAAGAGCAAAAAAAAAGGTCTAGATTTTTTTGTGTGTCATTTTGGATGGTTTCTAGTAAAAAAGAAAAAAACAAAAGGGGTTCCAGTTTCAATAAAATAAAAAAAAAATAAACAAATGTTTCTTTAAATTGAAATTGGTTTAATAATGGTAAATAATTTGTGGGGTCATAAAATCACATTTTCTGGGGTAACAGTTTTTTTTTTCAATATTCGAATTAAATTTTACAAGGAATAAAATGATAACCACTTGTTGAAATTTAGTCTCATTTGACTCAGTTTACATTTCTCATACCATATTTTATGAATTGTGTTGATATTTTGTTTGTAATTTGTATTTATTAAATACAGATAATTCATTCTTGGCACACCCGTCGAATTATATCCTAAAAAACTAACAAAAAAAATTAAGCAATTGTATTTGATTTTAATAATTTCGAAAAGGGGTGGTATTGGTGAACCGATACATGTTTCATGTTAATTGTTATTTGGTATTTGCTTTGGTTAAAATTATGCGTTTTTTATATTGTATATTAATATAAGAGTGGTGTTTGATTAGAAATTAAATAAATATGAGTCTGTTCAAATTAAAAAAAAACTATTATAAAGATATTGTATTGTATTCAGATAGTGTAGTTCTGAATAATATTTTTGCATTTGTAACACTCTATTGAATTTGTATTTGTTTAAAGTGTTCGTGTATATTCGTTGTGATACGACTAATGTTTTCTAAAATTTTTAAATTTATCATGGAATGTAAAACCAACTTAATGTTCCTAATGCTTTCTATGAGAGCAGGAAATAACATTTATTTAAATATTTAAATGTATATTGATTTCATTTAAAACTAAAAATCAATAAATCTCAAAATTGCCTTTATTTCAATTTAATTGTATATATTATATGTATTTATGAAAGTTCCCTTTTATTTCTTTTTAATAGTTTTCTTGACTTGTTTAATATTTTTGTCGCATTCTACACTAAAAGTAATCATAAAATTTTTATATTTTAAAATTTATCATATTCCATATAGTTCATTACAGATTTCTTCTTCTGGAAAAATAATTTTCCCCCTAATCAGTAGATTGGAACAGAACTATTCTTATAACAGGTAGAAAACTCCCTAACTTCCGTTTCCTTTATTACTTCCCGTTTACACATAATCACACCTATATATTTATTTAATATGTATTATATTATATACTATGCAACCAGTGCTACAACCCATTTCCTATATATAAAATAATATTTTCTTAATAAATAAATCATATTGTATCAGAATTTTAACATTTTATTATAAATTCTAATGGTCATAGGTCAATTAAATAATTTATTATCTTAAATTTTATTAAAAAAAAATTCTTTTACTGTTAAAAATCAATCCATAAGATAAATTTCTCTTTAGAAATTCTTTGGTGATAAATTTAATTTTAGTTTTTCCTTTAGTTTTTTTTTTCTTAAAAACTTTTTAGGGTCTTGTGTTTTTTGGGTTTTGTAAAGTCTGAAGACATTGATGTTTATGTATAGAGAATAAGAAGAAATATATATATATATATATATATATATATATATCTAAATATATATATATAGTGTTAAAAATAACTTAACTTTAAATTAGCTTTTATTGTCCCTTGAGAAATAAAAAAAAAAAAATAAAAAATTTGGAAACTATTCGAAATTCCAACGAAAGAAATTTCTTAAAATATTTTTTCTTTTTTTGGGTGGTAAAAAATTTTGTTTTTGTAAGGAAGATGAGAAAAAAAATTAAGAATTTTTATGCTTGATTTAAAACTTTAATAGTTTTTCAAATAGTTTTAGAAAATTGATTAATAACCACATTACAATCTATAAGATAAAGATAAAGAAAAAATGGAATGAAATTTAAATTGTATAGAAGATGTTAAACCACTATACAAGTCATTATTTTTATAAATTCTTTGCAAAAGTCTAGGATGAAAAACATTTTCTTAAAATATTTTTAAAAATTTTATTGTGGAAAAATAGGTCATGAATAATTTTTAATTAAATTTTCATTATTTATTTGTAGGTATTGATTTATAAAGAATTGTAGGTTTAAATTAATTTTTATTGATTAACAAGAATAATGGTGCTGGAGTTTCGACTTTTTAATTCAGAAATTTAAGTAGAAGTCTAGTTTTCTGAAAAATCAAATTATTTAAGAATTTTATTCAAAGGGGTTTTAAGTGGTGGAAATTATTTCGCTTCTAAAAAGGTTATGAAAGTTTCAGATTTCTGTACAACTCGCGTTCTTTCATTGTAAAAGATACACTTTTTAAATGCAGCTGATAAACTTGAAATTGTAGGTTTCTAAAATAAATGGTAAGTGGAAGCCGTGCATTAATAACCACAAATTTAAATTAAAAGATTTTTAAAAATGCTTAATTCAATATTTGTCAAAAAAAAGTACATATTTTTTTATATTTTGATAATTTTTAAGTTCCGTTAATAATTTTCAATTTTATCTAAAAGATTTCCAAATTCGCTTTATAATCTGAAACAATCAAAGCTATATTCGATGAATATTATTATTATTTTTTCTAGACCATCATTATCTTTTTTAAAAAAAAAACCAAAATACCACCTCCCACTATTTCTGTTTTATAATTTTTTCCTGTTTTTAGTTTTTTTTTTAGTTTTTAATTTGAGGTCCAGATTAAAACCATTAAAGAAAAATTAATCTATAATAAGAGAAAATAATGATTATATTTTTAGTATATTCATTAAACCATGAATTATACATTAAAATAAAAAAGAAAAAAAAAAACTATAGATTGTTATTTTCTTTTCGCCTAAATCTGCTTCAATAAATCGCGTTTTTTAAATTTAAGTATTATAAAAAAAAAACAAAATATTAAAAAAAAGAATCTAATAGATACATTCAAATTAAAAAAAAAATATTATAATGTATGAATATTTCCATTTTATATCTCTGTCAATTACATCAACAACCACAACAACAAAATCATTACACGGATCAGACATAGAATAATGTTAAAAAGATATTTTTCTAAATATTTATTTAAACTTAATTTAATTTTTATTCGTGGTATTGTTCGAACTTTATTATTTAAATCATACATGTATTAAAATCACCTGAGTTCTTAATGATAACCCCTTTGAAATAAATATATATAAAAAAAAAAATACTTCCTCATTTCCGGTCCACATAAAAATAACTTTTAGATTTAAGTTTCTATTTAAGTATCTATAGATGAATATATGTATATTAGATGGGCTTTGTATATTCATCATATTGTTGTTGTTGTGATCTACAACTAAAAAAAAAAAAAATCACTTGCCAAATCAATAATTTTTCTCTGGTTTTATTCATTGTTTCAAATTCTAAAGTACCCTATTTGAAAAGGCATAAGAACATAATAAAGTTTTTTCCCCCATTTTTTTTTTAACTGTATAACAATTTTTTTTTTATTTTAAATATATTCTGTAAATTCTTATAAAAAAATAATATTTTTTTTTTGACCGCCTTACTGCCTGTTGTTTTTGTTGTTTTTACTGTTGCTAAACAATAAGTTCAAACAGAATTTGTTTCAATAATAGTGTGATCGTACAATATAGGTATGTGAATGTATGATGATTGATAATGATTGTATAATCATAATATTCGTGATAATTTAAATTAGTAAGAATTAAGGTAGAAATTTTAGTTTCCATGTAATTGGTGTTTTTTTGAAATGGAAATTAAAGGAACCTACCTAATCATTTTGATTTCTAATATTAAAATTAATTAGGACATATCTTTACTACAATTAAGAATTTATAATAATGTAAAAATTATATACAATTATATCTGACTTATAGCTCAGTGGTTAAAGTGTTGGTTTTTCATTAGAAAATTCTCAGGTTCAAACCCTGGTCGTTTATAGTTTAATAAGAAGTCCAAATGCAAAATAGGCAAAGGACTGTTATAATATCATGTAATATTTACTATTGTCTGGTACTACAAATAAATAAATAAATAAAATTATTATCAATTTTTATTATGGCTTGTGTAAGCTACATTTAACATAAAACAAACACCGATATGTGTAAGCAACATCTAATCAAATTAAAAATATGTCATATTTTTTCATTTTATCATTCTATTCTTTGGATTGGAGTGATATGTCATTCTATTCTTCTATCAAGTATTTTTGAAAATTTTTACAATTAATCAATGTTTTAAAATTAAATTTAGGTAAAGAATGTGCCGAAATAAAAAAACTTGAAAAAATTCAACAGCCACTTTCTTAAATTTTAAGACACCTGTTTATATTTAAGAAAAACTGTTAACACACGTTACAATATGGGAGGTTTATATTATTCTTCAAAAAAATTGCAGGTATTTGAGTTACAGGTCTTTGAAAATAGTAAATTTTTAATTTTTGGTAAGCACACGAATTGACGGACGGATAGAGTGGCTTTAAATTGATTTATATATAATTTTTTTTCCAAAAATTTTTTAAAATGTGTTAATAAGCTAATATTTCTCTTAAAAATTTTATTTAAATTCCAATTGTTACATTTATGAATTATGAAAAAAAAATACAGGCAATTTCCTTGCTTTTGGTTAAAGGGTCCTAAAAGGAAGAAAGGCTTTTTAACAAAAAGAAACTTACAATTCTCGTGTGTTATATTTTTGTTATTTCAAATCCTTCCTATAAATATATAAGTACATTATACAATCCTATGAATATTAATATTTTCTTTTAAAATTTAAAATAACTTGACATTTTTGTTTTTCATTTAATTTATTTTCTCTTTAATAAAGCATATAACAAAAAAAAAATAAAACTAAAAAAAAAAAAGAATTAAAACAAAAAAAAAACAGATAACTATACTTTCGTAATTTATTTTATTTGCTTTTATTTTCCACAGAACAAAACAAAAAAAAAAAAAAAAAAAAATTAAATACAAATATGTCTCGCTCGAATAAATCGCTGCTACACCCAAAAACTTTTTAAAATTTTAAAATCTCTAGTATTAAATCTAGTACGTAAAAAAATCTACAGATTTTAGTGATTCTAAAGTGGTGCAATTTAGAAAATTAGTGTTTTTTAAGTTATGGAATTGCGTCTAATAAATGGACACTTATGTAACTGTATATACATTCATGTATACATATATATATATATATATATATATATATATAACATGAAAATAATTGTAGATTATTATATTTATTTATTTATATTTGGTATGTGCTTAATTCACTTAAATTAGAACAATATTTACAAGTTGTCCAAATTGTTTCTATATTATATTTATATAGCATGTATTTAGTAATAATTTTACTGAATTATTTGACGAATTTATGAAACTATAATCATTAATTTGGGTTTAGGGGCTTTGGTTTGGTAGTATGTAAGCATATTTGGATTTTTAACCGAGAGAATGCGGGTTTGATTTACGTACAGGTATTAAATATTCAATTACAAAAAAATTTATTGAAAAATAATTTTTCTTTACAAAATCTCCTTGGTGACCAAATATTATTTAAAATATACAATATGAATAAATAAATAATATTACTTATAAATTAATAGAAAGTATTAATAGTCGAATGCTTATTTGTTTTTAAGGTTTAGGTGATACAAATTCACATGCCATCCTTAATATAAAACAACAACAACAACAACAACAACAATATTGATATAAAATGGTTTCTTTAACAAATTTGTTTCATACACCTTCGGTAATTTTTCAGTTATTTGTAGTCATCAATCAGTCAAGGTTTTATCCATACAATTAGGACTATATATATATTTATTAAATCCAAATATTTTCCAACAACATTTTGTAATTTCAGTTTGTTACAAAAATTTATGAAACAATTTTACACAGGATCAACAGTTCGTATATAATTTGTAAAAATTCTATACACTTTGGTTGCCGGAATCCAAAAATTTTAATTTTTTCTTCTAATACTTTTAAATGTTACACAACTGTAACACCTTGTAATTGTAAATAACTTATGAAACAAAATTTTATAAAAAAGAAACTATGTACGATTTCTCTATTTTTTTTTTTTTTTTATAAATTTGTTTTTTATTTTTATTTTGTGTAATCTTTGGACAGTGGTTCCGGTTTTTTGTCTCCAACTTCCTTTTTTCATTTACCATACAGCTTTTGCCAACTACTTAATTGAGTTTTAAGTACAGTGAAAAACAACAAAAACAAAAACAAAAAATACAAATTAAAAAAAAAGATAAAAAATTTTGCGGAAAGAAAAAAAAAACTTTATAATATTTTATTAGTATTTTGTTGTTGGGTTTTTTTTTTTATAATTGTTGTTGTTATTGTTGTTGGTGTTGTTGTTGTTGTTTAGGAATTAGGTACCACCAATGTTACGAATTACGATTTATTGAAAGTTAAAAGTAAAAAAAACACAACAACAACAACATTCATTTTTTTTCTCAGAATTAAAAGTTTTTTTTTTCTTTGGGTTTGTATTGTAATTTTTGTATACTTATGTGATTCGTGCTCAATTGCTTTCGGGAAATTACATTTTTTTTTTTTTTAACTTGTTCTCGCGATTTTATTTTTGTTTTGCTGGTTTTTTTCTGGTTTTTCTTTTTTTTTTTAAACGACATCGTGATTATATTATGTTATATACACCCAAATACCTATATCTATTGTCCACTATAGTTTAGAATTGAGGCAACAATCAGAATATCTGAAATCATTGGTATAGGTAGACCCACCTACAATTAATATATAAGTATATATTTATATATATATTTTTTTTAAATTGACTCGTGTTTTGTGTTCAGTGAATTGCAATGAAGTGAAGCGTGCAATATAAGATTACGAAAGATTTTTTCCGTTCTAAAAAAAAAATAAATAAAAAAAAATAAAAAAAAAAAAAACAAAAAAAAGAAATAAACATAAAATGAATGGGATTTTGAGGTGGATATTTCTTTGTTAACATTTTTTAGTTTAATTCTATTAAGCGGGGGGGGCGACAAACTTTTTGAAACTAATGTCACTCACTGTATATATATAGCGTTGTCATAATTTATTTACCAATACATTTGAAAGAAAGTTGAAAAAAAATATGAAGAAAAAAACTTTTGAAAAAAAAAAAATAATAAAAAAAAACATAAAAGTAAAGAATAAAGTGCAGCGAAATTTTATTTTCTATAATAAATTTGTTGTTGTTGTTTTTGCTTTTGTTTTGTTGTGTTCTTGATTGTATCGGTCAACAAAAGCTTTTCTTTTGCTTTTAAATTTTTTTTTTTTTGTTTTTTTTTTTTATAAGCGTTTTTTTTTAGAGAGAAAAAAAAATTTCCCTATATACTGAATACCGATATTGAAATAATAAAATAATAAAATAATGTTTACGTGTATGTGACTTTATAGAGTGAGAGAAAAATCGCGTAAGAAAATTTTCGTTTTTTTTTGTATAGATTTTTCTAATAATTTTTTTTTTGTTGTGTTTTTTATTTTTTTTTTTTTATTTTGTATTTAAGTGATTGTTTTTGTTTGTGTAAATTGTTTTTTGTGTATTTGTTGTTGTTGTTTTGGTTTTTTTTTTGTTCTGGATTCTTCCAATACAACTTACCTGGAGAATATAGAAAAAAGCGATTTCGTGGGTTTTAATTTTTTTTATTGTTTTTAATTCATTTAAGGGGAGAATATGGAGATTTTCTATTTATATATATATGTATATATATATATATATTTATATATAAAAGATTCTTATATTTGGGTATTATAGTTTTTGTTTTGTTTCTATAATTTAACTAAAACATCAATTTTATTTATAAGCTGTTGTGTATATATATTTAGTATATATATATATACATATAATTTTTTGATGAAATCAAAGATGATCATTGGTTAATCCGGTGTTATGGTTCAAATAATTTTCTTTTTTTTTATTTATTCTCAGAAATATTTTTTTTTTTTATATATTTTGAATAATTTGATTTTTGTTGTTGTTTTTGGTGTGATATTAGTGAGAGATTTAATAAGAAGAAGGCGGACTTATTTTTATTATTAGTTTTAATTTTGTTTTTGGTTTTTTTGTTGAATTTTAAATCGAAAAACATAACAAAATCAAAAAAAAAATTTAATAAATAAATAAATAAATAAGTGAAACTTTAATTCAATATTGTAAAGAATAAAAAAGAAATCTGTTTTCCAAAGAAAATCTTTTTGTGGGTGATTTTATGAATTATGGTGGTGGGTTAAAAATTGAATTCTTTTAAAAATGGTTCCATTTTTGTTTTTTTTTTTATTTCTATTAAAATAAATTTTGAAGCGAAAATTTATAATTAAAATTTTGCAATTTCTTCTTCAAGTTTTATTAATTGTTCCCCTAAATACCATCAGAAGAAGAAAACAAAGCAATCGGAATACATACATATATATATATATATATATATAGAAAAATAAAAGCATCTAATTTTTTTTTGTGTATTATTTAATTAATTGGTAGTTTTTTATATTAATTATAGAATAAAAATGGAGCAAGATTTTAATAATTTGCAATAAAATAGGAAAAAAAAAAAAAATAGTAAAATAAGAGTAGGTTTTTTTAAAAAAAAAAATATTTATGAGTTGTTCTTTAGAAAAAGAAATTAATTTTAAAAATTATTAATTGAATGACCAATTAAGCAATAAATGTTAATAATAAATGAAATTGGTGGTTATATACTTACTTACGTATTTTTAAAAGCATTTCCTAATATTATAAATAATTAAAATAAATATATATGTATTATTTTAATTAGAAGCCAATTTATTTTAATTTGAATATTTTTAAAAATGGAGTAGTTTTTGTTAGAATTTGAAATTTTGTTTTTTTGAGTTACTATTATGATTTTAGAAAAATAGAGTTTTCAAGTACCTAGC
Source organism: Dolichopus griseipennis (assembly GCA_963082915.1). Classification (NCBI taxonomy): domain Eukaryota; kingdom Metazoa; phylum Arthropoda; class Insecta; order Diptera; family Dolichopodidae; genus Dolichopus; species Dolichopus griseipennis. The sequence goes on from OY720442.1 coordinate 1,821,615, forward strand.
TATGTATTTCTTTTTTTTATTAGGTATTTAAATGTCTTATGTATATAATTTGAATGCAATAGGTAATTAAATATAAATATTAATCTACCACATATTTATTTATCTGTGCGTTAAAATATTTTAGAATTGTTTTTATTAAAAACACGGATAATATAAAAAATTTATTTGTTTTAAGTGTAAAAGTGTAAAATTTTAATTCATTTCAATAGAGAACGGAAAATATAGTTAGAAAGAAGCCTTCTTATATTTGATGTTTCATTCGTTTCCTGAAATCATTGCTATTATAAACGTATTTGAACCAAAAAAAAACCTTGACCATCTATTTATTAATTAGTCTTTCATTTTAAAAATTGTACCTTTGAGCCTTATTTTGAAAATTCTTTTGTAAATTTGTATTTATTTATTTATTCACATATTAGGCATTGCAATGAACTACGCAATATTGGTAAATCCCTCGGCTGCCAAGGCCATTTTGGGCTGATTCTAATTTATCTTCAATTTTAAATTTGTATCTTTAAACTATTTTTATAATTATCTTAATTAATCAAAAGGCTTATTTAAAGTTATATTACCTATTTTCTAAATTACAATTTTGAGACTACTTTTTTGATTTCTTAACTCATCTATATGTGTACTATTTAATTTAAATGTGAATTTTTAATTAAAATTGAATTAAAGTTCCAAACTTAGTGTTGTTGAAACAATTGAATATAATTTAATAAATTAGGAAATGTTAAACTGTTTTTTAATTTTTTTTTATGAAATTAATAATTTTTTGGACAGTTTAATATAATTAAATTAAATTAATTATTTTAACAATATTTAAGCTTTAACCATTTTTATTAAAAATCAAGATTATTTAATTTTACATTTTACATATTCAAACTATTTTTCAAATTAATTTTAAAAAAAGTTAAGTTTAAGAAAAGTGAAGAAAAGACAATATTGAACATTCTAAAATAAATTTTGTATTAAAATATTCTTACAAAAGCGATAGTGTTAATAGCGACATCTTTCGAAATATTTAAGAAACACTTTATTCTTATTTGAAATAAAAATCTAATTGGCCAAACATTTAAATATCATTTCGAATAAGTTCATAAAAGAAAAAAGCATTTATTTATTTCGAAAAATTACAGTTAATTATTTTAAAAATATTATTACTAAATTTTAAAATTTTAACTAAATTTTTTAAAATTAATATATTTTAATATATAACAGTAAATAATATGACTTACCTAAAAGTTTTTCAAGCAATTATTCTTAATATTTATTTTTCTTTTTTTTTTTTTAATTTTTGCAAACATCGATGTTACATAACCTGTAAACAAATAGAAATACTAATTAGAATCTTTAAAATTATCAAAAACCAAATTAATCTAATTTTAGATATTTTTAAATAATTAAGTCAATTTTATAGCAAATAATTCTGAGAATTGAGTAATTTATACAATATTGGGGGCGTAAAGTCTAAAAGATTATATTTAGGATTTAACCAAGTTTTTTTTATTAAAATAGTTTTGTAAGTTATCATTAAAAAATTATAAAAATAATATTTTTAAGTCGTATCTGTTATTCCTAAAGAAAAACGCCCTAAAAATAAGACAGTGTATGATAATTACACGATGTTCTTTCGACGGTTTTAACGTCATTTTAAGTTCTGTTCAAATATTGAATCATCAAAATTATAATTCAAAAATATTGTTTTTAATTGTTGGGTTTTTTTAAAGATAAAGAGTTATCAAAATTTTTTTTCTGAATTGGAATTTTATTTTGTCAGAAATAGAATTTATTTCAATAGTGATTGAAATTCCTACAATTAAATCTATAAACACTGTATTTTTTATCACTTATAAAATTTAAAATTTTGTAATAATTTATAATAGAATGCAGAGTCCACATTGTTTCACTCCAATCTAATTAGAATCTATTTAAAATAATCAAATTTTGAAGTCCTAGTAAACATAAACATAAATTCTATTTAGAAATTTTTCCGAAGTTAATATTTTCTTATTTTCGAATTTATAGTTTGTTTTAAAAAACTTTAAATATACTTTTTTTTCAATATCTAATATTTCACATTTAAAATGAGTAAGAAATTTAAATGAAAGAATAAATTAATAAAATATATTAATAAATAAATAAATAAATTAAAAATTATATTAAATAAAATTATTATTCAAAATAAAAAAATTATTCAAAATAATCAAATTTAAATAATTAATATTATGGTAATAGTTTTAACTAATTTTATTTTAAGGTAATGAAAACTTTATTTAATTAATTTGGTTTTTGGACATTGGGTTTATCGGTGCAAAATTGTTGTAATAAACTTTATATTTTTAACTTCAATACTATAATTTAAATAATCTATTGCTTTTATTTAAAATAATTTTTTTTTTGAAGAAGAAATCGAAAAAATTTAATTTTTATATACAAATTAAAAATTTATTATGTCTAATTTATTAAAACCTAGATTAGATATAAATATTTTTTTTAATAAACAGGTGAATATTTTTTTAGTACTAAATAATAATAACTTTTCTTTAACTTTCAGACATATTTTAAAATTTCGAAACTACTAAAACTATTTCGAAAACTGCAAACTTTTTTATTTTAAAATTTTTGTTGAAATTTAAAATCTAAGAAAAATGACTATATTAATAGTCACTTTTAATTCAAATACAAATTAAAATTGAAATTAAATTTAAATATATCTATCTTCAGTATTAGAAATTAATCGTTTCTATTATAAATTTTTCAAAACTAAATATTTATTTTGAAACATTTGTACAAATTGACTAAAATTAAAGCGTTAATGTTTTTAGTTTCAAAAATGCGGATTAAATAAATTTCCTATAAATTTTAAACTACTTATTAAATAACTATTGTTCAATTTAGCTCTCTAAAACCAAAACTAAGCTTAATAACTATTAAAAATTATGGTATTCACGTAGTCAAATATTTTAGAGAAAACTTATTCCATGTGGTTCTGTCAATATATTCCTTTAAAATTCAATAATTAAAAATTGAATATTATATACACTTTATTATAAAAACATTATATATTCATTTTTACTTAAAAATAATTACTTATTATATTATTTTTTATAATAAATTAATTATTAATTATATTTGTATTTAATCAAAATTTAAAATTCACAATAGAAAAAAAATTTTAAAACATTTATAAATCAATATACCAAACTAAGATACTCCGTTTTCAGTTATATTTTTTAATTTCAGTATTTTAAATTATTATTATTAAATATTTTATTAATTTATTAAAACAACATTGAACACTATAAATATGTTTTTATTTAAAAGATTAATATTATTTTTCTTCAATATTCAAAGTATTTTTTTTAATTATTTTTTAACTAATTTTGTTTATATTTTATTCAAAATTATTTTTGAATTTTTAAAGTTAATCAATTTTTCATTTTAATTATAAATTTAATATTTTTTTTCTTAATAATTTTTATTCCAAAATTTTTTTAAAGTTTTTATTTAAACACAGACTTAATTATTTTAATAAATTCCAAAAGATTATTTAAGTAGAAATTAATTTTTAATATCATATATTTTTTATTTATAAAGTTGAATAGTTTTTAAATTTCGAATATTTTATTTTTAAATTAAATCAAAATTTATTTATATAAAATTAAATATTTTTTTTATTTTCACTGTAATATTAATTTTAATATCCAGAAAGTTTTTCTATATTTTAAATAATTTTAAATTAATTTTAATTAAAGTGTTTTAAAGAATTTTTTTTTAAATATAACTGTTGTAATCCATTTTAAATAATTGATTAATTTTTGTATATAACTTTTTATTTAATTTTTTTATTTTTTTTATTTTTAAGAACTGACTTTAAAAATTTTTCAAAATTTTTAAAAAATATTATATTTTAATAATGTTCTATTTAAGTGTCATGTAACTGCTTTAGTTTTAATAAATAACAAAATATTAAAAATAAAAAATAATAATTTATTTTTTTTTTTAATTTTTTACTCGAGATGAATTTAGTTTGGTTGATCTTAAAGGAATGTCCCAAAACTAAGAAGATTCAACTTCTTTTATACTACAAGTGCTTTTCTAATATAAATATTTTGAGAAGAAGAAGAAGAAGATGAAGATGAAATAATCTTAAAGGTGCAGAAGATAGTATGTTGTATCACAATGATAATAAATGATGATGATTAAAATATTGATGTTGATTATTATAATAATAGTGATAGTTTTCTACTATCGTCATGTTATTTTTCTATTGAATTTTTTATTTGCTGTTTTTTTTTATATATATATATATATATATAATATATATAAATAAAGTTTTATTAAAATATATATAGAAAGAATTTAGAATAAAATGTAAAGAAAATTTTATATAAAAAAAAATTATAAAATAATATTCTCTTCTATTTCTATACTATTCTTCTTCTTCTTTTCTGGCACTTGTTTTTGTTCTTCTTTTAATTTTTCTACATCTATTCCGATTTGTTGTTTCTTCTTCCTCTTCTTTAACTTCTATTACCACTACTACTTTTGTTACTCCCTCCACCGCTATTAGCGCCACAACGAATAACTTATATATTTATATATGTATATTATATTCATCTATTCTAACTTTACATTTTGAAATAATATATATATAGAGTAACATTTTATGTAAAATTTCTTCTCAAGAATTTTCATGAAAAAAAAAAAAATTTCCAAAAGTAAAAGAAAAACGAAACCAACCGTTCGCTAACACTATCAAGACTAGTAAGAAGTCCTACGTAAGATAGAATTTTCTTTAGTCCTTTTTTTTTGTTTTTGTTTTTTATATTTTATTTTCGCTTATTTTCATTATTTTCCCTTTTTTATATTTTAATATTATATAAAATATACCATATATATATATATTAATATATATATGCAATCAACGAACACAACTGTATAAGAGAATTCAATGTTGTAAATAAGTTTAAAGAAATTGGCGAATCTGAATTCTAAAACATAAGTAAAAGAAGAGCGTGTTATATAGAAAAAAGTCAAAGAAAACCCTCGCTATATCTCGCAACTTTTCAATTCGTATACTTTGTATTTTATTTGTTTTTTGTTTTTATTTTTTTTTTTCTCAAATTATTTTCTTTAGTTTTTTTTTCTATTCTAAAACTAGAAGAAATTTTTTAAGTTTTTATTCTTTATATTGTTAATATTAATGTATATGATACAATTTTTTTTAAGTATATATATATAATATGTATATATATGTAATAGTTTAGGAATTGTTATTTCACGAACCGCAAAACTGTTCTCTTAGCAAAATATATATAAATTTTCTTTTTGTCTATTTTATTTTTATATTTATTTTCCAACAGTTTTTCCTCAGATTTTCTTATACCATTCCCCATACAAAATTCGTCCTTTTAAGTACAACAATAATTTGTAAATAGAAAAATATGAAGAAATATTTGTTTTTAAAATAAAATAATTAATATTCATAATATAAACAAACCAAACATGTAGTTGTATTTACATATTCTAATATTTAGTGTACAGATGGTATAAAATACATATTTTGATGGTCTTACTGATAGAATTCGTCAAGTCAGACTGAATTTTATAATTATATTTAATTATTTTATAATCTCCATATTCATTAAGATATAAATGTATATATTAAGCGTAATATATAATATTATAATTTTAAATATACCAAGAATTAAACCCCCCTCAAAAGAAAAATTCGCATACAATATTAAGAAGAAAGGATATTTTTAAGGACAAACTAATAGTACAATTTAGTATTGAAATCTCTTAAGAAAAAGAAGGGGCAGGCGAAAAATATCCTTTTTTCTGATTCTTTATTAAAATATATTATAAATTATATATATATATATATCTATATGACAGTTATTTAGATATTTATATATTTATAAAAAATAAATATTTTAAACAAAAAAAAAAGAAGCAAAATACTAAAAATGTTGCAAGAAAAATAGGAAAAGTATAAAATGATGAAAAGAAAATGAGCACAGTAAATTATGAGAGTAAAGAAAAGAAAATGAAGTCAAATGAGTATAGAGTATATTCAAAAAAATAATAAGAAAATATTTAAAGGTACATATATATATAAAATAAATGTTCCTCTTATTTTTTACAATATTAAAATTTGATACTAAGAAATTATTTTGAATACTAGTAACTAGTAGCACCGACTAAGTTTATGAATTTAATTTTTTTTAATTACTTTGGCACCAAAAATATATTGACTAAATGATAATGAAAATTTTTGAATTCTAATTTTTAAAACGGTATAATAAATAAATATAATAATTATAATGCAATATATTTTACTTAATAAATTTAATTTTAATATTTTAGATTTCCACATGTAACAAATAAAAAGTTAAAAAAATTTTAAATTCTTAAAATTCAATATAATTTAAAATTTTGAATTTTTTTAAATAAAATTTTAAGAAATTATAAATTTTAAATAATTAATAACCCACACACATTTTTTTCAATTCACCGTTTATATAGAAACAAACTATACCGTTAGAATGTTATTTGAATACGTAACTTCAACGACTATTTTCAAAAATTCTAAATAGAATTTATAAAAATAAAAACAAATCCTTAATAACTCCGAAAAAAAGAATTTTTAACCTACACATTAACACAAAAAATCAAAACAACTCTTCCAAGAGAATATTCAAATATTCGTCTTTTCAAATATCCTTTTTCTTCATTTTTCCTTTTCTAAAATTTTCTAATGGTGAAAAGACTCAGAAAAAAAATAAATAAAATAATTTTTCTCAGTAAATAACAAAAACAAAAAAAAAAAAAAATTATAAAATAAATAAAATAAGATACAGTTAGATACACGCAAAATAACTTAAAAAAAAAATTACTTATAAAAAAAAAAACCAAAAAAAGCCAAAGGTAAATAAGAGACAATAAAAAAATTGAATAATTCTGAGAAAAAGTAAAACCCTTTTTATTTATTTTGTTTTTTTTTTTATTTCTATTACTGAGAATACAATTACACACACACATATATATATATATACTATATATGCTTTGTAAGCTTAGGAGAGAAGATATATTTTATTCATCATCACAATAAAAACAACAACAACAACAAATCAAAAGAAATTGAAAAAAGGATTAAGATATACTCGTTAGAGAATGCATACAAATAAACGTTAAAGGCAAGAAGGAAAAAATAAAAATAAAAATCCTTTTTAGAATTATTATCTCTAGTAAATCACCCTAAATACATCAACATATTACATGGGCTATATATATATATTTATATAATGAGGGAAAATATATAGAAATTATACAATATCTTTTACTTTAATATTTTTATTTTGTTTTTATTTTCTTATTTTTTTTTTTTTGTATTTATTATAATTATATTTGTGTGTGTGTGTGATTTGTTGATTTTAAGAAAAGGTAAACATTTTTCTCTTCAAATTTTAAATTGAATTATAAAGTATAATATTTAATATGAGTAAATAAATATATAACATATATGTATATAAAGGATTTGTTAAAAATTGTATATATATATTTATATTATAATATAACAAATAATACACAATATAACAAATAACTTAAAGGAATTGAGAAATAGTATCGACTCAAATATGATGATTATACAAAAGCATTAAAATGTATTTTACTCCGAATAAAATGTCATATTTAAGGACTATGCGAGAGTAAAAAAATATAATTTTAACATTAGATTTTTATCCTTTTCAATTTAATATTAAAAAAATACCGTTATGAATAACTTTATATATATATATGTATATTACAGAAAAATATTTTTCTGTATATAATGTGGTTTTAATTAAAATGAAAGAAGGAGAAAAATATTATGAATAAAATTTAGAATATATTTATTTTCGCTTTGAAATTCCATTTTTCGCCTCATTCTTACTCTTTTTTTTATATTTTACTCTGTTCCTTCATAAAATAATTTTATTTTCTTTTACAATTCTTTTAAAATTTTTATTTTTATTGTTTTATTTTGTTTCTTCAAAAAAAGTTAAGAAACTGAGGAATTCTTTACTTAAGAAAATTAAACTCAAAAAAAAACTTTTAATTTTCTCAATATTTTTCAAATAATTTGTTCTGCACATGAACATTTTTTTCTATATTTGAAAAATAACTATTATTGGATTGGAAGAATGTTATGATGATTATACCGACGGCAAATCGTTCAAATCAAAAGTTTTTGAAAATATAAGAAAAGAAATTGGAAAAATTTTTCTTTTTTTGTTTTTATTTTCTCGGATTTTTTTAATTTTTTTTTATGATAGTTTTCTTGTAAGGCGACGACGTCGTCCATCCTTCCTATTTTTGTTTGTCAATTCAATCATTTTACATACTTTTACAGTTCGTTTTGTTTAAATAAAAAAAAAAACAAGAAACAAAATAAATATTAGATAAAGAAAATTTTCCAACCAATCTTAAAGACTTTTCACAAAAGAAGAATATAAAAGTAAGAAAATAAAAAGAAGCTTTCTTTTTTTTTTTTTTAAGGACAGCCTAAAAATTTTTTTTTGCCTATTGCTTATATTCATTCATTTTATTTTAAAATAAAGTTTTAAATAATTTTATATTAAAATCCAAGTAGAAAATTAATATTAATTTATTAGAAATATTTATAAAAAAAAGGAAAAATATTACACTAACACTTTTTAAATTCACCATTTTATCCAAAGTGTAGCTGTAAAATTTTTTCAATAGCATAAATGTCGTTCACAATTTTTTTTTTTAAACTTTTCCAAAAAATTTTTCCAAAATTTTTTAAAATTATTATAAAACAGTAACTTAACAAAAATGTTTTAATAACAGATTAATTTAAAATAGAATTTTAACTGTTAAATTATTTAAATTTTATTTTTTCAAATAATTAATTATTTTGTTTCTTTTAAAACTTTAAACACATTTTAATTTTTTATTAAATCCAAAATTTTTATTCAAACATTTTTTTTTGTAATTTTTTTGATAAAGGATATGTTTAAGGACATTCTTCCTAATTTTCGTTTATTTTTTTGTTTTTTTTAAATAAATATTATATTATGTATTTACAAAAACAATTTTTCAAATTTACTTTTAATTTATAATTCCAAAAATGTATTTTTATTTTATTTTTTTTTTTCTTTTTTATATTATTACTTATTTATTTATTTATTTATTCCTTTATTTTTTATTATATTTTATTTTATTTTATTCTCATTTTATTTTTTTTTATTTTAAAATTTAAATAATTAGAGAAAATAAAATAATGATAATGATAATAATGTTGATAATAATTAGGAAGAGGCAGTAAAAACGGAAAATTTACAAAATAAAAAAATAAAAATAATTTTTTTATTCTTTTTGTTTTTTTGTTTTTTTTTTTTGAAGTTTTGTATTTTTCTAAAAAAATTTCGATATTGCGTTGCCGTTCGACATTTAGCTACTGTCATTAAGAATGTACGCAAAAACTTGAGATCCTCTAAGTTTCAAAACATTTGTACATACATACATCAAATCCGTTAATACAATATATATAGTAAAATATGTAACAAAACACATCATATATGTGTATATTTTGTTTTTAGATATAGAAAATTTGTTAGTTTTTTTTTTTTTTTTGTTTTAAATGAAAAAAAGGCATTTTCACATTTTTCATCAAAAGACAAAAAAAAAACGAAAAACAAAAAACCAAAAAAAAAACATAAAAATAAAACAGAAAATGTACCACCACCATAAGAAGAAGAAGAAAATAACCGATAATATTCGACAGAAAAAATCTCCATTCCAAGGGCATTTTTGCATCTTCTCTTTATTTTTATGATTTTCTTTCATTTTTCCATTCATTCCTTCCATTTGTCATCATTTACTGTAAAATATTTCACATTGTATATTACATACATCTATATCCCCTTTTTTTGCCCTCTTTGGGAAAAAAACTTTTCATTTTTTATTCCTTTTTATATTTTTGGCACTCTTTTGTGGTGCACCCATCATCGAATCACCAAAAAATATATTAAATAAACCTTTTCTTTCTTTTCAAAATTTGCCTGTTCTTTCACCCCCTTTATTGAGTTATACATTGTATATATATTTTGAATAAATTTGTCTACATTTGAATGTATATGTGTATATAAATCTAATGCTTTATCCTGCTGGAGGGTGGATATTATCTTTTTTTTGAATACATACATAAAACTAGGAAGAAAAGAAAGAAAACTGATAAAGTGACAGTAAATGAAAAAAAATATCCTTTTTTTTTGTTTTGTTTTTGCTTTTTGTTATTTTTAATAGGAAAACAAAAAAAAAATAAAACCCATACAAATGTAAAACTAATTTCAAAACCGAATAGGAAAATTTAACAAAATTTCCCGACCTAAATCTGTTATAAAGCAAAACCAAATCCTTTTTTTCTCTGCTTTGTTAAAATAATATGAAAAAGAGAGCATTTTGGTATTTTAATTTTAATTTTACTTCAGAAAGCAATTTTCATTTATTCCAAGGATAAGATATCCTCAAGGATATTTTTCATTTTATTTCATTCACTTTTAAAATTTTAAGTTAGAAATAATTTGGAAATTTTAATTAATTGAATTTTTAATTTAAAATTTCAAATTATATTAAAATTAATACAAAATGTAAAATTGAAATTTACAGGAATAATAATTTCATATTTAAAAATAACCTTATAACAGTAAAGGATAAAAAAAGAAAAGAAATGTTAAAATTATAAGCATGGGCATTTTTCTCAATATTTAAAAACAGGGAGAAAATGAATTAAAACAGAAAATCCTCTAAATGAAAAAAAAAAAAACGAACAGGATATTAATAAAAAAAAATTATTTTGCCAAACGTATAGTTTTAGTTTTGAAATAAAAAAAAAATAAACAAAAAAAACAAAAAGAAAATTCCAAAATTTCTAAAAGAGAATGTATTTTTGTATATTGAAACATGCGCTCTGTTCTTTAAAACTCAATATTAATGGTGTCCTTTTGTTTAATTTCTCTGTGATGGGCTTTTTGTTTTGTTGATTATAATAATTTTCTTTTCTTAGAATTGGAAAATGTTTTTCTTTTCTTGTTTTTCTTTCTCTTTTATTCATATTCTATTTTTATCTATGTATTTATACATTAATTTTCTATCTCTATTACTTTCTCTTTGCTCAGTTTAAAAATACAAAATAAAAATGAAAAATGTTTGGTTCAAATATTTTGTTATTTTTTATCCTGTTTTTGTTTTGCTTTTTTTTATGTTTTTTTTTTTGTAAGAGAAACATTTTTTTCTAAATTCAAATATAAAAGTGAAAAGAATGACAAGAATATAAAAATAAGTGGAAATTTTTGATGAACATTTTAATATATTTATTCCACAATATTTTAAATAGTTTATATATCGCTATATATCATATATATATATGTATATGATTTTATATATGTAGTTTTAAAGTTGGTAAGAGAAAATAAAAATCGGAAAAATTTATAAATTTTTTTATTTCTAATGGTAAGAGTTGTTTTTGTAAAAAATAAGTTTAAAATATGCGAAATGCGTTTAAAAGTTCTTTTGAAGAGAAGAATTACATACATTTACTATATAATCTGATTTTTTATATTCCTAAATTAATATTTATATATTTTAATTAGATTTTTGGAGACTAATCCTATTTTATTAAGGTAATCATACATTATTAATAATATATGAATATTATCAACTTGTTTTTATTATTATATTTTACAAATAAATTCTATACTTCCATGGTTTAATTTGAATCAAAATTTAATATTCTATGCTTTAACTAATGATTACTAGTTTTTTGAAATAATCGTCTAGTCAATTTTGTATGTTCAAATTTAGGGCATAATTTCCGTTAATTTTTCTAATAGTTATATATGTCAATTTATAATATTAAAAATATATTAATTTTTTAATTAATAATTTAAATTTATTAAGATTTGATATCAAACAATTTATTATCAAGAAATTTTAGTTAAATATTAAAGTTTTTTCTAATGAATATGTCCAAATAAGTTGCAATAATTTTTTTTAATTAATTTAGATTTGAGTTTCCTAATTTTTTTTTTATTTAATTTTTCGCAAATGCGGTAAATGCACAGACAAACGTCCTCGAATTAAATGAATATTAATACGATAAATTGGAACAATTTTTGCATTATTAACTGAAGTCGGTAAAATTTAATTTAACAATGAATATTTTAAGTTTTTTTTTTTTTATAAATTATTATATAACGAAATTTTTGAACTGAATTATAATATAAATTTCAAATATTTTTTAAGGTTTTATTTTTGTTGAAGAAAATGTAGCTTCATATTTAAATAAGTTTGTCAAATAATTTAATTAAATAAATAAAAAATCTGGTATAGAACGTATATGTCTAACTCGAGTTAATGTTATTTGAAAATATAATGTATTATAGATCAGATACAAAATTATTGAACTAAAATTTTCCTTTCTTTACAAAAAAACTACACTAGAATGCGATATTGCTTGGAAAAGTAAGATTTGTCTTCATACTCAGTTTTGTACAATCGACTCACAATTTTATTATTAAAACTTTTGGTTGTTCCAAAATATATTAAAATTTTCCAAAAATATTAATTATTGTATTTTTGAAAATGAATTTTTTTTCATTATTCAGTGATAAATTAAAATTTATTTAATTTATATTACTTAATAAAATCTTTATTGTAAGTTTTAATTAAGTTTTCAATATATTAATTTTCAAATAAAAAAACTTAAATACCAGCGGTCAGTATTAAAAACAATTTGAAATATTTATTATATAAGTCTTATAATTTTTAGTATATTTTTTTTATCAGTATAAAGTATGAAAGTTCATAAATATTTTGAATTCTGTATTTAATTTTTATTATTTCCATCTATTAGAAAACCGCGCTTTTAACTGGATTGTGTATTAATTAATATAACGCCTTAAAGTATGCAATATGATTTAATTAACACTAAGTTCTTTAAGAATTGATTAAGAACTGATTTTAAACGCCCGTCAGAACAGATACATATATTAGATGAATATGTAATATAAAGTCAGAATATTATTATTATATTAAATAATAATATTATCTTATATAGACATTTTGGTAATTTATTAGTTACTTATTACTGTAATTAAAATAAGACTCTGTTCAGATGAAAAACAAAGGAAAATTACTAAAATTTTTTGTTTATTTAATTAATAAAAATATTAATAAGTATATAATGTAAATTTAATAAAAGAAACTCACCGCAATTCTTAAAATAACAATAATTTTGTTTATAAACTTAACGCAAAAGAATTTTGTATTGACTTTCAGCTTTTCTTTATTCTAAAGTTATTTTTCTGAATTTTTTTTGCATCGTTTTCTTAACTTGGAATCCAAAATGGTTGAAAATTTTATTTTTTAAAACTGAGTAACATTTTGTTAAAATGCTCAACTTAATTTTTCTTTTTTCATGTGCATTTTTTTTAATAACCAAATAGAAATTTTCATTTTATTTTCCGTTTAGATTTCCAGAATTTTTTAATAGTTTCTTCTTTCAGTTTTTTCCAGAGTTTCTCAAATTTAATTATTTCAATTTTCCGAAATTTCAAATTTTACTAACAATTTGTTATTTTCTTTTTTTTAACTTTAATTAATTGTAGCAAAAAAAAACATCAGTGGAATGAATAATGAAAAAACGCATTGAAGTGAAGTAAAATAATTTGATGAAATATTTTCAAATTCATATTTTTGGGAAATTAAAACGATGTAAAATTTGGTTTCCTTCACTTTGACAAAAAAAAAAACAAACGACCAAAACCAAATTAAAGAAAATCAATTACGACAAAACGCTTGGTTTTTTTGTGGTGCTGCCGAAAACTTATAAAAAAAATTGAAGAATTAAATAAGGGATGAACAAACTTATTTGAATTTAATTTTAGTTTTTCGCTCACATTGAAATCTTATTCTTTTAATTAATACCATAATTATTTGTAAAAAGCTGTGATTAAAAATGGTCGTAAATTTCGGAACAGAATTTCGGAATTAAATCTGAACATTTTGATTATATTTTGCTTTTCTTTCATTGAATATTGTCAAAAGATTACACTTTAATTTTTTATTTTATTATTTTAATTTTATTTTTAATGAAAGAAAATAAATTTTGCACCAAACTTTTATTTTTTCTAACGAGTTCAAGTCGATATTTTAATTTAATAATATTATTAACTGACATTTAGTTTCACTACACCAGAACCTTTTTTTTTTGTAATTGTTTTAGTTTTTATATAAAATATTTGTTTAAAATAATTTATTTGTTTTTTTTTTTAATTATAAAAATGTTACTTTAAAATTTTGAAAAATTTCATATTTAATATAAATATAAAATAAAATTAATTTAATAACATTTTCGTATTTTAAAATTTTATTTTTTTTTTGTATATTTTGCCTAAATCGTTTTTTTTTTTACCTAAAATTTTTCAAAAAATTTCTAAATATTTAAAAGTTACTTTTTTTTAAAAATTATATAAAGGGTTTCTTTTTGTTCCAAACTTGTTACAAATTTTTTTTTTTAAATACACATATTTTCTAAAAAAGAAACATTTCGAAATTAAAAAAATAATTAAACGATTTTTATAATTTTTTTTAAAATTTTTTTTTGGTTTTTGTTAAATTTTAAAAATCACATTTTTATACTCAGGTAAATAATTTTTTATTTTTTTATTAATTTCATTTATTTTTTATATAAATTAAAAATTTGTTTATTCATTTTTCTTTTCTTATAAATTTTCCTTAAGATTTTCATTCAAATTTTTATTCGTAGTTTTTGAAACTTTTTCTTATATTATTTTTTTTTAAATTAATTTTTAAACTTTTTTTATTCAATTTTTGTTAAATTAATTAATTATTTCTGGTTTTGTTGTTTTTGTAATGTAATTTTCATTTAATAGTAGTTTTTAATAAAAATTTCCTGCCAAATATTGAATTTAATTTTTTCTTTTTTTTTGTATTTAACAACATTATCAATTTTTATTTTTTTATTAATTAAAATTTTTAAAATAAAAAATGGATTTCCTTATTAAAAAGTTTTATTTTATATTAATTATTAATATGTATAATTTTTTTTTTGTGTTGTTTAATAAAACAAACTTTATTTAATTCATATAGTAAATTTTTTATTGTATTTTTCTGCTTTTTGTTTTTTGTTTTATTCAAAAAAACTAAAAATAAATCAAAAAAAGGGTATTAGATGCGCGTATAAAGAAGAGATATGTAATGTTTGGCGTTTCGTGAGCTGCTATTTAAAAAGTTCACTTTTCATAAAATTTTTAGAAGGAATAACAAAGTTCCTATTTTCCTGATATTTGTTTTATATGCCTATATATTATAAATATATGTTTATATGTACATATATACATATATACTACACTAAAACGATGCAAATGCAATGCAACATTGCACTGTACAAAATATAAAAAAAAAAATATTATTTTTTTCTTATTTTTTTGGATGATAACACGATAGTCCAAATGATGCTGGTGATGATGATGACGATAACGATGGTGATGATGATTTGAAATTTTAATAAACACAAAATACAAAAAAAACAAACAAAACAAAAAACAAAACTGTTCAAGAAACACAGAAAACAAAAAAAAAACACGCAGGAAATACAATAAAAAAAAACAAAATAGTTGAATTTTGTGTTTTTTTTTTTCTTTTTTCAAATTTTTTTTACTAAAAATAAAACACTGGCTACTGCTATTCCTCTATATTATGTGTAGTGTTTTGCGAATTTAAAATAACAACAACAACAATAAAAAAAAAAAACAAAATCCAAATCAAAAACAAAACTCACAAAAACACTATACAACATACAGAAGAAGAAAAACATAAAGAACAGGATAAAAAATTGTATTTTGAAAACAAAACGAACGAACAACGACGACGATGATGACAACGACTAAAGTTTTCTATAACACACACGGTTTTTCTGTACGCGCTTTTAAACAACAACACCGTACTAGCCTAACTAAGCATCAATCGCGAAAAGAATTCATTAAAAAAAAAAAGGATACAAATTTTGAAAAATAACAACAACAACAACAAAATCGACACCAAACGCAGGCAAAAAAAAAAAAAAAAAAATTGGCGAGAAAGTAATAGAAAAAAAACATCCTTTTTTCGTCCTTTTCTCTACTATTTTTATACTTTTGTTGTGTTTTTTTTTCTTTTTTTTATTTTAGTTGTATAGTGTGTAGTTGTTTTGAAAATGTTTTATTTTCATTCGTTTGATGTTTGCTTTTTTATCCTGTTTTTTTTTTTTTATTATTTTATTATATGTTTCAATTGTTGTTGTTGTTGTTATAGTTGTTGTATTGAATTTTGATTATATTCGCTATTTTATATATTTGTTTTTTTTTTATTTTGTTTTATTTATTTTTATATAATATTTGTTTTGCTACTTTGCTAATATTTTCTATATTTCTGAAGTCCAGTTTTTGTTTTATATAAAATTTGTTGTTGTTTTTGTTGTTAATATCCTAGCTCTTAGCTATCCCTGATATGTTTTGTTTTAGCTTTTAGACTTTTTTTTTAAATTTCTTTTTATTTTTTTACTATTAACTGAACTTTTATTAATTTTATTTTATTTGTATATATATATATATATATATATATATATATATATATATATATATATATTCAAAACACACTACTATTAACGTATATTAGCAACAACAACAACAGCAGCACTGTTAAAAATAAAAAAATTATAATAAATCAAAAATTTATGTGTTGAATTTTTTTTTTTTTGTTTGTTTTGTTTTTTCTTTTTGTTTTTCCCCGAAAATAAAAAAAAAAGTATAAAACATAGGCATAACAAAAATAATTTTAATAATAATAATAACAATAAAAAAAAAAACATAATGCAAAAAAAAGGACAATATTGAATATTTGTTTTTGTCTTTTACTCAGCATTCAGCTGAAAAATCTCTGACCGTTCTAGACCATGCATTTATCTACGATATATAAA
Organism: Dolichopus griseipennis; assembly: GCA_963082915.1. NCBI lineage: Eukaryota > Metazoa > Arthropoda > Insecta > Diptera > Dolichopodidae > Dolichopus > Dolichopus griseipennis. The sequence goes on from OY720442.1 coordinate 1,838,668, forward strand.
CGCGTATTGCAAGATCTTAATTATGGCTTTATATATATATTTATATAATATATATATATATATATATATATATATATATGGAATTCAGATATAATAAATTTTTATTAAGGATATTAACTTTCTACATTACCAAGCCACCGTTATATTTTTTAACCGGTATATTCGATTTTTTTTTCACCGTTTTTCTATTGCATTGCTGTGTTTTTCTTTCATTTCCATTTTATTGCATATCGTGTCCGTATCGTATATTGCATATTGCATTGCATTTGATAACATAGTAGTTTATAAACACTTGTTTATATGTGTTTGTATGTTGCATTATTATTGAATATTTTTTTTTCTTTTATTTTATATACAAAAAAAAAAAAAAATACTACTAAAAGGAATACATGTTGCTGTCACACATACAAATATATACATATGAAAATATTGAATATTTATATAAAAATAAAAAAAAATATGAAGATGTGGTCTTATATAGGATATATTGTGATAAAAAAGTTGGTCTACTGAATTTTATTTTGTTTTGTTTTTTTTTTTCGCAGGATAACACACAGTGTTCATAGCTTAACATTAGCAAAGAATAATAAAAGTAAATATTAAAAAAAAAAAAAAAAACAAAGAAAAGAAAAGGAAAATTTTATTTTATTTTATTAATATGTATATATATTAATTTTTTTTTCAAACTCATCTTGTATTTTTGTTGTTTTTTTTTTATTATTTAAATTTTGTTTAAGGCTTACATCCCTATTAATATTTTCTGGTAGCGCCAACTTTTTATAACCATAACCAAATTAATATATAAAAAAAGGACGAAAATAAACAAAAGAAATTAAAGGAAAATAGGAGATATTTGATTTTATTTTATTATTAACGTTTTTTTTTATTTTGTAAATGTTTTATGGGGAAAAAAAAATAAAAATTTCAGTAAATTTGCATAACAGACTTATTAATTCTATTTAATTTTATATAATATGGAATAAAAAATATAATAATATATAATTTTAATGTGCATATTTATGCTTGTGTATGTAAATCAATACAAATAGATAAATAGGTATCCTTACAATATAATCGATGTAAAATTTATATATCATTCTGGTCTACAGCCTAATAGAGTTAAATTTAGAAAAAAAAAATCTGATGGCTACGCAAATACAAGAATTGCTATATTTTGTGTTTATTGCAATAGAAATTGTTCTATAGATAGACTAACACTTGCCGATTTAATGTTTACTGCAATACCAGAAATAATGTCCTTTGATAAGTTTGATAACTCAGAATAATAAAGTTTAAAAATTAATTTAAAAAAAACTTATTAATTCCTACTTTTGTATTAATATTTTGCTTTATTTGTTAATGACTTGTTTTTATTTTATTAATTATTTTACTTTACTTTTTAATTTGTTTGGTTTTTTTTTTTGTATCAACCTTAAAAACTAACAACAGCCAGTGGACTGACGAAAATAATAACGGTTAAATATACCCATTATTCTTGTTACTTGCATACAACTTTTAATTATTTCCCAATACATCCAAATGAAATAAATAAGCCTATGTATGTATATATTTATATATATATATATACTTATATATCCCCCCAAATTATAATAAACAAGAAGAATGTTCATATGGTAATTTAGATATTTCAATATGCATGTAAAACTGTGCTAGGATATATCAAGGATAATAATTAATATCGATGAAAAGGACAGTGAAAACGGAATACAACAACAAAACATATAGAAAAAAGCGCATTCATATAGTTGTGCATAGAATTAGAAAATAATCATAATACAATGGTATTTAATGGGGTTTAATATTTTGGTAATTTCCATTTAATTTTTAGACAAATACATACGCATACGCACACGCATCAAAATCGAAATAGAATTTACAAAAATAACTCTTTACTAGATGTTAATATTATTATCGATTTCAAATTTATTATTATGCTACTTTTAATAAGTTTTAGACTCCCCAAAATAGCGGGTTGTAAAGTAGCAATAACAACCACAACCTAACAACAATAGAAATACATTTAATGATTCCATTCCATTCTTGTTTTATTGATGCGCCCCTAAATATGCAATGTCATATTTGATAACAATGTAAGTTTTAAAGAAAAACAAAATAGTGAATGTGTTGGTAAAATTGGAATTTTTTGGTATATATATATATATATGAATATTTTGTAATGATGTTGATGACAACGATGATATTATTGATGAGTAAATCAGCTTTGGTATAATGAATTCACTTTGTTTTGTATATATATGTACATATATTATATATATATTGTTAAGAATAAAACAAAAACAAAATTAGGAAAAATAAAAACCCGAAACTACATAAAACTTTTTTTTTTGCAATTACTTGATTTTATTTTCTATCAGATTTCCTGTGTTAATACTGATTTTCTTTTTTTGTTATTGTTTTCATTGCATCCTGATCCTAAATTTCAAATGTGCATTTGTATTTTATCAAAAATTCAAAACGAAAAACAAAACAAAAAACGGTAAAAAAAACAAGATAGGAATTTGATCAAAAAATCCCATCAGAATCCCCTAAAAAACTTCAATTTTTTTATGCGATATTTTTGCGAAAATAAAAAAAAAACGCGCTTGCGTTTGAATATTATTTTTTTGTGTTTAAACTGTTTTTTTTCCTTGTTTGATTTGTATTTGCTCCGCCTATAAATCGGCAACATAGACGCATAAAATTGATTATGCAAAAATGCAAAAAAAGTGCATTAAAATGCAACGAATTGCAGAGAAAAAAGAAAACTAAAAAGAAACAATAAAGAAAAAAAACAAATAAAAACGCGAAAACGCATATTCTTACGTCGTCATTTTTTGTTAGTATTTCGTTTTTATTTTTTTGGTTTTTTTTTTCTGATTTTTTTTTTTTTTCAATTCCGTTATCGCAGGATTTTCTTTGATGTATGTGTTTTTTTTTATGTCGAATTTTTATCCTATATATAGGGATATGCATAGGGATACGCATATAGAAATATTAAAAAATTTGTTTTTATTTTGTTTTTTTTTAAATATAGATATAAAGATATATATACATTTCCATATTAGTTTGAAAGGACGTGCAAGGATATACAAGAAGTTTGTGATTTTATTTTATTTTGCGAAAAAGATGTGATGAGAAAAATGGTGTTTAAATGTTTTTTTATCTTCTCCAACTTTGGATAAAAATTTTGCACACATGTTGTCATCTTTTACATTGGAAATTGCATTGCAATATGCAATATGCAATTCAAGGCAATGCAATGTAATAGACACAGAAATTACATTTTCATGTGAGAGGATAGTTAACAAACCCAATTGATAAATGTACACTTTTACTTATATATATATATATATATATATATATGAATATTTATATGTAATATATATATGTGTATATATATATATAGATAAGCTTATATTATTTATATAAAGTTGAGACTTATGTATAAAGAATAAAAAGTATAAAAGAAAAATTTTTTGTTGGTTGAATTTTTCGGGATATAAATGACTATATTTTTTTTTGCTTTTTTTTTGTTTTTATTTTTCAAAAAATGCTTAAAATGTTGGATTACAACAACAAAAAATATAAAAACAAAAGAAAAATTAAAGAGAAAACACTAGAAGAGATTATGAAGGCTGCTTTGGTTAAAGGTGTTTAAATAAAAAACCATGTAAAATTTAATTAAAAATATTTAAAATCTTTTGTGAATTTATTTTTTTTTTTATCTTTTTGAGTTTTAAATTATTTTAATATTGAACTTAGGATCTTCAGATAATATCAATTTTACCTTTTTTATAAAATATTCTAAAACACTTGAACATTTTTCAGTTTTAACCAATTTCATATAATTATTTTCAAATTTAAATAATACTTTATAAATAAATTTATAAATTAATTTCTGTATTCAATGAATAGAAATATAATTTTTTTAACTTTTCCAGAGTTTAACCAGAGTTATAAGAGTTTTAAAGTAAACTTTCATTTTAGAAATCTTCAGGTTGACGTAAAGGTACTAATAGATGATTTTTTTTAAGTCGGACCTATATATTGTTTACCAACGTATTTTAAGATATCTATTTATGAGATTAAAAAAAGATCAGACAATGTATGTTTATATTACAGAATTTCTAATATTTTATTTAATTCTTTTCTGACTAAATATAATTTAAAATTTATAAAATAAATAAAATAAATAGCATTGTAATTATAAATTAATAGAAAATATTTATTAATAGAGATCCAAATGCCAAATAGGCGAAGCACTCTTAACTTATCAAACTACATTTGCCGACCTTAACTTTTAATATAATAATTAGACCCTGGTTTTGGAAAATATTGTAATTCTTTGATCTGAAAACTTACAAACATATGGCTATAAAATGGCTTCGTCTATTGGATCTCTTATACATGGCTATAAAATATTAAATATATTTATATTATATTTATGGCGATCAAGAGGGGGAGGGGCTTGAAAACCGTAGGAAAAGATTTTTTTAAATATTATTTTTCCGGTAATTTTCCATTACAAAAAAAATTTTAGGCAAGTTCTGAAACATTATGCTACTGAAAGATCCATACAAACATTAATGTATTTAACGAACCTAGAGTATTAAAGCCTAGAGTATTAGAATCGTTCTTAGAATTTTTGTTAAAAGGGTTGTGTTTGAGAGCTTAATTACATCATGAAATGCTTATTCTTCAGTTCAACGAAAGATAAAATAATTAAAAAACCTTTAAATCCACATGCAAAAATTGAATTTTTTTGTTAACGAATATTTTTTTATTTATAATCAGTCTTCTACTGTATACAATCTGATAAGGATGTGAAGCATGGTGATAGACATGCTATTTAATAACTTTTTAAGTAATATTATTTATATCATATAATTAGCGAACAGAGAATAATTTTAAATTTTGCAATCAATAAACTGCAAATAAAAATGTAACATAATGACCCGTATGAATAAAGTATGAGTAAATACTAAATAATGCTAATACTTTAGTTTTAGAAAAATGAACTCATTAATGCTTAAGTTGTACCAAATACTCAATTTTAAAAAAATTTGTATTATTTACTCATGTTTCTACAGTAAATTGAGTATTAAGTAGCACTTAAGTTTTATCTTACTACTTAATTTTTAAAGTTAACACTCGATAATACTCAAAAAATTATAAGCTTCCCAGTAATAAATTTATAAATGTTAATTGTAAATTTTGTTATCATGGAAAGAAGACAATTTGATAAAGTTTATATAAATAAAGAAGTAGGTATGTCGCGTTTCTGAATTATCTTATAGTATACAAGAAAAATGAAATATCAAAGCAAAGCATTTTAAGCATTTTCATGAAATTTATACTAAAACTAGCGGCTGTGCATTTGTCAACAAATAACAAATAGAAAAAAGTTAGAACTTAATTAAAATTTATAAAATTGCCTATGCTCAATAAATCTAACAATTTTATATATATAATACTCGCGTACTAAGTTTTATTGAGTATTGTTGAGTATTACCAAGCATAAAGTACATTAAAAATTAATAATTGAGTATTAAGTATTATAATACTTAGTACTCAAAAATACTTAATGAAAACAACAAAATTTTATATACAAATAAATAAATACTAAGTAATAATCAGTATTTACTCAAACTTTTTCCATACTGGCCATTGTTTATTTGAATCCTTCTAATAGTGTATAAGCTTTGGATTGCAAGATGGATTGTATAAGCTTTCCTTCTTGCATAATGTGGTTTGTATTGTAAAGTCTCTTTATTTTATATAGGAGACCCGCTTCCTTTTGGTCCGATTTGGTCCTATTGCGAAGATGTTTTTAATTTTGGCAAAAATATAAGAATTTGAAATTCCCGAAACTCCTGGAAGCTCTAGACACCATGATACAAGAATCAATTTATGAAAACTACTCTTCGTATATATATCAAATTTAAGTTCATTCCGACGGTTAGAACACAGTATTTATTGAAAAGTCTTGTCTTTTTGTATGGGAGCCTTCCAATCCCGTGGTTTGTAAAATCCATTTACGAACTTAACCTTACTTTTGACGAATAAAGCATTTGTTCAAAATCGTTTGAAATTTACGCGAGTTACCGTGTTCAGAGACACAAATGCGTACACAAATATTTACACATACACGAATACACAAACAAATTTTCGGATGTTTGCGTTTTCGACAAAATGGAACAACTTTTGTTAAGACAGAACAACTTTTTTTGACCGACGAACTTAGAATTTTCAGAATCTTCCGTCGGAATTTAAATGAGTATATACTTAAATGAATGAGTTCGCCAAATTTTTAAAAGTATAATGTATTGAAGTATAAAATAATTTAATTCGAAATATTTTTATATCTTTCTTAATTTTTTCAGATTTTAGTTAACTTTCATTTGTTTTTTGGAGAATTTGTATAAATTAACCTGTTTGTATAAATTAACCTGCTTGTATCCAAGTTTTCCATTGTATCCATAATTCAATGTACAACAGAATATACAACAGAATCAATATACAACAGAAAATGGAATATAACATAATTTGACATTAAGAGAAGTATAATTAAGTTTTTGATAATATAAGACTATCAGCAGTAATTGCAGAGTACAAAAACTTGGATTGGAGCAAATAGTACGGCCAGATGTATGCAAAAATCATGCATTTCAACAAGATAATTCAACGAACATTTTTACCAAATATACATAGAAAATTTTTTCTAAATATCACAAATCGGGTCCTCGGGAGTGTAAAGGGTAAACATTTGGCTCATTAACTGAGGGAGTCTGGGTTTGAGTGCCGGTCACGTCATAAAATATTTAATTAAAACAAATTATTCAAAAATAATTTTTCTTTACAAATCCCCATGGTGACCAAATATAATTTAAATATACAAATATATAATATATACAAAATAATTAATATAGTAGTTATAAATAAATAGAAAGGATTTAATTTAAGAAGCCCAAATGCCAAATAGGCAAAGGACTATAATAATATCAGGCAATATGAATAATAATTGTCCTGGTAATAATTATAAATAAATCAATAAATAAATCACAAATCAAAGGTTCCAGATCTTTTTAACTTATACAATAAAAACCTTATAAGTTCTTCTCACTGAAGAACTTATTTAAGCACTTCAGTGAGAATAACTTAAAAGATTTGAAACTTATAAGGATATCCTTATAAGGTTTGAAGAACTTATAAGGATATGAAACAAATACAGTTCAATTCAATTTAATCAAAATGTATAAAAGTTAAGAATTAAAACTTTTTATATTTCTATTTAAGTTTTTGTGTACTAAACATAAATGAATATTTTTCATTAGTGCCATCTATTGTCAAGGAATTTCTATATAGCATTGTTCGTATTTATATGCAATTTAACTAATTTTTATTATTTTATATATTGTTAATCAAAGAATTAAGCTTAAAAATATTTTATGATTATAATAATTATATAATTATTTATAATTATTTTATATTAAAATATATTTATTTTATAATAACTCAATCCATTATTAATATACCAAAATATGACATTTTCGCATTATGACATTTGCTACTGCAGAAAAAAAACTGCAAGTACTTTTCCTATCTTTGAAATCAGAAATCGGAGCGACGCGGTTTTAGAAAGCATCTTTTTCACCGATTTTTTAGTAGAATTTAAAAATTAAAAAAAAATTTTTAAGGTCCATCTCTTAATCTTGGACTCTAAAAACTGTTGTGTCATTTTCTGGGACTTTTTTTAATATTTTTTCTATTTTAGATTTTAACACAGAATTGGGTACTAGATTTAAATCACTATGAGATTGTCATAAATTAAAATCATATGATTATAGTCAACCATATATAATTCAATTTGCAGGTCTTATAGCATTTACGGAAACGACTTATTACATTTAAACTAAAAGTTTATCGACCTATAATTTCTCTTTAAGAATTTTCTAGATACTAAAATTGCTTTGCAGTTAAAAAAATGCATTTTACGTAATAAGTATCAGATATAGATTGACTTTTTATTTAAATTTAAATTGATAACATATTATATTCCAAAAACTTTAAATACATTAATATAATATAGAAATCTCATATTATAAAATTTATTTTTCATATGTATAAAGTCAAATAGCCCCATTTAAATTGACATACAAACATACATAAAACAGATGAATGATTTTGACAATGTTTAACAATTTAATTAAATATTATAAATTAATTAAAATTTATATATGTATACACCAACCAACAAACACAATTCAATGTCAATTCTACATTGATTTAATTTCTTGTTGTTGTTGTAGTTTTTATTTTTTTTTCCAAATGACCGGCAATAAAAGTGCAATAACAAAAAAAAAAAAAAAGGATCAGTTTTGCTACTTTTTCACGTACCTATATAATTATTATTATTGATTAAATACAAAAAAAATGAAAAAATATAAAATTTGGTTAATAAGAAATTATTTAAACTTTCATTTATTTTTAAAAGAATTAAAATTAAAAAAAAAAAAAACTTAAAAAAAATTCACCTATACGTAAATATTTTTATTATTCATTTTTAATTCATTTCCTCTTACGTGTGTTCCAAAAAAATACACAAACAGTAGAGCACAAACCTCCATTAAACGTTTTTAATGTTTAATAAAAAAAAAATAAGAATAAAAAAAATAAGCATTTCATCACTCATATTATGTCCAAATTTTTTTTATTTTATTTTTTTAAATAAATGCAATAACTTACATTTTTATTTTTTGGCAATTATTTGTACAACATAAAAAAAAAAAAAACCGTTAAAAAATAATCGTTGTTGTTTTTGTTTTTATTTAATTTTTTTTTTTTTGTTTTTTACAAAAATATGCAAAAAGTATGAATGAATGTTTTTTTCACGATTGCCGGTTCATTAAAAAATGAAAAAAAAAACAAATTAACCATAAATATTTTAATATATATATCTATATATATATATATATATATTTAAATGAGCCAAAATAAAAAAAAAAAGTAAAAAATGAGTCAGGTTCAGTTATAATTCTTCCAAAAAGTGAGTGAAAAAAAAAAAATGAAACCCTCATATGAACACTAGCATGAGGATAAAAAAAAGTCGTAAAGAGGTGAGAAGTAAAATTATCAAAAAGGGAGCAAAATTATAGTATTGGAATGAGAGATTTTTTGACTGAGTTTCTGATTTTAAATATAGTCACACAGGATAATCACAGTTCATTAACATTATATAGAGATGTAAATATTTTGGTGTATGATTTTTTTTTTTTTTTGGTTCAATGTTATTACAGTTATTTTTGTGTTTTTATTAAAATTGAACACATTAATTTTTTTGTTGTTTTTTTTTCACTTAAAATATATGAAAAAAAGTGGTGTCTTCTTTTTTATTTTTTATTTTTAAAAAATGTGTGCCATTGATTTTTTTTTTTGTTTATAATTACAAATTAAGGGTTAAAAACATATAAATAAAAAAAAAAAGTAACTGTAAAAAAAATTAATTTAATTTTTTTGTTACTTTTTTTTCTCATTCCATCAATGCAATTTTTTTTTTTTTGTTTTTTTATTTATTTTTATTTAATAATATCATTAAACAGTTATTTTAAATGGGATTTAAAGTCAGACACTATTTAACAAAAAAAAAAAAAAAAGCAAAAAAACAATAATAAGGGTGCAACAGATTAATATAAAAAGGAGTGCACACACAATGGAAAGGGAGAGGAAGGACATTATTATTTTGTTGTAATTTATTAAAGAGGTACAAGGTCATTTGTTTTTTTTTTTTCAATTGCTCTATTTATATACCAAAAAAAAAAAAAAAACGTAATTACATATATATAAAAAAAGATTCAAGGTTATTTTTAATGTCATTAAAAAAAACAAACAAACAAACAAACACATAATTATTGATTAAAAATATTTCATATTAAAATGTCAACGAATTGATATTAATTTTGATTTAATTTAAATAAAATATTAAAGTTAGTTTTGAATATTTATTTTTAATTTTGAACGGATTAATTTTTAAAATATTTTTATTTAAAGCGATTGCTTATTTATTCGTAATATTATTTATTTATTTGTATCCAGTAAATATGGTATTGTTATAAAATGAATCTTCAACACGAACGATAACATTGTAGAACATTTAAATTATTACTCATTGTACATTTACTACTCAAATTGTGAAGTTTTCTGTTACCACTCAAGTGGACTTGTTCAAATTGTTTCTGTGAGTTGTGAGATTTTATCATAACTCTATCATTTTAATATATTTAAATTCAATTAAAAAAATAGTTTATTTAAAATAAGGCATAAATATACACAATATAAGATTTTCTAAAGATACTTATTGCAAATTTCAGGAAAAAATTAAGCTAAAATTATAAGAGTAACTCCAAATATTAATTTATTATTTATGATTTGTAAAAAATTATCAATTGATTTTAGTATTTTTTCTTCAAAGATTTTTAAATTAACAGCAAATTATTAAAAAACCGAAACAATTTGAATTTGTCAATTTTAGCATTACGAGCATGAAGATTTCAAAATCTGACGTATTTTACATTACATTATTTTACATTTTGAAATCAAGAAAAGAGAATATTTTATATTCTTTTAATACAAATCAGATTATTTTGCCAACAGAGGTGTGTGTTGGGTATATCTGAAATAATCATATTGGCGTACAATAGACAGCTCTGATATGATATTCACTAATAAAAACAACAGTTGTCTTCTTAAAAACGTAAGATTTTGTTATTATATACTTTTATATTAACTTGCCTGTGTCTATGGGTTTATTTTTCAGTCAGTCGCTCAGTGAATTTTTAATATTAGGAATCTGACCATAAATTAGCAAAGAGGGTTCCGGCATGAAAAGTTTGAGCTCAATCCTAGTTGAAAGATAAAGTTAATGAAAATTTTCAATATTTTAAACTTAAAAGTTTTCAGGCATTAAATGAACTGTTTCTTATAACAGCAATTTACTTTTATATTAAAACAGTAACAAATTCCAAAGATTTAGCATAAATTTTTTATTTTCTACATTTTAAATATTATGTTTATGATTTTCTAATTACAGCGGCTAGCTCTTGCACTATTATTTCCAGTGTTGGTTTTTCTTGTAATATATTATTATTTTGCACTATTATAAGATCAAAAATCTATTTGGAGGCTATTTTGAATTTAAAAATATAAATTACCTATAAAACTTCATTAATTAATTTATGAAATTTGAAATGACAATAGTTTCAAAGTCAAAAATTTGTTAAAAAAAAAAACTGTAAAATTTTCCAAACAACTTCAAAATAAAAAGAATCCGTTTCATTTTCAAATTTTTTTTTAATTTTCAATCCAACATTTTCTTTACGCAATTTAACATTTAAGTGTCCTTTTAAAAAAAACACTTTCAAATCTGTTACAAAAAATTAACCACTAAATCTTTAAGGTTCATTTAATATCTTCTTTTTCTTCAGTCCAGTAAAAGTTTTTTTTCTATATTTTGATTCGGAGTTTTGAAATCTTATGGAAAAACTGAAAGAGACATAAAAAAGTTAACAAAAAAAATTATAAAAGAATTTTTAAAACGCAAAGAAAAAAATTAAACTTTTTTGCTCGTGACATTGTTAAATTTTTCTTGAAAGTTAAAGTGGTGCTATAAATGAATTTATAAAAGAATTCCTTAAACGTTTGTAACCATTATTAAATTGTACAAAATATTTTTTCCAAGTGGACGAATTTTCAAAATAAATTTTACCAGTTTAAGTTTTTACCAGTTAAAGAATTTGATTAGCCTTTTCTTAACCTTCAATTTGGAAGTTGTACTTTCCAGTTAAAACTTTGAGTTGAAAGATGCGCAAAGACAATACATAAATTTAAATTAATATCCTATAGCTTCAGGTATATTTCAAATATTTTATGCGTCTCGTCTTTTGATTTGTAAAAAATACGAAAAAAAATGACCGCGAAATATTTTTAAATTAACAGAAAGAAAAAAGAAAAATTTAAAACTTAAAAGGCAAAGGACGAAAATAAAAACTTGAAAAGAAAAATTTCGTCACAATTTTTTTTTTTAAACGGAATCTTAAAAGTAATAATTGGAAAACGTGATAATTATGCCTTGTGGTAATTCGTTTTTTTTTTCTTTTGAAAAGTTAAATCATTATTAGCGTTTTTATGTTGACTTGGAAAATTGAACAGGAAAAACTTTTTATATATAAAAGAAAAATAAAAATAAGAAATAAAAATTGAAAGAAGAAAATGCGGTTATTCGTAAACTTGTAACATTTGTAAAATTTTACTAAAAAATTTGAAGGACTTTTTTAAATTCTTATGATTTGCATTCTGTGTGCTACAGTAATTTTTGGTTTAAAAAAAAAAATTTACTCCTAATTAAATTGAAATGCTCGTTTGTTCTTAGAATACAATTCATTATTATTTTGTATTGACAAATTTCAATTGAAATTTTTAATATGCTATTAAAGTCTGAAAAAATTAGCGTAGTAGTTAAGATGCCGATTATTCAAGTGGAAGGTCTCGTTTTTAGACACCGGTCAGATCATATCTAATAAAATAATAGTTACAAGTGATTAATCAACGGCTTAGTCAATGGAACTATTAAAGAAACTGAAGCCTATTTTAAATGAATTATTGAATACTCTATACTTCTTAAAGGACTAAAAAGGGAATGAAAACACAATAGAGTATTCAAGTTGATCAAAACTTTGTACAAAGGTTTCAAAAAAACGTTTTCAAGCTTCACTTTTTCCTCATTATACTATTCCGTTGATAATTTGTAAAAAACTCTAGAAAGTTCTATAAATATTATATAAAAAATTTTGTTTTGTTTAAAGTAGCCATGAAGTAAAACTTTTTTTTTTAATTTTCATTTATTCTATATGTTTATAATTTGTATATCTTAACTTCTTAACATTTTTTTGTTGTAAAATCTATGCAATCATGAATAATACTAATAATAATATGTCTAATTATTACCCATTTCAAAAATTTTATTGCTATTTATTCTATTTTTAATTTTTGCTTACTTGAAGAATTTCGTTTCGTTTATCTATACACATTGCATTTGCATACACATTTGTTTGCAATGTGCAATATAAAGTTTGTTGCATAAAAATATATAAGTACATAAATAATATGCACAATTTTTAAATGTGCATTCGAATAAATTTTCAAGTTTAATTTTTTTTGGTTTTAAGTTTTGTACACAATTTATGCTCGTATACCCGTAAAAAGCTACTGCAGAATGCATTCGTATATCTCTAGATTTAGAATTTGTTTTGTTTTTTTTCACCTCATCCTAAAAATATGCAACATGAAAAAAGTGAAAAAGGATTTTTTTAAAACTTAAACATTTAAAAGATTTTGTTGAAAAAAAGTGAACGACCAACAGAACAACGAACCATTTCCAAAAGTAAGGAAATTTTTGGGCTGGTCACGACCTCGACCTGATATGAAGATCTCATTTTTAATTGCAATTTTTGTGATTATGTAAAAAAACGAAATTTAAACAAAACAAAAAAATAAAATTTCAAGTTTAAAATGCATCTCAGAAGGAGGCAGACATAATAATATAGAAAATATCCGAGTGCATATTTTGAAAAAAAAAACCAAATACACAATAAAAATATCAGAATAAGTTTTATTTTTGTTTTTGTTATCTTGTTTTTTAGTTGATTCCGTTGTACTGTGATTATCGGAACACACCACTATGTACACGTTTTCTTTTCTCATTCCTCAATACAATTGCGTCTCATTACAATTTGTTTTATTTTTGGTTTTTTTTTTGTGTGCTTCTCATCCCCTTACATATAAACTTTTATTTTTCAGTTTGCTAATCTTCTTTTTCCAATAATGTTGTGTTCTTCTTCTATTTTTTTTTTTTTTTACTTTCATTTCCAAAAAAAAAAAACAAAAAACCAAAAACAAAACGTAAAAACAAAAAGTAAATAAAAAAAAATATTTAGGAATAGAACTTAAACCCATAGAAAAATAAAATAGAAATAAAGATAGGCAATATATTGCAGAATTGTGCAACTTGCACTCTTCAAATACAAGTTACAAGCGTTGCATATATAGACAAACGCTGACCTACGTTTATACCAATGTTTTATGGTTTTACATTCGAACAAATATTTAACATTTACACAAGTTTATGTATATATTCAAGATATACATATATAAATATTTGTACATAATTGCATACGAATTTGGAAAAAAAGAGAATATTTAGGGATGAGAAGGATTTTTGTTATTTTCCATCCCTACACAATATAAAATTAATATTTTGCAATGAACAAACACATACACTGAATTATCTTCTTGTTTCACCTCTTTGTATTTCTCTCTCTCTCTCTTTTTTATATGTAAAACATGTAGAGTGATTCCTACAATTTTGTATGTTTTTTTTTTTAATTTATCCAAAACTCAATTTGTAATGCTTTACAATTTTAGATTTTCAGTTCAAAATCTGTAAAAACATAATAAATAATAATAATAATAAAAATCTAAAAAATTGCATATTTAGTTTCATGCTAATGTTGCTTTTGTATTTTATAATTTTTTATTATTTATTTTTGTAATTTTTTTTTTGCTGTTTATTTATTTTTGTCCATCATCGTATCATCATCGACTCAAGAGTTCAAAATAATATTAGGTGTCTCCGTTCATAAAAAAGTATTTTGTAAGCAGGATATCCGGTTGCAAAGAAGATCAAGAGTACGTGTGAATAACTATAATTAAACGGGTTTTAAAGTTTCAGTCTTAAGCTTGAACTCTTATTTTATTTTAAAAAGTTATATTTGAGTTTATACTAAATTTTGTGTATGCATTGAAGCTAATATTTAGAGTGTGTGCAGGAAGTGAAGTCTTACAGCTTTTCCCTTTTCTGATTGCATTATCGGTTGGCACTTCCATCTATCATCATTTTTCATCAGAGATTCATTTGTAATTTTGTATTAATAAAAATATCACTCAAAGACTCTTTCTCGTAGGCGAGTATTTTAATTGACAAACTACAAAGCCACTTTTTACAAATTATTCATGTCAATTTCGATTTTAAAATGCAACAACAAAAAAAATAGATGATTTTTTTTTTGAAACAGCATCGATTTGAAAACATTTTTTTGTTGCATACATTCACACATTCTATCTAATTACAAAAACAGACTAAAAATATATCTAGATTTTATTTTCTCATCCCTTTTGTTTGATGTATTTGTGTTTTTTTTTTTCAATTTTTTCTATTATTTTGCACAATTTTTTTTTTTTTTCAATTGCAAAATCTGATGTTCAGAGAAAAATTTGAAAAAAAAAAAAGTTTTATTCCAAAAAGTTTTTCGCTTGTTTTTTTTTTTGCTTTTTCATATTATACTATGTAATAGTCATATGTATATATATACCATAGATTTATATATACATACATATAGATACACTAATATATCATAAAACATCAATTCCAAACTTAAATATCAAACATTTAAAATTAAACAAAAAACAAAGGAGTTAAAAAATGATTTTTTTTCAAATCCTCCCTATACGCCTTTTACATATTTTTTGCGTTTTTCTATCAAAATTATATACCGGACGCATGGACACAGGATACAAAACTTGAATATTTATATATTCATTTATATATATATATGTTATATGGAAAATATATAAGCTAATTGTATTGTGTGTATTTATATATAGGTATCTATGAAAGTAAAAAAATGCATTAATTCCTTTTCTATGCTATATATTTATATATATATATATATATATATATATATATATATGTATATATACAATAGAATATAGAAGGATTGAAAGGCTTCATATTTAGGAAAAAATTGAGGGGAGTATTGAATGCGTAAAATTGTTTAACAAAAAAAAAACTTGATGTATATACGTTTATTTATACATATATATATATATATATAAATATAATAAAAACAAAAAAACAGATCAGATCTATTGGAAGATGATTTCGTTTGAAGACTTGCCAAAAACATTTTTAAAGTTATAAAAATATTTTTGAACTTAAATGTAATTAAGTTTGATTCAAAAATTGATTAAATTTGTTTTTATAATTTTAAATAATCTAATCCTTTACATAAAACCAATGTGATTTTTTAAATATATATAAATTCATTGAAAGTGTTGCCATTCTGTTAATTATTTTATTTAAAACCCAACATCTAACAGAATTGAAGATTTAAATGACATTTCTTCTTTAAAATCTATTCAGGAGTTCATACTAAATATAATTAAATTAGAAATTACTCAAATTACTTCTGCTTAATACTTTCTAAAACAACTCTCAGCTTCTCCAAACCCATTTGACCATCTAAAAAACTTGACAAATGGACAAATGGCATACGGACAATCAAAAGCATAAAAAAAATTTAACAAAAATCCCGAAATCATGCGTTAAAATTTTTTCACAATATTCGCCCAGATTTTCATATAGGATAGCAAATAAAAAAATACAAAATAAATAAACAAAATTTATTTTTATTATTCTTCGCTTTCTATTTTACTTTTGTCCAATATATTTTGTTTTTTCTTTGTTTTTTTCTTTTTATTTTTTTTTTTTTCATTTCACATCGTATTTTTTTTTGATAGAACGAGTGAAACTTTTTTTTAAGTTGCCTGTAGCACAATTACCTTTTTTTCATGCTGCATGAATCCTTGTGTTTACCGTTATTTTGTTTTTTGTTATCAATTTTTTTATTTTATTTGTTTTTTTTTTTCTTTTTTTATATTGTATTGTACGTAGATTGTATGTTGCAGTGCTGCGTAGTGCAGTAAAGTGCATCGTTATAATTTTATACAAAATACACACATACAAACATTGACAAAAAATAAATTTACGTGTTTTTTAACGGTAAAATTGAAACGATTCGCAATATTATAAATGTGATTTTGTTATTGTAATATTTTATTTATATTTATATCGAAATATATCCGAGTAGGTGTGTGTATGTGTAATAGAGTTTTGGTTCAAAATATGAGTGAAAAAAATTTGAACGTCCTTTGTCCGTCTTCTGTTCTCGCCAAATAAAAGCATTGAACGAATAAAGATAGAAAAGAATAGCACAGGATAACAATTTTTTTTTGTGTTTTAGGAATTTAAAAAAAAAAAAATTTTTTTAGACATTTCCGGCATATTTTTTATATTTCAGTTAAAAAAAAAAAATTATATTAAAAATAAAATAAACAAAGATAGATAGATAGAGAGAAAGAAAGATAGAAAGAGGGAAAGTAAAATACAAAAAAAAAAAAAATACCGATAGAAGAGAGAAAGGATGCAAATGAAAATGAAGTAAAAAGAAGGGTTTAACAAAATAATTAATTACCGTGCGAGCTTTGAAAAACAGTTAATTTTTTTATTTTTATTTTTGTTTTTTTTTTTTTTAATTTTGTTGTTTTTTTTTTGTGTGTTGCAAAAAAAAACAAAATCGAACGTTTTTTTTTTGTGCCAAAATCATGGTACATACATTTTCAATTAATATAAACTAAAATGAATATGTGTATATGCGTAGATGTTTATGTATACATATATATCTACTTATTATAGAAGCGTATTCGATTTTTGTATATTAATGATGAATTGTTTTTGTTTTATTTTTTTTTTGTTTTTTTTTTTTACTGAAACAAATTAAAAAAATTTAGAAATTATGGACACATTTTATGGCAGTTAATTGTTAAATTTCTCCCACTTTAACCTTCCAAAAGTTTTTTTTGATAAAACATATTGCATGTGTATGTATTTAACGTAGACATATTATTAAAAATAAAAACGGAGTTGAATTTAGATCCATTTAGATCCGATATTTTAAATATATAGTTTCTCTGAATTCTGATATTTGAAATGAATTTTAGATCTAAGAATTAAAAGGCAATATTATGTTTGATAATTGTTTGGTTTAAGAAAAAGATTGGCGCAATTTTTAGAAGAAAAAATATAAAATAGAAAATACATTTTTATGTGTGATTTATAAACTTAAATTAAAACGGGTTTAAGTTAAAATTTTTATATTTTCCAGTTGTTACTCTACAAAATTGCTGTTTATTATAAATTAACGATTGTATTATAGAATTTTAAAAATTAATATAATTGATTTGTCCATTTTTATTCAAGTTAATATTTATTCAATTTTATATATAAATAAAATTTTAAATATATATTTGTATGTCAAGAGTCAATAGCCAAAACGTAAGCTGCCTACTTTGCCTAACGTAAAGCTGCCTACTTTGGTCATGTTATTAGGGGCCAGAAAAACGAACTTCTGCAATTAATCATAAAAGGGAAAATTGAAGGTAAACGAGGTGTAGGAAGAAAACAATGTCCTGGTTACGAAATATTAGAAATTGGACAAATATAAGAACGATAGGAAATTTAGTCCACACAGCATCGAATCGGGAAAAGTATGGTAATGTAGTTGCCACCATCCGTTAAATAATAAAAATTCGAAGATACACGCTTACATCCAGTATTGGATTGGCAGTGGAAGAAAAAGAAGATGTCTAATGAGCCGTAGTTTTTAATTCAAAGGCTTTACAAAATATGTAATATAGGGTATTAAATGGGAATACTCAAAAATTTCTTCTATCGGTTCTCATCTTTGAATCCCTCCCAGCAGTTTGAATTTGGTCGTTTTAATTATGTCTAATCTATATTAGTTATATATATATATTAATATTTTTGTAATTGATGTTATTTTAAGAAAAACTATTCCTAAATTATTTTATAATTTTTTCTATTCATATTCCTTACCAGATCCTTACAACTTTCTCGTATTAAATAGAAAATTTTCTCAATCGTATTAAAATTTCATAAAAATATCACACTTCTATGTAAAATTATCTTGTATCACCTGTTGAGAAAATTATTTTAATAAAAAGATATGGAAATGACATAAAGGAAAATTTTCAAATGAAAATTTCTAAAAAGAAATCGAATTGTCACGAAAATAAAAAACCATTGTTTATATCTTAAAATTCATGCCTTACATATGCTTTTACATATAATTTCTATTTGTACTAAATGAACGTTCTTTTGTTTTTGTTTTAAGACCTAAGGAGCGGTCGAAAATGTTACTTTTATTCTAATTTCTACAATTCTACACATATCCTTTATATTTACCTTAGTTTTGTTTTTGTTTTTTTCTATTTTTTTTTTGTTCTGAAAACAATAAAGACATGACTAAGCAAAACAAATTTTTTTTTATTAAACGGCGACATTCATATATGTGAAAGAATTATCATTTGTGTTACTCAAGAGGTTCAAATCCTCTTAATATTGTCGTTTCTATTTACATATTGTTTTTATTTTCTTTGTTTTTGTTTAGTGAAAGTGTTTAAATAAATTACAAAAAAAGTAAAAAGGAGCGCCACAATCCTTGGGGAGCATTGGGATAGTCAAACCACTATCGTATAATATATATATATATATATATATATATATATACGTGTACGCTTTAAGAACGTTAAGGAATAGTTTGAGAATAACACAAAAAAGAATAAATAAAATAAAAAACAATTAGAATGGACTTAAGCAATTTTTATTTTGTTAATTTTATAATTGTGAGTTTAAGACAATAATTTTCAGGGGTTGCAAACATTTTTGGGAACTTTTATTTTTTTGTTTTGAATTTATTTTGTGATTTCCATTGCTAGTGTGTTTTTATTTTGTGCTAGTGATTGTTAGTTAGTTTTTCAATACATAACATTAACGTACTATCTGTGATATTTTTGATTAACTGTCAAATCAGGCATCAAATAATGTCATGCCCTGACCTAGATCCAATTAAATACCTATTGATAAAATTATTTGAATCTTAAATTCCATATAAATACTAATTAGTATTCACGCAATTATTTCATTTTTGAGTATTTAATTTGCAGAATTCAATAAACTTCTTGACCAAATTAACCAATTTTTGCTTCTTAAGCTAAAAAAAATCTAATCTCAGATTTTAAACTTTGGCAGTTACCTTAAACAATTTATAAAAATGAGTAATTCTAAAAATTCAACAGTAAAAAACTTTTTCTAAATAAACTTTAACTTAAGAATAAACTTGAGAAATAAATATTTGGCTGAAATTTTAACAGAAAATTACTCATAATTTTTCATGAAATTTTCATATAATAAAAAAAGGTTGTTCTGCTCTGACTTCTAATATACGTAGGTAAATATGAAACGCGCCCTTTAACAAAACAATTTCTAAGTATTTTTTATGGTGATAGTGATGGTCAAGAAAGAAATGAACAAAATGAGTTTCGCTGTTAATTGACTGAATATGAGTGAACACAAGAATTCACTTGATATTGTAAGAAGAGTTTTAGACTTTTTTTTTTATATTATTTGACGACGATTTTCATTATTTTTTTTGTTTTATTTAGAAATATACAACACATATGTGTACATAAAATTTGCATATAAAATTGAATGTCCTTAAAATAAATTTTAACACACAACAAAAAAGAAAACAAAACATTAAAAAAATAGCCTAAAGTAAAGTAATATAAAAGTCACATGGGAAAAGATGGAAATGGTTCGCGGTCACAATAAATTGTAATAAGAAATAAAAAAGGAGCGGTGTTTTGTGCTCTTGTTTTTATTTTTTTGTTATTTTTAATTCTAATAAGAGTTTTATGAGTAATTTTAAATATAGATATTAAATTGTAAGATATACATATAAATATATGTGTATACATTACAAAAGGATATTTACGTTTTCTTTTAATTATTGTGTTTAATTATCAAAAAAAAAAAAAAACAAAAACAAAAACGACAATAAGATACGTATACGTATATGTAAAAGAAAACGGAAATAAAAATTTTTAATGAAAGGATATTTTTTTTCTAGTACTTGTGTATAGCATGTGAATAACAAGGACATAAATAGAGCAAACAAAAAGGATATTAAGAAATGAAAAAAAAAAAAATTATATTTTTTTTACTAAAGTTTTGAAAAAAACGTAAAAATCAAATGAACATACACACGTTCCTTAAAAGGAATTGAATAAAAAGAATATAAAGATTTCATTTAATTATATGTACATATGTATATATAAGTATGTATAATGTTTTATGTGTACAAAAACTCCAATAAATTAATTTTTATAATGACTTAATAAACATAAGAAATATGAAGGACATTAATTTTATTTTATATAATTAACAGGTAAGGTTTTTAAAACAAAGTTTAGTAGAAAAACCATATTTCATATTCCTTATTAGAAATTGTAATTTCGTTCTTCGAAACTTGCTAGTAAATACACAGATAAACTTTTGAATTCATAAGTTAATATAAAGAGATAATATCAATCAAAACACTGAGCGTTTCTTCAAATAATTTAAAAAAATGGGCACAGGTTTAAAATATTTCAAGAACTAAGCCAGGAAAGGGTCATCATTTTCAAATAAAATTTAAGAACTCTGTAGTCTAGTCTTAACTTGAATAAGTTCTATGTTCTAAGGTCTTAACTCAAACATAATACAAGTTGACTTACTACGGACTGAATACAAAAGATGGATATTATAAGTGACATAAAGTATGAAGATGTGATCATCTTAGGGAAAGCTTAAAATTACCGAAATTGAGACTTATCATAATCGATAAGTTATGTAAGCAGCGCTTCAGATAAGCGATTTATGATGCAGTAAAATCGAAAAAATTTTGATTGGGTCAATGTGCAATTCATGACAGTACAAATCAATTATATTTGATATTTTATTTAAAAAATATGAAGCACTGTAAAGCAAGGAAAAATAAAAAGGGACATAAATTTCGAATGCATTTTAAAAATTTTAAAATAAAATAAAACTTTCTGTAAGTAAATATGATCAATGTTTCCGATCTAAATTCCAGGCTATGATTCCTCAAATTGAATTGCTTTGATTAGATTTAAACTTTAATTAATGAATTAAACATTGAAAATATAAAAAAAACTTTTTTTCAATCTTTATTTACACTAACATTCTTTTACATACACTAAAAATTAATTATTAACAAAACATAAAATTGAACTTTGTGTTGCATCATAAAAATTTAGATCTTGTTCAATTCTTTTAATTACACCAAAATCTAATACTTTTAATTTTACTCTTTTGATATTTTTTTTTTTTTTTTTTTTTTTTATTTTCTTTTGCTTCTTATTTCAATTGAAGAACAAAATTTTTTTAACGATTGATTTCAGCCCTTTTTGATTTTATTCCTTCCAATTTTTTTTTTATATCACTCTAATTACAAAATATAAAAATAAACAAAAATTTTTGTTTTATTTTTTTAATTTATTTTTTTATTTTTGATTTTTCTTCCTTTGAAAAAAAACAAAAAAAAAAAAAAATACAAAAATTAAATGCAAAAAAAATAACAGTATTCAATAAAAAAAGGATATCCTTTTTATTAAACGAAGCAAATCTCAATAGAAATGTAAATTTTTTACAAAATATGTGTATATATATATTTGTATATATCCATTTATGGACAGAACATAAGTCAATCACAACGTTCTTTTAAGGATATTTTTATCCTTAAGGCTAATAAAGAAAAAAAAAATTTATTCTGAAAATTATTTAAAAAAAAAAAAGGATCAGCAGTTGTTGAAAAAATAAAAAAAAACAAAAAATTAAATAACAAGAAAACTTTATATTTTGGTCAATCAAGAAAATTTGTTTGGTCATTAAAAGGTCAAGAAATGATGAGATATGGAGTAACAAGCATAACTTATTTTTCTAATCTCATCTTCTCGGATATTAAAACAAAAAATCCTTCTCAGTTTGACTTTAGAAAACTTTTATTTTTTTTTTTTTATTTTAATTGTTTTTCTGATAATTCTGTGATTTTGGAACTTTAATTTACCTCCTGGGTAACTGAATAGACTTAATTTTGATTGACTTTTTTTTTCTGAATTAAAAATTAAGAAAAAAATATAAAAAAAAAAAACAAAAACAAAAAATCTTATATACACGTGCATACAACATTGAACATTGTAAACTGATTTAATACGTCTAAGTTCTTAGATATTGATGTATAACTTTGAATAATTTTATAGGGTGTTTAATTTGAATTTCTTAAAATTTTAAATTGATAAATTTAATATGGAAATTTTTGTATACAAGGCTCAATATTTTATATAAATTTATAAATAATTCATTTATGATTCAATATTTGATCTTATTATCGATTCTTCTAATGCCAAATAAATTGAATTCAGATTTGTGCTACTACTATGTTAATGATTTCAGTTACAGATATCGGATTTTCTATTCCGATTTCCACAGACCATAACAAGTGTTTTCAATATTATTATAACAACGTTTTTTGGATCTTCTATTTATGTTCTCAATCTCTAAAACTTCTTGTTCTTGTATTTCTTAATGCATTCACCAAGTTTTACAATAAGAGTTTTACTTCAAACAAAAGAAACTGTTAATTTAATAAAATATAATGAAATAATTTCGGTATAATTTTTAAATAATTCATAATTTATTTCAAGTTTTTAAAGCACCATGTTATATTTAATTACAAATCTGTAAACTATTATATCTTAAATCCTTTTCTTATAAAATTCACTGTATACATTACTATTTCTATCTCTTTCTTAAAAATAACAGGAAGAAAACAAATTATAATAAAAATTTAAAAAAAAACAAAATAACGTAAATCAGGGTTATTAACTGACATAATGAACGTCCATACCAAACATATAGTATGAGTATATGAAAGGGTTGAATACATCTGTAAGGTTTAATTTACTCCGGATAATGATTACCATATCATTTCGAAAAGAAAAACAACAACAAAAACTATAGTATATTTTTGTTCAAATAAGAATCGTGTAAAACATTACTAGTATCGTATCCTTGTAACTACCATCCAATTTATTACTCTATTACATTGTAATGTTGCATGCAATAAAATATTCTTAAATCTGTATCCTGATTCATATTGAATATAAAAAAAAAGTTCTTGTAAGAATTGTTTCTTCAGAATTTAAATTTGCATTCAAAATGTAATACATTTACATATATAAATATACAAGTGTGTATATGTCATTGATTTTATTATATATTACATGCATTATGCATTAGATATCATATTGTTTAGAAGTAGTTGTAAAAATATATGATAAAAATCATTAAAGAATTTATTTTTTTAAATTTTTCACACACATACATATACATTTAATTTCGAAATCAAAGATAAGGTTTCAAATTACTTACGGATAGTCCTAGTATCTCATGAGATTTATAAAATTCTTAAACTAAGGCAAATTAAAGAAAATAAAATTAAAAACAAGATAATAAAAAAAAGCAAATAAAAAAATTATAAAACGAACTAAGTATTAAGAAGGAAATCGTATCCTTGTTACAATTTTATACTTTTAATTTACCGTTCAAGGATATTTTAACTTTATTAACTTGACCATTGTAAAAATTTAGGTTGAATTGAAAAAGAAAAATTAAATAAAGAAAATAAAAATTAATAGAAAAACAAATATTATTTAAGGTTGCCAACTGTTGAGAAATGTTTGAAATATGTTTGGAAAGTTTTTGTTAATATAATTTTGTGATCTTCATAGAATCCTTAATTTACAAATGATTTACCAATGTTATAACATCCCTATTTTTGTAGGGGATATTAAACCCCTGCAATGGTTCTTAATCATCATTTTAAAAGAAAACTAAATCGGCATGTTGAAACATGGCTCTAATGCAGGAGATAAAACTGGTGTGGTATTTTTTTTTCGAAAAACTATAGTGTGTAGAAGTTATATTACTCCAAATAACAGGTTCATTTTATTAATAATATTATTCTCACAGAGCAACTATTAAAAAATCTAGGTCAAAAAATCTTTAGAAGCAAGGGTCGAATGTGGGAAAGAATTATAGAGAAATATTCTCAGTAAAAAAATACTAAACTTAATTTTTTTTTCAAAATTTAACTTCAAACTCTTTGAGTTTTATGTTATCTTTATTCATCTCAAAAAGATGTCTGTTTGTGAGTAAAACCCCTGCAAGGAAAACAAATTCAGGTAATCAGGAAGATATAATTACAAATTTAGTTTGGTAACCCTATATTATATAATAGATAAAATTTTCCTTTATTTTTGGATCAGGAAATGTTTTTTAATATGTCTTATCAATATATCTACATATTAACTCCTTCCATTTGGATTCGTTCCGTATTTAGCATGTGAAGGCATTTAAAAATTAAAATTGTAAAAACAAAAAGATTTTTTTATGGGAAGCTTAACTTTTTCTTGACCAAAACTTTTAAGGATTAGAAAAAGGTCAAACAAAAGATATCAGGAACTAAAACTTTGAAAATATAAGTTTTATAAAATTTGTCTCATGATGTGAAATGGGTCTACTGTTTTTTAATAATGTATCGTATAATGTACAAATTTAATAACATAAATTGTATATATTATAAAATCAAATATATGACGATTTTTAGTGTTTAATGTTAATGAATATGAGTAAAAAATGAAGGCTTATTTGGGCTTAAAATGGTATCCTCGGATGTTACCATTGTATAACTTAATTTAAATTTAATTTTAGTTTTTAATTCCATTGATGGAAGAAAATGATTGACACATCTTGCAATAATTTTAATTCGAATTAATAAAATATTTAATTAACAAAATTAAATCGGTATTAATGAATAAAATTAAATATAAATGTCGTTCATTTATTTGATTTTACTTATTTTTGTTATAAATTTTAAAATTATTTATTATCTAATAAAATTTAGTTTTAATTTCTTAAGTTGCAATTTGTTCCCTACATAATTAATTCCAGCACCAAATTTTTATAAAAATTATGATGGAGTAAGTTATAAATTTCAATGTTATTTGAAACAAGTTAAATTTAATATCATTTCAATATTTAAAGTTTAAAATTAAAAGTACTATCAGTTCAAGAATATGTTTTTCACACCTTTTAAGGCCAGTTAATCAATAATTATAATTATATTACAAATTGAAGTCATTATACTACTGATTTAATTAGAGCAACTAGAACAGATTAAATTTTTTTAATATAGGATATAACAAATAATAATTAGAATATTTCCAAAAATACAAAAATTTAATCAAATTTAAAACACTTGAAATATTTTTTTAAGCTTTGATAGAAGGGCGATATGACAAATGTCCTGGAGACTTATGATTCCAAGTATAAGCCAAAAGTCTCCCAGAGGTGGGAAAATGTGACATAATTTCTAAATAAATTTTAAAATTTATAATTATGTTTTAAACTGAATTTTGAAAAAAAAAATACTTAAAATATAATTTAATATTTAAAAATTTCTGAAATTCTGTTTTGAACTTACTAATTTAAATATTATGATATCAAAGTGTATAAGTAAAATAATGAATGTAAAACTTTAAGAATTTATATATTTACAGATCTGAGGTTTTATAATTGGAAGCATTTTAAAATTAAATACAAAATCAAAGTTTTGCCTTTTTTCGGAGTATAATTATGAATTCGTGTATGCGAAATTTTAAAATCGAAACGATTTTTAAGTTGGTTACAAAACGGTTTTCAATATAAATTTAATATAAAATTTAAAATATTTTGTTTATGATTATTATATACTTTGGAAAAAATAAACTGTTGATAACAATCGGATCTATATTTGTACCCTAAACCCGGTGACTGTTAGCTTATCTTTCATCAGCCATAAGTCTTCGGAGGACTTTTGTCATATCGCCGATAGAATACTCAAAACCACCTAAATTAAAGGTAATATCTTATAATTATTCTTAAAGTAATATCATATCAGAATAACCTATAATTGTTAAAGGAAATACAAAACAATTAAATTAATACAAATAAACATTTTTACTAACATAATCACATTTATTAAAACGTGTCATCAAAAATGACATGCTTTTTAAATAAATAAATAAATATTTAAACCATTTTCAATTCTAATATTTTCATATTTTCATTTCAAAACAAATTTCAAGTTTAATCCTTTTTATATATGTATATATGTATTTTCACAATACAATTTCACTATAAACCTTTTCAAAAAACTTTCAGTTTTGCTGTTTTCAAAAATAAAAGAATATAGCTATAGAATCTTATCTCAAGGATTTGATCTAAAAAATTTTTAACTCACATTTATTACAAAACTATAAAAGAAGAAATCATACCATAAAATATTCACCTGAATCAAAGTTCATTATGTGAAATCTTTTAAGAAAAATAAAATCTTAATCGTTTCATATACTCATTTTAATTTATCTTTAGGATTTTATTAATATATGAACAGTACATATATATATAATATGTATCTATAAGATTTTCTAAATACATGTATCCTTTGGGAATTATAGTTTAGAAAAGAATATCGTATTGCCATTTGATAAATTCAGTGTCGAGTTCTTAAAGATTTTTATTATTTAAAATTTTCACTTTCCCATTAAATTAAATATACATATATAAATATATATATATATATACAAATTTTAAAAAAACAATAGAATAAATATATATGAAAAGTATTTAAGCATTTATTTAAAATTAAAGAAAGGACCTACTATAGATATTTATATGTGTAGATATTTTAATGCGAGTAGTAATAAAAGATATTAAATGATAGTTTTTTTTTTGTTGTTTTTGTTTTTTTTTTTTTCTTATATATAGATTATAGATATTTTCATTGTGTGTAAAAGTTTATTAAGAAGACAATAGGACCAAGAAAAAAAAATTTAAATTTTAAATAACATCATACCACATGTATTTAACATATTTCCAACCATAGGTGGGTACTGGATATCTAATATATGTACATATATGTAAAATACTCATTTAATTTAGTCAAATTTTATGGATATCCTTTAAAGGATCCTTTTCCTTGTAATAAATACTTTCAATTTAAGATTGTTATCTAAATGATAGTAAGTTTTTGTTTGGTGTTTCTTTACTTTACGTAAATGTGTGTTTAATACATGTGTGAGGTGAGAATGTATGCCAGGAACAATGAAATTTTATTTGCTTATGTGTAATTAAAATTAGCTGTAAATGTGCTCCTTTACACTTTCTTGTAAAATAATCCTTTTTTTGGGTTGTCTAAGAAAGAAATCTCAGCATATTTCTAGTTACTTTGTCGACCTGGAAAACTCAGGTATCCTTAATAAATAGGCTAGATTAGATAAACTTGGTTTAAGTGATCGAAATTGATTTAAGTGATCCAGTTTTTGTTTGAGAGCTTTTCCTATTGTACAGTTTAATAGAAAAATAACATAAATGAACAAAGCAGTCTAAATACTAATGATATGGAACCGGAAGGTGTAAATGGGAAAATCTGTAAACACCTACATATAAAATTTTTACGATTTCAATACTTTCCTTACATTTTAGTATTTTACAAATTTTTAACGAACAAGTAAAACCATTGAATCTTTGGCAACAAACTATCTGCTCTAATAAAATAAAAATTTGGGTGGAAAGGTTTGATTCGATTAAAATCCTAGTTGTTTTTATATCTTTAACTTTTGTTTACTTTTGTTTAGATTCTATTTTTTTTTTATTATAAAATCCATGTTAAAACAATACACAAGAATAAAAATAGGTAAGAAAATTTAAATATTATTCATAAAGAAAAACTATTTCGTCCTTTACAAGTTTTCAGATTCAGTCTATTAAATGAATTAAGTGGATATAATTGGTTAATAAAGAAAAAAGGAAATCACGAAAACTATTAAAAGATATTCTTATAAAATTATCAGAAATCACGCATTAAAAGTTTGTTATTGTGAATATACAATGTATATATATATTTATGAATTCAGGAACTTTGTATACGTTTTGTAACTTAAGGCGATTCTTTTAGTTTAAATGTCAACACTCATAATTCATTTAAAAGTTTTTAAAAGAATTTATAATTTTGTATACATATAGAGAAACTTTTAATTGTAGTTGTGATGATATGATTATAATAATTAAACATTTTGTATAATTATTACAACTTATTATTAAAGATATAAGGTTATAGTTATCGATACATATATATTTAAATATGATTAAGAGATAAATAAAATTAAAATTTAAGTAATAAAAAATTTTAAATCTTGTGCATTCAATTCTATTTCAAAAGAGTTTAAAGAAAATTTTAGAAAATTAGAACAGATAATGTTGTATTTTAAAAAACCGATTTATATATAAACTGTGATAGTGAATATAACCTTATTGTTTAAAGGAAATAAGGTTAATTAACTTACAACAACAAATCAATAGTTGTAGTATACTAATTCTATTACAAATAGTTAAAATGCAGTGGATTTCGAGGGCATAGGAAAATTCAGAAGGATTTCATTTTTCAAGGGCAAAATTTAATAAAAAATTAAAATTAAATATGATATCTTTAAATATATTTAAGTAATCACTGTATTCTAAATTTCTTTAAAAAATGTATTCTTAGAGGTATCCTGAAAGTTCGTCTCCTGAAAATTCACAGATCACTTTTGTAATTTTTTTTATAAATTTTTTTGTGAATAAAAAAAAATATTAGGAGTTGTCTGGACTATATGTATGGTGTTTCTGGGATTCTAGCGAATTAACTAAATAAAATATGAAATAACTCTCGATTTTAAGCTTTAATTAAATCATTTATTTCACACAGACACTCTACAGTAAAATGTCAAAAGAATATAGTTAACGACTGGGTGGCACAGTGGTTGTGTGCTGACCTTTCATTAAGAAAGGCCTGGGTTCGAATTCTAGTGAAAGTGAAAAAACTTTTCTGGTTTTCAACTCGACTCAGCTACCATTCGGCATTGAGTTCAAGTTAATGGCATAATCAATAATTAATAATTATATATCTTTAATAAAAAGCGGCGGAATGATTATAAAATATAAAATCGAATTTTTCACATATTCTAAATCTGGCTAAAGTGCATATGTATATATAATTAATAATTTATAACTTATTAATTTTTTTTTAACTTTAATGTTCCCTAATTAAATTCTACAACACTTTCGAGTCATGGAATTTTTACATTTGTAATAAATATTATTAAATAATTTCGTATTTGAACTAAATTTTATATGTTTTTCAACCAATTATAATGACATTTTACTTATTCTAAAATAATAATTATTTAAATATATGTTAATTAATCTATTGCCTAATTAAAATATTATTACATAATATATTATTAAATTCTAAGTAACCAGTATCAATTTAAACCAAACTTATGTAATTAATTTAAAATTTATCTGATTTAAATCAATTAATTAATATAAAATATAATTTAAGGAAGAATAACTTCTATTTAATTCTAAATTTTTATAAATATTGTAGTGTTAAATTTTTCTGAAATAAAGCATTTTAATTCTAGGATTTATGTGTGCGTGTCATAAAGTTCTAATTGAAATTCAGAAAAATACTATTATTATATGGTATTGTAAATATAAAATATAAAAAATTATTGATGATTATAAATGCGGTTTTAATAATTCAGCAATATTTTAACTGGAGGGGTTGCAATTTATGACTTCTTGGAACAAAATACTCTAAACAAAATTTGAAGTCATGGATGTGTAAAAATTTTTCAAATAATATTTTTTTTTTTATTTTATATGGTCATAAATTTTGTGTTTATTCTTTTGTTTTATATTTCAAAATTGGGTTATTAGGGTAAAGTTGTTTTTTTTTTTTTGAATATGAAATGATAATTTGTAAATAATTTTTATTATGTTTTCATATTAAAAAATTGTTAAAAAAACCAACAAATATTCGAGAAAATATTTAGTGTTAAAAAGAGATGGACAATTTTCCTAATATGTTGAAAAAGGTTGTCTACCTGTAAACTAAATAAATTTTATTTAACACGAATCCAGAACTGATTGTACGATTGTTAAAATATTGATTATAAGATAATATATTAGATTAGATTGAATCTTAAAATTGAAGAAGTTTAAAATATGCACCGGAAACTGAAAATTCAATTTTAAAGTATATGTTAAGTTTCGCTTAAAAATATTGACAAATATTTCATATAAATTATCAATACTAAAAAGTTTTTAAAAAATTAGTACGAATTAAGTTTTAAAGCAATTTTTGGAATCTAAGGAAACTTAAATTAAACATAACAACAGGCATATTCTATAATTTTTCAAATTAATTTCAACACATATTTCCTTTAAAAAAACCAAGTGCAAAAGTGCCTTCCAAAGCAAATTGTTCATTAATTAAAATAAAATAAAAAAAAATATTTTTTTCAATATATACTTTTATTTAAGTAGTACTAGCCTCCCTAAAATGCAGAAAATAAAAATTTGAAGGTAGATCTTGAGAACTGCTTCTGTTTTAATATAAAAGTAAATTGCTGAAATGAGAGACAGTTCTATTTTCAATTAATCTTAATCCAGCAATTTACTTTTATATTAAAACACTTTTAAATGCAAAAGATCTACTGCCTATATATCTACTTGTATAAATTTTAAATTAATAAACCAAAAATGTACGGGTCTGACTTCAAAAAAAAAACTTAAAGTTTTTATATGAAACTGATAGTCTATATAATTATTTAGTCTATGATTTATATTTTTTAAAGCTGATAATTTTTAAAGAACTATCCAAATAAATTAATTTTATTTCTAATTTTTTTTATTATTTCTGTTGATTTAAATAAAGAAAAGATTTTTTTATTTTAACGAGGATTGAACTCAGATCTGTTTACACCCCAATCCGCTAACAACTGCACCATACAATTCTTAAGAATTTATGGTCAGATTTCTAATATTAATGTATCACTAACTTACAGAATGAAAAATAAACCCATAGACACAGACAAGTTAATATAAAAGTATTAATAAAAAGATTTTTAAAATTCTTAAATTTCCAAAATTCAACATCATGCTGTTTTTCTTTTAAATTCTTAAAATACTAGACATTACGGACCATAAGTTCTATTTTTTTTTCAATTTATTTTTAATTTTTCTTTTTATTTAAATTTGAAATAAATTCTCAAAATTTAACTTACATATGACCATATTTAAAATTTAAAATTTGTTTGTGTAAGACGAAACAAAGTAGAAATCAAGGTATTATCTAAGGAATCCATCTGAAAATAATTTCATTTAATCCGTATTGGTTGACCCGAATTTCAGTTCTTTCTCTTCTTCTATTTTCTTTATTAGTATTCTCTAACTTTAACATACAGTCAATCTTTACTAATAAGTAAATAAGTATATGTGTGTATGATTCATGAATTTAGTTTAAAAAAGGTATTTAAAAAAACCTCACAAAACATAATTGTAGCCCTTTAGAATTTTTTTTTTGCATTTTGAAATTTTTTAAAATAAAGTTAAATAAAAAATAAAAAATACCATATAAAATTGTTAAGGTGTTATTGTTATTTGTTGGTCATTGCACAACTCAATTTAAAAAAAAATTATTTAACACAGTTTTCCTAAGGATTCCAATATTAACTCTGCGTTTCTTAACATAGTAAAAGAAATACATACAATATTATGAGTGTATAATGTATCTTTGTATCTTTTTTATGGATTAATAGATAAAAAGATTTTATTTTTAGAAAATGTTATTCGTAAGGACTAAGGTTCGTTCGAATTAACCCCTTTAATATTTTACATGCTTAAAATGTATTTTAAAACAAAAGATTACCTAGTGTAGAATATCGAACAACAACAAAAGAGTGTTTAGAATCCTATATCATATCCCATCATAATTATGTCAAATGAAGTGAAAAATATTAAGAAGTGAGAAAAATTATTTTAAAAATAAAAAAAACCAAAGAATTTTCCCATACATGACAACAAAAAAGTTAAAAAAAAAAAACATAGAATCATTGAAGAGAAAATTGATTAAACCCTATTTTTAATGTAAACATAGATTTGCATATGCGGTACGAGTTAAATTCACTTATGGAAAAGTTTTACGCCTTCTCTCCTTTAATTCTTTTTTTTTTTATGAACAAATTAGAAAAAGGCTTTAGTCTTTTTTTGTGCTTGTGTTTGTGTCTTTGTATAAAACTTTTTTTTTATCTTACCCTATAATTTAATTATTAACACCTGTTTAGTGCTCATTGAAATACAATCTTATTTTATACTATCTATAGATACCACATATGATTTTTTTTTTTAATTTATATGAAAATATTCTATACTTTTTTTTTTACCAATCAAAAGAATACAATAATTTTCTTTATAAATTTATATATCTGTACAAACTTCAGCTTTCAAATCTTTTGTGTTTTAAATAGCATTTGTGTATTTTACATATAATTAAGCTGAAGTTTAATTTTAATAAGGTAAAAAGTTCTAAATTAATGGTAATTGAGTAATTTGAACTTGGCAGCTCATAAATAATTAAAACTTTTACAATAGACAATTTTTACTGAAACAATTAAATTTGTAATCGTTGATAACTCTTGTTATCAATTCCAATAATATAATCAGGACTTAATTCGTTCAATTATGTAAAAAAATTTAAGTAACTAAGAGATATCTAGATTGATAATGAATAAATAAATAAATAATTGATTAAATATTAATTATTTTATTGGTTTGATTAAAATTAAGCTTTTGTGATCATTAGTAATAATTTTAGATCTGATGAAGTCAAAGTTGACTTTATGTAAATTATTATTTAATTCTATCTGAGCAAAGGGGTTATTGTTAAGCAGCCCAACGTTCAAGTAAAAGACTACGAGTTCAAACCCCTTTCAGATGGCATCCAATAAAAAGAAATTATAAAATTGTATATATCGTAATAGTTGATATTGTAAAATAAAAAAATATATAAAACTCGGTAAATATATTTAAATCTTATACAATAATTATATAGCCAAGTAATCACCATAAACTTAGTGAAAAAAATCATTAACGAAACTGAAGCTTAATCTAAATGATTTGGTAAATCCCTTTAAATTTCAAATGGCACTTCCATTTAATTTTTTCTATATTAACTTGAATTTGATCTATCAAGAACCAAATGTTTATAAATTTCAAAGCTATTTTATAACTCTAAAGACTGAAATATATTTTATATAGCTTCAAATTAAAGCACTGCTTATAAAATAAATAAACAAGATTGTTCCAAATAAAAATTGCTAAAAATTAAATTAAATTCATTTTCTTCATAAACTTAATTTAAGAACAATCAAACAAATTTTGTATTTTTTATTATTATTAAGAAATTGTAATTTTTATTTGATTTGTCCATTTAATTACAAGAAATTCAATGGCCTCTAAAACACAAACCAAATCAAATATTATTTTTAAGATCTTTTTGTTCAAATACCAAAAAAAAAAAAAATAAGAAAAACTTAATAAAAAAAATTTTTACACAAACATTTAATTGATCACAAATTAAATTTAAACATTCGATATAGAGATGGGACTTACGGTAGAACTAAGTGAGTTTAAGAAATGGTAAAGTGTTTTAATTTAAAAGATGTTCACTCATACACAAAAAAATGTTTTCGAGTTACTGTGGACTATAAGAGAAAGTACAACTATACTTCCAGATATTAATTCTAAGGTGGAAAAATATTAGCAATGAAATGAATAGTTTTAAGGTTATTATTTCACAAATTTATTAGTTATTTAAGGGTAGTAATTTACAAACTCATGTTGACATCACCGTATTAACTTCTGATTTCTATAATTTCAATTAACTTTCCTGTTTTATTAAGCCTTCCTCCAGTGCTTGGAAAGAGCTTTCATATAATCAACTGTAATATATAACATTTGTCGACCCATTAATGTTCTTAGTTTTACTACAAGTTTCGATGCATCACTACTTCTTAAAAGGATTTTTACAAGTTCTCATCTACAAGTATAAAAAAATTTCATTGTAACAGTTTAACTTTAGGACACCGTTATTTTCTTGCACATTTATATATGTATATAATATAGGTACACTAATATTATCCTATCTTTCACTCTATATGACAATAAGAATACTATTAACTTAAGGACAATTAAATGCTTTTTCATTGTTTTTTGTTGTTTTTATTGTAAATGTAAATATAGTAATAAAAAAAAAGAATAATAATAACATTTTTTTATGTTCTCTTTCTTGTACTTCAGTTTTATATATATGAGTAATGATTACGTGTCCATCTGGTCACTCATTAAAAAAAAAAAAAAAAAAAGAGCACGATATACAAACATACAAAAAAAAAACGCCTTTACGATAATGTGATTGTAGCGTTAAATATAAAAAGTACAAAATTGACTTTTCTTTTACTTACCTTTCCTTAAATTACATATATATATATACAGAGTGTTTCAGAAAAGTTGTACTAATTAATATGATTAAAATATTTATTTTTATGTTTTTTTGTAGTCAGTTGTTCAATGTTCCAGTCTATCAGTTTTTTTTTGTATTTTGTAGCTGTAGTGAAAAGTTGGCCTTCCTATTGTTATATCAGGTGAGATATCAGGTTTCTAAATCTGAAAAAAAAATTAATTAAAATTATTTTAAATTATTTATATCTTTGCTGTCTTAATATTATTTGGTAATATATTATAAAGTAACTGATAGTAAATATAATGCAAATTTTACGTTAATAATTTTAAATTTTCAATTCGAATATCCACCTTTATCTTAAGATAACAATCATTAACATTAATTATGAAAACATTTGGAAATATTCTTATAAAAAAGAGGGTCAAATTTGTTGAAAACAAAATTGCATGGTCTGCATTGCCACTAAAGTGAAGAAATCGAAGCCAGTGAACGTTCAAATATAACTATTTTATTAAATCTTAAAGTAATTGTTAATATCCAAGTTAATTAAAAAAAAAGTATTTGCAAATTTGTAAAATAATTAAAATTAATCAAACTATTGACAAATATAACGGCTAATTGATTAATATATTAGAAAATCTTCACACAATGTTGTTTTTATGAACGTGCCAATATTGCAATATTCGTACATTTTAATGACACTCTGTATCAGTTACAACTGCTTATACTTAAAAAAAAGTTTTTATAACAAATAACACCAAATTTAAGAGTGAAGACATATGAATTCACTATATAAATGCCCAATTGTAAAATTTTAGTGCACCCCTTAATAACAATATGGGGTGTAATGTTGTGGTAAAGATGATGAGCTGATTATATTAGAGGTGTAAATGAGAGATGTGATGGTGTTAATTCAAATAAAAAAAAATTATAAATCGTCAAAAAAATAAAACCCAACACAATTTTAACATTTTATTCATTTTAATGGTTATCACAAACAACCAAATCGTTGTCATAACCTCTGAAATTGAGTTGAAATTATTGGAAAATTATTTTTAAAAGAAGAAAACTTTTTTATTATTTTTTTTTTTATTATTAGTATTATTGAAGGCGATGTATTCTTTAATTACCCACTTAAATTTTTTTATTTGATATTTTTGACTTTATTGTCTCAAGGATTAAAGTGATTTTTTACAAAAGGATAATAATACAACAATGATTTGTAATTTTGTATTTCATTGTGAAAATAAGTTTAAGATGAAAATAAAAAAAAAAAAATACGATTTATTTAAAATAAAAAAATCAAATACAATAAAATCCTATGAATTTGTTTAATATTTTTAGTCGAATGTTAAAAGCCCATAAATGGAATAAAAGAAACATTGACTTAATATTTTAGTATACAATTGGTCAAAATCACAAAGTATTTAGGTTAGTATACGATGTTTTCAAAACTGATTAAGGATATAGAAGGACTCTTTGAAACATTTTTAAAAAGCCTTGCTTCAATTCAATGATCTGAAAATGAACTACTTACTGAAATAAAATAAATATTCAATACTAAATTAGGATCTACTCAAAAAGAGTTCTTCAGAAACCGAAAACCAATTGCTAAATGGAAAAGAAGCTGACCTTTAACCTTAGATTAAAACCCTGCTTAGATCATGTCTAATTAAATATCGTAAATTTCCATAAGAATAACGTGGTAGTTTATATCGAATATAAAATAAATTTATGTATAAATTAAAAATGTACATAAATCTTGTGTAAAATAATAGATGGCGCAAAAAATTAAGATTTAAAATTTGTTTATTCATAATGTTGGACAATAGCTACAGCCGAATAATCTAGGGCTTATTGAATATAAGGTTAAAGAAACATAATCCTAGTTTAAAAGACGAAGAAGATTAAATCGTTTTTAACAGAACTAAAATGGCCTGGATTTTTATAAGAACATAAAAAGAATAGAAAAATGTTTATAACCTCTTTTATACTTAATATCCGCATAGAATTGTTTCACACATCATCATTTATTATCATAATTTATTATATTTAACTGTAATTGTAATATAATTTTTATTGATAATGTATTTTAAATTATGATTTAATAAAATATACTTCCAATATATATAAAATAAGGGCCGTTGCGTTTATTAGAATTTATATGGGAAATTTGTAGATTTAAATACCAAAGCAATAAATTGGAGATTTTAAGTAAATCGTTTTTTTTCAACAACTTTGAAATTTGTGTTTTTTAAATAAATACACAATAAAGCGCTCCTATATCAATTTTAGAATTTTACTTTTATATTTAAACTTCAATTTTTATGTTTGTTGTTTTTTTTTGTTTGTATTTAAATTCAAAAATTTCATTATTTTCGAACTTTAAGAATGTCTGAAAAATTTTATTTTCATATATAAAACGTACATTTGTTCAAAATTGAACACTTCATATATACTTTAAGTTTTCCTTTTTGATAAGCTGTTCATATCTTTCTTCGCTTCTTCTCCTGGTCTTCCTCGTATCAAATTAAGTTTTATTTAAAAAAAAAAAACAATAAAAACAAAAAAACAAATGAAAATTAAGGGGGAAAAAATGCAATAAAAATTTTTTTTTACCCTTTGTTTTTCTTTTTTCAAATTAAAACCAAAAAACTTTTCTTCAAATTTCACAAATTACATATGCAATTTTTCGAATATTGGCACTTGCAAGGGATTTTTGTCTTTATTTGTTTTTGTTTTTTATTATTTTTTTATTTTTTTGCTGATTCTTTAAACAAAAGTTGCAGTAAAGTTGCAATAAAAAAAAAAAACCCTCATCAACTAAAAAACAGCAATAAAAGCAAAATTAAAAGTTTGTGGTGGCGTTGCAATAAGTTTTCTTAATGCACTCATAAAAGATAATTTTAGTCTTCTTTCAGGCAATATATATGAAGTCAATAATATATGAACTTCTATAACAATATTATGACTAGAAAGGAAGAAGGACGAATGAAGAAGGAAATATATATATATAGCAAAATAATTCCATTGTGTTATATGAGCTGTAAACTATTTTCAAATTTTAATTGTAAATTTGTAAGAGTTTTAAGGTTAAGGATTTGTAAGAATTTTAGGGTTTGGAATTAAAAAATTTTTATTATTTATTTAAGGTGATATGCGGCTTCAACTTATCATTTGGCATGGTCGTTCCGGTATTAGTTTGTCATCAGTCTGTATGTGAAGGGGAATGATTGGTTTTTAGCGTTTTGTACCTTTTGGGATTACACGCAGTTGACATGTAAATTAACACACGTAATTGCAAGAAGCGACATCTTATTTGACAAATTGAAAACAATTGCAACAACTTATTTGTTCTAGCTCCAACAACTTATCACTCATCAACTAGTCATAATACCATTTCTTTTGATGAATCAATGTTGCACTAAAATCGCATTTGACAAAAAACCAATAAAAATTTGATTAGTAAAAAACACTCACTTATCAAGAAAATTATTATTTGATTAGTGATAAGTGTTAATGCAATAGGGCTTACCACCTTTTTTGTAATACATCAAAAACTAATTGGTTTCCAACTCTTATCAAAAATAATATGAAAAATCAAGTATTGTATTTAATAACTGCACTTTTATATATTGCAATGAAAAACAAATTTTCATACTTTTATTCCTTGTGCATTGTCGTTGCGTATACGATATATATATATATTTATATATATGCATATATATCAGATAAATACACAATAACAAGGGTATTACCCAAATTTTAATAGTGACTGGTAAATAAATAAAAGAAACAAGACAGAGAAAGAAAATTATATTTTTTGCTTCAGCCTTTAGTTTTTTTTTTAACTTTTGTATTGTTTAAGGTCTTAATGACTTTCTCAATAGTTTAAGCATTTCATTTATGATTTTATTGCATTCCATGTACATCATACAGAGTTCAGTTCAATTTTTATTTAGGATATGCGCGTTTTTTTAAACTTTTTACTCACTTTTGAATATTGCATGATTTCAACTAATTTTGCTTGAGTTTGAAAAAAGTCTAAAATTTCTGTGTTAAAGAAAATTTAAAAGAAAATCCTATACTTAAGGTTTCTAAAAAAAAAAAACAATAAGAAAAAAAGAAAAAAATTGAATTTTAAAAAGAAAAACAAAAAACTGCGAACAGTTAATCTGAAAGTAATTGGAAAATTACAATTTAAATCTTTTTTTTTAAAAGAAAAGTGAGGGGATAAAAGAAAAATGTAGACTGCATGTCCTACTTTTGAATCAACTTTTATTTTTTATTTTTGGATGGATTTTAATTGTGTTTTTATTGTTTTTTTTAATATTTATATGTTTTATTATGACTTGAACTTTTTGAAAAATTTCGTTAATATTTTCAAATTTTAAAAGCGATTTAATTCGATATAAAATGTTGTTTAAATTTTTATTAGATTTTGTTTCAAGTAAATTTCTTTGATAATTTTTATAAAAATTTTGTAGCTTTATAGAAAGTAGTTTAGACTGTTTCAACTCTGGAATATCTGCACAAACAAAATATAAAACAAATGTTATGCAATTAATTTTAAAACTTTGCTATGTTTGTTAAAATATTTGAGTTAGATTTTAAAACTTATCTTAATAGACGAACTAAACTTTACAGAAGATTTTGCCATAAAACTTAATCGTATTTTACAAAATTTAAGTGATCTAAGTTGATAATGATAATAATCAGAGCCACATGCGTATGCGGTATGGGTATAGAAATGTTACCAATTATAAAAAACTTTTATTTTTAAACAGTAATAGACAATTTTTTTATTTAATAAACTAAAAATGAATACTTTTCTGAAATAAAATATGTTCAATAACTCTTAGATTGCATTTATAGTCTTATTAAATATATACAATATGAAGCGACATCAAAGCTAGATTACAACGCTTAAGTAAGTTGTGCCTTTCTGCACAATCCGATTTTTTTTCCATTATACTTGGTTACAGAGTCTAGGGTAACATAATATGTTACTTAAAATTATTTTGAGTTAGATGGAATTCAGGGTTGAATTCAAAATCAGAGTATTCTTTTTTTAAGAATTGTGAATTAGGATTTTATATTAATTCTTACACTATTAATTATTTAATTTTTTAGGAATAATTTTATATCCAGAATTTTCATAAAAAAATCCACAAATCGGATTTTAATGCTAAAATTGGTTTTCAGTTTTTTTAACAGTTAAAATTAAAATTATAGATATTTTGTTTTTTTAAAGTCAGAGTATCATAAGCCCGCATTACCACTTGCCAATCTATTTATTTACATTTATTTCATTTGATCAAAATATAGTTCTGTGGTCAGAATGGCGACTTTTTAATTGAAAAGTCTGGGGTTCAAATCCTGGTAAAATTAAATCCAAAAAAAAAATTTAATTAAAATTGGTATCGTAGCAGTTTATACCATAATATAAAATAAATTTAGCTGGTACACCTTAAATGGAAAGGCAGATCACTCACTTATAACATTGTATGTGGTATGGGACGGAACTTAAATAAGTAAATAAAATCTGCGTATATTTATAATACCTATGAATACATAATTGAATTTAAAAGCATTTGATAGTTCATATAAGAGGCTGGGTGGCACAGTGGTTAGAGTGCCGACTTTCATGCGAGAGGCCCCGGGTTCGAATCCCAGTGAAACTGAAAAAACTTTTATCTAGTTTTCAACTCGACTCAGCTACCATTCGCCTTTGGGTTCAAATTAATGGCTTAATTAATAATTAAATATTTTTTTAATAAAAAATAAATAAATATAACAATATAAACAAATACAAAATGTAAACAAATAATTCAATTAAATAATATAACTCACTGATATAGAATACCATATAACTCAAGTACAAAATTATTACAATATAAACAAAAATTGAACTGTATTTATTGAAAATCTAAGACATTTATACATGTTATAAGGCGTAGTACTATCTCATGTTTAAATTGTATGTGGAATTCATTTGATCAGTTCTAATATATGAATATATCTCCCCTGTTCCGACAGGCACATATACTCAGGCTGTTTAGCCTATTACAGTGAACAGTTAGCACGTAGAGGTGCCGTGCAAGCAAAAAAAAAAGAGTTGAAACATAATACAGTCTGTTAAAAATTAATTTCAAACTATTTCAAAACCAATTTTATCAAAATAAAATCAATAAAATTCTATAACTTTATTTCCAATTTTTTTTTAATTTTCTATAATTTTTCCTTCTCTTATCAACCAAAAAAAAAATTGATATAAGATTTCCATTTATAGACTTGAAGTTTTCCAATTTTCAAAATAATTTTTCTTTATCTTTAGTACACTTTATTATCATTTTTATTTTTATCAAAATTAAATCGATCGATCGAATAAACATTCACCCATCTTTTATGTATACATAATGATCGTATGTTTTATTTTTACCTGT
Source organism: Dolichopus griseipennis (assembly GCA_963082915.1). Classification (NCBI taxonomy): domain Eukaryota; kingdom Metazoa; phylum Arthropoda; class Insecta; order Diptera; family Dolichopodidae; genus Dolichopus; species Dolichopus griseipennis. The sequence continues at coordinate 1,880,393 of OY720442.1, forward strand.
CAGCACCTTGCCATCACATTTTATTTAATAAAAAAAGAGGGTGACAAAATTATCTTTTATTGTTTTTTTTTTTTTTTTTTGAATTTCTAATTAGGTGTAAAATTTTCTCTGAACACAAGAGTATTGGAGATAAGAAACTTTGAAAAAAAAAAAAAAATATTGGAAAAGTCAAATCGAATTGTGAATAGCAACAGATGGAAGTGAAAATTCTTTTTGATAAACAAATATTATGATAAGATAATTATTGCGCATATTGTTTACTTTATTACCGTTGCCGTCGCTGTTTTTCTTTCTTTTCTCCCTTTCTAGGCTCCAACCCTTATATACCCTAATTTTGAATGGAATTTAATACTTAAGTAATTAAATGAATAAATATAAACTTAATATATAAATAAGTTCAAAATATAGTAAGGAATTTTTTTAATCGTGTTACAACAGAAAAAAATGGTTTAGAAAACTTTTAGGGTGGAATATTTACACGAAATTTAAACAAGTGGTTGGGTAAGCGTTCCGTTATTAGAATTTGTTAAAATTGGTTCGTTTAATACAAAAATCTTTTAGTAAAAAATTGAAAAGGTGGTTTTAAGTTTTTTTTTATATATCATCTGTTCATAATTTTATTCAAATTTTATTTAAAACTTTTAAATTATTGAAACTAATTAATAATTTTGGATTAATTAATATAATTCTTAAATGTATATATATTTTTTTTACTAAAAATTGTTTTGTAATTTTGTTTTTTAATTTTTACTTAAATGATTGAATTGATTATAGATTATACAATTCTGTATAATTTAGATTATATGCTATACGCTTAGGTCAATAATCAGTCAATTCTTTAATTATTTTATTAATTAAATATTATTATCTTCGAAATTTAATAATTATAAATAATGAACTACTCATATAGAAAGTCGAACAATTCAGGCTTCATGCTCTATTTATGTTAATACTCATTCGTTTAATTGAACTAAACTTTTTAAGAAAAAACTCTATAACTTTGATAGTATATGGGGTCGTATTGAAATACCGTGAAATCAAAACCCCGCCAATTGATGTACCGCCATATCATCACGGACATTCCAAAGCCCGTTTTTTATTTGTAATTTTTTTATGCGTAGCCACTTTTAGATACAAAAAGAAGAATATCTGCCTTTTCTAGAATTTTTAAATTAATGATGGAAACAAGATTTGGGTTTTAAAGAACTTGCCTTAAAATTCTCATAAAATGTTGTTAGAATAAAACTGTTTATTTTTGTTATTAAAAAATTTAAATTGTTATTTTATTAGGAAATTTACAATTTTTAAATAAATATTTAAAATATAAAATATGGCAAAAAATTGAATTTTAATTAAAGATTAATTTGATTGTCTAAATAATAGATTTTTCAATGTCAAGGTTTTAATTATCCGAATTTTATGGCGGGATATCGTTTTATAGGATTTGTAAAAATGGGATTTCGATTTGAACACTTAATATATAGGCGCCTTACTCCAGCAAATAGATTTGGGTAGCTATTTTTCCTACTAAACCAACGAATATCACATTTTGAGTGTCTGAAAAGTTTTACTTCGATTCAAAAAGATTGTGTATCTATATTTATTTGGAATTGAGTAACCTGAAGGTATAATATCTAATTAACTTGGCCTTATCAGAGAAAAAGTTCACTAAACAAAGTTTACCTAGTATCCCAATTGTGCTATAATTTTATCTCGAACAGTTCAAAATAAGAATATAATGCATATTATGATTTTGGTAATTTATCACACTTTTCCATTGCCAAAAAGAAACTTTTCAAAAAGACGGCTACAAAATTTTAATTATTAAAAAAAAAAGGGATTAAAAGAAAATTTTACTCTTACAAAAATATTTAAAAATTTCATTTAAGAATTAAGCACGAGTTCTATATTACAGGATTAATTTAATTCAATCGTATTAAAATTTCATCATACCTACAAAAGTTTTTTATTAAGACAATTTATTATTTACTATTAATATTAATTTTTATTTAATATATTTAATTATCATATGCGAAAGATTAACTTTATTTAATTCAAATCTATGAATTTATTCTGATTAGAAATTATAGAGCACGTAGAGACATCTATTAAAGAATAGAAATGGGGTGAAACTAGCGTACAGTAGAATAAAATTCACTAGAACTGGCTTAATTTCTCTTTAAAGATAATTAATATTTTTTTGAAACTCATTTTTATTATTTTAAAGGGAAATTTTCCCCTCCCTTATATGTAATTCATATTAAAGAGTAAGATATTGGAAAATTAAAACAAACTTTTCCAAATTGATTAAATTTGAACAGGAAAATATAAAAATAAATCCATTAAAAAGAAGATAATATTTCTTATTAAAAATAAAATTCTAATAAGATTTGTTAGTAAAAAAAAAGGTTTTATAATATTCCGATTTTACAAGTATGAAATTTTTTATCTGAATATTTTTAAATTCTACGATTATCAAATTCAAATTTTATCAAAGTTCAGAATTTGCTGAATTGAAATTGTAAATAACAGAAACATGTATAGAATCGTTTACATGATATTAGACTATTTTAATATGATGAGTTCATTTTATAGGAATTCAATCAATATTAAGATTTGATTTTAATTTGACTCTTTCTTGAAATTCTAAAAACATCGTAGTTCAATTTCAATTATATCATTGAAATAAACTTAATTAGTGGTAATGTATATATATAATAATATATATGTATATTAATTCATTCATGTTATTCTAATTCATTTTCACTTTCATCAGTATAAAATATTCATTAAAGCATCAAGTAAAAGTGACGCTGGTGATAAAATTTAAAAACTCTCAATTTGATTCAATCGTTTTTCGTTTCATATTCTATATTATTACATTTCGATTTCTATTATTCCATTTTTAATTAATAATTACTTGATTGAAATTTATAAAATTTAATATTGATTTTAAATATTAAAATATCTGCTTCATTAAATAAACTTGAACATCCAGCATATAAAACATGTTCGTAGTCGTCGGCTTCCTTTTTAGTTCCTTTTGTTATCGTTTTGGTTGTTTTTAATTAATTAAGAAAGTCTGAAACCACTGTATATATGTTTTAATCCATTATACGTTTTTGGATTTGTTATTTGATTATTCTTCAGCCAATTTTTATTTATCATTAATTGAATTTCCAGCTCAATCCATTTACATTTGTATATTAGTACCTATCTAATTCAGTCAAATTTTCTGTTAACTTTCAACTACAAATTAAAATTCCTTCAATAAAATGTAATTTAATTTTTTCTCAATTACTTTAAAATTTTTTTTCTATAAATTAAATTTTAATAATATACAATTATAATAATTTACATAATTATTTTAAATAAAAATATCTTTTCAATTACATATTACACATCCGAAAATGTATGGGTGGCTTTATTTTGACCCACGGCATAAACGGCCTCAAGCAGTCAAAGAAACTATTTGTGCTATTAATTTTTTCCCTAATCAATTTTTTAAATCAAAAAACTTCAAAAAAATTTCAAATTCAATTTTTTTGAAAAATATATTAATTATTTTTATTAACTTAAATTTTCTCAAACCATTTTATATCAGAAGATGGTCTGTGAAGTTCCTCTTTACTTAAAACCAAAATACTAACAATATACATATTAAATAAATTTTCTAAAAATTTCAAAATTTTTAAATCTTTTTTTTTTTCCAAGCAAATATTTAAAAAAAAAAAAAAAAAAGAAAAATTGTATCTACTTTAAACAAATGGAATTTTTTTCTATTTCTAAAAATTCTAATTCTAATTTGATATGTATATTATATATTTATTATGCATGTATACAAATTTTATTTATATATATATGCTATACATATATATTTATATAATTTATTTATTATACCCTTGTATTCAAGGATTTTCTTTACTTTTTTTACTTTGTTGCCAAAATTCCTTCATAAAAAAATACAAAAAATAAATGATGAAATGGACGAAACGATATTTAAAACATTGTATGGTTGGATTAATTGATATATATATATACAGATACAATATAAGGGCGAGAAGGACAAGGCAAAGAAGAAAAATATAGAATGCTGTGTTAAAACAAATTCAAAAAATATTAAACTTAAAAAAAGATAAATATATCTTGTATATATATATATATACACTGATACATAAATATTTTGTAATTATTTAAAATTTTTCATTTCTGTACAATCAGATTAATATAATTCAAAATTACCAAAAGGTCCTTGTTTCAGAAATTATCTATTAATAAATTTTAATTATTAAGAACTATATTTTAAACTTAATTTGTTCGTAATATATCAGGATCAGGGGCCTATTTCACCAAATTTACAGTCCTATATTTTCACAAATTTGTAACTTTTATTAAAATTTTCATGTATTTTACAAAAATGGTTTATGGAAACTGTAAGAATTATAAATTTGGTGAAATAAGCACCTGGAGTACTTTTACTGTAGTACAAATACTTTTCTTCGAAGCGAATAAGCTTACTTATAAAAACGCTAAAGGTTTTGTGCACTACCTTTAATTGGAATAAATATTAAAAAACTTTGAACTTCGAAGCTCAACCTTAAGCTTTACTAGAAAACACAAAGGAAATTGTGAAACCAACTCCATGTTTCCTTAGTGCGCTTAAAACCTAAAAAATTAACAAAAGCTGTCAATAGCACAGAAATGTTACAAAATCTCACTTAAAATATTTACAGATTGATTTAATGTATTATCTTGAGTCTATTGCACCAACTACTTATCATAAATAATATTTTTAATAAGAGAGTATTTTTACTAGAAAGTAAATTACATTGGTTTCTTTTGAAATTATGATTTTGGTGCAATAAAGCCCCGCTACATAAACGAATTAACTGGAACATCTGAATAAAAAAGGAATCTGAAGCTACTGAAAAGTAATAGTTCTTTTGAACAAAAATTAAGCCAGATGTATCATTGATTTCTAAACTATTCACAAATTTATATACATAATATATGAAAAAAAAAAATATATATATATATATAATTAAAAATTTAAATTAAATTGATTACAAATAAAGTCTTTAAACAATAAGTTAATCTTTTAAATAATGACTTATTGTTAGCGAAAGAAATACGTGATGAAGGTACGTGCATCTGATCAAGATTATAATATTTGTCATTATTTTTTTAATCCTTACAACAGGATATTAATTGAATAAGTAAATAAAAATAAAAACAGAAGACAAATAAAACTGGTATTTTCCAATTGAAAAAAAAACACAACACGGTAACCATAGCGATTGGAATTTTCATTTCAAAGATAAAAAGGTTGTAATAATTGAATGGCACTATATGCATTGTTTTTAGGAAATATATAATTGATTGGGGTTTAGATTTGTGTACAACTTTTGATTCGGATTTCAGTAATGTCAAGTTATTCAAATTAAATCTTAGTATTTTTCTGATTTTACTTGGGATACAGTCAGTTTAACCGGACCTTCTATACCATAGTACGAAAGGTCATTCAAAAATATTTGTCCGGCACTGTTTATTAGTAAACATTACTTGCTATACATTATTTCTATTTATTTGTTTAAATTTACCAAAAACAAAAATAAATTCAAAAACATTTTTGCGACGCAAAATTATACAAAGCTTTTCGTTTTTTCTTTCTATCTAATTTCTATTCTTTTCTTTTTCTTTCTTTCTTTCTATCTTTCCTTTTTTTTTTGTACCTTTTTCATTTATTCATTTATTTTATTTTATTTTATTTATTCTATAATATAAAAGATGCACCTTTTTTTCGTAACATTCTAAAAAGAGGATAAAAACAAATTTTTAAATTTAATTTTTCATTTTCATCAACAGCAGAAACAACAACAGCAGCCATCTTTTCTATATTCTTTTTCAATGCGATATTTCTTTTACTTTTTCATACTTTTCTCTGTTTGTTTATTCTTTTTCTTTCCTTTTCTAAACAATTTTCTGTACAATAAAAAAAAAAAAAAACACAAAAAACAACAAGAAAAAACAACAAACAAAACAAGCCCCAGAATTGACGTGTGCGTGTACATTTGTGTGTATTTATTTCTTCATAGCGAAAAAAACTGTGTTCTGTATCTTTAGTAATTACATCAAAAGGGAGTTATTTTTAATTTAAAAAAAATATATATATATATATATATGTATATATACATATTTAAAAAAAACATAGCTCAACACAACCCTTCAACTTAAAGCGTAGATGTACACAAAAATTAAAAAAAAAAAAATCTTTTACATTAATAAAAGGATATATTCAAGGATATTTTATTTTATTTCATTTTTTTTTTTTTTGCATATAAATGGTGTACAATTTGACATGAATATTTATAATCTTCTTTTTACATATTAATATAATATATATATACTTACATATATATTTATATATATATATATATATATATATGAATGTATACTTAAATATCAGTATATGTTTAGATGATGGTTTATAGATGGCAAAATGCTTAGAAATTGTACACCCACTTAAAAAATAAATTTTTCAACAGAGAAACAACAACAACAACACTGAAATAAAAACAAAAACTTCCATAATGAAAAAAGGGAGCAAACCAAAGAAGAAGATAAAGAAAATCAGCAAGTAAAAAACAGAATCATAACCCCAATTTATTCATTCCTTATATTTCCACCCTTCTGTAGGGTTAATAAAAATTTCAAAAAAATTTAAAAAAAAAAATAAAAAATGACAAAATAAGAAAAGAAATTGGTAACGGTATTTTTAGTACATGTATATATTATTAGAGTTATATATCTAATAATATTTTGAAAAATAAGGGTCTTTACTAATTCACAGTACATGGACCTGAATTTTGACCAACTGATCACCCTCCACCTTATCTAAATTTAATTTTTTATTTTTTTTTTTTTGTATATTTTTTAGCTTAGATTTTTGTTTTTTTTTTCGAAGGATATTTCTCTAAATCGTAAGGATATTCTAATTTATCTTAAATTTAGATATATATGTATATACATATATATATATATATAGTTATATTTTTGTATAAAGCTTGTATTATTTTCTTATTTTACCGTTACACATTATATAACTAACCGTATTTTTGAAATGAAGTTTTTTTTTTAACTTTTTAATATATGCTTAGGTTAATGCTGAACTTTTTTTGGGTATAGATATATAATATATATGTGTATATATGCATATAATACATATACATATATAATGTATAAGATTTTTATTTTTTATTTATTTAAAGATATGGGGAAAATAAGAGAAGCGTTTAATTTTTATTGTTGTTTTTGTTTTTTTTAAAATAAAATAACTTTAAAAATACTAAAGGGGTGTGAGGTATAGATGGTCGTTGGATATCAGAGTTGGTACGTTCCGTTATTTATTGAAAGAAAATGGTGTGTTGAAAGGTAATCTTTTTAATACTATAATATCGCCCTCTATATTTTTTAATATTTTAATATTCATATTGTATATTCATATATTTGAATTGTATACATAAATAATTACTAAAAACAAATAAAATATGAAGAAAAAAAAAAAAAAGGGAAAATAAAGAAAATTTTATAATATACAGAAAATCTTTAACCATATCCATCCTTTACCAGTTATCTTCTTTAATAATTTTAAACATTTCAGCAGTTGTTGTAATAAAAATTAAAAAATAGCTTTTCCTTTCTTTACTGGTTTTTTAAAATAATGGAGGTCTTATTTAGCTAAAATAACACTGTTCCAGTTTCATTGAAACATTATGTCCGATATTTTTTAGATGGGTAACTAAGTTTTGGAAACTAAAGTGTAAGCGTCGCTTAATGGACGAATGAATTATCTCAATATCTATAAATTTATGGGAATCAACAAGTCGAAATAAGTTATAAGCAACTCTTAAAAGAACATTAAAGAACTAGATAAATATCGCCGTACTCCTAAAAGAGGCTACCTTAGAAATTTATTTAGATTTGATTTAAAATAAAAGTTATAATATGAATTACAAATCTCATAGTTTACTTTTGAATGTAGAATAAATTTTCTGCAAAAAGCACTGAATAATTAAAACATAACTGATTAAAAAATAGCTTGAAATTATATTACAATCTTTAAAATTGAAACCACTGAAGTTTCAACTGTTATGCAATTTCTAGAAAATAAATACGTTCTTTAAAAGAAAGCCCTTATTTTTATTTTAAACTTTATTACAGTCAACTTGACCGTTTTTTAATATAGATAAATGAGTTTCTTCCATAAATATCTTAATACCATTAATGCCCTATCAAAAAAATACAATTTTTTAGAAATAAATGTTTAAAAATTAAACTGAAGCTGACACATAACATATAATACGCTATTCATAACACTTATTTCATACAGAATTAAAATTGATAATATAATTTTATTTTTAACCAAAGATATTTGTAATATTTTATTACTATGTTAAAATTTTGTGCTAATGTCGTTTACCAAATTACCAACCCTTCTCCAGAAATCACAAGAACACCAATAGTTTCTCTTATACCAATTTCTCATACCAATACAAAATTTTGTCCCCAATGAACTCAAATTTTTTAAAAGAAATATTTGAATAGCAGAGCTACTGTTGTTGGTCTTTTGTAAATTGTTAGTTTGTTTTTTTTTTAAAAAAAGGATTCCAAAAACTTATAATTCGAGTGTTTTAGTTTTATTTTTTGTTAAGTATGGAAATTTAATATTTTGTTTGTTTTTTTGTTTTTGTATTTGCAATTTAGTAAAGACCATCTCCAACCGCTTACTTTGACCTCTTTGAAAATTTATTATATATTTTTTTTTTTTTTGTTAAATTCTTTCTTGTAATTTTGAATGAGTTTTAATCCTGGGACATATCCTTGTAGATTTTGATGATGAAGGTATGTAGGTGGTAGTGATGCGGTTTTGATTTAGTTAAAAAAAAGGGTAATGGAAAGTTTTTATATTATTTGACTTTTTTTTTGTTGGGAAGTACCCCTTAGTTTTTTTTACAAAAAAAAATTAGATTTTTTAAAAAGTGGAAATGAGTGGACTTTTTATGTTGTTGTTTTTGTATTTTAAAATTAATGACTAAAAAACTTATTTTGTATTCGGCTCAACGCAAGGATTCATAATAAATTCTTCAATTTTTGTGTCCTTTTCTTTTAATTTCCTTTTTTTCTTTTTCTAATTTTTTTTTGTACAAAAAAAAACAACTATAAGAAATTCTCTCATCCCATTGCAAAACAAAATGAAGGCATACGGAAGGATTAGGAGTAGCAGAAGATTGTAAATTTTATTTTATAAACCAGCAAAAAATATGAAAAAGAAAACAAAAAATAAACAAGATGGATGCGATACAGACTTTTTTGTACAGACATCTTCAATAAATTTTAATTTTTTTTTTAAAATTTTCACAACTGAGTACATATGTCAAGGTATATAAAATATATAGAAGATTTATTTACTATATAACTAAATCCTGTACTGAAAATAAAAAAAGACGAGTATTAAAATTTCCAATTAAGAAAAGTAAATATTCTTTTCTTTTTACACTATAAAATATTCTTTTTTTTTTTAATTAAAAATACACCCCCAAAATAAAAAAAAATTTATAAGTAAATTACCACCCTTATAAAATATACAAGTAAAATGTTTATATTTGTATTTAAATGATTGGGGTACAAAGCAATCAACTGTTAAAAAATAAATTACTTTAGCAAAAAAAAAAAAAAAATAAAAATAACAAAAATTTGCAACTTTAAGTATTTTTATAGCGGGTATCGTCATAAAATAAAAAGATTCGTAAGAATTTAAGTCCCATAAATTTCTTGATTTAATCTTCTGAGTGAAATTTGTCTAAAAAGTTTACAGACACTATTCTAATTTCGAATAAGAATGAGAGAATGGGAACCCTTTATTTTTTACATAAAAAATGCGTTCCGAAATTGTAATTTTATATTTTAAATGATAATTGTATTTTTAATACTTTTAACCTTTTAATACAAACACTTAAAAATAACACTATATAAATATATTTAGAATTAACAAAAGGGATTTAAATTTATATAAAAATCTTTGTTTCCTTTCTCTATTTCCTTTCGTTGAACGTTTCTCCTTAAACGTTCAAATTATAGTGGAAAATTCTAAATTTAGAAACAGAATTTGATAATTAAAGAGCTTACATTATAGTGGAACCTTAAAATCAATTTAAAGAGGTGACTTCAGTGGAGAAGAAGCTTTAATAAAGTTGTTATTCAAGTTCGAAAAATTCCAAAAATTAGATAAAAAATTAAAATTTATTGATTCTTTTAATTTGAAATTGTAAAATAATAAAAACTGTATATTTGGGGCTTTGATTTGTTTTTAAAACTTTAATGTAAAATTAGAATTTGTAATTCATTTATTCATTAATGAAAATGTTTACTTATTATAAGGCATGGCGTTTTTTTCAAAAATTAATAAATTAAATTATAACTACAAAGTACGAGTATGTTCCATACTAATTTATGGGTAGAAAAATAGTTCATAATAATTTTTTAAAACCTTGGTTAGAAATTCATCATATGTATAAGAAAAATTGTAAAAAATCAACAAGGCAAATTCTTCAGTTTTAAGAAATCCTTTTATAATAAAGAAAAACTGTTTACACACGTTAAAACAAAGTGTTGGAGCTTAATTTTTTGTATATAAAAATTTTAACAGGCATTCAATTTGTAGGTGTTTGAAAATTGCATATTATAACTTTTTAACTTTTAGATCTCCTTTAATTTGTGAGGAAGGGTTTAATTTTTACTATCTTACTCCTTTCATAATTTCAATATAAAACGGTTTGGAAAATATAAAGCGTTATAAAGGGATTTTTAGAAAACTGAGCTTTGCAGAACGGTAAATTTAATGATCGTATAAAGCAACTATACATATATGTTACATGGCGTTACTAAAAATTTAAATATCGGGATTTTTTCTACTTTATCCTTAACAATAGCCCCATTTATTACTCCTTATTATTCCTTATAATTCCATACTTACTAAAATGCAATTTTTTAATTTATTTTAGTTTTAAGAAAATTGAAAATTTTGAGATACTTAATTTTCAATTTAATTCCCGCTAATCTTAATTTTTTTTTTAAAAAAAGATAAACTAGAATTAAATTAATCAAAAATTTAATCAAACATTAAGATCATCTTTATATAATAAATTCTTGGATTAAAGTTTCAAAATTTTTCAATATGCTAATTTAATAAAAAAATTAAAAAATCTTGAACCTAACGAAATAAAATCAAATGACCAGTTCAATTTCTAAAAATCAAGTTTTTCAAAATTTACCCTCCGTTTTCTTTTAATTTTCTTGATTTATGCATCAAATCTTTAATATAAGAAATCAAACTAAGAATTTCCTTCTTGTCTATTTAAATTGTCATTTTTTTAAAACTAGTTTTAAACATTTCAACTGTATTTAATGTTCAGTTAATTATTCTAAGAAGTTGACTCGTGGGAATTTTTAAGAAAACAGATAGGATAACATTTCAACCCTAGAATTTCCCCTTTTTCAGTGATAACAAAAAAAAAAAAACATTCAATTCTCAAAATTACAAAACCTGATTTTCAAAATGTATTTAAATAAATTTCAATCCTTTTTTTTTGTAAATTTGTCATTTGTTGTACAAATAACCTTCAAAAGACTTAAAAACATGCCAAAATCAAATAAAAAAAAAATAAAAAAAAAAAATTACAAAAATTGAATTACAACACTTTGCAATGCAACAGTTATTATATGAAATTCTTTGTTTATTAAAAAGTAACTGTCAAAATGTTAACACGATAATATTCCGAAATCGGACCCTTTCTTTTTTTTTTCTGAACCCATCCCTTGCAATTTCATACAAAATAAAATAACCTGTACAATTAAGGTGAAATGAATTTTAACCTTTTTTTTTGTATTTGGTAAGGTTTAACCGCATAATTATGCTAGCATTGACTTGATGTTAAACACGCGCAAATCAACTTATGGGATAAAGAATTTTTATAGGATAGGAAAAAAAAATTTCTCCCTATTCCGAAATGGGACAGAATTAAAGGTATTTATTTGTTTATTCTTTTGTTTTTTTTTTGTATTAAATTGGGTTTTTTTTTGTTAATGGATTTAAACCGAAGTTCAAGAGTTTAAAAAGGAACTGGAAAAATTAATAACTTTAAAATAATAAAATAATTGGACAGTTTAAGTGTCATTTTGACAATAGGAGGGGTAAATTACAATTAGCTGGTTTCAATTTTAAATAGTTGTAAACAATAGTCACTTTAATTTTAATTATGATGTATGATGATAATTAAAATCTTGTGAATTTGAAATTATATAAATAACTTATGCATTCTTATAAGTTATAATTGGTTAAAAAAATGCTCGTAATTTTTTAAAGATCAGTAGATCTTTGATCAAGGAAGAAATAATTATTATTATATGCTCCACTAGCTATCAAAAATGATTTTAGGTTTATTCAATTAAAAAATAATTTGATTTAAACTCAATTAAACTCAACACAATCATGCTCAGTTGTTTACAGTAAAAGCGTTTTATTGTCAGATTGTCTTAAATCAATGGTTTAAGTCAAATGGATTATAGCCAAAGTTGCATTAGTTTTAGTTCTGAGGTGTTGGCGATACGGACGACAAATACAACCCAATTTTCAAAAATTTTATTAAATATTGTTCATAATTAAAATTTTATCCGAAATTAACAATATCAATCATTAAATTATAACATTAAATTAAAAATTCAAAAATAAAAAAAATTCATTTAAATTTTAATAATGTATTTTAGTTATAGTTTTATGCATCTCTAATTTACCTTCTAATCAGAATCATTCGTTCATATTTTGGGTTTTCTTTTAAAATTGCATTTTTTTTAATTTATAATAAAAAAAATTCCAAAATTTTTAGTTTTAAAATTTTAAAATTTCAAAATATTTTCATTTTAAATTTTATGTATAATATTATGTATTTTTCAATATTTATTCAAATAGAAATGAAATACAAAACTACAAAATATAATATATATATATATATATATATATATATATATATATATATATAATATTTTTAAAATAAAAATTAATAGTTGAAAAAGTTTTCCATAATATCCAGAGAAAAACCGCAAAACATTCGGTTTATTCTGGCTCTATTCTGTTCTGTATAGAGAAACGAACAAAAGAAACGACAGAAATCCAACAAGTCTATGTACCCATTGGCTACGTTTAACATAATATAATATATGTACATATAAAAAATATAAAATTATAAAACATATATATATATATATATATATATACATATAATAAAAAGTTGGAAAATAAAGGAAAAATTATGAAATAATAAGATTGCATAATTCAGTGATTTTTATGAAGTTGTGTTAATTCCTTGTTTTTTTTTATATGTTCTCTTCTGCAAAACTCAAAGTTTTTAATTTATTTTAGTTTATATTGTGTTTTTTTTTTCTTTGTTATTATTATTTAATTATTATCCTGTACATTTTGTATGTATATGTGAATAAATTATATTATAAAGTTAAAATAATAAAAGTTTTTCTTGAATATTATCTTAAAAGAGTTATACAAGTTGCCGATTAAAAAATTTTATTTTGCCGATTAAAAAATTTTATTTTGAAACGATTTTAACATTTTTTACCGTTTAAAAGATGAAATAAATCTGAAGATAATTTATTAATATACTATATATATGCCAATTGGTTCTCATTTTTTTAAAAATTTTGAAATCGTGAACTAATTTCATTTTTTAGTATGGAAATATCAAACATTTGTTAGTCAAAATTGCATACAAATCTTTTAGTTTGATTATCTTATGACGTTGAGTATCTTCAGTTAGAGTCTTATGTATTTGACGACTATAAAACCTAACTATACTTTAAACTTAATAACTTATAAGATTTTCAGTATGACAACAGCTTAATCTTAAGACGATAAAAGCTGAATCATGTATGTATAGGTACTTCAATAAATATTAAATAGCTGAAGGCGAAAGATCTGGAACAAACCTAAGTAATTTATAATGGAATGAACTAATAAAACTTATATTAGCGAGATTAGGTTAAATTGTCACCTAATTCAGAAAAACAATCCAAAATCCATATTTAAAGAACAGACTAATTTTTTTTCTAAATGTACATAAGTTTATTTTGGAACTTAAATTTATTTTAATAATGATGAAATCCTTCAAAATTCCCTTTTCTCATTGTTTTCTCTGCACAATTTTTAAATTATTTTAAAAACGATTTAATGTTTTTTTTATCTTATGTTATTTTTTTTTTATTATAACTTATTCTTTTAGTACTATAAAACTACTAAAAAAATAAAATATTAACAAAAATTTTAAAAAATAGTGGTATCTCTAGTTTTTATTAAAAAAAAACAATCTAGGATACATGAAACTCTATGAACAATAATCGTATTTTACTTTTGTATCCTGCATGCTATTATAAAAATTAAAAAACTTAAATAATTATAAAATAAAATATTCTTGTATATTAAGTTTTGATAGTTTATTTTCTTTCTCTCTCTAACCTCTTTCATTTTTAAATTAAAACTTAAAACAAAATTAAATATAGTTTCTATTTTTTTATATTTAAATTTATTTTTTTTAATTTTATTATAGAAAAAAAGATTATTAAACTAGTACTTGTATTTTTTTTTTTATTTTTTTTAAGTTTATAAACTGTTTATAACCGTTATGCATGTAAAAAAAAAAGAAATTATTTCAAAAAATGTATCTTAAGATATTGTTATAGAGATGAAATGTATCAAACTAATAAATAGATTCTATTTCAAAATAATTAAAGTGCTTTGATTGAATTTTCACTTGAAGGGCTAACTAGATTGCTTAGGTAATTCATGTTTTATAGCATGTATTTCCAAAATTATAATTTTTTAAAATCAAATAAATTACTCAAGTGGTAGAATAATGAAATGTTTGCAAATAACTCTTCAGATTTAGATAAACGCAGAATTTAGAAGAATTCTTCAAGTTTGTAACAAATAAATATTAAATACTATTTTTTGATATATTCTTAAAGTCGCACACTACCCAAAGAAATACAGCACATTTGCAATAGGTGGCTAGAAGAATGATCCATAAACTTATAATATAGTTATATTAGCGACCCCCAATTTGAACTAACCAAGTCCATTAAAATTTCAAACCTTTTTAACTGCTTAACGGTTAAATGTTTTAAGCAATAGCACTTACATTGTACAAGTTAAGACCATGGTCATAGCAATTAAATTAAAATTTTTTTATAATTTTTAATATTAATTTTAAAAAATAGTTAAATAATGTATTACAACTGGTATAACAAATGTATCCGTACCTCAGAGATTATGGAGCTAAAATTCAACGTAGTTGTTTCAAAGTTGTTTAAATTTTATTATCTACTAGCTAATACCCGGTGCGCGTTGCTGCGCCTCTCAATGGAGGTTTAATTGAAGTTGATGTTACTGCAAAAAGTTAACACAAAAATTACACTCGGTTTACACATGTAAATTTTAAAATGAATGAAAGCAATCTTTTTAAAACCATTTTTCTAGGTTTTAAAAAGAATAATGTTCTAGTAATTTTTGAAACTTTCTGTAATTCAAAGCAGTACAAACTACTTTCCAAATTTTGACGTAATTTACTTCCAAAAAATTTTTTTTGAACAATCGTAGGACCGACTGTTAGCAGATTCAACTCTATTTTCAAGTTGTTTCACACATATAAAATTTGAGGAAAACCGGTCAAATCGTTTCTAATTTAGAGTTAAGTAACGCAAAAATCTATTAAAAGCCACTGTGCCCCACTGGGTTAACGGAACTACACTTTCTCTTTGGGCAAAGCAGTATTACGCAAAAATGGACGTAATTTGCTTCCAAATCACTCAACAAAATTTTTTGAAGCTTTCTTTTTAGTCAAAGCAGTACTTCGCAAATTTTGACAATATTATCTTCCAAAATTATTTTGACCAACCGTCGGGCCGACATGGGCTAACAAATTCCACATCTGTTAATAGTGTCAACTCAATTCTCACAGGGGAGCACGTATACAAAATTTGAAGAAAATCGGTCAAACCGTTTTTAATTTAGAGTTAGGTATTGAAAAAACCTATAAAAAGCTGTTGGGCCCTAATGGGTTAATGCAAGTCAATAAAATTTTTTTGTGGGTTTTCTTTTTAGCCAAAGCAGAATTTCATAAAATCGGACAAAATTTGAACCCAAAATTTTTTTTGACCACCCGTCGGCCCGACATGGGTTAACAAATTCCAAAACTGTTAATAGCGTCTACTCAATTCTCAAAGAGCATCACGTATACAAAATTTGAAGTCAATCGGTCAAACCGTTTCGAATTTAGAGTAAAGTATTGAAAAAACCTATAAAAAGCTGTTGGGCCGCAATGGGTTAATGGAACTCACCAAAATTTTTTTTGGGGTTTGCTTTTAAGCCAAAGCTGAATTTCATAAAATCGGACAAAATTTGGACCCAAAATTTTTTTTGACCACCCGTCGGCCCGACATGGGTTAACAAATTCCAAAACTGTTAATAGCGTCTACACAATTCTCAAAGAGCATCACGTATACAAAATTTGAAGTCAATCGGTCAAACCGTTTTCATTTTAGAACAAAGAAGTTTAAATACTTGCACCACAGCCCCAACTTGGCGGTCCGTTAGAGCAAAATTTTTGGGCCACGATTTCCTTCCGTACCCAAAAACCCCTATATACAAATTTTCATGAAAATCGGCTGGGCAGTTTAGGAGTCTATTCGCTACAAACAAACATACAAACAAACAAACAAACAAACAAATAAACAAACTTTCATTTTTATATATATAGATTTATTTTTTGGACATTTGCATACCTAAGCAATCTAATGATAAAAATCTATACTGAATACTGACTATGAGTATTAATCTTTTAAAAATTTAAACAACTATTTTTACAAAAACATAATTAAATAAAATAAGTTGTTTAATTAATCAAATACAAATGTTAATTCTAAATTTATATATTAATATTGAATTGCAGCTTAAAGTTTTGAATGTTCAACATTTTGGAGCAATGTATCTCTTGAAATTTATTTGATTATTAATGGTAGCTATCTCACATTATTTATTTGTTTCTAAACTTTATTGGGAAAGATTACAAATATGATGGAACCTTAACCAAAGAAGCTTCAAGATATGAAATATAATTGTTATTACTTAAAATCATAAAAATCATTAAATTTATATTAATTATGAAACAAACTTATAACAAAAATACTTATAGCCTTGTACAAAAAAGATAATATTAATATGTTCCATATTCAAAAGCTAAAAGCCAATTCAGATTATTTAAAATTGACAAATCCAAATATAAAAGCATTCTACTCAAATAAATGTGAAAAAAAAAACAATTTACTAAAAAAAAAACCTGACAATCAAAAGTAATTAAATAACTCATAATTCATTATCACATAATATTGAATTTCTTTACATTCTTAATATTTAATCAAGAAAAATATTTGAATATTTGAATATAACTCATTTTTCTGACTCTTACTTTGAAGCTATTCAATATTGTTTTTTTTTTTTTTTGTAAAAATTATTAAATTTTCTTCTCATTTAATTTTTATATATATTTTTTATTTAATTTTTCTTTAATAAAACCCCATCCCCCACAAAATAATTTATATTCAAAATCTCGAATCTCTCTAATATTTACATTGAATCATAAAATAAATGTTTAAAAAATTATGAATCGTCTTTATTGAATCTATATACGAATATTTTGTTTACAAAATTATAAAACTTTTTCAATCCTTTATCTATCTGTATCTGTATCTGTTAATAATCTAGCAAATATCCTTACAGATATACTTTGTATAATATACGAGTACATATAGAACATACATACATTTGAATGTATACAAAAAAGATAGAAAAAAAAAATCATCTTTCTATAATTACAAAGATTTAAACTGGAATAAAAAAAATATTTGTTATCATCAAACATTGACAAGATTAAATTTCTTTAAATATTATCCTTATAAAAAAGGATTATGATATATTATACATATACATACATTTATTTTAATGTAAATATACCAGAAAATAAAATTCAAACTTTTTAATGAATATGTATTTGTATTAGTTTAATATTAAATTACTCGATGCGTTTCATTTCTTCTATAATTAAAAACAGAAACCCAAAGAAGATGAGAATTCCCCCTTAAATTGTGTAATTATGAACTCGTTATTCATTTCAATGTAAAAAAATGTTTTTAATCCAAAAATTGTACCTAGAAATTATTTAAGTAAAATTAACGTGTTTTTTTTTTTTAAATTACAATCAAAAACAAATTTTATAAGGTCATTTTTTTACATTACAATTAAATTTTTCAAAATTTATGAAGAAGAAAAACAACAGAAGATACAACAAGGACCAAAATCCTTAAAATCTTCCTTTTGATTGTTAAATGTTATACACAATATTGTGCGTGCATTAATAAAAGGGTTAATTTGATATTGAAAAGCTTACTTTTAATATCAAAGGTGATGATCTGATATACGATGAACAAAAATTTCTCAAGAAAACCTGTTATATTTTTATCTAACCAGATATTTATGTATTTAAAAAAGGATTCAAATTCAAGATCAGTTAAATTCATAAGATTGAGATTTTGTTTTAAGAATATTTCATTTAGAAGTAAATTTAGTTTTTTAAGATTCGTGGCACAAGAAAGATCACTTAAACTGGAGTATTCGTGATCTTAAATTTTAATATCATTTAATTTTTTTTTAATTTTTTATTTCTTATAATTAAATTTTAATTTAAATTAAATTTTTATACTATTTAAATTAATAGAGCATTATGATATGTAAGTAAAAATTTATAAAGTTATTTAATTATAAAATCGTATAGGTATAGTTAACAATTAAATTAAATTTTTAAAGTTTGTATAGTGAAATTATTTGAATTAGTGATGTCAAAAAAATTTTATATAAATATTTAAGATTAAAAATTAATATATTTAATTGATTAAAAAAATATACATACATGTTTGTTAAAAATGTATTACAAATATATTTGAGTAGAAGGGGTAGTACACAAATAGACGGCTCGGAGCTTGAGAATTTGTAATTCGCCATTCGTATTGTTTACAAAAGATATTCAGGAACTTTTCAAATTGAGCTCTATTGCTTTCTCTTTTATTCCAAAAAATTCAATTGAAATAATATTTATTTTTGGTTATAACTTATATTTTAAGTTTTTTGCGATAACTACTAAATATTACGTTCTTTTAAATCCTCTCGCCGTATAATTTGTCGTGCGCATGCTAAGTATTCTTGAATATTTTCCATTTAAGAATGTCATTTAATAGATTAGTAATAACTTCTAAGCCCGAAAGTGAGCCTGATTGGTAACACATTAATTTTGTAATCCTCTAATGCTTTGAAATTTGGGCATGACGAGTTAATAGATTTAAAATTATAAAGAGAACAATTTAATAAGAAGTTTAGTTAGCTATTTTGAAGATATTAAGTTAATCCATTTGCATTTAATAATTTTTTCATCGGGAATTGATAAATTCTATTTTGTCTCTATTGATCCTTATTTAAATGAACCCGGTTTCTTTTTGAAAATATTTGCATATTAAAAATTACTTAATTTCAAATATTATCTAAATGTCTATAAAACAAGACTAAAATGGTTTTACTTGCAGTACCAATTTAATTGCTTAATTAGACAATCAGTTAAACATACAGGAGTTAATTAAAGTTATACGAAATAAGATTTGAATATGAAATTATTTTGGGTCCTAATATCAGTAATATAATTTTAAAGTTGCCTGACTAATTTTTCAATATTTTGTTACAATTCAAAAAATTTATATTATTATTTTAATTCATAAATAAATTCTATGTTTTTTTTTAATTATTTTAATAATAAATTTAAAATAAATGTGATAAGAATAGAAATTAATTTCACCTAAGGCAAATAATAATATATTACAAAATCTTTACTTTCCAATTTCATTTATAAAACGGTTTTTAATTGGAAATTTAAATTTAGTATCTATTTTTGATTATACTTTTCATTGAAATTAATTACAGTTATAATTGTATATGCATATTAACTACTAAATATTGTAATTATTATACATTTACAACAAATAATGATTTTAAAATTCAGGAAAATATATGTCTATAATCGATTTTGTTAATTTCGATTTAGGTATGTCGATATTTCATTTAAATGCAATTCAAAATTCAACTCTTTACAATATCAAAATCCATAAAACTGTCCTGAAACTTAATTGTGTTACGTTTTGAACATTTGTTTCTCAAACACATAAATTATTAAATTTTAAATATATGCTTGAATCAGAATGTTTCAAAAAAAAAGTTTGCTTTTGTTTTCATATATTAGAACAAAAGTTCAACTCCTAAATTTAATAAAAAGAAAATCGAAAAATAAGCTAAAAAGACAAGTAAAAAAAAAAAAATTTTCAGGGTGTGGCGCTTTAGCAAAATCTCCGGCAACAACAAACTTAACAAAAGTACAGTGAAATACAAAAAAAAAAGTCTTAAAAATAAAAGTAATTGAATATATCAGCGCTACATACATATTATCCAACAAAGAGTATTAAAAGAGAATGAAAAATGTTTAGAAACAAAATATAAATGATGAAAAAGGATAGAAATATGAAAAATATAATAGAAGAAGAAAGTGTAAAAGAGAAAAAAATTTTAAAAATAACCTAAAAGTTTCAAAAAAAAACCCTATTATTGTTCAGGGTTTTTTTTTAAATTTTTTTTTACTTTATTTCAAAAAAAATATTTTTGGTTTTCATATAGAAAAAATTACCCTGGGAAAAAGACTCTGAAATTTATTCATAATAAATATACAAATAAATAAACGCCACCATTACCACGAATTTATATTTTTTTTTTAAATCTACATACATACATACATACAAAATTCTATTACTTACAAATAAAGCTAAACTATAAAACAAAAAAAACCAAAAAAACACACAAAGCACAAAATATATAGAAAAAGTGGAAAAATTGTTAAAAACAAACTATTATACACACATTTGTATATATATATATATATATATTATATACACATACGCATAACAAAATGAAAACTAGCTAAAAAAACGATATAAAAATCTAAAATTTTAATAAAAAAAAAAAAAATAAAAGTTTTTTCCCCCTATTTTTAAATTTTCCCTAAAAAAAAAAAAACTAAAAATTGAGAAAAAAAAAATAACGGGAAAAGTGCAAAATATAACTTTTGAAAAATTCAAAAAATTTAAACTAAAAAAGCTGAAGGTACGCCCATTCGGATTATCCTTTTTTATTTTCCATTTTTTTATAATAAAAATAAATATTCAAATAAAAAAAAATAACCCCACATTCACTAATACATATTCAAATTAATGTACACTCTTAGCGTAGTAACGGTAAATAGAAATATCACAAAAATAAATTAAAAAAAAACAAAAAGAATTTCTAACCGTAAACACAAAAAAAAAGGATAAAAGAATGTGGTATACAGGGTGAAATTTGATAAAAAAAAAACGAAAACTTTATATTAATTTCTATTCTCATGTTTTCATTCTCTCTCTTTTTCTCTCACTTTTTCTTTTTATTTCTACTCTTTTGCTTTGCTGTCTATCTCTCTTTTTTTTTATAATTTGTAATAAAAAAGAATCAGAAAAAAAAAATATAAGTCAAAGGAAATTTTATAAAAATCCTTTTTCATTTTTTCTATTAAACTTTTTTTGTTTAATTTTTGTTTTTGTTTTTCTTGTTATACTTTTCTTCTATCCTTTTCTGTTTAACTGTTTAGTATGCGCAATCATACATTCATAAAAGGAGTGAAAAGGATAGAATGCAAAAATCTGCCATTCAAATTATATTCAGTCACTAAAAAAATACATTTTATGAGAAAAGATAAAGTTTGAAACTCAAAATGGTGGTAAAAACTGAACAGCTTTGAAAATGAGGTGAAAAAGTAAAAGATAAGGGCTAAATTGAAAGTTTTGGGGGAGGCAAAAGGAGGAGAAGAAAAAGAAAAATTAGTGTAAAAGTTTTTAAAATTTTTCTTCTTTGGTATTTCATTATTTCAAATGACATGAAGAAGAGGTAAAAATGCTGAGAGGATTATGGGGGTGTTTGTAAAACATTCGGTTTTTATTTTATTTTTTCCTTTAAATTTTCGTTTATTTCTCCATTATTTTTGTTTTTGTTTTTGGTTAAAAAAGTTTTTCTTTTATTCTCTAAAATAAAAGTTAAAAAAAAAATTTTATTCCGTTAGGTAAAATTAAACTTACTTTTGTTCTATGGTTATTTTTGTTGTTGTTTTGATTGTTTCATCATTTTTCATGTTATAATACTTTTGTATCTAATTGTTGTGCTTGTATTAGTTAGTATGAAAATAGAATTTGAGTAGAAAAATAAAAAAAGTTTAAAAAATAAAACAAAACAATAAAAACAAGAACAGGATAAAAGATAATTTTTAAAGAATTGTGTGTATGGTGGGAGTCTACGAATATTAAAAAAAAACAAAAATATTTTAGTTTACTAACTAAAAAACTTTTTAGTAAAAATTGAAAATTTCAAAAAATTTTTAATTTGACTTACTTTTTGAAAATTCTCAAAATATTTTTAAATTTAATATTTATTATATTGAAAATAATTTGATATTTATTATAAGTATAAAACAAACTTGAACTAATGTTTTACAATAAAATTTTAGAGGATTTCATATAAAATTTTAGAGGGTTGAAAAAAAAGTAGTTACACTACATTTAACTCTGATTTATATATTTAGGGCTAAGACATGTTAATCAGAAATTAGGGAACACGTGATTAAAATCGATTTATTCGGAAGCTGGTAGTACACGATTGCAGACTTAACTGGCCATGAAATATTGGTGCAGTGAACACAAACCGAATTCAAACAAATTTGAATTCGACAAAATATCTGTCAGTTGTTATTGTTTTAGCAATTATTTGACTGTTTTAATAAGGTTCTCCGCACTTAAGGAATATTTTGTAACGAATGGTGAGGCGCAGTAATGTTACAATGAAGATATATATTCTTATATGCATATGTAAATCAGAGTTACATGTAGTGTAACTACTTTTTTTTCAACCCTCTAAAATTTTATATGAAATCCTTATATACATAGGTATATAAAAATTGTTTACACGGTAGAAAATTCTATAGTAAAAAATTGTTATAGAGCTCTATGGTAGAGTTCTGACGATTGTTTACATATATGTAGATCGTTTAGATCGTGAGACCTAGTATTCTTTAACATATTTTAAGCACTTTTTACAAAATAAACTGGTATTAACATATACATATACAATTTGAATTTGTTCTCCTTTCATATATATACTTACACAACATTTTATCAGTAAAATGACAAAAAAACAAAAAAAAAACAAGGACATTAATATGCAAAAATTTTCTTTAAAAAAAAAAATTAATAAGTAGCAAGTTTAATAATTTCAATTGTCGCTCGTTAATTTACTTAGTTTAAATTGACATTTAAGGTTAATATGCTTTCTCAGTTCAAAATGACGATATTGAACCATGTAGAGAATGAATATTGAGTCATGCAGAGAAACGAAGGCCAATGTAAATCGAAATATGTTTAAAATGTCGCCGCACCCGAAAGAGACAGGCTGTTTCACATTCATAACACATTGTATGTGGCATGAAACTGTTTAAATAAAATAAATAACCAAAATACTTTATTTTTATTAAAAATCGTATAGAAAAGTTTAATAAAAATTGCATTCCAGATATTATTCACTATTTAAAAAAAAAAAAACTAATTTTCCGAGAAACCATTCACCTACCCAACGTGAAATTACTTTATTTAGTTTTTTTTTTTTATATAAAATCTTGTATAGAACATTAAAAATTACATGATTGTTGTTTCAGTAAAGTACACTTTTGTTGTTAATTTTATTTTTTTATTCTATTTTTCATTTTTTATCAGTTCTTTTTTGTTGTTTTTTTTTTTTTTTTTACATTCATTTCACATCATATCATATCTCACAAAACACGTACAACATAACATAGGAAAAAAATAATATTAACATATACATATACAATTTGAATTTGTTCTCCTTTCATATTATACTTACACAACATTTTATCAGTAAAATGACAAAAAAAAAAAAAACAAGGACATTAATATGCAAAAATTTTCTTTACAGTTTTTTAGTACAAGAAAAATTTGTTTCTATGTTTTTGTTTTATTTTTTTATTCTATGCTCTATATGTTAAATAACGGAATAAAAATGCAATAGTTATAAAAAAAAAATCCAACTCTGATAAAACTAAATTCAAAACTGAAATAAACTTTTTGCAAAAAAATTCTATAAAAGATAAAAAAATTTTTTTGAAATTGTTATAAGATGTCCTGTTTTTCTCTTTAAACACCACCCCCACACAATAAAATTGATGGAAAAAATTAAATCTATGAATTTTTTTTTAAAATTAAAATAAAATAAATTTTTATTTTGAAATTGAGTTCTGCATTCTCTTATAGCATATTATAAAATATAAAAAAAATAATTTCAACTTCTTCCCTAAGGAAAAAAAAAAAATGGAATGCAGAACTCTGTTCGTGTTGCATTAATAAATGGTTTCTATTTAAATTTAACTTTTCTTATTCTATTCAATTTCTTCCTTCCCATTTTTTCAGACCTTAGATATGGAATATGAGATGAACTTACTTAGGGGGTTTTTTTTTTAATTTTTGTATGTTTATGGCATAAAAATCATCCCACATATCATATATATATATATATAATCATATATGGTAATGTTCTCGTACTCTTATGCAACTCCTAATTATTCAATGTCCAAATATTATTATTATTATTATATGAAATATATATATATTTTTTTTTTATTATAAATTACATTCATGTATTTTTAATACGTGTAATTATTTTATAGAAATAATTTGAGAACGATGAAAAATAATTATGAGTTAAAAATAATAAATTTTTACAAAAAATATATAAAAAAAAAAAATGTTAGAATAATAACAACTAAATTATGGTTGTCTTTTGTTCTTTCTTTTACATTAAATTGAAAATAATTACAATAAAATTATGTATTTTAAATTTTAGAAACTTTTATTTGAAAATTGTTGCAATATTGTATAAATATTTATGTTTGAAGTCAAAATGTGTTTTATATTTTTGTATTCAAGAATAAATTAGAGAATTACATAAATTAAACCATAGGTAATAATGATGCAAAGTAAAGCATTTTAAATTTACAAATTTGAATCATAAGTTAATTGAGCTTGTTACTTGCAGTAAAATAATAATTGCTATAATTTTATATTTTATAACATAATTCAGGATTTTTTTTTTAAATTGAAATATAATAAAATATCAAAGCTATTAAAATTACAACTATGAAGTTAACTTAAAAAGGATTGGAAGTTAGACTAACTTGCATAAAATCAAGTCAATGCTAGTTTATCACTTTCATAAAATGAAAAGTTTGAGTATAAGCCAAAACACAACTGAAAAGACGTAGCTTTTTAAAGCCACCCTTTTTTGAAATTAGAATTGTGATTAAAGATTTAAAATATGTATTAATTTTGAAAAATTTAAGATTTTTATTAAAAGCTTTTACTTAAAATTAGAAATTTCTATTATTTATTAGACGGTATTTGGTTTGGGAAAGCCCTGAACACATTTTAAAATCATAATGTATGGAATTTGCGAATTTTTTAGATTTTAATCATCTCAAAACTTCAAGATTATAGCTTTAGTTATTACCTATTAACTTTTGAAATATCTTGAAAGCCTAAAGGTGTTCTTACATCATAAATTAAACGAAATTGAGGTGAATCAATAAGGTCTAGAAATATCGAAAGAATCTAAGTTTTCATTTAGGAAGCAAAGAAGTTCTAAAAATTTTAATCAAAATGAAGTGCTAGAAGCAGTCAAGCTTTTTTAATATTACTTTTATTTATATTGTAAAAATTTGAAAAATGTAAACCCAGATCTTTCACCTTTTTAAATAAACTTTGAGTGTTTCTGGGATTATAAATATTTCATAAATTTCTGAAAACCAAAGTTTTTTCAAACTCATATACTAAAAAAGTCATATAAGAATATTAAAGTACCAAAAATAATCGAGCTAAAAATTTTCAATGCTCTAATTGAAGTAAATTATGTATATGTACAGTATGTCAAAGGCGTAGTGGTAAAGATGCCGCCTTTCATGTCTTTTCAAGTCTCGGGTTCAAACACCGGTCAGAAAATATTTATTAAAAAAATAATCGTAAAATTTTATTATTAAATCGTAATGATTTATATCGTAATAAAAAATAAGATTTATAAAAAATATATAAATAACTCTTGTGTAGGATAATAGATGGCGCACAAATCTAGCATTGGTGTATTTATAATCTTATACAATAGCTAAAGCCGAATATAACGATTAAAGATACTGAAGCATAGGTTATATAGACTTAGTAAATGCCCTATACTCCATAAAGGAGTGGAAAAGCAATATTAAAAAAAAAAGTGTATTCTTAAATAAGTACCTTTCTTTTTTAAAAATTTGATGTATACTGCTTGTATTTTCAGATAGAAATACATTTTATATTAGTAGTGGAACCAGATTATAATGAATATGATGTTTATTACTACTTCGAATGATTCGATGGTTTCCAATTATAGAAATTTTTTTTTTTACTTATTAAAAAAAATTTAATTAAACTCATTTTTTTTTGAAAAGCTATGAAATTCAAATTAGTATTTACAATAGTAACTATTCCCTTAAATTCCATTTCAGTAAAAATAAATTTAAATTTTTAATAGAGAACAAGTTTTTAATTAACAATAAATTTTATTTTTCTTAAATTAAATTAATAACAAATTACTAAAATTAGTATTAAATTTATTTATTACAAATGTAATGAATTTTTAAATTTTCGAATTGTATCAAATTTTTAATAAATCATTAGATTACATTACTTAAAAATTTATAGATATAGACTTCAAATATTGAAATAGCCGACGGTAAATATGAAATTATAAAATATAAAATATGAACCAGTTTCAGACCCATATTAAATTAAAATTAAATATTCAAATTAAATTTAAATTTTTTAAATGAATTACTATTGAATAAATTTTTTGAAGGGGAGGGTGGAAATAGTTTAAAAATAATCAGTTAGTAAATTCAGTGGAATATAAAAGCTGCTATGGGTTTATGATTTAAAAATATTGCCTTAAAATACAATGCAATGTTATATAAGCAATTTAAGCTTTATAACCAATCTCATCTTAAGAACCAAGCTAAAGAGTTTCGAAATTAGAAAGGGCAAAATATTAATTTACAAAAATTCTACTTATTATAACTTTTAACACATTAACTTATTTTACCCAAACTGTAATTTTCTACATGAATCCCTAATAAATTTCATTAGAGCTATTAAGGTTATTAAATATAATTTTAATAAATACATAATCCAGATACAATTCTTGTCTGTGAAAATATTATAATACCTTCGGTTGTAAAGTTTTGCATTAAGATAAATGTTTAATGTTCATTCATACCATATACTAACATAATCATTATTTATTTATTACCAAATTATAACTTTTATTTTATTTTAATTACTCAATTTTATTTTATATAAACTTAATGATCTTTTACATTTAATGTATTTTAAAAAATCAACCTTTTTTCTAAGTAATTAATCGGTTTTATTAGTAATTTGAAAGTTAAATATGAAAATTAAGTTCAGATATAAATATAACAAATGTCAATTCAGGACTGTTTAAAATCATTTGGAATTATATTTTTACAAGTTGCCCCGATATAAATTACTCATAACTTATTCTGACTTATATAAATCTTTTTCATTATTGGATTAAAGTAAAAATTTTAAAAATTTACAAAATTACCGTAGGGATGGATCTTCTTTTATATAAGATTTCAAAAATTTTTAAATTAGTATTATTATTTAAATTATTTCTTCATAATTGGATCTGATGGAACAATGTATTTCTAATTAATACAATTTGATTTGAATACAGAAAACCATAAGTCTAAAAAGAGCCGTATGTAAATCAAGCAGTTTTAGTACTTGGATTTTTTTTAGGTTTAAATATTAAGTATTAGATAATAATGACTAAGGAGTAAAATTAGTATAGAGTATGTATCGGAATTTTCTTTGTGGTTTAAATATTTATGAATTAAATATTTTTTTATTTATAAAAAAAAAAGTTTAAACTTAAAAAATGAAATTCTCCATCTTCATTTTCTACAAGTGAATATAATTTAAATTTTGATAAATAAAGTTTTTTATTTAATAACACATGCGAGAAAAGCCTAAATTTTTTTGTACATGATGGCATAAAATTAGAAAATTTGTGAAGATCAACTCACTTCGCTTTTTTAAGTCTGTATTAAATCCGATTTTAAATACAATATTAAAAACATTATAATTTAAAACCTTACATAATCATAGATAAGTATATATAATAGTAATCTTTAAATGGTGATTAGCTTTAATTTTGAATCCAATTTTAACATCTCTTCTAATTCAGAAACTGACAAAAACACATCTACATATATAAATATTCTAGTAAAAGGTATAACCCTAATTTTAAATCCAACTATAAGAGCCCCTTCTTATGCTTTTATACACAATATTATGTCAGCAACGAAGCATATAAAATAATTAACACTGTCCTCAAACCCCTGCTCAACCAATTATTGGAAACCTGATTTTGTATAAAATACTAAAACCCATCCTAATTTTCTTAGTATCCATTCTTAGTCTTAGGAAGAAAATAATTTGAAATATTGTGGATCCTGTCGATGGGAGTATAAAACATTTTAATTTTCTCATTAAATGTAAAATAAGATCACGTGGGCTTTATTTTTAAAGAAATAACATCCCGGAGTTTTAATCCTGAAAAAGTCGAAATTTCAACTAAAAATGAAATAACAACATGGGGTCATTTCTTATTTACCAATGAAAACTTACACCCCGATGGCGTTATTTCACAGGGCTTCATTTTAAGGCTACTGATAACTTTAAATCTTAAATCAGTAACTAGTAATTAAACTTTAATTTAAGTTGACCAAAATGATTAATAATCCAAAATTTTCAACATTTACAATACAATTTCTAAACATTTTTTTGAAATTTTAAATAACAGTTACTTTTTATATTTATCAAAACAATTTAAATTTTAAACAAAAATCATTATTTTAGAATTTTAAAACTTTTGTTTTCAATTTATGTTTCCATTTAATTTTTTAATTTATTGGCGATTTTTTATTCTGTTTTTTTATACAAATAAATTATTTTAAATTATACCAAAATAAATAGGTATATTTTTTATTATTTTATTTATGGAGTGCATCTGTTTACGTATATACAAATATTTTAGTCCTGATCCTATTTTTTGTTTTTTTTTTTTTGTATTTTGAATTCAATTGTAAAAATTTGAATGAATTTTACTCTTAAATAACATTGAAATTATTTTAACAAAGTAAAAATTTTTATTTCAAAATTAAAAATAAACAATTTATATTTCATTTTTTTTTGTTTCAACTTGCAATCATATATTTATTTTAGAAAAACATATATATTTATACATTATGTAAATTTGTATATATATATATAAATATATATGTAAAAAATAGCATACGAAAGCATTATATTATCTATTTGTTATCACCATTAAACAAACAAACAACAAACAATTTAGTTGTAGGCATACAAATTTTAGAATTTTTTTTTTTCTAATTTCTATGCTTGCGATTTTACAGAAATTTTGTAGCGATTTTTTTTATCTCTTAATTATGAAAAATCGCATTATTTTATTTTGTTTTTATTTTTTTTTGCGATTTTGAAATTCTAATGTTTGGAATTTTTATTTTTTTACCTTTGAACGTATGGGTTTTTTTTTTTTTTTTATAGAACTAGGTATAAAAAATTTTTATCAAAGGAAAGAGGCTTACATAGAATTATGTATTCTTAAAATGTTGTTGTTGGTATTGAATATGTTTTTAATTTTTTTGTTTTGTTTTGTAAAAAACATACAGTCCATGTTTTTTTTTCTATTCCTCATATTTTTTTCCAATAGCATTTTTGTTTCATATTGTCCATCTGCTTGTTGGAGAGCCATAAGCGTGGATCTTAAAATTAACTTGTTGGTTGTCATACTGCAGCAACCCTTCAAAAGTTTTGTTGTTAATATATTTTAAATTTTAAAATTTAAATTTAAATTCTCAATTACGAGTAGGTATTTAAATTAGTCAAAAATATGTTTTGAAACTGTTAGTCTTGTTTGCCCGCACATATGTCTTTTATCTGTTCAGCTACCAACCCTTTTTGTTTCATTTGTACAAGTTGGGCCAAAAGGAAAGCTGGTGGACATATAATATTATTATTTAGAACTAATCTTAAAATTCCACATCCAATTACCTTGTACTAAATTTGTTGAGACAGGTTAGAAAGCACTAGACTTATATCACATATAGAATGTCTCTGATTCCAAATGATATTATAGTACTGTAAAATTCCCTAAAACATTGAAACAATATTTTCTTAATTTAAAGTGGAAAAGTTAGAACTTCTAAAGATCAGCGAAAATGTTTAGAAATTCTATTCTTCCTCTCTAAAGCTTTATTCGAAGAAGTAGTTACAAAACTATCTTTTTTTACAGTTAGATAAGTGTTTGCTTCAGAATGCTTCTAACATATATTGTATAGAAAATATTTAAAATCAATTTACGGGTTTTTTGGGACAGAAGTTACATTCCACTTTTTACCTGTTATATTGAATATTTTGCTTTAATGTCAAAAGGGGTTCTTTACAAGTTATATTTTTACAGTTACATAAGTTATTTTAAACTTAAAAATCGTTTGAACTTTTTAATGTGATACCTAAATAGAAAATGTTTTTAAATTGAAAGAAGATCTTATTAAACTTAAATTGACTTTCATTTATTCCTCTTTCGAGAACTTTAATTTAAATTTAAATTAAGATGATTTTAAAAATCAGGCCCTAAAAAATCAATTACATACTATAGAGCTTTTATGAACTGAAACTCTAAAATATATAATTTTTTTGTTTAAAAATTGTAGAAGAACCTCCAAATTGTAGAATAACTTACTCCCATATGTGTTGTCAAATACTTATTATTTAGAAAGAAGAAGTTTATTCCTTCTAGGTTTCCCATCAAACCCTTGAGAAACATTTATTGTTCATCGTTCCTCTTTATTTGCTTGGGCAGTATAAGCAGGTTGGGTGCTTATTCCCTTATTTCCTTTATTTAATATTTAATTTAAAACTTTTAAAAATTTATTAATTTATATTTCAAAAATTTTAAAAAACTCCCACCTATTTTAATCAAATTAGAATTAAACTCTATGAAGATTCCAAATTTTAATAGTAACATTAGAATTGAATTTTTATATATTTTACATTTTTCAAAAAAAAAAACAAATTTAAAATATAAAGGTAATTATTAAAAATTTTTACCTTTACTTTTATTTAAAATGTTTTGGTAGGGAATCGAAAAAAATTTCAAAATTTTGTTTTCTGCTTAAAAGCTTAATTCAGTTGTGACATACATCCATTCACACAATATAAAGCTTATATACACAAAAATGTTTTTTCAACAACAACAACAGCAGCAACAAAAAATGCAATTTTAACATCAGACATACGAAATTTGAAGCTAGGCCGATGCATCATTATATGTTTCAAAAATGGGATTCAATTTATATAGAGCGAAAGGTTTTCTTTTTTTACATTTTGTTATTGTAGTTGTTTTTGTTGTTTTTTTTGCTTTCATTTTAGATATCGATGCATAAAAAACGAAATAGTTTTCTCCCCTTTACTTAAATACAATATTATTTTTATTTTGGAATTTTCCTTTCTTTTTTAATTCTGTGCTAAACTTTGAAACATTATTTTAAAAAATTTAAATGATTAAATTAGTTTGGTCCAAAAAATATATTGTGTGCGATGACATAAAGTTGGTATCGACAAAGAAAATAAACTGTGATTCGCTTTGAAATATCAACGTTATAGTAACGCACTGTAACGTTGAAATGAAACGTTTGCTGCAATTCGCTTTATATTTTTAGGCGTTTGTAAAGCTCTGTAATGCTGAAATGAAACATGTCCGAGACCTATTGTGCTTGCTATTTAGCAATAATTGCTTTCACTATAGTAAACGAATATGCCTTAAAAATCATTGCTAGCAATTACCTCACAATAGACGATTGACTCATCGCCGAGAGAACTTTTTGAAGTGAGAAAACTAAAGCGCCTGTTTCTAATCAAAAATTGAGTAAATATTTGAATGGCCCAATCTAAATATTTTCATTTTAAAATTTTTTTTTTGTATTAAATCGAATTTTCATTTCTTTAGAGGATTTTATCAACAGAAAATGCATTCAATACAATTTTACATACATATATATAAAAACAAAACGCAGATAAAATGCATATTGAATACACAAAACCTATCTGTGCAACATAAATTTCCAATTTTTACAAAAAAAAAAAAAATAAAAACAAAATTAAAGCCTATCTATTTACATATTCATATATAAATATAAATATATATATGTATATATATACAAATTTTTTTTTAAACTGAATTTTCAATATAAATAAACTCTGTTAACATATGAAGAGAAAAAAAGAGAAAGAGTTGTTGTTTCATTTTTTTTCTCAATTTTGTTTTATTTTTCATAGTCTGAAAAATTGTCATATACAAGTAATAGTGTATACAGCTACATACTGGATAGGATAGCAGGACATTCTAAAATAATGAAAAAAAAAATACAATATCTGTACCTTCATCGTTGTCATCTTTACCACCCACTCTTTAACCACTTTATAATATTGTGTTTTTGTTATATTGTTAAAACGTACCCTATACGTACAGTAACCGACAAAATCAGACCTAGTGATTTTCAAATACCAGTACTAGTTAACAGTATCGATACTGGAAACAATTAATAATAAAATCCAAATAATAGTATTGGTACTGGAAAAATACAAGTACCAGAATAAGTACTGAAAATATTTTTCACTAATTACTGATAATATATGAAAAATATTCAAAAAGTAATGGTTCCTCAATTCAAAGTGTAGTGTATTTTTATTTGTAATAAAGTAAGTTTTTACTAGTACTAAATAAATACTTAATAAATTCTTTCAATTGCAAGCTTTTATTATGTCCTAGTAAATATTGGTTAGTACTGGTTAGTGTTGGTTGGTTGATACTGAAAAAGTAGTGATGGATACCAGTACAAGTATCAGTACTAGTATATGAATTTTATGGAATATATTTTGCATAATTGTTACTGGTACTGCTTTATTTATTTAAGTACCAAAGTACTGATGATGTAATCTATCTAGAAATGTAAAGAAACTCTTGTGAAATTCTTATGACCCTCAATAAAATCTACTAAAAAATTCCGAACCACGAAAATTAAAAAAAGACATGTTTAATATTTAAAAATTCTGATATTCATTTAAATCAAAGATCTTTACCTAAAATTTGTTAACAAATTTCAGTTTGATTAAAACGATTGTATTTTTAAAAAAATTAAATTAATTTCTATAAAAAGTTTTTATGTTATTGGAAGAATCATGACTATCTGATTATTTTTATTTTCCATTGTATTTAAAATTTTGTTTGATACTGTGTTTTTATGCAAAATATAGGCTTGGATACAATCTATAAAATATACAAATATAGTTTTGTTTCTACTTTTATTTTAGAGAATTGCATTGAATTGCTTCTTTTGAAGCTCCAGTAAAATAAAAAAATAAAAAATAATCTAAAAATTCAAATATTTTCAAAAAAAGAAAATGAAAAGAAAACAATTTTTTAACACATAAATTGAGGCTTTCATTTATTTATTTTATTTTTGTTTTTCCTTTCGTTTTTTATTTTTTCTTTGTATTCTGAATAAAAAATAGTTGTTATAGGTTACTTTTGCTGTTTTTATTATACTCATATACCTATCTGCCCATTTTCTATTATAGTTTTATAGCACTACTGCAGTTTTGCTCCTAACAATGTGTGTTAGCAAAAATTTTCAAAATAAAGAAAATGAAATGTATATATATATACATATATACGTAGTACGTACGTATATTGCTTGATAGGATCTAAAAAAAAAAAAACAAAAACAAGAATTGCATACGCAGCAACAAATGCAAATGCAATTTATTTCATTAACAAAACAAAAAAAAAACAATCAAAATGCAAAAAAAAAAACAAACACAAAACTTTAATAAAAAATTAAAAGGATATTCAGTGCAATTCTTTTATACAGTATTGAAAATATTCATTTAAAAAACTGAATAGTAACGTACGTAACGAGTAACTGAATAAAAAATATGAGTGGAGACTTTCACAAAAAAAAAAAGAATTTAAAATGCATCTGACAGCTGCCTTTTTAGATCAGGTCTTTTCGAACCCAATTTTGATGCTGCACAAATTTTTCTTTTATTTTTTTTTTTATTTTTTTTTTTAAATATTCACAAAATAAAATAAAACTTTTTATGTGTCTGAAGAGAGTTTTTCAAAAATTTAAGAGTGGTTTTCAGAATTTATATTTATTCTGAGTTGTTTTTTCAGAACACAACATGACTTAACAATAACAATACAAAAATTTAGAGAAATTTTTAACATTTATTTTAATATAAAATTTTCTTATGGCGTAAATTTTCCAAAACCAAAATTTTAAATTTTAAAATATGAAGAATTTATTCCAATATAAACATTACTCTTCAAGGAACATTACTTTAAATATTACCTGTCGTTTGTATAAACTGTTGCTATCTATACTGTCTCTATGGTTGCTAGCGCTGGCAAAAAAAAAATCTAAGACATCACTCTGTGAATAATGAAACTTCAAAATCATATTTGTAATAATAAAACAAATTATAAATTAAACAAAAGTATAAATTTTTTTTAAGAAAAATTTTTCGATTAGTTTCAATATCAAAGGCACTACTTCGGGCTATAAATGAATCAACCCATATAATCCGCTGTATTTTTTATTTATTTTTACTATTAATAATAAAAAAGAGCTAAAGCATTTCCTTCCTTTCTCGTTAATTTTTTAGATCAACTGTCAAAACAGTATTCGAACGCAATTTCATTCTTATGGGCTATCTACAATGACACTCTCATGTCGCTGTTATTCCGCTCTCATTACGTAGTCAACAAAGGAGTGTCCACAATGAAATGTACATGACAGCGTTTTTTGACATTGTTTTGCTTACAAATTTCATGAATTAAAATATATTCAACAGTTTAAAGTTTATTTTATAGCTTTTTTGAATAATGGTTTGATATTTTTTAACCCAAGATAGAAAAAGAATTAATAATTTTATTTATTTTTTATTCTGATATATTTTTTTTCTATTTTTCAATAAAAAATATTTATCAAAGTTCAATTATTTGACATTTGAATACGTAAAGAAAGCGAAAAAGTTATTTTTAAAAGTTAAACAACTTTTTTAATGACTGCGTAATGACTGCAACATGGCCGCGTCTATTGTCGACACTTTCATTTAATTCAATACATTTAACTTAGTTTGACAGATAGGTATGTGTAGGGAGCGGAATGAGAGTGTTCATTGTAGATAGGCTATCAAACAATAAATTGACATTTAAAACTAGCAATAGAGACAATTGACAACAGTATGTTAACGCCAGATAAAACAATAATGGAGAACATTATAAATTTTCATTTTAAATATGTAATTGTATCGATATTAATATTGCGAAAATCTTAAATTTACAATTATTTTAGGATAACTTTTCTAAACCTTAAGAGTAATATTACTCTCTTATATTTAATTTATAATAAGACTCTTCTGGTAACATTTTGTTATCAAAATGAATTTAGGGAACCCTTTAACTTAGTTTGAAATTAATACTTTCAAATTTATAGAAAAAACTTTTCCTCTATTTGTGAGATATAGAAAATTAGTGAAATTATAAGTGAGTTAACATTTTTCAAAGCATATTACGGTTAAATCTTTGTTTTAAAATACTTTTTAAAATTTAAATTATATTTAGTTGAGCTAATAAAGTTATTGTTGAGTTATTTTGAGCTAATAAAATACATTGCGCATCTTAAAATTTTGCAATTCATTTATCAAAAGTAGACCTTTTCAAAGTGTAATAAAACAGAGTAAATTACAACCAAATATAACAACTATTAATTTACAGGGTTAATTATAGTTTTCCGAGAAAACTTTCATTTCAACACAAGTTATTTTAGAAATTTTTCAAAAGCAAATTCCTTATTCGATGTTAGGTATATAAAAGTATCTAAAATAAGTCAAAAAGTGAGGAAAGAAATAATTAGATCAGTACAGTTATAATGATGTAAAAAACTTACAATATCAATACATTTTCCGTTTAACAAAAAAAATTCTTCAGCCTTTCAAACCTTTTTAATTTAAAATTTAAAATTACTTCGCGGAATTTTATTGATTTTTAGGACTATATATTCATCGATTTCAAGAAAGCGTTTGATTGTATAAGCAGAAAAGCCATATGGAAAGCACTTAGAAACCGAAATGTGCCGGAAAAAATAATAGAAATAATACAGAACATGTATGAAGAGACACAACTCTCAGTACTCCACAATGGTAATACCAGCGAACCATTCATCACCAACATAGGAGTAAAACAGGGTTGTCCACTGTCACCAATCCTCTTCACAGTAGTGCTAGATGACATAATGAAAGAGATTAGTACCAAAAGAACTGGATTAACATGGAATCTCTTCAGGCAATTAGAAGATCTGGACTATGCCGATGACATCTGCCTGCTATCACACACAATAAATAATATGCAAGCTAAAATAGACCATCTAGCAACATTAGCTCGAAGTGTGGGCCTGGAAATAAATATCGAAAAGACGAAAGCGATGGCCATTAACATCAACAACCCACGCCGTCCGGTGATAAACAACACACCAATCGACTATGTAGATAATTTCCACTACCTAGGCTGCATCATAAATAACAGCGGTAACATAAACGCCGACATCGAAAGCAGGATCAAAAAGGCCAGGGCAATGTTCGATCGCCTGCAGCCAGTATGGAAAAGCGCACAAATGTCCAGGGGGACAAAATTAAGGATATTTGGAACCTGCGTAAAGACCACCTTAACATATGGAAGTGAAACCTGGTTAGTTACAAACAACATCACACAGAAACTACAGGTCTTCATCAACAAATGTCTAAGGATAATATGCAGAATATACTGGCCGAACATAATAAGTAACCAGGACCTATGGAAACTTGCCAAAGCAGAACCAATTGGGCAAGAGATCAAAAAGAAGAAGTGGAAATGGATAGGGCACACACTGAGAAAACCGCAAGATAGCATAGCAAGGGAAGCACTAGAATGGAACCCACAAGGAACCCGAAGACGAGGCCGCCCTAATAACACCTGGAGGCGAACGATTTCGGAAGAGCTAGATTCAATTGAGAAAACATGGGAGGAAGCAAAGATAACTGCTCCAAATAGAGTCAGGTGGAGATGCCTAGTAGATATCCTATGCTCCCAAGAGGAGTAATAAGGAAAAAAAAAAAAAAAAAAAAAAAAAAAAAAAAATATTTTAAAAGTAATGCTATCTTTTATTAATTCAAAATATTTAAATATAATATTATTCTAGCTCTAAGATTTGAATATATCTTAATCATGGTAAAATAATAAGTGTTGTTTTTCGTTTTATCTTTAGAATTTAAAAGTGTTGCCTAAATTAGTTAATACAAGATTTTACTAAAATGCCCCCAAATTTTTCAAAAAAATAACTGCAGTCAAAAAACTTTCGTAGAATCTCTTGGACTTGGCTTGGTATAATTAAATATTTCCAATATGCAATAGATAAAGAAACTTATTAATAAACTTTAACTAAAACTATATTTATTAAATATATAATATAATAATCATTCTTGAGACTTCTTTTATATGCTACATTTTAAATTTAAATATTCAATATGATTGACTTTTTATGTCTTGCAACTAAAGATTTAAGTTAAAAGGTCTTTGAAAGAAATATTTAATAATACATATTTATTTCAAGAATCCTATGTGTACATAAAAATCGGCCTTTTCTCGAATTTTAAATACAACTTCTCAACTTTTCATAGCTTTCGTAAGAAAATTATCTATAAATCATTTCAGAATATTTGGTATAAATTTAAATTTAAAAATTAAGTCATAAAAATATATTTTATTAAGTAATTGAAATAATATTATATAAAACTTAATATTTGCAAAATAAAATTCAATTTAATCTTGAAATTCTTTAAAATAATTAATTAATTAAAAAAATACATATTCCCAAAATTAAGATATTATTTCCCTTGATGAAAAGAAAAACTATTTTCATAATTTTCTTTGTTTCATTTTTTCAAAAAATATTAAATTACGCAATAAATTTAACATTAGATTAGAATTTTTCCTTTTTCCATTATGTAAATTTAACTAATATAATTATATATATATATATATGAATATATTAATATTAAATTATATAAAATATAAATAAATTTTTAACAAATAAAATATTAGAAACAAAAAGAATTTATTTAAAGGGTGGGTCTTTTTTGGAAAACGTAAGCATTTTCTAACATCTTTTATCCACTATTCGCATTAGAACTACTGTAAAAACTAAAAAATTATTTATTTTTCCTTTTTTTTTTTTTTTGTTAATATGTTGTAGAAAGGGTGGCAGGACCAAAAAAAGGACTCTATCATTAAATTTAAATATAAGAATTTTTTTTTTCACTTATTATATTTTTTGTAAAACACACAAAAAAAAAAGTAATAAATGAATAGAAATTAATTCAAAATCGTCCTTCTTTCTATTTTTCTACGTCCCAACATATCTTGATATGAAAAGATTGATATATCTTTATATGTATACAAAAACTAATATTCTCTTTTATATATATATATATATATATAATGGTAGGGATATAATATATAGATAGGATAAAATATAGAAAATTATTATCCTTTTTCTTTCATTTAACAGAAAATTTATAAAATTTTATTTCTTTTATATTGTTACGTGTATCCTTAATTCGTTTTTCACTTTTCTTTTTGTGATAATAGATGATATATATATATATAGATATGTAAATATGTATATTAAATATTATCTGTACATACATTCATATTGAAAATAAAAGTTAAAAAATACAAAAACAATAACAAAAAAAAAGAAATCTAAACTTAAATAAATGGGTAAAGATTTACCCAGGAATAGAAGTAAGAAAGAAAAACAACAACAACTAGAACAATAAGAGGGGAATAAAGAAGAACCCCTTTACAAAGCAACAACAAAAATAAAACATAGAAAATCACGTATAGAATAAAATAGAATATGGAGAAGAAAATGTGTTTAAACATCATCTATTATAATATACAAAAAAAAAAAGAAAATTGTAAAATACTGTAATTTTAATTTTTTAAAAAAAACTTAAAGCAAAAAAAATTTAATTCGTTCCCTTTTTTTATTAATACAAGTATTCGTTTTTTTACTTTGCTTTTGGACTCTTCTTTCAATTAAACATTTAAATGAAGATTATAATAACGATGCTACGATTCTGGATGATGACGATCTAAAAAGGAATAAGAAAATCGATATATATACGAGTATATAGAAAGGAACTGAGGAATGAATTTTCTTTTCTTTTCATTGTACTTTTACCTTTCTTTTTATTTTTTAGTTTTTATTTTATATTTTAATATATATTTTATTAAATAAAGTCACAATTTAAATATTATCTAACATTATATTTCTTTCCTTGTTATTAAATTCCTCTGTGTTTTATTTCAATCTTTTTTTTTTCTTGTTTTTCAACTATAATTTCCTTTAAAAAATGGAAGGATCCACCCCGTTATTATATTGCTATCCTATCAGAAACTTTAATATTAAATTTTATTATTATTATTATTATTTTTCTTTTTTTAATTTTGATTATCTTTTTCCTATTCTCTTGTATATTCATCTTTTAATTCTCCCTCATTTCTAATAATTTCTATATTTTCTTTCTATTATTTCACTATTTTTTTATTTTTTATTATTTTTTTAGTTTATTTAATTCAATGAAATATATTTTAATTTATTTTAATAACATGGCATCCTATAGCATCCTTTTCGTACAAGAATAACTCTGTACAGGATGTTCGTAAAAATGAAGACTCATAATAAAATCTAAAATTGGTAAAAGGTTTCAATACAAAATAAAGAAGAGAGCTCGTCATTTCTATTTGTTTTGTAAATTCGAAATTACAACTGTTGTTTTTAAATAAGTATTTAATAAAATGTATTTAAATATTAAATAAGTTTATTAAATATATACATAAATTCAAATCTCAACTGTTATTTAAATATTATATAAGTTTATTAAAAATATATAAGAATTCAAATATTATCAACAAATTATTAATTTACGGAAATACTCATTACCCAATTTATACTGCAGTAAGTTTATTAAAAAATACGTAGTCGAAGGATTTTTTTAAAAGACATTTACTTTTCAGACACCCTGTATGCACATAATTAAATAACTGATACAAATAGTCTTGACGTATACAATTTGAAATTGAAGAAAAAATAGAATGATAAGGGATAAAAATAAAAGGATATAATATTACATTAAAATATTTTTATATTTTTATTGTAATGTCCTTTTTTTATGCAATCTGCTGTTAATTTGTCTCTTGTGCTTTTTATTTGACAGCACCATTCTTTACAATTTTGCACAGTTAATTAAATGATTAGTGCCATTTTCCATTCTCTAAATAAAAAAAAAAAATGTGAAAGATATATCAATTTATAATGTAACTCAATTTTGAAAAAAATTGTTTTTAATTGAAATATTTTATAATTTATGTTTTAATTGTTTGTTTAATATTATATTAAATCATATTTTAAACTAGTTTTGAAAAACAATGATTTTTAATTAAAAAACAATTTCGAACAGATTTTAAGTAGAAAAAAAGCCATAGTATCATAGATTAATACAATTTTCTTTTAATCCCAAGTTAAAGCATTAAAAAGTATTTCTATAATATGGATAATTTTTAATTAAACTAAAAATTAATTTGAAAAGATATTGACATTTCAGAATAGAGATTAAGAATTTAAGTATCAAAATGAATTAATAAAACAATCGGAAATTAAAGTTAATCTTTAAAGTTCAAAATAATTTAATATATATTTTGTACGGCATTTTAACTTTCAATTCTATATTGCTGGTACTTTGAGTGATTAAAAATTATAGGATTCTGATTTTAATACATCTTTCAATTTCAACTCCTAGTTAAGCATTTATTCTTAAAAGTAAGACACCATAACAGTTCTTTCTGAAAGAAGTAAATGTGACAGTTCCACTTTAGTTGCAAAACATATTTTTCCCGCCATTTTTTTTTATATTACATATTATTGATCTTCAAATAAATTAAAAAGATGTTACTTAAAATATTTTTTAATATAATTTTTAATTAATTTAAGATAACTTTTTTAGAAAATAAGTATCTTTTATACCAAGCTAATTGTATTTTTAAATTTTTTTTTCTGTTTTTTCAGATTTGAAGTTGGACCTGGCAGCTGCAGATATAAATAGCTCTATTATT
The DNA here is from genome assembly GCA_963082915.1 of Dolichopus griseipennis. Lineage (NCBI taxonomy): Eukaryota > Metazoa > Arthropoda > Insecta > Diptera > Dolichopodidae > Dolichopus > Dolichopus griseipennis. The sequence continues at coordinate 1,922,160 of OY720442.1, forward strand.
CTAGGAAATTATCTATTGATTTTTCAGGGAAATATTTGGACATGAGCTTATCAAAATGAGCGTAAATTACAATAGAAAAATAACAAAAAAATTTTTTTTTAAAAATTAACGCACTTTAAAATGGCTGCCGCATTGCTTTTTTTTTATTTAATTCTTGCTTATATTTTTTTTTTTTGCTTTTTTTAAAAAAATAAAATAAAAAAAAATGTTTTGTTCGCTTTTTGTTGTTATTCTTTTTTTTAGTTATTAGTTTTTTTTTTAACTATATATAAAATTTAGTTATACATATGTAGTTAGATATTTTGATAATTTGCAATATATGTAAATGATTTTTTTTTTAGGTAATTTTCAAAAAAAAACAAAACAAATAACAAAAATTTAATCTAGATTCTAGAACCTAAACTTAGAATCTAGATAGTAGTCAATTTAAAGTCGTATATCTTATAATCATAATTTTATTTTAGTTTTTGATTAAAACACTTAATTATAATTATTAATCTTTAAGGCTAACATTTTTTAATAAATTGAATCTTGTAACTCATTGATTGATCAGATATAACGAATATTCTACAAACATCTTCGAATTTGTTGTAGTTGTTTCTGTCTACCAAAACCTAATGCATTTTACGACGTTTGTTACTATTCACTAAAGTAAGTTAAAAGTGAAGAATAAGAGGAATATCAAAGGAAAGGAAAATGATAGCCGTGTCCTCTTTCAGAAGAGAACGGTAATCATTGGTTTCTAAATTATCTTCTAAATTGATTGGAAAAAAACAATCCTCAGGATATTCAGTTTTAATGTTCTGTCAAAATAATTTTAATTCATTTCATTTTCATTTTGGTGGGAAATTTATCGATATAATTAGCTTTTCTTCTCTTAGGTACTACTTATTATTTAATACCCAAAATCAATTAAATTTTGTAATTAGAAAAAAGTATAGTAGAGGATCTCCAGGGATACTTAATCTTTAATTTGAACTTTATTTTAAAATAAATTTGATTAATTATTTTTTTTTTGTAAAGCTTTTAAATTATATTTTAACTTAATTTACGCCATTAGATTTTTTCTCTACTTTAAAAAACAAAAAAAAAACAAAATTAAAAAATAGAATAAAAATGTTATGAATCCTTTTTAGGATATTTAGAAATTCATAAACCAAAAAAAAAACAACAAGAAAACAATAAAAAAAAATATCAAAAAATGAACCGCGCATGTCAAGCCAAAGCAAAAATATCAAAATTCCATCTAAAACATCAAGTTAGAAATACCTATATATAAATGTATGTTATATATGTATGTATATATTATGCCTGAAATATCTTATATATCTAATATAGTTTAAATAAATATGTAAAGCAATTTAATTCACTGATTATTCGTGGGAGTCCCAAAATTTGAAATTTTATTTAATAAAAAAATATTTAAACGTTTTGTTAACATTTAAACATCAAAAGACTTATATAAAATTTTGAAGATCGAGTTCTTCACCATTTTGATCAAATTAAAAAAGTCATTTGCGAAATTCGGAAAAAAAATTAACGAATTAAAAATTTTCACTCAAATTAAGCGGAAATGAATTCCGATTAATTAGCAATAAAATAAAATTTTTTTTATATCCTGATTTACCCTAGAATACATATTTATTATCAATAATATATAAGACATAAGTAGGTGCCAACTGCCAATGATATATTAAAAGACTATTCACAGATATACGAAGAAATCCAAACATAATATAAAATTATTTATTAAACAATGTAGAGCGAGTGAATAATAATGTGAATATCAATCACCATCTTCGGGATTAAATCTACAAGATTAAATCTAAATTTTTATTTTCTCTAAGATCTTTGAAACTTAACTATAGAACGCATTTAGACTCATTTAAAAACTTATTAACTTTATTATTATTAAACTTTTTACTTTAAATATCTTATATAAGGGTAATTTATTTCTCGAAGGACATAAGGTTCAATTCAAAGGTTAATAAACCACAAAACTTTTAAAATTTAAATATCATATCTAAGAAATAAACAATAAATGAATTTTAAAACAACGCTTCAAATAACAAAAACGCGAGTTAATGTAGTATTTTCATTCAGTTCTGAACAGACGTTTTAAGTCTCAAGTTTCAAGTAGTCGAGAAGTTAAATAAAAATCAATTACAAATTTTGTATCAAAGAGGCAGATAAAAAAGGGATCTAATTAAAAACATTTTAATAACGCTACTTGTACATTAATTTAAAATAAAATTTATATTTCAAATTTTTTATTTAATTTAAATAAATTGTGATGCTATAATAAGGTTTGGCTTTGAATATACGAATACTGACATAAAAATATATTATAAATGGAACTTTATAATATAATTAATTTATGAAAATTCACACAAAATTCCAAAACATAAAATAAAATCCAATTATCTTAAGAATAAACTTTTAAAATTTTAAACTAATTTTGAATAACAAGTTGAATAACTTAAAAGATGGAATTGACATTATATATTGATATTAAATTTATATGTTGTTTATGTTAGAAATTAAGGGATGAAAAATTTAAAACAAACAAAACTCGAAAACTCGGAACAAAATTTTATTTTCAAAAATTTAATAAAAAATCGTATTTTAATTGTAAAAATCACTACATTAGTCACAATCAAAAGTTCACAAATTTTTCCAATTTATAAGGACATGTTTTGTAATCCTTCATAAACAACATATACATACACATATTAAAATAAAATGTTGATGTATGTACAAAGCCAAAACTAATCACAAGTATCACAAACACAATTCTAACCTCAATTTTTTTTTTCTTTTTTTGAATTTTGAAATAATTTTCGTAATCTTAAGAATATAAAATTTTAACTTACTTTTTGTTTTTGTATTTTCATTCCAAAAAAAAAAACAAAAATGAAACAAACTTTTTTTTTTTGTTTTTCCAAAAGTTGAAAATTTTCTTTTTTTTTTTTTTGGTTTTTCAGAAAATATAAAACTTAAAATTAATATTAATTATTATTATTAATATTTTTATTTAATTTTTTTTTTTAATACAAATTTAATTTTTTCATTATATTTTTCAAACAAATTTTGAATCCGAAACTTTTCATTTTAAATAAAAAAATAACAATAAATTCGATTTTTTCCAAATATTTAACACGAAAATTATTTCAAAATTCTAGAAAATTATTGGTAAAAAAAAAATACTAAAAAAAAAACATAAAAAAACGAAATTAAATTAGTAAAGCCACCCATAATATCCAGCCAGCCTACATACATATGTCATGTACAATATAAATATTTTCGACTAAAATATTTGTAGGTATGTACATATTATTGAAAATTTCATTGCATATTCGCGAAAAAAACAGCAATTTTTTTTAGTATTAGATATATTTATATTATTAAAATAAAGAAAAACCGGCTAACTCGAATTATAATAGAAATGTAGGAAAGCGAATATATAAATTCAAAAATTTAATATGAAATTAACTTAAATTCAGATTGGAAAATAAATTCTGAAAATTTACTTTTATATTTTTAGCCCAGTTTGCTTTTATATTTTTAAATTTCTTTTTTAATTTAAATTAAAAAACTTTTATTTAAGACAATTTAAAATATTTGGTTTTATAACTTTTTTAGAAAGTATTGGATATGTTTTAAAATTATCATTATTGAATTAAATTATTTATTTTGAAATAATCTATATATACGACATAACTGCCACACTTGCCACACTTTAAAAGGAAAGGATGACCCATAAATATGTAGTTAAAAATTCATAAGAGATTTGTTAAAGCTTAAAAATTATTATTTTGCAATAAAAAAAGATCAATAAAATTATCTAAAATGTCTTAAATTAAAGTTTTTTTTGTTGTTTCAAGAAATCAAAATTCAAAACTAGCATGTAATTATGTACATTCCAAAAATAAAATCAAACTTCAAAGACTATTTTTTCAAAACGAAATATTTTGACTAAGGCGGTTTTTCCTTATTTCTATATAAATATGTAAATATTATTTATATAAAAGCATTTACATGCATTGATATTTTTTTATATATTAAAAATAAATATTAAAAATATAAAAATAAAAAAAAACAAATATATAAAATTCATTCAGGACATACATACACCTAAAACATAATATTCAGGTATATATATATATGTGCTTATTAAAATATAAACACTTTTTTTTTCAAACACCGTTAAGTGTTTGTTTATAAATTAAAAAAAAGAAAAACAAAAAAATCGTAGAAAAAAAAAGTTTTTATATCAAATTTGAATATTGTTAATAGTTACGCACAATTTTTATTTTTCCTTTTTTTTTTATTTGATTATGCACATACATACATACATTTCAGTATGTAGCAAAAATATTTCTATATATATTATCCTAGTTGTGATCCTAGTTAAAAAAAAAAACAATAATAATAATAATAAAAAATCAACCATTAGTTAAAAACACCAGCATATTATATATAAATATTTATAAACATCTATGAACACCGTTATATTATTTTAGAACATACAAAATTATTTTGTTTTTGTAATTTTACACTCACCAGTTAAAGGTTATCTATCCCTAAGGTTCACGTTCACGTATATATATGTATGGACATGTATATGTAGGTTGAAAAAATAACTAGGAAAAAAAATTATAAAAAAAAAACAAAAAAAAAAAATACAGAGAAAATAAAAACAAAACTAAAAATAATATATAATTCCCGTTATTTTCATTAGTTTTAATATTGAGCTTAGACAATTAATGTAGGAAAGTCCTTCTTTTTTTTTATTGTTGTCCTTTTGTATTTTTTTTTTTTTTTGAAGCTTAAAATACACACACACACATTATTTATTTAAGTACTATACATCATTAGTATGTAAATAAAATTATTATTTATTATAAAGATTTATATATATATATATATATATATATATATATATTTATATATGTATATAGTTCTAATGCTATCACTAATATAATAAAATAGAAAATAAAAGCAAGTGGAAATTACAATAAAAACAAAACGAAAATGCAACGCAATGCAAATTCTTTTTTTTTATAATTTTCTTCTTGTGTCGTTCATTGATTTGTTTAGTTGTCAGTTATAGTTTATTATTGTACTCGTTAGCTTAGGTGCGATTTGTTATTTAGTGAATTTATCATTTGTTATTAGTATTATGTATAAAATACACAATATGACAAAGGTAGAAAATTGATGTAAACACAATGACAGAAAGAGCGAACGAACGAACGAACGAAAATTATAATTTCAAATTTAGAAAAACAATCCTTATTTAGATTTTTAATTTGTTTTATGTTTTTTTTTTTATATATGCGTTTTATATAAGTATAACGTATATATATATAATATATCTATTGTTCATTTCTTCCTCACAGTTTTTTTTTTTTTCTTATTTTCTTTTTTTTGCAAACTAAATTTTTTGACACTTTTTTTTAATGTTTTGGAATAGGAACGGTTTTAGTACGGAATTAAAAAAAAAAAAAAACAAAATGAAAACAGAACGAAAAAAAAAATAAAGTTTTGGAGGTAAAACGAAAATCAAATGAAAATGTAGAAAATGAAATGAAATTTAAATTAAGAAATAAAAATAAATATTAGAAAATAAAAATTTTGTTTTAAAAAAAAAAAAAACAGTATTTTTTTGAAAATGATTTTTGTTCGACTTTCACTTTATCGGATGACAACGAATGTAAACTAAACTATAGAGAAAAATATTTTCGCGTCTCATAATTTTTGGGGGTAATCAGCATCATAGCCAGCACAAACAAAATTTTAATTTCGTCCTTTCATTTTTTTTTTTAAGTACATTTTTTTTTTCGATTGTTTTTTTTTTTTTTAATATTTATTTTTTTATTTTTGTTAATTAACACACTCAACCCACAAGTCCTTGTTTTTTTATTTTGTTGATTTGTTGTTATTTTTGTATACTGGATTTGGTTGCTATTGCATTCATTCATTCATTTATATTCTGTTAAATAATGTTCAATTTTAACACTCGATGTATATTGGTAAAAAGCACCACCTCACCAAAAAAAAAAACATTATTTTTATATTCTCTTTTTTTTTTCTTTAAAAAATTATAATTTTTTTATTTATTTTTTTTTTTTATTAATTTTCCCTCATTTTATTTTGTTTTTGTTTTTTATTATCATTATTATTATTATTATTATTATTATTATTATTTTGTTCGATATATTTAAAAAAAAAAATTAACGCTTATTCCAATGTATTTCATACTCTCACATATCAATTCAAAGAGTACAAAAACAAAAACAAAAATAAAATACAAAAGATATATAAATTAATATAAAAAAAAACAAAAAAGGAAATGGGTTTAATAAAAATGAGAGGACGAAAAGGACGAAATGCATTATAATACACAATCAGTTCGCAATTATGGTAGAATGCAAGCAAGCAAAAATATTTAATTTGATTTTAATATGTCTGAAACACAATTGAAGCGTCAAGCGATGACGAATTTTAAAATTTATTAAACTCAAAAAACAAAAGCTCGTTATATACACTAAAATTTGTTGTAATGGATTGGACATTTTAGTTAATAATAAAAATTTTAATTTAGGTAATTAATAATAATAATTCAAAATTGATATGAAAACCTTTTCAAAAATGTCAAAGATGTCAGAACAACGCTTGCGAATATGTTCCAAAAACCTTGCCTTTGAGAAAATTTTTTTTTGAACCCAGAAACTTATTTTACTTCTGAATATGAAGTTACCTTTTTTATCAAAATTGTTTGATAAAAGGCTTTTGTATGCCATTCAAAGAACTAATCCTTGACTTTAGATTAATTCAGGGAAAATATATTAGTTAACAAAAAATAAGTTTAGATACTTTAATAATATATATACATACAAAACATATTAATAAATTTTCGTGAATCTAAAATTGATTAATTAAGACATTTAAAAATTATACATATTATGTATTTATTTAAAGAACATCTATACAAATTTTATGTTTACATAATATTAAAATTTCTTTAACAAAATGGTAGAAGCTCTATAAATAATTTACAATGTAGATCAAAGTATAATTAATAATTATAAAACTAATTCAAATATTAAAATTATTCAAAAATTGCAATAAAGCTTTTTATTTTTTTTTTTCCAAATAAATGTTCAAATTCTTCCCAATTTATTTTGACAATTTTCATATAAATATACGAGATCAATATATTTAATTTCTATTTCTAATCAAAAATCAATTGTTTTTTAATAGTTCTATGATAAATTTTTAATTAATTCAATTTATTACAAAAGTACTTTAAATAAAATTTCAATTTTCCCAATTCAATTATATTATTCTTTTAAATTTCATTCGCTTATCATCAACTTCACGCTCTCTGCTTAACGCTTTAATTGTTTACACACCAATATTGCTATAATTATATTACAACAAATTCTCTACTTTCGTTCACATCATTTTTAAATTTTAATACAAGTGTATAATTTGCTCATATAATGTTTTTTTTTTCCCAAAGTTTTATTTTTATTATTATTGTAAATTAATGAAAAATAAATTCGATTTTTTTTTTTTTTTAATTAAAAAACTTTAAAATAAAATTAAAAAATCCAAAAATCCAACAAAACTTACCTTGTGCCTCATTTAAAGTTGACGCTTTTTTGTTTTTATTTTGCTGGTTTTTTTTTTTATTTTTTTCTTTTTTTTTTTGAAATTTAATTTCTACTTTTTTTTTTTGGTTTTCGTTTTTTTCTTATTTTTGTTTTGTTTTTATTTTGTGTGCAACAAACACATGAGACATTATTCAGGCAACATCGTCGTCATCCAGCAAGCACATCACACTAGAAGAAAAAATTATCTTGCACTGAAAACCAGAATTTTTCAATAGCATTCGGATAGATCCATTTTGGACATCATTAATTCAGAGTCGGGCAATCTGAAAGAATTTCTCTTGTATTGTATAGAACGGAACAGAAAAAAAATTTTTTTTTGGAGTTTTTCAAATTTTTTTCATATACACGCGATTTTTTTCCCGCTGATTTTCGCTCATTTTTTTTGTCCAAAGAATTTTTCTCAATTTTTTTTTATTTTTTACCACCAGTGAAATAAAAAAAAAGTATTTTTTTTTAACATATATATATTTACGTATGTATCGGTGGAATTTTTTTTTTTATTTTTTTTTTTTTCAATATTTTTTTTTTGTAAAATAAAAAGCAAAAAAAAATTTGGGTGAATTTTTTTTTTTATTTTGACTTAATGTACTTTTTTTATGAGTAGGCTGATATTGATAACCCTACACTTCCATTTTTATTTCCATATATGTATACATACACATTTCAATGATGTCGAATACGAATACATTGAAATGACAAATAACCGTACAATATTTTATTCACAGTTATTTCATTATACACATACAAATTCAAACCAAATAGATCCTTGCAGTTTAATACAAATAAAAATTCATTCGAATCCTTGAAATCATTTTAAAAAGGGACTCTTATTTCTATACTGTTATATTCTAAACCTTATCTGGGTCTTTTTATATCCTTCTATTCTCGAAATATTAGAAGGATATGAAAATAATCTTTTAAAAATTAATTTTGTCTGACATCTATTGGAGAAAAGCTGAATTACAAAAGAAAATGGTTTAAAACTGAAAACTTTTCACTAACATGGCATTTTTTCTTATATTTGTTTAGAAAAAGTTTTTTCTACGGCTACTCCTATAAAAATTCTTTGAATCCTTTGATCCTTTGTATTTTAAATAACTGTTGTTTACATTTTGTATCTAAATAATTCTAAATATATTTGAAAATTAAATGTTTATTTGTATTGTTGATTTAATTTCATTTTACTTTCATTTATCATTATGATAGAAATTTTAACTTATAGACCAAACCAAAGGATATGAAAGTTATGTAATAAAAGTAAAAGGATACTTTTGTGTTATTGAAATGTATATTTATTAAATAGAATCTATGTATAACATATATTGAAATCAGGAAAAATAAATGGCTATTTCTATTCTAATTACATGTTCATATATATAAATATCCATAAATAAGAATAGTAGTTCATTTTTATAAATAAATAATGAAAAATTTAATTTAGATTCAATTTAGATTATAAAAAGAAAAAATTTATATAACTTATATTTATTTATATTAATACTTATAGAAATAAAATTAGATATTTAACTTCTGGTTTATTTAAATTCCTTTTTGTTGCTTATAATAATCTTTTATATCCAAAATTAAATTTATAAATTCCATTTTAATAAAAATGATTGTATTTCAAAAACTGATCTAATTCAAGACAAACTATAAATATAAAATATTCTTTATTTAAATACAATTGTTTTAATATAACGTTTTAGTTTCATGAACTGATATTCATTTTATTAAAAGATAACTACTTTAGCTCTATTAAGAATGCAAAAAGTCCAAATTAGAAATTGAGATAATTACTATGTTTATAAAAGATTTAAGTATAAAACTAGATTCTTAAATATAGAATTAAAAATTTAAAAAAATTTTTATTCTTTCTTTCGTAAATTTGAAGATCTGAAAAATTTGTTGACAAACATTGTTGGGACTAGACTGATTTAGACTTTTAAAAATAAAGAATGTATTTTTGTTCCAAAATATGAAAAATAATATCAAAATTAATATTATCTAAAATTAAAACTAATTAATTTAAAATCAACTGCGCATCAATTTGAAATTTGCAATTTTAAAATAAATAAATTTTGTCCCAATCATTATTTGAAGTTTTAGTTGGTACTTAAAGCTTTTTTAAAATTTAAAAAAAAATTGCATATATTCAGGCGTAAACATTTTAAACGTAATTCGAATTTCAAATTTCCATTAAAAAAATTGCACAAAATTATATCGGGTTAAATATTTACAATTTCAGTTATGGAAACTAGTAGGGTCGCCTTTTTTTCTAAGATAAACGGTATTTGGAACGGTCTTCTGATTGAAGTTTTAAAAGCGTTAGATTTAAAAACAAATACAAAATCACTATTTTTTAACTTATGACTTAATACTCAAAATCTGTTGATATATCAAATATATAATTTAGAAATCATGTTTAAGTTTTTGTAATCTAACATATAAACAGGCGCAGTCTAAGAAAAATGGGTTGTTTGATTGTGTTGAGATTCGGTAGATAAAATTTAAATAAAATTAATTTGTTTAGATAAGTCTTAGAATTTTAATAACTTGTTTACTTCTGTAACATAGCTTGAAGAACTGTATGTACGAACACAATTTCCTCATTGGTATTTTTTAATAGTAATAAATTTTTGTATCAATTCAAATTATTTTAAAAATTGGACATGTTTAATAAAGTTTTAAGCTATGGCGGGATAACAATCATTTTTCTTCGACATAAAATAAAGGTTCCTTTAACAACTTCAGTACTGAAATATTGAATGAACACTGTAATAATATATGTATTTATTACATTTATTCTAATTTCTAGATAAGTTATAATAATTTTTAAAAATTTCCATTCTATTTTGTTATATTGTAATTTAATTTATTTAATTTAAAAATTTTTTTCTCCATCTGAATTTTAAATGATATTTAATTATAAGTTCATATTATACATTAATGTACTAAAAATTATTTATATATTTATATATATATAAATTATTTTAAATTTTTAGTTATTTATAATCATTTCAGATTTTCAATATTTATTAAATTTTAAGTAAATAATTAATTTCCATTTTATTATGAATAACACTTTCTAAAACGTGTCGTTAAAATTGGGCGAAATTATTTTTAAATTAATATTGGCAACATTTACTCTACTTTTAGGGCTTGAAAATTATAGTGTCTGCTTTTTTTATAACTTTTGCTTAAAATCCTTTAAAAATACCCTTTCTAAGAGATTTAAATAGCTTATAATTTTGGTAAATTAAAGTGGTTCAGCCCTCAAAGCATATGGAATCTTATTTCAAATATAAAATCTGTTCTGCTTCATTTGTTATTCTATATAATAATTACTATAATAGTGCTTAATACAGTTAGCAATAGTTTGATATATATTTCTGGTTTTTTGGAATTTGTCTAAATTTACAATTATATTTGATTATACTTAATTAAAACTTTGGAAACATGAAGCGCTCTCCTTCTTTTTATTTTGTAAATCCCCGTTTCGAAATATTAGCTTAAAATTTTTATCAATTCCCCTGCTTTGAATCTACTTTATACTATAAAACTGTCCACATTTAATTAAGTTTATAATTTTTTAATATTTTATTTAATTTTTTTTTATTAGACTTTATTATTTCTTTAAGCCTTTATAAAAAAAAAATAAACATTAAAGAAAAAATAATTAATTCTTAAATGTCTACCAAAAAAAAAAAAGAAAACAGCATTCGACTAAAAACGATTTTTGAAAATTAATTAGATCCCCTTCTCTCGTTTTTCCTTGTGTCTTCATATATTTCCATATTTTTGTCTAACAAATCTAGATTAATGAATTTTTATATCTGAAAGTCTAATATCAGGGATACAAAATCCAAACAAATTGCGTTAATTATACCCCAAACTTTAGAAATTGTATATGGTATTTTTTTTTGCATCCTTCCTGTGTATAGTGGCGCATCATTTCAACCAATAAATTTAATTTGAAATTTTCAAAAAAAAATCTTCAAGTTTTTTGCCTTGTTTTGGTTTTTATTTAAAAAAAAAAAAAAAAAGAAAAACGTTCAAGATGGAGGAAAAGAGTGGCTATTGAGCAGAAACAAGAAAAAAAAAATCAATAGTAATAAAGAATTAATTTGTATTTTCCGTTTTTTTTTAACATTATTTCATTTTGTGTAAATAAATGCATATATATATATATATATACATTTATATATGCAAATACCAAATATAACTCTTTGAAGACTCATTTCCTCAAATGCTTGCCAGGTATACATAAGAAGTTCTGTACCAAGTATTAATTGTGTTATATTGTACAACTTCAGATATATTTATATATATATATATATATATATATACATATATCACAATTATAATATACAGTTATTTAAAAAAACATTAAATATATAAAGTATTTTCCATATATCATATATAAATAGACTTGTGCACAGTGTATTTAATTTAAAGTAATACAAACAAATTCTGTAATTACTTGCAATAAAGGGAAAAAAAATATTCAGACAAGCTATAAAAAGAAATTCTGCAATTTTTTTTCCTTCAATTTCATCTTTTTTTTTTTTTTTTTGTTACACTCATTCCTAACTTCTTGACCTCATGTGCATAATATCTGAAGCTAGTTATACATTTATATATAGATATATATGTACAATTTGTAAGTAAAAATCAAACCAACGTAAAAAATGAAAGGAAAAAATATAACAAATTATAAATGAAAATGAAAAACGAAGCAGAAGGAATGGATCTGACAATTCTACATTCTTAATTTCTTTGGAGAGAGAAAAACATTAAAAATGCAAAAAAAAACAAAAAATTAACTTAAATATTCAGAAATTTGGGATTTAATTGTATTCATTTTCAGTTTTTTTTATATATATATATATGTTTTCCCAACTCTTTTATGTTAATCAAAAATGAAAAGAAAATCAACCTGACTCTCTGATGACGATACCCTATAGGCAAAATTACTTCCCATTTCTAACATTTTTAATATAAATTTTTTTTTGTTTTATTTTTTTTTTTGTAATTTTCTCAAATTTTTTTTTTTTTTATTTTTCCTTCAAAAATTTTTAAAAAAAACGAAGAATTAGAAAAAAAAAATTCTTTAAATGAAATTCTTTTCAATTGAAAATTCTGCACTTGCGACAATACCGTTCCTAAAACTTTGAATACAATATCTGATAAAGGGTTTCTATATATATATATATGTGTTAGTGTAATGAAATATACAGTATAAAAATTAGAAATATAAGAACAAAAGTCTAACGTATAATATTATGGTCTCTTAGAAGATTGCGATTTTATTTAAAATCAAAAAATCTCCATAGTATTGCCGCATCCTTTTAATTTAAAGTCCATTTTTACACTGACATTTTTTTTTGCAAGCATATTATTAATATTTGTACACTTGAATATTTAACGATAATGTGTTATTGTAAATTATTGTAAAATATGATGTTATTGAAGTTTTGGTAATAGCGGATGCATATACTTATTATTTGTAGAAATATTACCATCGTCTAAAAATTTCTAAATCATAGTTATACAGATTTAATACGAGGTTTTAAAAGCGATTTTCATAAAACTATGTATTATCTTTGCGTTTTTAATTATAAAATTCGATTTCGATAGATCGTAACAAAAGTATTGAATTAAATTAATTGGAGGTTAAATATTTTGGAATTTGTGGTAATGGAATATCAAACACAATATCAAAATTTTTGAATTTTTTGAATTAAGTATTAAAATTGGATTTCTTCAGAAAGTAAGTGACCAAACATTTTAGTTAATCTGTTTGTATTGAATATGTGGTGCGTAAAAGTATAAAAATTAATGTCAAAATTTTAAATATTTCAATTTTTTTCCAAATATATTCAATATTTTATTTTATAACCATTAAAATCATTCAAAAAACTCAAAATTTGTAAGAGGTTTAAGTAATAGATTTTTAATAAACTAATCTATAATTCTATTTTTAAAATTGAAAGCATCGGAAAATTCAGTTTCTAAGACTCATCATAGTTATTAATATTTCACAAATATTATTTCTAAAAAGATGTTCACTACGATGGCAAGCCAAAAACCTATTCTACCTTTTTTTAAAAATAACAGTTTTTATTCTGATTTCGAAAAACTTAAACCATTTGCTAAGATAAAACTTTCGACACTTTTGATTTATAAAAAAATATTTTATTTTAACTTCCATTTCTTCCTCAATCTTTGGCAAGCATATTGGGTAATTTGAGTTCGTATTATCCTTGGATTTTAATATAGTTTAGTAAAAGATTATTTTCATTCAGTATTTTTTGGTTCACTAGAGCTATTTATAGTTTACAATAAAATATCCTATTAACTATCTTTGCAAGTTCATAAGTCCCTCACCTAAAATAAGCTATTTAATATTGTTTTAAAATTAATTAAACATCCATTGGCATCTATAAATAGAAAAACATAAAAATCTAAGATCATATATTAAAGCACAAGTTTACTAAGAAATACGGACTCGGAGAAACTTTAACTTTTTTATAAAAAACTTGAATTGAATAAAACTGTATTTAATGAATTAAAAAAAATTAATTAAATTTGAATTTTCTTAGAACGATTTCAATTATTTTTAAAAGTGAAACAAGTTTTTCGTCCTTAAAAATCAAATCGTTCCAGTTATTTTTGCATTCATTAAAATGATCTTGTAAATTGTGTTAATTGTAAAAATTTTAATTTGAATAGAATTTTGGAAATCTTTAAAGGACCCTTTTCTGTTCCAGAAAAACAAAAAAAAAACGTTAATATTCCATGAATTAAGCATTAAAATAAAATGAGTACAAATATATGTAAAATGTATATATACATATATATATATATACTTATATATTCTATATAAATGATAATATCTTCTTTTTTTTGTAATGACAAAATATCGTAAAAATATATTCAAATTTAATTCTCATCCCAATATTATACAAAAAAAAAAACCTCATTTTTTATTTTCTTTTAAATAACAACCAAAGAAAACAAATATATATATATACATATATATACATATTTAACAATTTGAAAGCATCATACTCGCTCTTTAATGCACAAACATACTGCATATATACAAACTCGCGTTATTGAATTCTGTAAAACACAAAATATCTTTTGAAAATGAAACGAAATTCACTAAGGTTTAGGATTCATATATATATATATACATTCCATACATATATATATATTATATATAAACATTACTTTTACTAAATATATATATAAACAAATACGAAATTCTTAATAGGCTTTAGTCCTTGTATCTATTGTTGTTGTAAAAAAAATAAAAAAAAAACAGCTAAAAAACGCTTTATTACAGTCAAAGTTAAGCATCGCTTTTATAAGCAAAAAAAAAAAAAAACAAGAAAAAATACAAACACAAAAGAAATTCAAATCAACAAAAACAAAACAAAAAAAAACAAAAACAATAAAAACAAAACAAACAAATAAAAAACGAAAGGGTTGATACAAGGCATCTGAAATGGCCGACAGCTGAGTGCTAAAAATTTTTCACTTTTAAAGCAAAAAAAAAATACAAAAAGAAAAAATAAGAGTTTTTTATCCGTTTTACTTTTATGTTTTCTTTTTGTATTTTCCTCCTTTTTTTTTTTTTTTTGAATATAGAAAATATTCACCATACCACCACCATTTCACCATACCTCATTTCATATAACATCCTTTTAACTCTATATTATTTTTTTTTTGTTGTTGTATTTTGGAACAGATTTTTTGTTTCATATTTTAGTTCAGTTTTTTTTTTTCCTAAGGGGTTTTTTTTTTTTTTTTTGAATATGCCATTTTTAGTCTGCAGCCATTATTAAGTAAATACCCTCCTGTTTTATATTATCCTAAAAATAAAAAACAAAAAAAAAATAAAAAACACAATAAAAACAAAATACAAAAAGGAGTTTCATAAAAAAACTCACAACAATATGCAAAATTTTATAGAAAAAAAAAAGGTATTTATATACACATGTGTGTGTAGTTACAAGTTTTAAAATTAAAAACAAAAAAAAACCATTTAGTTTGTTCGTTATTTCATTCGTTTTTTTTTAATTTAAATTTAGAAGTTTAGAAATAGATTTGGACTCGTTTTAAATTATAACAAATTAAAATTAAATGTTTTCTCTAATAATATTCTTTTTAAAAATTCTTTTAAATGCAAAAATCGTTGTAATAAATTTTGATTTTTTTTAAAATAGGAAATATTCCAACAAACTTTTGATTTAAGTTTAAATTTATATTAGGACTAAACGATTTAGTATTTGTCGAAAGAGTTTTGGTTTCATAGCTTATGAAACTCAAAACTAATTAAACTTTTTCGTAATTCTATTATTTTGCAATTAAATTCATTCTTGTTTAATTTTTATTTCTAACTTTTGTTTATTTTATTTGTTTAAATTTTAAAGTTAGACTTAGATTAATTTCATATATCAGTTAGACTTGTTGTTATATGAAAGTAAGTAAGAATCAAAGTATGAACTTCAATCAATGCACTTTCCATGAATCTGTCCTCAATAAATTTGAATTTATAATTGCCCCAACAATAATCCCTGA
Organism: Dolichopus griseipennis; assembly: GCA_963082915.1. NCBI lineage: Eukaryota > Metazoa > Arthropoda > Insecta > Diptera > Dolichopodidae > Dolichopus > Dolichopus griseipennis. The sequence continues at coordinate 1,938,431 of OY720442.1, forward strand.
ACACTATATGCTAGAAAGAAATAAAATTTAAATTTAAAAAATAAAAAAGTCATTTTGAAGAACCCCAGATGTGTGGAAGTATTTTTAGTAATAATTAATAACTAATAATGTAAATTTCTTAGAAGAAAATCTATTATTAATTAAATTAACCAATGGTAGTTATTTAATTTCGAAAACTGATTCCAGATATTGTTGGGAATATCAATTATTAATCTTCTTCTTCTTCCACTGCCAATCCACTACTGGATGTAAGCGTGTACCTTCGAATTTTGATGATTTAACGGATGGTGGCAACTGCATTAGCATGCTCTTCCCGATTCGATGCTGTGTGGACTTAATTTCCTATCGTTCTTATATTTGTCCAATTTCTAATATTTCGTAACCAGGACATTTGTTTTCTTCCTACACCTCGTTTACCTTCAATTTTCCCTTGTATGATCAATTGCAGAAGTTCGTATTTCTGGCCCCTCATAACATGACCAAAGTAGGCAGCTTTACGTTTTTTGATTGATAAGAGTAGTTCTCTTTGTTTTCTCAATCTATTTAGGACTTCTGAATTTGTGACTCTGTCTGTCCACGGTATTTTAAACATGCGCCTGTATGTCCACATTTCAAATGCTTCAATTCTGTTCATGCTTGCTACTTTTAGGGTCCATGATTCAACACCATACAGGAGAACTGACCATATATAGCACCTCATAAAACGTAACCTTAACTCGATGTTGATATCTCTATTGGTTAGTATCTATATTATTAATATATTAAGTCTAAATATAACATTATTACTCAAATTTATATTTTAAAATTTCAGTACTAAAATTAAATTTTTTTAACAAAACCTATGTATAAGATTCGTATATATTCTATTCAATATATACACATTACATAAAAAATTTATAGATATTTTTGATATAATTAAAATTTATAAATAGATACATTTCATATTAATTTTTAATTTCTTTTTGCTTTTCATTGGAATGTTTGGATAAAAATTCAATTGAAATATAATTTTAAGTAAAGTAAGGTATCATACCACACATACACCCAAACAAAGTAATTTCTCTTTGCCATCTATATACAATATGTATTTATTTTTTGGTCTTTTATATTGTATTAATTATTTTATTCTATTGATTCAAGGATTGAACACTTTTCCACCATAAAAGACATTATCTGAATAAATTGATACTATAAGCTACGCGAATGATACTTGAGCTATATCAATAAAATAGTTAATTAAAAAATAGTTAATTAGAAAATAATAAATAAGACTTTAAGAATTAATAATCAATGTGAAATGCTTTGGACCTTCAATATGATATAAATAAATTTCAAAGAAAATTAAGAGCTTTTCACACGAGAAAGTTGGGCTTAACTATAATAGAATCTCAGTAACTTTCAGTAGTAAAAATCAATTATGCATTACAAGTATTTCCATACCTCACTATGATGGAATTTTTTTTTTACTTGCATTTAGTTCAATTAAATTTATTTTTTTTTGCAATTAATAAAATTGTTATATTAGTAAATATATTTTTGATAAAACTTTAGTGGACTTTTCGTTAAATTATGAAATTTACCGAAGCCCACTTAATTTTATTATGGTTAAACTATTAAAGCACAATTCAAAATTTAAATTTGCAAAAATACAAAAGAGTTTAAATAATAAATCAAATCTATTTTCTGTTTAATTTTATTAAATATTTGATAGTTTGTGTATTTAGAATTGTAATATTTGATTTTTAAAATTTAAATAATTTTAGTAAAAAGTCGGTAAAAATATTTAAACAAATTAAACTAATCTTTTTTTACAAAATAAACATATTAAGAAAAATTATCATGTCAAAGTGGGTCTATGAGATTTACTTAAATACGATCGTTTTAAATTTTTGTATTTTGATACTTTAATTATTTATAAACGTTTAGAATTTAAATTTCAAAAAGTCTATTCTGAAATCTAAAATATACTAAGTAAAATTAGAAGAAGTTTTTTATCTAATTACCTTTAGATATGTATAAAAATAGTTTTATTATCTATCTTACAATTTAAAAAAGCTGGATTAAACACATGTGTGTTAATATTCTGATTAATCACTGGAAGGACTACTTGTCATTTAAAACTGAGAAACTTTGTGTGAGAAGTCCTACACTAAAACGCTTTCAATGAATGAATCACTCCTTCTTATATATTAGAATAATGTTCAGAAAAGGAATTAATAGATTACTTTTATTGTATTATGTATAAATTGAACTTGTAAAGTGCTATACAAATCAAATCCAAAATCAGTCTATTGTATCACATGACAATCACACGAGTTCTTAAAATTAAAAAAAAAAACAATTTATAAATTATTCCTTAGACTTTAAAATGCAAAAATTTTTTATTAAATATCTTAAATTTAATTTGAAATTATTTATTGACATCTTAAAGATCATTTATAGTTATTTTAAGCTTATATTGTATAATATAGTGTCAAAACTTTTTTTTTGTAAATTTTTTAAAATATGAACCCTCATACAAATATATTTTTAATATTCATCATGATATTATATAGGCAAATTCTTGTAGTTTTCAATATACACAATATTATATATATATAAATATATATATATATATGTAAACTGTAAAACAAAAAAAATTTACTTTAATAATAATCAACATTTTATGCATACATCATTAATTTACCTCGTTGTGTTTCCACATCAGCATACATACATTTATTCCACAAAATTTTATAGACAAATAAATATATATTTATATACAATTCCAAATATACATATATATATAATAAAATATACTATATATACATATTTATATATTTACACAAAAATATGCATCATCGTACATTAAACTTCTATTATATAAAAAAAAAAATAAAAAATAAAAAAATTGAAAACCCTCAAAAACAACAAAAAAAAATAAAAATAAATTAAAAAATATCATAAAATTTTTAGTGGAAAAAATTGCGTTCAAGTTACACTTTTTTTTAATTTATTTTTTTTTTTTTTTTTTTATTTCCTAGACAAGAAAAAAAAGTTAAAAAATTAAAAATAAAACCAATATGATATTCAAAACTTTTTTTTAAATCTATATATACATACACATATTAAATTTACTTTCATACAAAAATATAAAAACATTCATATATACATATATATACTTGTAATATATTTAAATTCGTACATACATTGAGAATTACTACTAAAAGGATATATTAACATAAATATATATATACATACATATTTATATAGAATTAAAATATAGAAAAAAAACCTGAAAAAAAAACAAAATTTTTTTTTAATTTATTTTTTTTTTAACGCCCAAAAAAAACACTTGAATCCACAAAAATGCTTGAATTTGCAAAAAAAAAAAACATAAAAAAAAAAAACTAAAAAAAAAAATGTATCCAACCATCAATAACCAAATATAACGGTATAAGAATACATACAGTACGTTATTTACATTATGAATATAATACCGTTATTCATTTTTATATTTAAAATATGTATATATATATTTGATACACATTTGCATATATAGATGTAAAACAATATATATATATATTTAAATAATATATATATATATATGGAAAAATAGTAAAATTTTAGATAAAATAAACTACAAACAATTATACATACAAAAATATATACACAAAAAAAATAATATGAAAAACTAAAAAAAAAAGTTTTAAAAAAACAACGGTAAAAAAACCGCTAAAAATTTCTATTTTTTATTAATTTTTTTTTTATTTTTTTTTTTCTAAAGAACTTTTTTTTTCGTTTTTTTTTTAACCAATCCAATTTGATGATCCAATCCTAGTAGGTGGAGCTTTTAATTTAAAAAATAAAAAAAAAAAAAATAAATAAAAAAAAAAATTAAAAAAAAAAAAAAGAATACAAAAAAAAAATTAAAAAAAGTTCTATTTACTTTCTTTTTGTTTTTTTTTTTCTCCTTTTTTTCTCAAAAAATTTATTTATTTTTCCATGCGATTTTCTACATAACTTACACACATTATTACATATATATGTACATTTTTTTACTCTATACTTTGTAGATATATATATATATATATATATATAATATATATATATATTGTTATATAATTTCACGAATTTTATATGAACACAAACATCATAACGTTTGTTGTAACCTAATGTTAATGATACTTTACTGCTGAATTGTGATGGGGATGGTGATGATGATGATGATGTTGATGATGATGATGATGTTGATAGTGATAATGATGAATATGATGATGAAGCTAAAAAGGATTCACTTGTTTTTTTAATTTTGTTTTTTTTTTGTTTTTTGTGCGGGTAGAATCTTTACAATATATATTTTTTTTTATATATATGTACATGCTTACATATATATTTACATATGAGTGAATTAAAAAAATAAAACTTACAAAAAAAAAAAAAAAATACAAAATAAAAAAAAAACAAAATCAAAACAAAAATCCAACTAACATCACGTAATCGTCTGCATTAAAAATGAAAGAAAATCAGAAAAAAAAAAAACGAACGCATAATTCTGAATGACGACGACAAAAAATATAACTGTATATATAGAAATGATAAAAAAAAATATCCTGTTTTCATATATATATATATAATGTCAAACAAACATACATACATATATATTAATTCAAATAAATTCAGAGATATTTTGAATAAAAAAATTAAAATAATATTCTGATGTTGATGACTACAGCAGAAAAGTACAACTAACTAAGTACAACCATTCATGATTGTGTGTATATGTAATTATATTTGCACTTATATATAGGTATATAGATTTGTAATTTTTCATCTATATTCTGATATAAATGGTTTTTTTTTTTTTAATGATCAACTGTATTTTATTTTGTTATAAAAGGTTTTCAAATTTCAAAAGTATATGAGGTCTTTATTTTTATCTAACAATGAATTTAACGTCCATAATAACATTACCTTCAATTAATAAACCGGAAATAAAACATTAAGTTTTGACAAAAGCTTTAAATTAAAAATATTATGGAAGTTTCTGAGATTCACGCTTTTGTATCTATCGATTAACCGTGTAATTCAAATAGATTTAAATATATTTGAATCGATCGTACTGTTTCTCTAAATTGTAAAATGTTGTCACCTAACCTAATCTATAATTCAAGTTAGAAATAGATGTTATATTTTTAAATTAATATTAAATTCAGTTTTGAATTTCCAAATTTGATTGAAAACACACGCTTTTGAGCAATTTTAATTCATTATATAAAAAACCTAAAGTATCCTACCCTATAAGGGACATTAACAACTAATTTTCGAAATTTAATACTTCCTTAATAAAATTTTCGATTAAAAGAGAATCGTATTAAAATTTCAATTTTTGGTTTGTCTGTCCTTTGTTGTATAAATCGTAAAATTGATTTCAAAAAAATTTAAAAGTGAAATTTAAAAATTATAATTTATTAAATAACGAAGATCGTTTGAACCAATTTAATTTAAAAGTTTTAAAAATTAAAATTTTGACACACAAAATTCTGATAATTTTAAAAATTTATTCTTGCCAATTTTAAATAAACTAAAATTACATCTTAAAATAAAATAATCTATTTTAAACATATTTGAAAGAATTAAAGTTTCAAAAAAAAAGTAATAAATATTATTTAAATATTAAATATTCAAAATTCAAGTTTATTATTAAAATGTAAAATCTGTCAAAAATTAAAAGTAGTTGGAAATAAAAAGAAATCTATCATTCCTAACCCAAATCTTCAAATGAGAAAATATACAAACAATTAGCTACTGAATGTTTATCTACTTTTTAATAGAAATTCAAATATTTAATGGAATTTTATGAAATTCTTACCACATTACAGTAAGTGTAATTCATTTTCAAGATTTTTATTTTATTTAGAAAAATTATCATATGGTCAGATATTTTAATGTTTAAAAAATAATGGAAATTAAGACTATATCAAAATTGGATAAATTTTAAATTTATAATGAATTCTGAGCAGCTCGTTAAAAATTTCTCAAATTTCATAGAAATGTCAATAGTTAAATAATCAAAGTAAATAAAATAATTACAAAAGGACATTTATTAGGAAAGATTTGGTAAACTCGTATTTCTTTTTAATATAAAAATCAAATTATAATTATTAAAAAAATTAATTGCATGCTTAATTTAATTTATAAAGTAACCTAAAAATTAAAGTTAGAAAATGGTTAAGGTTATCTGTCTTAATAAAAAAAATTTTACAATTAGGCCTTTTTAATCTTTTGAATCTTAGAGAGCGATACAGTTTGCTATCTGAGCATTCTTAATCCGATTATGCTCCAAGCGCTTGACATACTTTCTAAATATAGATCTGATTATAGTTTTAGGCGCTCTATTTCTAAGTTGAAATATATGAATATTAAAAGCATACTTTTAGGCGCATTTTTTTCTAATGCGAATCATTAGAAAAACTATTAAAATTCAATATTAATTTATTAAAAATCTTTTTCAGGCAATTTTTATTCATTTATTTATTTTCACCATGATTAATCAATGGTGAATATATTTTTTAAACAATTATATTTCTATATACTGTATATTCATTTTTTTTATGATACACATATATATTAACATTCATATAAATATAACTGCTTTTTAGATTAAAAAATAAACCAACTTTCATACCACACATCATATACAATATACAAACATATATTAATATGTAAATACATCAGCATAGTCAGTATAATATATACACACTTTCTTTACGTTTGTACCATGATAACATGAAAAAAAAAGGAATAAAAAACCAAAAAAATATTCAATTTTTTTTTTTCAATTTCAACATGGATGCTATGCAGCAGGATGAAGTGGACTCTTTTGTTTTTAATTCTGTTCTGTTTTTTTAATATATATATATATATATATATATATATATGCATGTATATATATCCCCAAAAGTATAAACGTACATACAACCATACATAAATTTATGCAAAATATAGACGCACGTTTCAAAACTCAACCTCAAAATTACAATGATTTTGAAAAATTCTCCACCATTTTTTTAACGTTTTTTATTTCTGTAATTTTTAACATAAAGTAACAACAACAACAAAGCATTAAAATAGCAAAATTAAAAATATATAAAAAAAAAAAAAAACAAAATTTAAACAAAATTCAAAATCAAAAAATCCTAGAAAAATGATATGAAACAAAAAAAAATAAAGGATAACAAAAATAAAAGAAACGATCTGTCATGATTTATGGCTCCGTTGTTCAGTGATGTTGCAATACTTACATATATATATATTTATTTTTAAATATATGTACAAACATACGTATTTTTATATTTTTCAATATAGTATTTATATATAGATATTGCGTAGATATTTATAACTCATTCTTAGCAGTTTTTTTTATGTCAATGTTTTTTTTTTTTACCTTCATTTATACAGGCTTTGTTTTTAGTTTTTTGAGTTCTTTTCAGCCCTCATTTGAATATTTCAAATCCATGCGTTCCATGTTACTGAATGAATGAAAAATATGAGAAAGGTGTGGAAGAATGGAAGGAAAATATATATAGAAAAAGAATCTCTTGAATCTAACACCAGGATCAGACCAACAATCAGACCAAACTTGCCAAGGCAATAAAGCCACCCTCTATTCAATATTTTTTACTTTAAAAAAACAAAAAAAGGAATAACAAACACATTTACAACACTCTTGTATTTTAATATAATACGATGATGGTGTTAAAAATTCGTTCATTGAAAAAATCTTTTTCTTTTCTCATATTTTTTTTTTTAACCGTTATCTTGTTTTATCTTCGTTGTTTTTTTTGTTTTGATTTGCGTTTTTAATGATGGTAACTGTACAATACAATGCGTTTATAAAATCTACATATTCATTACATATATACCTACCTACATATATAAATACACTTGTATATAATCTTAAGTCAAATTATAAAAAATTTTGAAAAAATAAAAATAAAAAGAAAATTTTCCATAACAATATTCAATAATTATGAGAAGTAACGGTAAGATTAAGGAAAGGTAATGGTAAAAAGAACATTAGGGTTCCTTTATTTTTAAAATTCAATAAAAAAATTATACTTTTACTTATTTAAATCTGTATAACTTTAATTAAAAATTGTAATAAATTAGAATAATATAAAAAATTTAAAAATGGATGCCATTAAATTGCAAGTTTTAATTTTTAAAAAAAGTTATGTTAGAAAAAACTCTACGAATTGTTAATTTAAAACTAATCTTTGATTATTTGGGATTTTATTTGGTTAAATATTTAATATGAAATTTTAAATTGGTTTTCTTTTATTTTTTTGAAAGGTTGAAAAAAGCAAATCTGTCCAAAATGCCTTATCCTTAGGTCAAAATTTGGAACTATTCATAGTTTAATGTATTCAAAGCAGTCCACTAGCTCTTTAATAAATTTTATTATAAGCAGGTTGTCCATCTATTCATCCAGAAAAATTTTAAATAAAAGGATATAAAAGAATTGCAGCCATTTCGAATTACATTCGAAATTCAGCCATTTGAACTTGGTTATGAAATAATTAATTATTTATTTGGTTATCAAAAATTTACTGCAAATTAATGGGTCTTTTTCCTTTCGTATATATATGTGCCAAATTGTGAAATTATATTTCGAACATTTTTGAAACAAAGACAGACGCTGCAATTCTTTATTTCAATAAGTATAAATCTAGAATTTGATTAACGTTCTAAGTTGCTTGAACATGAAATTGGGAGCCCAGGAGCGATTGGAAAATATTAGAGTTATATTGCCTTCACAGGAGCACTCTTAGTTATGGTCTGTACATTTTTCAGCAAGACGTGCATTAAAATAATTTGATAAAAAAAAATTTATTGATCTGTTTAGCATAATATTAAGTATAACAAATTTATTATGGTGGCAAACCCTTTGAGTAATAACTCTTTACTTTTACTTAAAATTACTCTTTTATATAATATTCGTTTAAGTTAATTTTAAAACTCCTTTAGGTGAAATTTTGTTTATTAGGATTTGGAAATATTTATTTTGGATTTATATGAAAACTTTGATAATCACTCTTTTGTACATTGGAACTCGGAAATTATTTTTAAGCAAAAAACTATTGAAAAAAAATTACTTCGCAAAAAAAATCTTTTAAGGTAAAATTTGAAAAAAAAATTTAAAACGATTATTCATATACAAAGTAAGTTCCCAAATAAAATGCTATAAAATAAATAATTTTTATGATAATATAATTTAATATTTGTTTCTTTTATTTCTTTTCAGGAAAATCATAGAATACCACATTTTAACTCTAACCTTCCATTTTCAGGAAGAGTCATGGCTCCATTTTCAGGAAGAGTCATAGCTCTATGACATTAATTATCTCCATTACATTAAACTCAATTCTACCTATATTTTAATGTTATTATTTTCAATTAAAATTAATTTAAAAATATGATCCCAAGATTTAATAAGCTTTAACAAATTTTGGACCTTAAAATTAATTTTGAAAAAAATATTACAAAAATTCAAATGTAAAATGTTAACAGATACAATACAATTGTGGTACACCTCTTTATATTTAACCATAAATAAACTTTCATTATCCGATGAATCCTCACCTTAAACTTTCCCACTTATTTAATATAAATCATATATTTATATTTATATTTATTATTGAATAAATCTTAAGCAGATCATCTTGTTTAATTCCTAATGAAAGTAAAATTTAATTACCAATACTAGTACAACCAATTTCATCATACATATGTATAATAAAGAATACAAAATAGAAATCATAAAAACAACAACAACAAAATCAACAATATCCAGAACAGCAAATTGTAGTTTGATTGATTACCATTGAATATTACATTACTTATCGGTTATAAGGCACATATGAAAAATTTGTAAATTCAAAAATTTTATAGATAGAAACCCATCAACTTCTTAAAAAAAAATTAAGTAGAAAAAAATTGAATTTTGGGAAAAATTTTTTTTTCCAGTTTATTATTTTATTTCCACTTAAATAAGTTCTCAAAATAACTTATCTTTGATTTGATTTAAATTTAATTGATTAATAATAATTTAATAGATTTTTTTTTTAATTAGAAATAGAAGAATTAATTTTAAAATATTTCGAACATAAATTGATTTTTTCAACCCATTTTGAAAATGGAAGTGAGAGTTTTAAAAAATTCAATTAAAAATTTGGAAAGGGAAGTAGAATAGAAACAAATGATTAACGTGAGATCCAAATAACTGATCAATCAAATAAGAGTTTATTTAATGCAACTGAAGGTTTGATTACATTTAAAATTTATAATTATAAGAAAGGTCTATCCTTTATATTTTAAACATAAGAATTTATTTCAAAGATGATGATGATAATGATGATGATTTTTCATTAAATTTTTTAAAAAGTTCTATTGCATTCTAATAGCATTATACATTTCAAAAGATTATGGCTGCAGAACTTATATAACGACCTTTTTACGATTTAATTTATCAGTCAAAGTTTGTATAATACGGCGTGGATGAGTTTACGAGAAACTGTATTGATAGATCAGTGGAATTAAAATAAGTGAAACGGCTTAAAGTTGCAAGTATATTATTAAATAATGTTTATTAATTTTAATTTTATTTTTTATGTAGTAAATATTGTGCAGGACTACTTTTGTATCAACAGTGTTTTTTATTTCATATCAATAACTGAAATATTTCAACAAACCGACTTCAATCATAAAGATCATCCATGCAATTTCTCTTGAATATTCTTAAATTGTTTTAAATTGTTGATTAATCCCACCTCATTACAATGTCCTTTATCTTCCATACAGAAATAATGAATAATTTGCACGTTTATATTCTAATTTTCAGGGTTTTGTATTAAAAAGGACATTGTATTAAAAAGAAAGATTACTTTTTAATTTCAGGTTAAGAAAGTGCTGAATACAGGACCATTCCTTCTCTGATCCAAGCTTCATCAAAAAAATTAATAATGACATATTCTTAACATTGGGCACTTAAATTGTCATAAAGATTTTTTATCATAATATATTATATTTTTATCATATTTCTTTAAAATATAAAATGTGTTGTATGTATTTGGTAGATTCAACCCTCAACAATTAGAATAACAACAGTAGCTATAATATTTGATTATTCTACAATATTTTTTTTTTTGGTAAGGGAGATTAAAACCTTCAAAAGATTACTAGAAAACTAAGCCCATAGGTATAGTGTGAAGCTTTTGAACACCTGCCTTCATTATCAAAATAATGGGATAAGTGCCCGAATTACTTTGCAGAAGTGCAGTATAATGGATTAGAAGTACGGATGAGAAATTTACAATAATTACAATATATAATTTAATATCAGATTTATAATACTATACAAATATAAATATAATTAATAATTTAAGAATATAACATATAATATACCGAAAATGTATTATATACCAAAAAGATGAAAGCCACCAGAATTTTAACAATTAAGTTTTGTAATAAGTACAATACAATGAACAATTAAATAATGGGGGAAATTCGCTTACTAATTCAAATCGTTCTAAAAAATCTAGATTCTAAATATAGTTAAATATCAACAAATGTAATATTCAGTCAAGATTTTAATTATATATCCATTAATTATTTATTTTAACAATTAATTTTTAATCAATTTCCTAGTCTATTTCTTTTATTTTCAGATTTCATCAGTGTTTAAGATGGCAGCACAATTCAATAGATTGAATCTGAAGTTATCAACGAAACCAACTTCAAATGATGAAAGAAAGCATCAGTTTAGAACCAAATCTTTTTAATTCAACAAAATTGTGGAGTCATTTGCGGATTCAAACCCATTATATTTTTGATTAATTTTTCTTTATAATTTACAAAATTGTTCTGATTAAGAAAATTAAAAAAAAAATTGTATTTTAGAATTAAAACTTTTCAATAATTAAGAAAATAATGCCATGCAAACATTGGAATTACATTAGAATTATTTCTAAAATAAAATTCTTTTTAAAAATCAAATTATATTTTATTTTAAATGATAATAAATACAAATATATATATATGGAATATAAAACATTAAAAAAAAGTCTTAAATTTTAATTACATTAAGATCTGACATTTCCCTATCATCCACGGAGACAAGAGCAAACTTCATCCCCACATCATTTTTTTTCATCTTGATTTATTCATTAAATAAATTAATCCTAATTTATTCCTTTAGTATCTACTGCACATTAAAATGGTTAAAATAAAAGTCAAAACAAAAAAGCAATATAGAATATCTTAGCTTCAAGGACTTAATCCTTTAGAATATCCTTGCGTCACAAAAAAACAAAAAACAAAAAAAAATATTAAAAAATTAGAAGAAAAACTAATTTTAATTTTATCTTTCTTGAAAAAAAAGCAATTTTAAAAAAAAGTCCGAAGGCAACTTAACTAATATGGGCGGAGTAAAATTAATATTTTTCTTGTTTTATTTTTTTTTTTTTAATAAGATTCGAAGCCAATGAAATGCGATTCAAGCGCAAAAAAATAATAAAAACAAAAACCCAAAAAAATAAAAATAAAAATAAATTAGAAATTCTACTCAGGATTTTCTACCCTTGTTTATTTTCTTTCCCTTTCTTAAGAGATACCACAGTCCACAATGTATTCGTTGTCGTACAATTTATTTGTACAGTTCTTTTTTTTTTTCGTTTCCTTCATCTTATGAGAGATTTTCCTTTTTTAATTTATTTTAAAAAAAAAAATGTATTTAATTTATAATATGTTTTTACAGTATCAGAAAAAAATATGTCAACAATTATATTTCATGGAATTTTATCAAAACTGAAATTACCATTCGACAGTTAAAACTAGAGCATTACGATTGTGGATCCAAAATTATACGTTTTTATTATTCTACAAAAGATTATTCTGAGTATAAAGTAATCTTTATATTAAAATTTAGTTCCAATAGTTTGACACTTTACAAAAGTATTTGTCCATTGACATTACTTCTATATTCTTATTTGAAACCGTTCATTTTCAAAACTCTTCAATTACTTTGCAATAACATGTTTTTTTTGGGTTAAGAAATTTTATATTATCTTAAATAAGAATAGAAATCTACAAAATGTTTGAGAATGACAGTACATACGAACATACACTCATAGCTAAATCGACAGACTTTTTAATTCAATTCTGATCAATACACTTGAATAAATTTCAATTGTGCCTGCATAACTGCAATGAAAACGCAGATAAATGTTCATATAAACGTAAAAAACCATGTATAAAATTAACAATACTAAATTTGGACTGTACAAATCTAAAATAAAATAAACCCAATTTCAATTATTTTCTCATCACAGTTAAATTAGAAATTAATGTGTTGTATAATAATAGATGAAATGGGTACTCACACACTGGACAGTAAATAAAATGTCATAATCGTTGCTAGTGTAATTAATAATGAAAAAATAGTTTGTAATAAATTCAGTAGCTAAGAAGAGAGAGACTTGGATGTATTTATACAAATTCACATACTCATATATGCACAACTTAGAAGTACATTATATTAACATCGATTATATACCTAGTACATTATATAACGGTTTCATTATATTTTAAACAGAAATTATTTTATTTAATACTTGTTCAACTATCCATCAACCCACATATCTATTGTAAATTTACTTAAAAAGTCACTTTTTTTTTTGGAAACTTAGATTTCGATCACACACACGTGTTCAATCAACTGCCAAGAAGGTAAGCTCCAACCTGACAGAAAAATTTGAACAAAATTTAAATAAAAGATGTTTCTATAATTTTGTACAATACTGTATTACATTTAACTTTAAATAAAAAAATTACCCTTTTACCAATCTTTTTAAATTTACTGTATTAAAATTGCAAAACGTTGTCCCTGGTTATATTCTTGTAACATAACATTCTTTCTTTTTTATTTTATTTTTTGCTTTTTTTTTTTTTTTATTTTTTTGCATTTTGTTTTAATTAATTTTTCCAACTTTCTATTTTTTTAGGAAAATGTTATTTTATTTTAAATTTTTTTCATTGTTTCTTAGGACGCCATTGAGAAAAAGGAAGAGTAATTGCAAAAAATACAACAGCCAAGGAAAAAAAAAGAGGAATAGGAAAAGAAAATGAAAAAAAAACAAAAATTAAATATAAAATAAATAGGGCTTCCATTTTATTCTCGTGAGATACTTGATTACTTGAAATGGAGAAAAAAAAGAAAGAAAAATTGAATACAAGGATTTTTTATTTCACTCACACTAACATATACCATATATATAAACATATATATATATTTAATGCACAGAAAAATAAAAGAAAAGAAAACTAAAGGGTAATAAAAGACCCCCATTACAAAACAAAATACAAAATTATAAAAAAAAATAAAGTAAAAACAAAGTTGAATCTTTGAGGTTGAATAGCAGACATTTGAGAATTGTGAATTTTATTTTCTATAGTGGTGTAATAAATTAAAAAAAGGGAGAAGAAAAACCTCAAAAGTCTTTGTAGAAATTCTAAAAAAAAAAAAAATAATAATAAAAAGCACTAAAAACTTTTTATATTTGTAAAAAATTAAATTACAAGAACTTTACCATTTGAATATTTCATTATTAAATTGAAAAATATTATTTTAAAATAATGTTTTTTAAAACTGAAAACTTTAATAAATTACTTTAAAAACAAATTTGAATAATTTCCAATTACATTTAATAATTTATTTAGAATTTCTAGAAATGTTTATTTAAAAAAGTTGTGACTTTAATAGAAAAAACTGCGATAAATTGCATAAGTCTACCTGAATTTGAGAAATCAAGTTATCTAACGTTAAATTATCTTACAATTTACAAAATAGGTTTTAATTGCATTAAGTTCCATTCGTCTATTGAAATCAAGTTATCTTTTAGTTTGTTTATCTTACAGTATACAATATACGACATTAAGTTTCATCTGTCTATTGAAATAATCCCCTAACTTATAAAAGAGGTATAATTTTAGTCCTATATTTATGGGATCACTCCGTTCATTAAGATTAATAGCCTATCTACAATTAACGCTCTCGTTTCGTTCTCCACGCGTAACTATCTGTCAAACTAAGCTAAATATATTTAATTACATGAAAGTGTCTACACTAGACGCATCCATTACGCAATCATTAAAAAAGTTGTTTAACTTTTAAATTTTTCGATTTCTCTACGTATGCAAATGTCAAATTGACATTTGAAAAACAAAAAAAAAATATATTGTCAGGATAAAAAAATAAATATTTATTAGTTATAAATTTAATTTATGAAATTTGTAAACAAAACAATGTCAAAAAACGGTGTCATGTACATTTCGTTGTGGACACTCCATTGTTGACTACATAATTAGAGCGAAACGAGAGCTTCATTGTAGATAGGCTATAAAACGCAATCAATGAACTTTGTAAATTTAATACTTCGTCTTAATAACTCAAGGCTTTACGAAAATCGTTTGCTATTGTGCTTATCCTTAAGGGGCGTTAAAATTTTAAATAATAATTCATATACACAAATTTATCAGAATTTATAAATAAATAAAAAATTTTTTTTATTACCAAACCATTTGTAATATACAATCATTATTTGTAAAATATTTTAAATATTTTGTAGCTGTTTTTAATTTTTGCAGGTAAAGTATATGGTATAAAGATAAAAGGTAATGGATAGTAATTTATTGTCTAAACAGTTAAGTAAAACTCTTAAATTCAAAATCTCTTATCACAAATGACTGCATTTTATAAAGTTATCTTATTTTAATTTTGAAACAAAACTTTTGAATAGTTGTAAGTATTGGTCGATAGACGATCGAAAGGAGCGGTCGAAAGTACTGAAACAAATTGACACCACTGGCCGTTATTATTTAACAAATATTGACATTCAATATACTTGTCTTCTATCAATCATTCTATCCCTCTTGTCTTTTAACTCTAAAATAAAGCTCTTTTTCTTAAATTGATAAATTAGTGTAATTAGCAAGTTTCTAATTTTTTTTACACACTGAAATAAAATATTTTAAAAAATATTATATTTTTATTACGAAGGCTTTCACCGCCGGAGGCTTACTGAATTATTGAAGCTAGATTTTATCTGAAAAATAATACCAATCAGTATCTCACACACGCAGATGTAATAAATATTCTGTAAAAGGGAGCAATCCCAATTTTGAACTCCACTCTAAACCCCTCATAATTCAGAATTTCACATATACATATATATAAATTTCTGGAAAAAGCGTGTAACATTTACTTTGAATCCGATTCTAAAATTCCTTCCTAACTATTTTAATAACAAAGTGATTAAAATAGTGCAAGCTGCTTTTACAGAATATTTATATATATACGTGATATATGAGATTCTGTATATGTGTATATGTCAGATTCTCAATTAGAAGGGTTTTTGGAGTTGGATTCAAAACCAGGATTGCCGCTTTTTCCAGAAAATGTATACCTATATATATTAAATTTTAAAAGATTTTTTTTTCAGAATTTTAATTTTTTTTGGAATTTTTATTTATATCTGTTATTTTCACAAATAAAATTATATTTTTAAAGAGGAAATAAAGCCATATGGCTTTATTTCGCAATTATATGCGAAAAAAAACCATACGCGAAAAAATGTGCGATATGGCTTTATTTCGTATGGCGTTGTTTCACGGCACCTGTGTTACTACATATACTAAAGAGACAATTTTTGAAAAGAAGAAGGCAGTATGCTTAACCAAAATTTTGGAAAGGTCAAATTTTAAGGCAATTTTTCAAGAACATAAAACACTTCCAAAAATGTGACTATTCTTAACACTTTAATTAAAAAATGATGTTCACAGTTTTAGTTGTAAATGTCGAATGGTAAATATTTAAACTACTAATTATTCAATAAATATAAAACTTTCAAACTTCAAAAGGGCTACGATCATTATAAAATCTATCTTTCAGTATTCACTAATTGAAAAGTAATGTATTCTGCCAAAGTAGAAATCTTATTTTAAACTACCTTTAAATAAGCTTAAAATAATTATTGACATATATTCTTTCTTATTAATACTTTTAATTATTGTAAGAGGCAATTAATGTATTTAATTTAAATTATAGTTATTTCAACACTTATTAAAAGCCTTCTTAGTTATAAGGAATATTAAATTTATAAAATTTATGACTTTCTTAAGAACTTAAAAATTTTTCTTTTTGTAATTTAATTTTTATTCTTATATAATATGAGAATATATTTTAATATAGGGTGGATAGGGTATCTATAGTTTAGCAATAGTTTGTTCATAGTTGGATTATAGATTTTAAATACACAGTTATCACCTATAAATTTTTTCTTAATATTTTTACCCTTTTCAATCATTTTTTGCAATACATTGGTTCATGTCCATGCTAAATTGAAAATTAAAATATATCCAAGTAAATTATTATCCACTGACATCTATCGGATAATAGTTAGAGTTAAATCTGGAAAATTAATAGAGAAAAGGGAAATTATTTGAATTCTCTTTCAAAATTATTAAATAAAAAATATATATCCTTATTATAAAATCATATTAGAAAGGATATTTCTTTCTTCTTAAAATTTTTTGGAATTTTTTTTGAAAAAAAATTTACATATCCTGGAAATTCCTGTTTGAATTGTCCTTCTTCTCTCTTAATCTTATCAGAAATTTTAGATTAAGGGGAAATTTCACATGAAATATTTTTTCTCTTCTTATATTACGAACACATTCAAATTTCAAAGGAAAGTAAAAAAAGATTTAGAAAAGAGAATTCAGGAGGAGGTATATATATTTATATACCTATATATAATTATTAAACAAAAAAATCCTTTAATATCACATTTAATGATGGCGGTAGTTTTATTGTTTTCAAGTAAGCATTGCTTTATGCTTTGTATTTCTTTTGTTAAGATTTTTTGTATCAGCCTCACGATGTTTATATTTAAAAAAAACATTTACGTAAAATATAATATATACATATATATATATATAAAAAAGTAATGTTTACCGAAAAAAATACCAAAAAAAATGAAAGTATGTTTTCAACTAATTTTTTTTTCATTAAAGCTCGTTAAAAGATACACGCAACTTCGTGATAGAAGAATAACAATTAAAAATGTTGGTGAAAAAAATTTGGGTCAAGATTCATTACGTTTTGATTAGGTGAAGGTTGGAATTTATTTTGTATTGCAACATTTTTTTTATTAAAATCTTAAAAGTCGCAAAATAAGGAATAATGGATCCGTTTAATATTCATTATTTTATGTATATTTCTATGAAGGACTAATAAATGCGCTTTTGTTGATATTTTTGAAAATAAACGAACAATTTAATTTTAAAATAAAAATTATTGTTTTTAAATTAACCAACCAATAGTCATTAGAGAATCTTTATAGTTTAGATTGACTAAGATAGATTTTAATATGATTGAAAAAAAAATATGAAGCAGATTTCAACTTAAAATAAAATAGAAATTTTTCAATTCACATTCCGATTTTGGAACTAAAATTTAATTTAAAAGTGTAGTATAATATTAAATTAAATATTAGAAAATCTCTTATTATTTTAAGCCCCTTTCTCTAGAATTATCTTGATATATTACAACTTTTAATAAAATATTGTCCGAGATACAGAAATCAACAGTCATATAAACTCTGAAAATTTTATAAAATCTCAATGAATGGGTTAATTACCTATTTCAAGGGTGGGGATGCAAACAAATTAAATTTCTCTTTTCAGATTCATTAATAAGGAAAACTTATCAAATAAAAATATTTTCATTAACCACAAAAACCATAATTAACTCAATAGTACATCATTAATTTACAAAGTTATAAATTTTATTACATATATTTTCTAATACACATATATACCTTTAATACCATTACAATTATTATGGATTTAATTAAAATTCCTTTTTTAGAGACAATATATTTTCCTATATAAATTTATTTTCAAAATTCCTCAGTTTAGCTCTAATAAACGACTTTGGAAAATCTTTTTAATACAAGTTTTAAAATTATGAAAATTTGAAATTAAAAGGAATTTTGATATGAACTAAATATATTCATGAGTTGAAAATCAGGATGTTTCCAGCTGATTGAATATTACAGCCGGGATGAAGAAAAAAAACTTATCAACTTTTAAAAATTTATTTCTTAAAAAAACTTTAATTATTTTAATTTAAAAAAAACTTAGAAAAAATTCAAATTAATTCTATCCGTTCAATATTTTTAAATTCATCTCTTATCTAAAGTAAACGAATTGCAAAATTCCTCAAAGATGAAGCCAATAACACGATAAGAAAACAAACGTTTCAAAATACAAATAAGGAATAAAAAAAATCCATTTTCTAAAATAATTTTTAAGATAAAAAAAACTTTCTATAACGCAAACATATAATTTGGGTAAAAAGAAAGTATAACATTTATTGAATGTTTTAATCCCAGTACAATTTGTTCATGTCTATAAAAAAAAAAAACAACAGACTTTAAACTAAAACCCCTCTAGTAAATTCATTTAAAATATTCAATTCAAATTTCTACTCCCTTTTGTCCACTGCAGGCATTATCACATTAAATGCCTGCTTCTTCAATAACTTTCAAATATGCCTGGTGTACCCTATATATAATAAATATTCAACTTGAAATTATAAAAGATGGTTTGATTTCAAGGACTACATTTAGATAGGTATATATGTTTAAGTTTTATTTTATGTATATCTAGATATGTATATACATAAAATTGTATATTTAAAAATATATGCATGAAGGTAGGTATATATACAGTGAAAGCTCTCTTAGCTGGACGTTCTTATATACGGACATCTCTTTAAGACGGACAGTTTTTTTAAAACCAATTCTTTTTTTAAATTTTCCATACAAAACCCATTCTTTTAACCGGACACTCTAATAACCGGACGCAGACACTTCAATCATTCTTTAAATTTCAAAAAAATCTCCCGTAAACGGACACTTGTAGTTTATGAGCAAGCTTTTTTTATTTAATGTGAGTAATATGGTGTTGGATGTAATTTTGTATTATAATTTACTATTATATTCTATTTAATTATAGGTATGCATTCGAATTTTTAGAATTACATATTAGAATCTAATACATACATAATTGGATTTGAATAATATTATGTATGCCTAATACATAGAGGTACTTATTATTGCTTATTTTTTTTTTTTTAACGTTCTGAGCAATGAAGAGAGTATGTATTAGTAATCAGATGCAAACTAGCTCTCTTAAGAATCAAAAATTTTTACATTTTTTAAAAATAATACGTATAAGGTTTATTAGGTTTATTACGCATACGTTTTGGGTAAAGTTCACCAGTTCTTGAACAATTGGAAACTTAAAACTACAATGTCTTAAAAACTATTGATAATTTAAAAAAATTTGCAACATTTAAAGAGGATCTTACAGCATTCCAGTTTATAAAAAACTTAAAAACACATTTCAAAAATAATGTTTTAAAAATTGACCAGGAAAAAATACGGCAGTCAAAGATTTCAAATTTTTCAAAAAACTATTAATTCTTAAACTCTGAAATGGAAGTAGTATGTAATTTAACCAAATAATGTTTATCTGTATTGAATTTATTGAATTTTTGTTTAGTTTTTTGTAGTAATTTTTATTTTCTTTTGTTATTTAGTTTTTATGTGGTTTTACCATTATAATTTTACCCTTGAAAAAACGTTATTAAAAAAATAAATAAAGAATTTAAGGACAGTTCTCATAATCGGACGAAAATTTTAGAACCGTGAGTGTCCGTTTATGAGAGCTTTATATGATTTTAAATATAATATTTCCACAACATTATTATGAAAAATAAATATATATATACATAAATATTTTTTCACTCTTGTTTTTCTTTCCTCTGATGGGTTTTCAAAAGAAAACTGCCCACATACAAAAGGAAAATTTTTGATTTTCATTTGTTTTTCTTTTTTTTTTTATATTATTATTATTATTTTTATGCTGCCTTAGATAATGTATTGTTTCAAAAAAAAAAAAATTGTATATTTTTTTTCAGAGTTTTTTTTTTTTTTTTCAAACACAAATATAATAAATTTATGCTATATTTATTTATGTATCTTATAAATATATCTAAAGATATATAAATATCATAACATATAAAATGAAGGTTTTTCTTATATTACGTTCTTCGAATTTCTTTTTTTTTTTTCCTGCCATTAAAATTTTTTGTTTGTGTTATTTTTGTTTTTTTTTTTATAATTTGTATTTTATAAATATACAAATTTATCTATAGATTTAGTTAAAGAAATGAAAAATAAAACAAAAAAAAAAACCCTTCCGAATGAGCTAGATTATTTAAATTTCTTCTGCTTCAAGGCAATTTTTTAATACCCTTTGCCTCTCCATAAAAAAATTAAAATACAAAACCATTTTCTTTTTATCTTTTTTTTTTTTTTGTTTTTGTTGTTGTTTTTTTTTTTTATTTTTAGTGGGTGATAAGGAATAATCCAAGTACAATTCAATCTTTTATATATATATATATATGTATGTATATGTTTATAGTATTTTATATATTTAAGTATAAAGTAAGGCCATCTATGGTGGGTCATTAGAGATGTTTTTGAAAAGGGGTCAAAAAGATATTTTATGAGATTTCTATCTTTTGTTTCATAATATTTTGTGTTTTTGTTTTTTTTTTTTTTTTTTGGAAACACACGCACACACTATATACAAGTATAGTACAATTAAAATACAACAGTAACAGTAGTGTTCTACTAAAAAAAATAAAAACAAAAAAAAAATACAAACAGAATGAAAATATAAAGAAAACACCAGATAAAAAATGAGAAAATAGAAAACAGAAACAGTAGAAAATAATAAAAAGAAAAGATTTTTGATTTGTTTGTTTTTTTTTTTGTTTTTGTTTTTAATATTTTTTCAAAAATGGGAATAATTTTGTTTTCTAATGAATGTATATATATATATATATATAAATATTAAATATATATTTTGTATCTTAATAATATATCTATACATCTGTAGATATGAAAAATATTAAATTTGAATGGTTTTTATATTTATTTATATTTAATTTTGTTGTTTTCTTATTACTACTATCATAATTTTTCCTTTTTTTTTTTTGTATTTTTTTTTTTTTTTTTTTTTGTGTTTAAAAAATAAACCATTATTATTGTTTCCATTCTTATCATGGGCAATTTTTGTCTTCTTTTTTTTTTTTTTTAACTTTTATTGTTCTAATTCGTGTTTTAGGCATTCTTAAATGATCCCGAACACTAAAGAATCGTATACATTATATGTTTTAGATATAATTTTTTTTTGGATTAAAAATTAAAAATTATTAAAATTATAAAAATATCTTAAACAATTGGTAAAAAAAAACTTATCATTAAAATTTAATTCTATAGAGACATTGTATTAGATATGGTATATATGATGGAGATTGAGGATACAATTAGAATTATCTTGAGGATTCTGTAAATAACGTTTTATAATAAAAAATTTTTCTTCTTCAAATGAAAATTTTTAATAACTTATAATTGATTATACTTACTTACTTACTTGCTAGGCACTACAAACCATGAAGGTTCTGGGCCTGATGTAATATCTGCTTCCACCCCTCTCGGTTTTGCGCAGATCTCTTCCAATTGGTGATGCGAAGTTTTTTTTAAATCTGCCGATGTTTCATCTCCCCAACGGAGGTTCGGTCTCCCCCGGCGTCGCTTCCCCTGAGGTCTGGCTTCAAATATCCTTTTAACTGGAGCATCGGTTGACATTCGCTCAACGTGTCCAAGCCAATGAAGACGTCTGATTTTGACTTTCGTGGTTACATCAACGTCATTATACAGTTCGTAGAGTTCGGCATTATATCTTCTCCGCCAGACCTATCATTGATTATAAATTATAATAAAATATGTAGATTTTATTGAAATCAAATGATAATTTTAAGTTATGTTATAACGGCTGGGTGGCATAGTGGTTAGAGTAGCTGACTTAGAATTCAATCGAAAGGCCCGGCTTCAAATCCCAGTTAAAGTGAAAAAACTTTTTTGATTTTTGTTTTGACTCACCATTCTCCATTGGGTTAAAATTAATGGCTTAATCAATAATTAATAATTATATATTTATTTAAATAAAATTACATTAATATAACAATACAAAGAAATGCAAAATATAAACAAATAATTTAATTGAATAATAGAACTCACAGAAATATAAAAAAAAATAGACTTGTATCTGTTGAAAATTTAAGACGTTTCTATATGTTATAAGGCCTAGTATTATCTCATGTTTAAATTTTAAATGGAGTCCATTTAGATAAAATCTAAAAACACGAATATTATATGACCTCTTGTTCCAAGACGCGCCTATGGTATACACAGACTTATTAGTATGTTAGTTGAACAGTTAGCGCTTAAAAAACTTACTTAATATAAAAATTTTATTACAACAAAAAATAACTACAGAATTTTCTTTACATAAAATTAACCATTTTTTAATTTGCAGTGTATCAGATGCTTTGTAATTGATTAAATTTTAAAAACAAAATAATAAGAGTAATGTAGTGAAAAACTTTTGAGCTAAATAAGTTTTGCGTTTCCTTTAAATTTTTTTTTCAATTTTCATTTTATAAAAAAAAAATAAGTATAAAGTATAGACTGAAACTTATTTTAACGAACCATTTCACTTATTTAATTTAAACTATTAAACTCAAAGTGCAACTTCTAGAAGCTGGCGCACTCATTTAGTCAAAATTAAACTAAACGTTGAGTTAGTGACATTTAAAATACAGGTAATCCATAAGTCTTATGGATTTTTTTATTTATAGATTTACAGTCTCTTGCCATATACAATGTGACAAGTGAGTGAATCTGCCAATCCTTTTCAGGTGTGACAGTTAAATTTATTTGATATTATGGTATAAAACTATTACGATATCAATTATAAATTATATTTTTTTATTAAATATGATTTGAACAGAATTTGGACCCGAGACTTTTAAATTGAAAAGCCACCACTTCAACCCCTCAGCTATCAGTCACATAAGTCTTATGGATAAAATATATTTATAAACTACAGAATAAAAAAAAATGTTAAAAATTGAATAAGTCCACGGGTTGGTAATATAGGAGGCATTTAAATACTGCTTAAAAGCGAACCTTTTGAAAAATGCCTTAAATTTTTATAAAGTTATGAGCTACGCAAAGCTTTTGTACTATAAGGGTACATTAATTACTATATGTGAAGTACTTAATTAAAATTTAATTTAAAACTCTTAATGAAACATTATTTGTTTTATATTAAAATCATTTTATTTAATTTTCTTATTTGTTTTTACTTAGACTAATCAAGTTTTCATTAGAAGGAGACTCCTTACAGTCCTCTTAATAAATATTCAGATGCAGAAAAAACTCATTTGAATCAAAACAAAGAAACCATTTTACAGTAACCGTACTATCTTACAAATAAGATTCAAAGTCTTAATTTCCAGAAAAATAAAAAACTCTTATAAATGTATTTTTTTTTTAAAGTTTTATATTTTTTAACTTCAACTACATAGATATATATGTACATATGTATATTCCATGTGTATGTGTTACATTGGCAAAGAAAGAAAATTTTCAATAAAACAAATGAATTTCTCGTCTTTCGACCTCAATTAATTGATGAAAAGTTTCTTGTAATTTTCTCCATTTTTTTTTTATTATTTTTTATTTTGTATTTTATGCTGAGTTAGCTTTGATTTAAATATAATATATTTTAAAATAAAATATATATATATGATATGTATATATATATGACATGTATATGAATATAAATAAACAGTAGAAGTCATTAAAAATTGAACAAATTATTCATAGTCTTTCTGTTTTTTAATTTTATAAAATTTTATATAATAGAATCTTAAAGTTTTTGCAAAGCCGAAGGTAAGTCTAACATACTAACAACTTTTTTTACTAAAGATGCAATTGTTTTAATGAGTTTAGCAAATGCTAAC
This sequence comes from Dolichopus griseipennis, assembly GCA_963082915.1. Classification (NCBI taxonomy): domain Eukaryota; kingdom Metazoa; phylum Arthropoda; class Insecta; order Diptera; family Dolichopodidae; genus Dolichopus; species Dolichopus griseipennis. The sequence goes on from OY720442.1 coordinate 1,963,476, forward strand.
AAATAAATAAAAATCTAGCCCAACCTCGTTAGGATAACAAATATTTCATAAATACTAAAAACCATAGAGAATATTAACTTTTATAATATTGTAAGTAAACTCCGAAAAACAGGCTTCTAAATAAGGCTATTTCATCTGCCTGATAGCTCAGTGGTTAAAGTGGCGGCTTTTCGTTCTAAAAGACTCGGGTTCAAACTATAGTCGGATCTTATTTAATAAAAAAATATATTATAAGTTTAAAAAGAAGTGTAAATGCCAAAGAAGCAAAGGACTATGATAATATCAGACAATATTTACTAATGTCTTGTACTACAAATAAATAAATAAAGGCTATTCATATTCATACAAGCTTAGCTTATGTTAAGATTTTTAATGAAATATTTTCCAATACAATTCAATTACAACTTTAAAATTTACTGATATCTTCATGGTACACAGTGTCTGCATACACTTACCGAGAAAATTGGTTAAAAAAATATACAAAGAAACTTTTATGGTAATTCAATGGTTTTTTTTATGTTTTATTTTTTTTTTTAAAAAAAACTTTAAAAAATTAAAAGAAAACTTTTTTAAAAAAAAAAAGATAAAAAAAAAAAATAAATTTTATGCAGGATTCATTTATAAAACTATCTTTTCTCTTCAAGTAAATATCTTTGTATATAAAGATGTACATCAGAAAAAACTTTATCCAATGAAAAGCTCTTTACTCAAGTTATTCTAAGTCTTATGTAATATTTTTTTATTATTATTGTGCAAAAAAAGTTACACACATGCTACATAAAAAAAGAAACTTTATTTTAACTAACAAATTATGTCAAGTGTTGACAAGTTGAAGGCATTTTTTGTTCAACACTCCTCTTAATGAACATTCTTACCAATAAGATCTATGAATCATTCATTAAATACATAATTTCAGACAATACTCACTCTTAAAAAACTTATCAAGTTATCAGATTAAAACATATGATTATTTGATAAAAAATTCAATACAATCCAAAAATAAAACTACAATAAATCTGAAAATTAACTATCTGATACTCACTTAATAGATAAAAATGTTAGTACCGTTATTTACATAACTTTTGGTCTTAAAGCATACTCAGAAGCAGCGAGAGAGCAAATAACCTTATATCTCTGAACTCACTTGTCATTTTTCTATGAGGCTGAAAAATTAAAAGTTGGAAATTTTTCGGAAAAATCGTTCGCTCGATGTCTGTGTGTTCAAGCTCTTCGAAGGAATATAGGAAATTACCAAAATCGTTTCAAGAATAATCTTTTTCGCAAATTCATTTTCCAAAAATTTAGTAATTGGAGCTTATGGGTTACAGAAACTTATCAGTCCAAATATCGGATTTATATCTTATTACTAAGCGAATACCTCTAATATACATTTAAAAGCTTCTTCTAGAATAGCTCAAATTTTTTTTTGAAATGTAAAAGAACTTAACTCAACCTCTTTTGGTCCCTATACTCTACTCTCTGATTCCCTTTTCATTTTGATCAATTAAAAAAGAAAAAATAAAAATTTTATATTTTCATGAACGGAAATCAGGCCAGAAAAAAAAAACTTTTCTTTTTAATTTCCATTCATTTAAAATTGCACAAAAATATATTTTTTTTATTTTATTTTATTTTATATTTGTTTTTTTCCTAATTTTCTAGTACTGAGGTCTCATTAAAATTAAAAAAAAAAAAAAAACTTTTTTATTATGAATACGAAAGGAAGATAACTACTAAAGAAAAACTTCAAAACTAATAAAAAAAATGAAAAAAAAAAAGGAAGGAAATTTTTTGAAAAACAAATAAAATTTAAAATTTAAACAAATTAAACAAATTTTTTTAATTTTTCTTCATATAAGTAAAAAATTAATAAGAAAATTCATAAATTAAGGCTTGTACGATACTCCTCTCATATTTATAAAATTCTATACATTATTCTAGACTAGAGCCTAGATGTTAAGATAAACCTAGAATTTATTATAAACGTTATTAACACAATCAGGTTCAGGGTTTTTGAATATGTTTTGTAATTTTTCACAAGACTTCTCGGAAGCCCTATACTTATTTATTTACTTATTCTTATTAATAAAATGTATAAGTATATATTTATTAATTTGTTTGGGCCGGTTGCCATAAGGGCATGTGAGCCAGCTTAAAAAAAAAACTTAATCTATATATTAATACTATTTATATTCTTATGTCTTCTTTTTTTGTGTGTGTTTTATTCTTTTTGTATAGGGTCCACCTCATTCTAATCCGGGACAGCTTTATTCCGATTTCTCTGTTAAAAGTAGCAATAAGAATGCATTCAACCACAGGTAATAGCGTACTCAAGTGAAACACTGTGATACATTAAGAAAAATTCCAGTAGTATTTAAGTTCATCTTTTAAAATATTGTAACCGCATTTATCTTCTCCTTCTTCCTTATTTTGCTGCCTGTTAAAATCCAGGATATTATGACTCATATGATTGTGGCTACAATTTCTTGTAAGTAAATATACATATAATTTAATTTATTTCTCAAACTGATTTATTAATAAAATAATTTTAACAGAATGTTAGTCTTTACAATTTATATTTGCGGAACCCTTTCTTATACTTGTCCATATCAACAATCGTCTTAACGTGAGATTTCTACTAATAAATTTTTAATCTTGAATATCCCAAACATCTTTTACCACATAACAACGCGCAATTTTGAGATAATAAAGAAAAAAAAAAAATTTGCATTTTATATTCAGTTATTTAGAACAAAAAAAAACGGGATTTTTAAAATAATTTCAAAAATAAAAATCTTTAAAAAAAAACAGGATACTGCATCCAAAATTCAATTTTTATTATAAAAACTTGTTTTAATGGTACATGAAATATAATTTCTTGACCATTATTCATATACATATATATATACCTTGACCGTAAAGATCATCATCGAGAAATTTTTCTTAATTCACCCCTTTTTTTTGCTATTTTTTTTTTTGTTTTTGTTTTTTTTTATCATTTTCTCACGTTTGCAATAGCAATGCAATTCATAAAATAACTATGATATCGTCTTCTTATTCTTTTTCTTTTTGCTGAGATAGTTCATCGGGATCATTTAGGAGTTTTACAATTTCCATATAAAACAAAAAAAAAAGGATGCGCACATAAAGATAAAATAAAACAGGATTAAAATTTATATTTGGAATTTTTAAACTCATTTTCTTTGGACACATAACAAAATTTTCTTATATGGACATTTATTAAACATATTTTATAAAACATCTACACACATAAAGTTGATTTATTAAGTTAGTGCTAGAAAGGAGTGGGGGCTTAAAAGGGAGAAGAAGGATAAAGAAAATATATAAACATGTCCAGTATAAATATACAAAAGATATAAAATATAAGAATGTGAATATATGGTACATGTGAATGATGGTGCATGAATGGAAAGGGTATACTTATATTGGATTTTGATGAAAAATTATAATCAACTGTACTCCCTAAAGGAAAACTTTATAAAATCAAGAAAAAGGATATCTAATCAAGTAATTTGATAAATCTATATACATATATATATATACATATACGTAAAAATTCACACAAATATAAAAAAAAAGCAAAACTTTATATTCTAGGGATTAGAAAACCGGACATAAATAACATTTCTTAGAAAAGTTTGATACTCAATATAAAGTCGGGTGTGAAAAATTTTAAAATTGTAAATTCTTCGATAAAATTTTGGTACTCTTAATTCATGAAATATGATTACATAGACATGGAGCTGTGCAGGATAAATTGACTTAATTTGCAAAAGAATCATATACATAACAGTTGCTTTAAAATAACTGAATACGAGATGATATTTTATAAAGCTGCTTCATTCATGTTATGTCATCAATAGTAGCTGCCTAACCAAAACAAAATATGCTGCAAGACTAAAGAGCAAACCTCAAAAAATTTTTAAGCTGAAATACCCACGTTAGGGATACGGTTCACCAGAAGTATTTTAATATTCTCTAATTTTAGTTACACCATATAAAACGTCGTTAAAAGAAACCTTAAACTGGTAACACGGTGCATTAGACATTAATACATAATATACTACTTTTATTTAAAGTTTCTACAAATTTTTTAAATTAATACTTATTATTTCGGTATTGGTATCACTTTCTTTCAAAAAATAATTTTTGTATATATGTATGCTTGCGTTTATATGAATGTGTATAAAAAATTTTTGAAACTTTACACTTTAATTTATGAAACAAAAAACGATCTACTATATTCTCAAAAACTTATGATGGGTTTATTTATACACATGTGTACTTAATTTTCTCATATTTACCTTTTATTAATACAAAAAAAAAAAAAATAAAACAAAAAATACAAAAACAAAACATGGGATCCTTCAAAATAAGGATATTATGAATTTTTCAAGAAAAATTTAATATTATTTATAATTAATTTCATTTTGTGCAGCACTGTAACTTTAATAGAATGAATATAATTAAAAAATAAATTTCAAAATTTATTAAGTAATTTCTTTCTTTAAAATTATCTTATAAATTTAAAATATTAAAAAATTATAATTTATTGTTGAATAGTTTAGTTAATGAAATATTTTTTTAACTTTAGGTGGCGTATATTTATATTAAATTTTTCTAAATTTTTATAATATAGTATAAATAATTTATTAATTGAATATTAATTAAATAAATCTTTGGATTAAATAAATTGATTGAATTTTTTCAGAAACTAGGAAATTTCTAAAAATTCAGATTAAAAAAGTTTAAGTCTAAGGTTAAGAATTTTAAAATTAGTCATCATTCAACAATTTTTTGAAAAGTTCTATGCTTGTATATTACTTATGGAGTCTTTCAATTCCAGTTGATATTTTGAAATATGTTAAAAAACAAATGTACATTTTTTCTGGTTTATTATTTAAATACGGCTGGGTGGCAAAGTGGTTAAAGTACCGACCTTTGAAACTCGGCCATGCCACCGGCCCGGGTTCGAATCCCAGTGAAAATGAAAAAACTTTATTGGTTTTTTTGACTTGACTCAGCTACCATTCGCCATTGGGTTTAAATTAATGGCTTTATTAATAATTAATAATTATATATATTTAATAAAAAATACATTGATAATCATAAATATATGCATAATATAAACAAATAATTTAATTGAATAAAAGAGCTCACAGATATTGAATACCACATAGTTTGATTACAAAATATTACAATATAAACAAAAATAGACATGGTACAAGTTTCAATTGAAAATCTAAGACGTTTCTACATGTTATAAGGCCTAGTACTATCTCATGTTTAAATTGTATGTGGATTTCATTAAGACGAACACTAATATAATATGACTCCCTGTTCCAACATGAACCTATAATATAGACAGAGTTTCTAACCTAACAATTGAACAGTTAGCGCATAAAAAAAAAAAAAAAAATTACATTATATTTGGTTGATTGGCTCGTTCTTTTTATTAATATTTAATTTAATTGAATAACATTTGATAGTTCTTTCAAGTATAGGATATATAATTACTTTTTTTTATATAATGGATTGTTTCAATTCGATATTAAATCATTTAATTCAAAATATTAGAATTTTAAAAGTTCGCACTGAAAATTATTAAGTTTTCCCATTCCCTGTATGCAGTACTGTATGTTGTAAGGGAATATACATAAATAAATAAAAAAATTAATAAATAAATAAATTGTTAAGTTTCTCAACCTTCATTAAACTAAGCTTTAAAAACTAAATAGTAAATTTTACAACTTTTTATATGATACAACTCATCATATTTTTTTTACATTTACACTGCCATAGCTTCCGTATTTCTTTATTTGTAATTCTTATAAAACCTTCCATAATTGTCCGTAATTCCATAAGGTCCGTAATTGTCCAGCTCATGTAAATTTACATAATAAAAATTTTATAATAAATGAATACGCTATAATTGAATTTATTTGAAATCGTAAAAACGGAATCGCATTGAATTAATCTTTCGTTTATAAGTGTATCATATAATTAAAAATTACAGTTGGTCTTCCCTAATTCTTCTCTATCATATTTAGTCACAACTTTTTCTTATAGCTATATTTGATTAACTTTTTAAAAACACTCGAATGACTTGAAATATTTAATTTAAGTATTAAATAATTTAATTTTATTTAACATAAATTTTTCATCCCATTTGACTGAATAGTTTTATATGTTTTTTTACAAAAGGGTTTGAAGCTATAAATTTTAACCTATGGTGTAAATACCAATTTTGCATATAATAATATTAAAAATAGTTATAACCATTTTCTTTAGAAATTTTAACTAATATTTTTTTTTTAATTTAACTTGGAACTATTTTTTTTTTTATATTTAATGAACACTCTTGTGATTTTAGCAGAATTAATTAAATTATTTTCTGATAAACAAATTAAAAAAAATTTATAAAATACATACACCCTGTATTTAATACCATATAATATATATAGAAATTTTATTAAAAAAAAATATTAAAAACCTAGAGGCACACATCATTTATGTTAAAAGATAATTTTATATACAAATATAATCTTATATATACATATACATATATATGCACCTATTTATAGATCTATTTAATTATACTCATAAAGTATATATATACCCAAGTTTTATAGAATTCCAAAATTATATTTTAAATTAAAAAAAAAAAAATAATACGGCAATATAGGACCAAATTCAAAAACAAAAAATAAAACACTCAAAAAATTGGTAGTTAAATGTAGTTTAATATCAAATTTATACAAAATATACATATATATATTATATCTTTATATATACATCGATATATATATATTAATATTAATATATAATAAAGGTCCCCATTTATAGTTATACAAATAATACGATTGCTTAGAAATAGGTACCTTTTCTGACAACAGCTCAAAAAAGGGTTGTTGTATATATCTTTTTCTCCCTTTTTTTCAACTTTTCCAATTTTCCTTCATCATAAACTTACGAACATAGAAAAGAACTCAAAAACAACAATTACTACAAAAGCAAAAAAAAAAGTAATTTTGCTTAAGGATACTTTCTAAGTTCTTATTTTTAAAAATAAAAATAAAGAAAAAAATAAGAAAAGAAAATAAAAGAAACAAAAAAACAAAATCATATAAATATATGTATAAATATAAATATACATAAATATAAATATATACAAAACAAAAACTTTAAACATCAAAACAAAAACAATAATAACCACTAAAATAGTAACAACAACAACAAAAAAAGAAATTAAAAAGAAAGTATCCAATAGATGGCCTTATCCTTTTTCAACAAAAAAAGCATAAATAAATGAAGGGGATTTGGGCATGCTTCCGAAAAGTATGAATGGCGCATAAAAGTTATTTGTATTAATACTATACTTAAAATCATAAAAAAATTAAATATAATATTTGACAAAATATACATTTAATTTTTTAATAATTAAAAATTTTTTAATCGTTCCTAGCGCTGACAAACAAAAATTTAAGAGAGGGTTGCCAACGCATTTCATTAATAACCATTAATTTTTTCGACTGTCAAAATGATATTCGAACCCAATTTCGTTATCAAACAATAATTTTTTTTTTAAAACTAGTGATTGCGACAATATAGAAGACAGGTAAATAAGTGTTTCCATATCAGCGACATCTCATCAAATGAGAAATTTTGCTAAAAAAAACTTCTTATAATAGACCTAAGTTATTTTGTATATGCCTTCTAATCACAATATGTATATGCCTTCAATTTCAAAGTTTCCACCTTTTTATTGTTAGACATTACTTTTAAAACTAGGATTGTTCCACATTGCATTCAAAAATCAATCATTTATGTTTATAAATTTAATAATATACATATGGTAAGTATGATTTTCGAATTTGATAATAGGAAAAATTCGAATTCGTTGTTCATTACAAAAATATTGTGTGGAAACATTCATCATGTTAAATGTACTGTGTTAAAATTTGTAGCTTTAAGGAAAATGCAAACGAATTATCCTTGTGAATAATTTTTATAAACAACGGGAATTCCAATCAATATTTAAATTTTATACGATTTGTCTGTCGAAAAATAGTATATTCGTTCACGACGCCCTTCGGAAGTAGTTCAACATCCTTACATAAATATATATAAGTTTTTTTAGCATGTATATATGAGATACCCTTAATTTATATAAAATTTTCTAATTATTTATATTCAGAATTTTCGGAACTTCATAACACATATCTTTTTATGCTTTCAAATATATATATATATATATATTATTATATATATAAAGTTTTGAATATAGAATATAATACAAAACAAAGTTTAGTTAAAAAAAATATAACTTGAAGCCTTTCATTAACAAATCACATTTACACACACATGTAGTTTTATACTTAGAAAACTATAAACTTTATAATGCCCCCTTTCTTTCTCTACGTACCATTAAAAACATTTTATTTTTGTTTTGTATTTTACCCAAAATTTCCCAGTCCAAAAACTTTTTATTAAATTTTTTCCAAAATAAAGGAAAAATAGTAAAATAAAAACATAAAATTTAGAAAACTACCACAAAATAAGAAAAAATAACACCAATAAAAAAAAACAACAAAAAATATAAACTATAAAAAAAAACTTAAATCGAATAAATGGAAAAATTCTCCCCATCCCAAATACATCCAAAAAATTTCCTCGTCTTTTGAACAAACTGTAAGACATAAGCAAAGCCCATACAACGACTACAACAATGACGACGACGTCGTAGACTGCACCTTTTTCTTATATTTGTGATATAAAACAAAAAATCCTTTAAATTTTCTTCATACTTTTCTAAAGTAACAACAACAACAAAAAAAATTAAAAAAAAATATAAAAGAAAATTAGAAAATTTTCTAAACATTTCATCTAACATTTACCATTCTACAACCGACGTTCAGTTAGAAGACCTTCTTTTTAATCTCATTGTCTTTTATTGTTCTAAATTTAAGATTAGAAAAGTTGCAGCAACAAAAAAAACAAACATTGCCATGGGTATAAAAAAAACTTAGAGTACAAAACAACAACAACTAAAGGACACGAAAAAAATTATAAAAACTTATTTTGTAGAAAATTGTAAGATGATGATTCAGAAAAGTATTTTTAACAGTACAAATACAATATATTTATACATTTATATATATACTATATGCATATAATATATAAATATATTCAGTTAAGCATAATTTAAAAACAAAAATTAAAAATTTGTTTTATTGTAAAAGTAAATATAGCTTTACAGTCGAGACTCAATAATTTTTACTACTAAAAGCAACAAAAACAACAGTAATTATTATTAGTAACAGGATTTATTAATATGCGCTGTCAATTCTGAAAATATTTTAAGTTTTATAGTTTTAGTTAGAATTATTTTTTAGTCAGATAATAACTTGGAATTAATAAATTGGTGCTTTAAATTTGTAAACGAGCCGAAATTCCAAACGTAATTTACATTTGCGGTTGATTACATTTGTAATAATTTTTGAATTCCATTTCAAGAGTGTTTTGTCTTTAATTTCTACAGGACTCACCAACAAGCTGAAATATTAATATATTAAAGTAAATAATTCCCTATAAACAAACTCCTAATTAAACTCACAAATAATTAATAACAATAATACAATTAAAGAAAAAAACCTTTTATTTTTAAATGTAAAAATGTAAAAACAAAAGCTACATGTTGTTCATACCATTTATTTTTTAATTCAAATATTTTTATAATTTATTCAATTAAAATCAAATTATTTTCTAAAAATTGAAATAAACGTCAAAAACACATAGATAATGAAAGTCATAATTGAGCCAGCTGATCAAAGTCACAAAATCATAAACATGATAACGCTTCAATCAGAATTTCGAAAACTGTTCAAATGTCAAAATTTTTTTAAGATCAACTTTGTTATAATCAATTTTGCAATTATTTTAATACTACTGCAAAAGTCATCAACAATTATTAAGAAAAATCAAATTTAAAATTAACAGGTGATTGTCAAATTGTTGACGTTTTAGATAACGACCATAATTTTTTATCACTTATTATAACTGACTTAACAATTTTGAACTTTTTAAATAAAATAGAAATCAAGGCTCAACCATTAACAACTTTTTTAAAAATTAAAGATATATAATTATTAGTTATTAATTAAGCCATTAATTTGAACCCAAAATCAAATGGTAGCTGAGTCTTGTTGAAAACCAGATAAAAGTTTTTTTTCATTTTAACTAGGATTGGCACTCTAACCACTGTGCCATCCAGCCGATAAAATAAATAATTCCAATTAACTAATTTTTATCGAGATTTCACTATTTTCAAAAATATCTTTAAAAATAAAAAAAATATGTAAGTGGATATATAATTTATTTATATATGAATAAATATAAATATACATAAGATATGCACACTGTAGATAGATATAAAACACCATTTACCAAAAAATATTTTTTTTTCTTCCTTTTACTTTTTTGTTGTTTTTGTTTTTTTTTATAAATATTAAGAAGAAAAAGGAAAGAAAATAATCTAAAATGTATGTTGTGGACTGGAATATATTTTATCCTTTTCTTTACTTTTTTATTTTTTTTTTTAATAAAAAGGTTACTATGGAAACCACCCAAAAAAAAAATTTAAGATGTACACTAAATTATTCTTAAGGACTTTAGTTTTATAATAGTTTTAATATATATATATATATATCTTATAGTTTTACATATATCCACGTGCATAAAAAGTATTTATCACAATATATCGAAGTAAATGTACTGTTCAAGATAAAAAAATTTTAAAGGGTTTTGCTCTAATTGTTGTTGTTGTTGTTTTTCTTTTATTTTATTTTTTCTTTGAAAAAGATGTGAGTTTCATCCTCCCAATTCTTTCAACTAAATTACGCTATAACTTGATATGAAATTCATTAACGGATGTTATTGTAAATATACTGAATACAATTTTATATATAAGTTTATACATATTATATATATAAAATAAAAAAGGATATTATATAAAAGCATGTATAAAAATCCCCCATGTCGTTATAAGAAAATAATTAAATATACAGGATGTAAAAGGAAAACATAGGGAGTGTTGTAATGGTTTATTTTTTGTCCCTTTATTATTTAACTGGTAGTTTTTTTCTACAAATTTTAAATATATATATATAAGCACATGTATATACATTTATATATTATATATATATATATATAAATATATTGTAGGTATACTCTTGTATATACATATTTATACTAATAAAATGAAAAATAAAACAAAATTCTTGATATCACTACAATGTCCTTAATTATTTATCCTTACAGTTTTTCTGAGTTAAAAAGAAATAATCAAAGAAAATTTAATTTTCTTCATTTTTTTGGGAAACAAAATTATTTTGTTGTTGTTGTCCTTGTTTTTTGATAGAAAAAAAAGGTTTATTTTTCAAATATCCTGATAATGATAAAATATTTCGGATTATTAATTGAAATACGTTTAGCCACATATGAAAAACCCAATACATATACTTATAAAGTAAATTTAGTTGATGAATTGAAAAAGGAAGAAAAGAATTATTGGAATGGAGACTTAAAACCTTTATTTTTTCTATTTTTATACTCGTATGTTGACAAAATTTAATCTTGTATAATTAATTACATTTTATATAAGTGACATTTTTTTATATAATATATTTTGAATTCGTATTTCATTTAAAATATATACAAAAACATCAATTAATAATGTAAGGATAAGTCTATGAAAGATATCGTATTGCAAAGTATTTAAAAGTTTTGAAAGATGTTTTATAAAAAATTTATCTTCTTAATTCCTTACATTATTTAAATTAAAGTATAATAGAAATTGGGAAATTTTAAAATGGAGAACAGATACTGCTCATATATTATAAAAAATAAATTCACTTAAATAATAGAAATTAACATCTTAAAATGTTTTATTACCGAGGAAGATGAAAATCAGTATGTTGTTTGGGAAGTCTTTATATTAATTCAACATTAATGCTCTTTTCAAAAAATCGAATTGTAAACTTTATCTTATTAAATACATTTTGTTATTTTTAAATGTTCAAGAACTAATCTTTTACAAGAAAAACAATTCAGATAACCCGCATCCATTCGTTTGCATTATTTGGTTAATAAATATAGATAAAATTATAAGAACTAAAATTTCATTACGAATTTAATTCAGTTCATGTATATTTGTACGAAAATTTTGAAAATACATACTATTAAAATTTATATAATAATTTTCTTAAATATTCCTTTTGTTCAACATACTTTGTAAAATAGTTCTTATAAAGCTCTTTGTAAATTTAATGAATTTCTTAAAGGAAAATATTTTAAATTAATTTAAGAACAAAGAAGTCAATTATTTTTGAAATCAATTAAATGGTTGGGTGGGACTGTGGTTTGAATGCCAACATTTCATGCGAAAGACCCAGGTTTGAATCCCAGTGAAAGTAAAAACTTTTATCTAGTTTTAGACTTGACTCGGTTACCGTTTTCCATTGGGTTCAAATTAATGACTTAATCAATAATTAATAATTTAATATCTTTAATAGTTTCATTAATAAATAAATTAATATTACAACATAAACAAATACAAAATACTAACAAATAATTTAATTGAATAATATAACTCACAGATATAAAATACCATATAAGTCTAATACGAATAAAATAGAGCTGTATCTATTGCAAATCTAAGACATTTCTACATGTTATAATATGTCAAAAATTATGATACGATATTTTAAAACCATCCACCAGATATATTATACAATTATTAATGAGGGGGAACTTTTTTCCTCAAAAAAAATTGCAATTTGTATTGGGATCGAACTTGCAATCGCTCGGTTGATACGCCAGATATTCAATCTGTTGAAATTTAAATTGAAAATCGCGGGAACCGTTTTTAAAACAAATCTATTAAATCTTCACAATAATATTCAAACATTGAAAGGCAATATTAATTGGCGCAATTGAATTTGATTGTATTTTAACTATTTTATAAATATCAAATTTATAATATATAAATTTTCTATCTGAAGAAGTTATTCACAATTTGTAAAAGCCCTCTAAAATTCATATTTTTTCTAAAACTTTTCTCTTCTTAATATGAAACTTTCTTAGAATGCAATCAAATATACAAAATAAAATTAAATAATATGATTATCTGATGATATAAATAATATTAGAATAAAATCAGAAAAATAAAGTTAATTGATGTTAAATAGTCTAAAAAAGTATATAAGCGCCAATCAATCAAACAAAATTTATACATGTAATGTAGTTCGATTTCAAACAATTTTTCATTTAAGAAAAATATACAAATTCTTCTTCATATTTTATCCCAAAGTTGTAACTATGATTTCCATTTTTGAAATTAATTAATTGTGTTGCATACTTTTAGGATCATTCTCAATTGAATAAAACTTTTCTGCACAATAAAACAATTATTTTAATTCTATTTTTTTTATTCTTTAGTTTCTTTTTACTCATGCTTTTATTGCTCCAAGTTACAAAATGACCTCTAGTGGTATAAATCATTTTAATTTCCATATAAATCGCATTCAATTAAACACAAATAAAATATAGTTGTATATAATGTTTATACAAAATCCAATAACAAAAAAATACAGAAATATTATGATATCGTGCATTTTGATCTTCCAATAGCTTCTTCTTATACCATTATAGTTTAGCAGTTATATATAGTTTCATATTTATTTCAAATTTTTATTAACCTTAAAATAGAACGCATTATCGAAACAAAGGAAAAAAATTGGGGATGATAAAAACTAGCTTTAAACTTACTGGAAAATATCATCATTTAAATATATACTTATTCTCAATTATAATTTGAAAAACATGAAAACAAAAAGCTAAGCAAGAACCACCCCCTAAAAATTAGTTTGGGACTTTATTTATCAATTTATAACCACATATATAATATATATGTATATAATAATAGTCTATAACTAATTTAATGTTCTTCAATATTATATTTAAGTTTAACCCGAATAAAAAGTTGTCTTTTACTTGTAATGAGAAAAAAGAGCTCTAAGTATATATCAGAGTATTTTTTTTCTCAATATAAGTAAATACGAGTAGTATATATATTATTTATTAAAGTACTTGTACATAAGTATATTAAACTCATAAATATTATATTCGATACTAGAAGAAAATAGTTATAAATGTATATATCTAAAAATTATATGTTTATAAAAGTTTAACTATTTTGCATAATAAACTTCGCTGATGTTCTTTTTGCAGAAACACAAAATTAAACAGAAACAAAAAATTGCAGTGGTGAATTTATCATTGCATTGGAGAACGAAACTTATGTAGTTATTAAGATAAATTAATAATAATTCCACTAAGCAATCTAAAAATGATCTACAAATATTGTAATATGTACAAGTAAGTATTGTAACTTGATAAATAATATAGTTATTTACTAGGATACCGCTTAGTAATTGTATACGTAATTGTAATTGTATACTTGGATAAGTTATGTATTAATAACTAATACAAATCAAATTAAAGTTAAGTCTTCTGTTATATACCCATACTTCGTATATATGTCACAACATTCGTAAGTGCAATCCTTTTTATATTATATAATGTAAAAAAAGTAATATCATTAAGCTCCAAAAGATAAGTAAACAAATATTTCATTTAAAATGTGTTATACAGTTTACTTTGAACAAGGTTCGACTACCCTGGAAACGACAAAAAAAAAACTTTATAAAATAAAAAAAAATAAACTTAAAAAAACAAAATAAAATTGATGCATCCTTCTAAGGACATCATCTAATAAAATAAACTCTCTTACATATACTCTTATAAAATATTAACAAACAAAAAAAAATAGCAATACAGTACATATATACTATATACAATTCGAGTTATATTTATATATAAATGGATACACATACTTCTAGAATTGTATATGAAAACTTTTATAATTTCTGGTGACTTTATCTTTGCTTTTTTTTGCCATCTTTTCTTTATTAATGCATATTTTCGTGTCCTTGTATTCTTATATTGAATACTTAAACTTAAAAATAAATTGCACAATATTATATAAATATTATATATATATATATATATATATTAATATACTTCTATATATATTTATATTTAAGTAACAGTAAAGATAAAACGTAAATTTTCGAAATGATTCAAAAGGAAGGATCAAGTGAACATTAAAAGTTGAGAAAAAAAATATATATATATAAATATGTATATATATATATATAAAACTTATAATAGATAATAATATATTCAAAATATTGTGGACTCCCAACCTAAAACTATACATTTTCTCTAGAGATTAAAATAATATTTCCAAAAGAATTTTGAGTTAACAATATATATATATATACAAAACAGTTATATTTTAATAGTAATAAATATAAATAATAACAGTTAGTTGAATACAAAAGGAAAAAAAAATAAAAGGCGAAGAAGAATAATGAACGTTTCTAGTACATTATTTTATATTATATATATATATATATACAAATTCTTTTTTTGTAATTTCCAGTTTTTAATAAATGCAACTATCACGAAACTGTGATATAAAAATAAACTAAAACTAAATATTATCTAGATTCTAGTCATTACTTATTTAAAGTAAAATAAATTTTCTTTTCTTAAATTATGCAGGGTGCAAAATAATCAAATCTTATAAATATTAACACCATTGTTTAAAAAGAAAATAAATCAAAGGAATACTCAGTTAATAAAAGGATGTGAAATAAGTCGATAGACTTTATGATCAAAAACAGTAGAAATAGACTCGAATCAAACATTTCATCATATTTCTAAAAGTCAAAAAAAACTGAAAGTAAAAGTGGAATCCTGATTTTGAATTCAATTTTGATATTTTGACAAATTTGTATATATACAAACGTAAATATTCCTAATGTATTATAATATTATTAAATTAATTAACTCCGCCAAAGCCGGTCCCAAATCCGGTAGAGAAAAGAGGGGGGATGGTTAGTTGCACCCTGAATGGCCAACAACATCGGCGTCTCAGGAAGTAGGAAATTCTGGAGTGCAGACAGAGACATAGATATAACCAAGAACTGTACGCACTCTACGACAATATAAACCTAGTCAGGAGAGTAAAAATACAAAGACTGCGTTGACTAGGACATGTTGTAAGAAGGGAAGTAAATTGTTCGGTGAGAATGGTTTTTGAATCCAACCCATAAGGTGTACGTAGCAGAGGCAGACCAAAACTAAGATGGAAAAAAGGAGTAGAATAGAACTATTTAAACTATTTAAATATATTAAAACTTATAAAATGTATCCTGTTTTTCATTAATTTTTCGTAGACTTTTCATTCACTTCTTTCCCTCTATTTGGATAATTTGAAAAAACCTATTTTGGTTCTGTGAACATTCGAAAATTCAAATAACTTAAAATAAAAGCAAGGCTTAAATTCAAATTAATAATAAAAAATAATTTAATTCAATAATATAACTCACAGATTTAGAAATGTTATAGCAAAATCTAAGACGTTTCTAAATGTTACAATACCTAGTATCATATAATATAAAGTATAATATGTAAAAATATAATGTGTTCTAACCATGGTTGAACAGCTAGTAAGCATATGGATCACTTATGATTTCAAAAGATATACAAATTCAAATATAGTAGAGTTAATCTAAACAACTAAAACTTCAATAATATTTAATAAATTTTAAATATGGTCGTTTGACAACAACCCTGTTAGTTTACATATTTCTCTAATTTGTTAAATAATTTACTTTAACTTACTTTCAACGGAGGAAGACAATTTGCAGTTCTAATAAAAAAAAATTTAAGTTTAAAAAGGAAGTGCTTCTATTGTTTATTTTTTGTTACAAACAGAGTCTGAGATACAGAAACTTAAAACTAAACACCAAAAAAAAAACAAATTCAAAAACAGGAAAATCGCTACCTCTTTACTATTTTAAATAATAGAGTTTATTAACTAAAAATATACTTTTGATTCTAAAACATTTGTATATCTTTTATTTAAATTCTAAATTTTACTATTTCATAAAGCTACACATACATGTGTATAGTTATACTCACACATATATAACCGTTTATAACGAGCCAAAATGTACATATTGTTAAAATTGAATAGAACTTTTAATTTTTTGTATATCTTTAGAAGTTAGTCATGGTAAAAAAAAAATTCAAATATAACTTTAAATTTCAATTAAGATAAAAAAAAAAATATAAAAAATGTAAGAAAAATATACTGTTGTGATTTTGTTTATAAACTAAATAACAAAAAACTTTGAATTAAATTTATTTTTCGCTAGAGAAATATATAAACAGAAGTTAATTTTATATTATTTTAAATTTTTAAATAAAAGTGTAGCCTAATTTTAAACATCCATCTTTAACAGTAAATATTTAAGACTTTCGTTGTCTAAAAAGTTTTTAATTGGTAAAATTTTAGACTTATAAGACTACTTTGATCTATACCCTTGTTTTCTAAAAGTAAAGCTTTTCCAAACATACTAAGAATACTAAGAATTTATTTATTCTACAGTTTTGGAAATATTGTTGAATACCTTATATATTCTTCTTCTTCTTCTATGACTCTACAGCTCGGTGTGAGCTTTGGCTTTCATAACTATTTGCCTCCATATCTACCGGTCTTTCGCCGTTGTTTTCCAATTCCTCTTTTGTAATTTTGAAGCATCGTTTTCATGTTGTCTTCCCATCTTGTTCTGGGACTTCCTCTAGCTCGATTTAATATAGGTCTTAGATGTAATATCTTATATGGCATTCGATTTTCCTGCATTCTAACTGTGTGCCCTGCCCACCTTAGGCGTTATGATTTACTGAAATGAATAATGTCTTCATTTTTTATAAGTTCATTTAGTTCAGCATTATTCCTTCTCCTGTAATCTCCATTTTCTACCCTTATAGGGCCATAAATTTTTCTTAGTATTTTCTGTTCAAAAATTCGGAGATCGTTTTAGTCAGCCATATTCAGTTGTCATACCTGACAACCGTATGTTACCACAGGGCGTATTATTTTTTTTTAAATTAATAATTTCGTTTCCCTTGTCAAGAGACGTGATTGCATCAATTTTTTGTATGCAAATAAGCATTTATTTCCTGCTTTAATACGTTCTTAAATACAATATTTTATACTATTGTCATTTTTTACCATTACTCCAAGGTATTCAAAGCTTATTACTCCCTGAAAAGTATACCTTATATAATCGTTAATCCGTTTGGAAATTATTCAACATTCCAACACAACCAGGAATATTAGTACTTTCATACTTGCATGGGTTTGTCTAAGTTAATTAATTTACCGACATAAAGGTAATCACCTACAGTACCTTTTTCTTTTAATTTTTATTTTATATAATCTGAAATCTTTGCTGTAACTTTATTCTATTGTTTTAACTTTTAAAAATATTCCCTAATAATTAGTTACAAAATTGGCCAAGACATAACCATAGCGTTCAAACTATCTTTAGATTAAAAACATAAAAGTAATAAAAGTCAGTAAAAGTTTGAATTTAAAACTTACATTATTTGATCTATTTCGAAATTAACTTTTTTTTATAAAAACTACATTTGGAAGCTCATAATAACAAAATGAAATTTCATTATTAAAAATTCGAGTATCTTATGATTATTTTAATTGCTTAAAGTTTTCAATAGGTATATGATGTACTGTTAATCAAACAATGGAAGTTTAATTTTAAAGTAGCAAATTATGTATTAATTTAATTCAACATAATTTATAAAGATTTGTTTAAAATCTAAGTAAATTTAAAATTAATGCATAACATTATATAAAGTCGGTCTGTTGCAATTGTATACATTGTACGCCTTTAACGGAATATAAAGAGTGCCTTACATAAAATTGTTGAAAGTCGTTATGTCTCAAAAGAATATTCTGTTTGTTTTTACATTTTACAAAATAATAAAAAAAACATTCAATTTGGAGTATCTATTTATATATATATATATATATCTTTTTATTACATAGAAATACACTTCTACTCACATTTTTCTTTTAAATAAAATACAAAAACTAAAAAAAAAAAAAATTGTCGGCACCACAATATTCAAAAATATGCCAACATCTTTCATTTTGCTCGGGTTTTATCATTTTTTTTTTTTTAATTTTTCTTTCTCTTGAGAAAATAAACCAAAAATAAAATGAAAAAAAAAAAAATTTAGAAAATACTGCAAGTTTTTCCTAAAAATAAAAAAAGAAAATTAACTAATTCAAAAACTGAAATTCTATTCATGTTCAAAAAATTTACATTTTAGATT
This sequence comes from Dolichopus griseipennis, assembly GCA_963082915.1. Taxonomy (NCBI): domain Eukaryota; kingdom Metazoa; phylum Arthropoda; class Insecta; order Diptera; family Dolichopodidae; genus Dolichopus; species Dolichopus griseipennis. The sequence continues at coordinate 1,982,832 of OY720442.1, forward strand.
TTTCCATTTATCTTTTGAAAGTAAAAATAATCAAAAAAAAAAAAAAAAAAACAAAATTTAAACAAATAGAAAAAGATTCTTAAAATGCAGCTTTCATGTTTTTTAGATTTACTAGTGAATTTTGTATGTTCTCGGTTCTTTCTTGCATTTTTTGTTTTTTTTTTGAATTTTGAATTTTTTTGAAAAGAAATTTTTTCATAAATTTTATCTTTTTGCAAACGCTTCACACTGAAAGCCTAAATTCAAAAATTTTAAGATCCCGTAACTCTACACCAATTCTCTCAATGGCCCTTTTGATTATATTTTTAAAAATAAAAGTATTTTACGCTGATTTTAAATTTTTTTAAGGTTAAACAATTAAAAGTTACATCTACCTTTCATCTACCTTCAGCTAGTGGTCCGGAATAAAACTATATTGGAGAAAACTTCAATCATTCTTTAAAATTTTGTACTCTCCAAAAGTTTAAATAAAGTTGCACTTCACGTATCTTAGGATCTAGGAGTAGGGTCGATTTAAAATGATTTAAGAAACTAGCAGAACGCCGATTCTATAGCAGAAGAAAATAAAAAGAGGAAAAAATTTTGAAAGTCTCAAAAAGTGACATTGATTAAAAAACAGGTAATTTTTAATAATTTATGTTTTAAATTATGTCGCCCCGGCTCCTGGGATTTAAAAAACAGTGCTTGTTAATTTAATCTAAAGCTTTTGTATATTATCAAAATATCCATTATAAACGTATTTTAAATGTAATACAATACCAATTAATTTCTATTGTATTCAAATATTTATTATTATGTTCTATTTGTTGGTTCAATTGTAAAATTAGTATCTCTATATTATTTTATATATAAAACTTAATAAAAATTTTAATATTTGTTTTTATTTTTTTTTAAACTTTTAAAAATTGATACAAATTGTTTTTAATATATATGTTTTATTTATCTTCGGATGTATATCTATTTATAAATTTATAAATAAAGTATAAAGTTTTGAAAAATTATATGCTTTAAAAGCTGCACACTTCAAAAATTAGTAAAAATTATATTATCTACAACATTAGAGTTTGGAATTACTTTTACGGCAAATTTTGTAATTTGGTAAAAAGTTTTAGAAAATATTAAAAAATTTTAAATATAAACCCCAATTTTAAAGTGCGAATTCTAAAGTGTTATACTTGGATATAAATTTTACCGTCTTTTATTTTAAATATTTGTATAATACCAATTTTTTTACATAAAGCAAGTAAATTAGAAAGATTTAGATGTAAGGCTACATAAAAAAGTTGTTCTACATTTTTGAATTCAGCCAACGTTTAGATTTAATTTATTTTTCACAAAAAAACGGACGAATGAATTACAACAAAGTGAAATAAGATCACATGAAAAATGTGCTAAAACAATAACTTAAATAAATTTATATTACACATATTATAATGTATGTATATATGCTTCTAGTATGTAGAAATACATATATATTAATGTCTATAATTCGTTGTGAGATACAAAACTACTAGTAAAATTTGTTTTATGCCATCAATCTAAGTTTTGATTAATAAAATAAAAAAAAATCACTTGGTTTTGTATAACAATTTAGACAATAAATTCAAAATAAAAAATATTAAACTAAAAATTAATTTTCTTTACTTCGAATTTAAATTGGTTAAAATAAGCATAAATACTTAAGTAAAACAATTAAAAATTTAAAAATTTCATGATTTATCATATAATTTGAATCCAGATTAATGTCAAATATATACGAGTGGAACTTCTTTACTTAATAACTCCATTCAAACATTTACATGATTAATAAGTCTTCTGTGTAAGATCTTTAACTCTTTGGTACATACTTACTGCAAACATAATTTTAATATCTCAATATAATGTTTATTTACACATTTCAGTTTAGTTCTGTTTCAAAACTTAAATCGTTACGAAGCGACTTTTTAATTAGTGAAATAAAACTGAAATTTAAAAATTAATAAAACTCTCGTTGTTTACAATAAATAGGCATATAAAGTTTATTTATCACTGTCCTATTTTGAATCTTTATTATATATTCTGGGCTTCCATAAGAACGTAACACTCATATACAGTCACATCTTTCATCCTAGTTAGTCCTACAAATAATTAATAGTAAAAATAAATTATATTAATTGATTTTTAAAGTATTACTCATTCTAGTGTTTCTTTGTGTCCCAGGGCTCGCAGGTGATCACATGTACAGCATAGGATTATTTCTGTATTTTGATTTAATCTTGAATAGCATCCCTTCTGGTTTGACTAATTCGCTTTTTTTTAAAGAGTTAAGATTTAATTAATAAATTATAAAAAAAATTCCAAAATAAAATATTACATGCTAAAATACTTTCTATATGAATTCAATTAAGGAAAAAACAAAAGCCTGTTTTTTATATTAAATAAATAAGCGTTTAAAGACACCAGTTCCAACTTCTTCAACTGATTCTCTCAACATTGAAATAATGAAAAATAAAAGTCGTCTGACTGCATAAAACTTTACAACATATTATTTAGATTCTATGAAATAATTTTAAAAATTTATTAATATAATAAATTTTCCCAAGCTTAAAAATCCAGCATCATTTTTAAAGAATTTTCTCACCAAAACTAGCCTGAAATCGAAAAATTTTATATAAAAATCGTTATTGACCTCTAAACTTTTCTTAGAAAAAAGAAAAAAAATTAACATTTATTTCTTAAATCCTTTGTTCAATTTAATTTCAAATTTTTCTATTTCGGATTCTGTGATATTTATACATAAATACAATATTTATATATATATGTGTAATTTTACAAAGGACATTTGAATGATAATATAATAAATAAAGCATCCTGCACCATTTGGTCATCTTTTAAGACATAATTTGCATGATTCTAAAAACAGGTTATTTTTGTATTTTCTATTTTTTCTTATCCTTTATTATCCTTACATGTATCCTTTTTTTGGTTAATTTTTTTTTATATTCATTTAAAAAGTATATGCAACATTAATGAAAAAAGGGGTGATTTTATAAAAAAAAAATTATTTCTTGAGAATTAAGAAAGAATATTCACCTTTTATATCTTATGTTGGTCACTCACACTATAGTTTCTATTAAAACAAAAAACTTGTTTTCTTTTCGTCCACAGTACGGACATCCTGAATTGCATTAAAATAAATTAAAGATTTATAATAATTAAGTATATTATGAATTACTTTAAAAAAAATATATTATGAATAATATATTATAATGCTACTTAAAGCAATTCAATTGAATTTAATTCAATAAGATAATTAGGTAGGCAATGGTAGATTTATTTTAAAGAATTCATATATTGTAGAATAAAAACGATTTTTATTATAAAAAGAATTGTAGATATTTTTCATGGCATAATAACCAAGATATTAGATTTTTAACTGGACCGGATCTAAATAAAAGAGTTTTAATTTGAAGTCATTGAATTAAAATTCTTTTGACTAGCAAAAATAATTAAAACCACGGTTAATATTTTTGAAAAGAGAACAGAAGATAAGAAATCTAAAAGTTTTTTTTTTCATTTAAATTTAATAAATATTTATTAATTTATAGTTTTAAAATCTATAATGGTATTTCAAAGCTACTTTGTACACTTAAAACTAATCTAGTACAAGCTTTAACAAGATTTTACAATTTTATTTTTTTCGTCTGTGAAAAAAATTTAAAAATTATACGAAAATGGGACATTATAAATTTCAGATTTTGATTTATAACATTCGGAAAACTTATTACTTCTAATATGCTATAAAAGTAAAACATTTACATATATATATGAACTACTACAAATAAAGTTAAACTGAAGAATAATGAATAACCTAAAACAAGTTCAAAGAGATATATAGGTTTGAATACTCGTTTAATCCAAGCAACTGTTATACGCAAAGTCTTACAACCAAGGGTTTGTTACAATTGATAAAAATACAATCTTGTTAACTAACTCTTTTTAACTAATGTACCTACCAGTGCAACAAAACTTTTAATTTTGTTCTATTTTTTAATAATCAATTTACATTATAAAAAAAAGTTTGGGTCTAAAAACAATATGGTAATTATTAAAAATCTTTTGAAATCCCTCTTAAATTTATTAAAAATTTTATATTAAATTAGTATAGCATTTGATCAAAGTTAATTTGAATTAGTTTAAAAAACAAAAAACATAAAATTTTCAGTAAATTAACACTTTTGAAGCGTCGCCCTTTATTTTAATTCATTTTTACAATTTTTTCATTTTTATAATTTTTTATTTAATTATCTGTAAAATATTTTTGTTTTAATCGCAATATTAAAGTGGTTGTATGAATAATTACCACTTTCCCTTTTTAAGGAATAAGAAAATGATATTAAAGTTTTTTTATATATATATATTTGTGTAAAAAATGTCCAAAATGTAAAAATAAATATTAAAATTTACAATGTAAAATTTTACATATTATTTTATATTTATAAAGAAAGGACATACATTACATTCATACCATACTAAAATCGTTCTCTTTAAATTATTGATTAATCCAACCCTTAACAGTTATTTTGAATAGTTTCAAGACAAATATTATTTAAATATATACAAAACAAAAAGAAAGAAAGAAATTTGAGCTCACCACCACCATCAACATTGCTTTACAATCCTACAAAAATAAAAATTTAAAAGGGTTTAAAATGTCTTTAAAATTTCTAAACATCTTACATATTATATAAAAACCAATACAATAAAACAACAACAACACCAAGCTTAAAAATAAGAAATCTTCATATCAATATCCTTTCCATTTCTTTCAAATACAAACTAAATATTTACACACATCTGTTTACATACATATTCATAAATAAAATATACAAACATATCAAGTTCACCATTTTATTTTATTAAAACTTCACTTTCATTTAAATTATAACACATAATACGCACAAACACGCACAAACATATATTTTTTCTTACAAATAAAAATTCTACCATCCCCGCATCTGTGAATAATATAACATCCCCACCACAATCATCTCCGAGAAACCTTTGTTATACAAGTATAATTACAACATAAAATTACAACAACAAAAAAAAAAAACAAATCATTTTAAAATTCCAATCCCACCTCTTAAAATTTTTTAGAAAATTGAGAAAAAAAAATTTACGGAGAATAAAAAACAAAACAAAAGATTTCTCTTGAAATTCCAATAAGAAATTTCGTCCATTTTATTTGTATGCTTACTACTTGCGTATTGAAAATCTGTGTATAAGTATAACACATTTTTACAAACATCACAAACTTTGATTATATTAGAAAATATCCTTTAAAGGATATTTTTTGTTTCATTTAAAGGATAAAATGAATTTTTAAATAATTTTGTTTTCTCTTTTTTATTGTGTGTTTTTTTTTTTAACTCTAATTGGAAAATCTTAAGTTTTTCATTATTTTTATTTTTTAATTTTTTATAGCTTTGGATTTAGACTTTAAGATAATTACTTTTATATTTAATTTTATACAGATTGTATACAGCAAATTTAATAAATGTCCTGTACTTTTGATTTTAAATATTCATAGAATTATAGAACTTGAAAAATTGAAGGACATTCATAATGTAATGTAATACATATTTACAAAATAGTATAAGTGTAATATTCATTTATTAAAAAAAAAAAACAGGCAATTAAGGTTACCAGGTGTTTAAAATAAGTATATTTACTTTAACAATTAATAATTTTTTTAGATAATTTAAAACAGACAGAACATTCCTTCGAAAAATTTTTATTTTGGACTTGATTAAGTATAAATGTGTGGATAACATTTTGGTAAATTTTAATAGTTGAGATTTAAAATGGGATTATATCTATATAGATAATAATACGATATATAGATTATATTTTTTTCTAAACACATATACATATTTAACAAAAGGTTTAGGAACCGTTGGCACATGTATCTCCTTTATTGCTTGGATTTATTTCTTTCACATTTAAAATATAATTTATATAATAGACATGTTTCAATAATATTTTTTAATATTTATCTAGTATAAGATACTACTTTGTTTCAGAGATGGATACATCATTTTTTAAATAAATTTAAGCTAATCATTCCATTAGATTTTCTTCATTATTGTCCTTTTTTATTGCAATAAAATTTGATAATTCTTTTAATTTTGCATTTTCACTAGATTTTTCCTCAGAATAAAAACATAAAATTATTTATCTAAGGAATATAAACTCACAGACTACTTGTTATTTAATATTTATTGAAAAATAAATATTCAGATATATATATTATATAATATCAAATATTCAATATTTATAGAAAATGAATTAATATTGAACTAGTTTAAATATCAAATTGATGAAAAACTTTCAGATTTGTTATACAAATATTTTATTTTACAAAATATAAATTAGTTGATTATAAATATTAACACTTGATTATAAATATTAAAATTATTATAATATTAATTTTCGTAATTCTTTTACTTTGTTTAATCTGATTATGGGCACTTTTATTAGCAAAACTTCTTATAAATATATGGGACAGCTGTATAAAAACTTAAGGTTTAATTGTGTATTTTAATTTCTTAAACTCATTTATACTAATATACTCGATTAACATTTATCGATTAATTTTTCGAAATTTTATTTCAAAAATACTAATACCAATTTTTTCACATAGTATTAAAAATGCCACAAGCTTTCTATTGTGATAAGTTTTGATAAAACTATTTTTTTAAGCAAAGTGGGACCAAATACTCATAGAAACTTTAAAAAAGAAGTTAATTTGCTCCTTTATCAAATAATTTTTAATTCTTAAATCGAAATTTGGAAGATATAAAACAAGATCAAATCAAGAACTTCATACCTATATAAATGATGTACTGGATCAAATAAATTCGAAAATATTAAACAAGACTAATTTATTTATAAAATAAATCTATAGAACCAGCATTTGAAAATTTTATAACTAAAACCAGTTATTACTCAATAGAATTAACAAAATAAAAGTTATTAAAAGCAGGCTACAAAAAAATATCTTTAATATTTGCTCAAGTGGGTACTGTAACATTGAAGGTCGATGATACATAATTTAACTGAAATTTGTTAAAATTCCCATATTTTATTCTTTTTTTAAAATATAATTATATTTTATTGTCAATTTTATTTTACAAACTCAAATCAAGTTTTAATTTTTGAACTCAGTATAGATTTGAGGAACCAAAATTATGCCACCACTAAAAAACTTTTTAATTATTTTTAATCTTTTACAAATGATTATTAAAACATTTTTTAAAAAAAAATTGCCATAAAAATTACAAAAACTAATAAAGAATTAGTTTCTTTTTTGGTAAATTTTTGCTATTCAAATTATAAGTTCTGTCTTTGAAACTGATTATTTTTTGAAATACACAACTAAAACAAAGAAAGAAATACAAAAAAAAATACAAAAATTTTTTAATCAAGCATATTCAAATATTTCTACATACATATTTGTGCAAATATTATGATTGTAATACTTAAATTTCTTTTCATATATATTCTAAACTGTTTTTTTACAGCGTTTTAGTTTTATTTACTTTTATTTGAGTAAAAATATTTTAGGCACATATTATTAAAAAACTGCCATTTTATACACAAAAATACATAAATATATATACATAAATTAACATATTATATATAGAATAAATATATATATAAATAATTGTGGAATTTATATCTAAAAATTAGGATTAGAGTTTTTAGATGAAAAAAAAAATAGTAAAATAACAACAAAAAAACATGTTTGGATTTAATTTTACTATATACATAAGAAATAGGTTTTAATGTATATATATATATATACATACATATATTCAATCAGGAAGTTAATAGAAAATCCTATTTGTTTTTTAAATTCCCAATTTTTTTTTTGTGTCTGAACCCAAAACAAAAAACATTTTAAGAAACAAAATTTCATTAATTTTTATTCTAAACAACAAAAAAGAAGAGTCCTATTTTCCAATATATTTTTGGATTTACTATCTGCTCCCCTGTCTCTCCCAAAAAAACTCCAATTTAGTTTTATACTCATTATCTTTTACATACTCATATTGTTCAAGAAGAAGATGATGATAAAATAAAAGAAAAAAATAAAAACAACAATATAAAATTTTAAAAAAATCAAATTACCATCCTATAAAATTTATGAAAATTACTTAATATAGTTGGTTGTGGTAGTTTAAACTTAAATTGGAAAATTCTTTTTTTTTTTGTTTAATTTTTTTATTTTTTGTGTTAATTTGTTTTTGTAAAACTGCATAAAAACAAGGAAAATTTTTATATTTTTTTTTACAAAATACAACAACCATTTTTCTTTTATTTCTATTATAAGCACCACCAGTAGAGAAACAGGACACATATATTGAGAGAAAGAATGTTATTAAAGTTTTTCATAAATATTTCCTGTATACATACATTGTATATATGCATATATATATATATTAATATAAAATTTGTATATAATCATTCAGATAAAGAAACAAAATAAAAAAAAAGTTCAACACAATGTGCAATATTTAAAAGTCATCCAACTTTCTTTAATATATTTATACTATAGGAATACACATGCATACATATTTATTACTTTGATGCACGAGTGTTACGAAATATAGATATAATAGTCTATGTAGAACCTATTCCTAGAAAACTAAAACAAAAAAAAAATATATATATGTAAATTAAAAACAATAAAAATCGAAAAATTTTGTCATGAAACGAATAAATGAACGAAAAAAATAAGAATATAAAATAACTTTTATAAAACTTAAGAACGATAGACTATATTCTACAATTCTCTATACTTAACATATTAGTCAAGTATATGTACTACATACTATACTGAAAATGGTAGAGGCAGCTTCATATTTAGAGATTAGAAAAAAAAAAGTTTCAACTTTTTTAAGCAATTTCTAAATAAAAAGTTCTATTTAAATAAACTTATTTATATATACGTATATATATATGATGTAACTTTATGACAGGGTTTTTTCTTTAAAATAATTTTCATAAGTAACAATCATGTATAGTTAAATATATATATATATTATATTTATAATCTCATTTCCAAGTTTTTACAGATAGTTTTTCAGCTATTGATCTGAACTCCATTGCGACTTTATTTTTTTAAGGCTGTATACTTAAAAAAATATTTTCAAAATACTAAATATCTATTATAATACCAAAACAATGTATTTTTTAAAATTATTTTTGATTAATTAATATTCTCCAATGTCAAATTTCCGAAATGGTAGCGCATTTCATAATTATGTAAAACATATTAAAGTGAAATATTTACTTGTACAATGTTACGATAATATATAGTTTTAAACGTTTGAGAACTAAGTTTCTGTGAGAATGATAGAGTATTTAATTAACAAAAATATACCAACTCCCAATAGGGGAAAAAGTCCAAAATAATTTACAAAAACAATCAATAGTTGTCTTTTTGCAACTAAATTTTTGACTTTATTCATCAACTTTATCTTACTGTAATCGTAAGAGGTCTAATTAGGTACTCATTCATAAAATTTCTAGTTTTTTCAGTTTATGCTTGTTTATCAAATATGAAAATATTTAACCCATTTTGGTTTTTGGTGAAGTTTATAGAATTTAGTTAATTTTAAGTATAGGTACTTAAATTATAAAAAACGAATGCTGTCATTAATAACAGAACTTTCTTTTATTTCAATTTGTTGAGATTATTTTTATATATTTTTGGACATAAAGCTAATTTTTCTCACACTTTAATAGGTTTACATAGCATTTATGACAAGTATTTATAATACACCCTGTATTGAGACTTATCATATATCACAAGACTTAAAATAAAAACTTATATGCCTGTGTATATTTAGGAGAAAAAAAAACTTTATGTTCACTTAACTTATTGAACAAATGAGATAAAATTATGTTCATATTTATATATATATATATATATATATATATATATATATATACCTGTATGAAATTAAGGACGAAGTAAAATAATTCATAAAAATTTTTAAAGATATTCTGTTGATATATATAAATATATACGTAAATACTTTGTAATTATGTATATAGGCTTTCAACATATGCTTATTTCTATTTGCATTTTATTAGAAAGATGAGTTTCATAACTTTTCATGCTTCTCTTATATCTATATATATAAAAGGGAATGTTTGTGTGTATGTTTGTTTGTTTGTTTGTTTGTTTGTTTGTTTGTTTGTTTGTATGTAGCGAATAGACTCCTAAACTGCCCAGCCGATTTTCATGAAAATTTGTATATAGGGGTTTTTGGGTACGGAAAGAAATCGTGGCCCAAAAATTTTGCTCTAACGGACCGACAAGTTGGGGCTGTGGTGCAAGTATTTAAACTTCTTTGTTCTAAAATGAAAACGGTTTGACCGATTGACTTCAAATTTTGTATACGTGATGCTCTTTGAGAATTGAGTAGACACTATTAACAGTTTTGGAATTTGTTAACCCATGTCGGGCCGACGGGTGGTCAAAAAAAATTTTGGGTCCAAATTTTGTCCGATTTTACGAAATTCTGCTTTGGTTTAAAAGAAAGCCCCAAAAAAATTTTTGTTGAGTTCCATTAACCCATTTCGGCCCAACAGCTTTTTATAGGTTTTTTAAATACTTTACTCTAAATTCGAAACGGTTTGACCGATTGACTTCAAATTTTGTATACGTGATGCTCTTTGAGAATTGAGTAGACACTATTGACAGTTTTGGAATTTGTTAACCCATGTAGGGCCGACGGGTGGTCAAAAAAAATTTTGGGTCCAAATTTTGTCCGATTTTACGATATTCTGCTTTGGCTTAAAAAAAAGTCCCAAAAAAAATTTTTTTGAGTTCCATTAACCCATTGCGGCCAACAGCTTATTATAGGTTTTTTTCAATATTTTACTCTAAATACGAAACGGTTTGACCGATTGACTTCAAATTTTGTATACGTGATGCTCCTTGAGAATTGAGTTGACACTATTAACAGTTTTGGAATTTATTAACCCATGTTGGGCCGACGGGGTGTCAAAAAAAATTTTGGGTCCGAATTTTGTCTGATTTTATGAAATTCTGCTTTGGCTAAAAAGAAAACCCACAAAAAAATTTTCTTGACTTGCATTAACCCATTGGGGCCAACAGCTTTTTATAGGTTTTTTCAATACTTAACTCTAAATTAAAAACGGTTTGACCGATTTTCTTTAAATTTTATATACGTGCTCCCCTGTGAGAATTGAGTTGACACTATTAACAGATTTGGAATTTGTTAACCCATGTCGGTCAAAATAATTTTGGAAGATAATATTGTCAAAATTTGCAAGTACTGCTTTGGCTAAAAAGAAAGCCTCAAAAAAATTTTGTTGAGTGATTTGGAACAAAAATTACGTCCAATTTTGCGCAATACTGCTTTGCCCAAAGAGAAAGTGTAGTTCCGTTAACCAAGTGGGGCACTGTGGCTTTTAATAGATTTTTGCGTTACTTAACTCTAAATTAGAAACGATTTGACCGGTTTACTCCAAATTTTATATGTGTGAAGCAACTTGAAAATGGAGTTGAGTCTGTTAACAGTCGGTCCTGCGATTTTTCAAAAAAATTTTTTGGAAGTAAATTACGTCAAAATGTGGAAAGTAGTTCGTACTGCTTTGAATTACAGAAAGTTTAAAAAATTACTAGAATAATCCTAGAAAAATCGTTTTAAAAAGATTGCTTTCACACATTTTAAAATTTATATGTGTAAACCGTGTGTAAGTTTTGTGTTAACTTTTTGCAGTGACATCAAATTCAATTAAACCTCCATTGAGAGGCGCAGCAACGCGCACCGGGTATTAGCTAGTATATTAATAAGCGAGTATGTGTATTTATATATGATTTAAATTCATATACCTACCTTATATATAACATTATTTAATCAATTTTCTATTCATTAGAAAATATTACAATTTTAATTTTTTCTTTCGTAATTTAAAGCTTCATTTTTTAAAATTTTTAACAAATTTTTATTACATTTTTTTTCAAGTAATTTAAATTTACTTTTAAATTAAATTTTAATTACTTTCAAATTATTAATTCTAATTTTCTCAGAATTTAAATTAATAATAAAACTGTTGCAAACATTTTTTTTTTATATTAAGATTATATTTGATTTCAAGTGATTATTAAAAATAATTTACAAAAATTTTAAATAAAAAATTTTAATTGATCCAAAAGATTTAATTTTGGTTGAAAAATTTGAAATATATCAAATTGCTCAACTGTAGGGCCAAAAAGTCTGTTTATAACATAACTATAGGTTGAATTACACGTTTATTATTATATAAATGAAGCTTGAATTATTATAAAAGAGTACTATTTCCAAGCAAGTGCTAGAGTCGAGTAATCATCAGTTTAGTGAAAATGATCATTAATGAAATTGTAGCTTAGTATTTGAATACTTAAAGTCAATTTTTCAACTTATTTTTCTTCAATATTAAGATCTCTCAACCAATAGTGCGTATGAAATAAAGGGACTAAAAAAAGAGGTTAACATCTTCTCAGCCCCATGTTTGAGTCGATGTTTAAGAAATTACTTTGAAGAATATTTGAATGGTTACAATAGTTTTCCTAGATATCTTTCACTTCATACTCATGCAAATTCCTATTATTACTATTAGTATTATTATTATTATTATTATTTCTTTCTTTAAATTTTTAAAATACGATCATATTTTAACAATATCACAGATTAAGATGACTTCCAAAATATTAATTAAAAAGTGTTCATAAACTACTTTTAATCAAACGTTTCTGCGATACTTAAATAATCATTGAATTATTAAAGTAACCTCATACTTGTACTATTAGAGTATTTATAATTAAAAAAATTTTTAAATTGTTTGTAAATGTCCTATTAACCTATCAAAAGTTAACACATTTATGATATAAAAAAAAATTTCAAAATAAAATATTTCAACAATACCTTCCCAATTACAAATTTAAAGAATATAAACCAATAGCCCCCAAAAAAACAATAAAAACAAAAGGGTTAAAATAAATAAATGAAAAGCCAAAAATAAAACAAACTGTTGCACAATGTAACACAGTGTTAATTGATAAGAGTATAATAATCAACCAAACACATATTTTACATAACACATAATAACACCACTTAACAATTCTTTTTTTTTGTCTCCCAAATTTCAGGATTCTTTCACTATTTATTATTTCCTTTTTTTTAAATTTTTTATTTCTTTTGCTGCACTAACTCTTCTATATCCCATTTGCGGATATTTTATTTTTTTTTAAATTCTACAATAATTTTTATAAATTTTTTTTATATTTTTCTTTTCCTATTTCATTCATACCTTATTTTTTCCCGTAACCCTCAATTGTAAATTATTGACCCAACCTCTGACCTTACAAAACAATACAAATAAAAAAAAGAAGAAACACAATAAAAATAAAGTTGAACGAATTAAAAATATCCTTGTAATAAGTAACAAAAGTTCAAAAAACAACGACGGATAGAAAACGGAAAGGAACGGATTTTAAAATGAAATCTGGTTTACCTTAAAAGAGCCAAAAACAAAAACAAAAAAAAAAAAAAATGCGACAACTAAGGGGTTAACATACCCCTGAAAATAAACGGAAAACATGTCCTTATTAATATATTATTTCAAAAAAATATATAATATCTTTTATATCAAAAATGTTTATTTTATTCAATTTCTATTTCTTGTTTTCTGGAATATTATATTTTGTTCCCAAATAAAAGACAAAACTTATTTATTTAAAGTAAATACCCATTCATCTTTTTCAGCATTTTTTTTTTCAAATCTATTATATAAAAATTCAATCTGAATTGAATTTAAATTCTAGAGAAAACCGGATTTACAGCATCAAGGATCACTAACGATCAAGGACTACAAGAACAACTGGTCATCATCACAACATTATTAAAATAAAATAAAAAAAAAAAAAATAAAAGCGTCCTGTTAAAAAAAATGTAAATTAAAATTGCAGTAAAAGAATATCTGTATATATAATAAAGATATGTTTGCGATAGTCTGTACCAATTTTTGTTCGTGTTTTTTTTTTTGAATCTTTTATATTTTAGGATTTTTGAAAAAATGCACAATTTAAAAAAAAAAAATTAAATAGTAAAACTTGTTTTTTATTTAAATTTTTTTCATTGAAAAAAGCACAGAATTTTTGAAATACAGTAAAGTAATGATATTATAAACTAATGTTGAGTATTAGTCATATTGTTTATTTCGAATATTTAAGTTAAATAAAATTTTTTGTTTCGATATTGATATGATTTAATTTTGATTAATAGTATTGATATAATCGATTACCTATAATTTGTATAAGTACATTAAAATAAAATTTTAATGAACAAATAGCATTTGCATCATCAAAAGGATCACTGATTATATTATTTTAACCTGATAATAAATTCTTAAATTCTAAATCTGTTTAAATTACTTAACAGTTAACCATTAATCAAAATTAAACAAAATTTTAAACTTTAAATGAAGTTTCCTTTAAGTTCTGGTAAAGTGTAATAATCCGGTTTTCTCTAGAATTTAAATTCAATTCAGATTGAATTTTTATATAATAGATTTGAAAAAAAATGCTGAAAAAGATGAATGGATATTTAATTTAAATAAATAAGTTTTGTCTTTCATTTGGGAACAAAATAAAATATTCCATAAAACAAGAAATAGAAATTGAATAAAATAAACATTTTTGATATAAAAGATATTATATATTTTTTTGAAATAATATATTAATAAGCAACGCAACTATTTAAACTTAAAAGTTTTCACATTCCAAGAAAATTAAAATTTTAACTTTGTTTTGATTCGAACAACTGCCCTTTCAATGGGTACTATATTACAAATGAATTGGAAACTGAATTTAAAAACCAAAATTAAAAATACTAACTACTTAATTTAAAATAATTGTAATTAAAACCTAAATCATTTATATATTCACCTAATTAACAGCACAATATATTCTAAATGAAGTTTCAAACAAATAGTTTCTAGATACATATATTATAAAATATAACAATTATATAACAATTTTAGATTTAAATTAAAAAACTTCAGTTTTGCTTTTCAGATTAACTTATTGAGACTCTACTGTACCACAAATTAAACGGCGGTCAAATTTTCATCACGAATATAACGATAATAAATTAAAAACCAGATGGTATCCAAATGAAAAGGTGAGAAAAATATTTCACTATCATATATATATATATATACATATAAACGGTACAAAGCATTAGCGATGCTGTCAGCTTTAAGTAAGGAAATAATAACAATTAGAAAAACTAGAAACGCGTAATATTTTTTATTTAAATATAAAACTTTTAAATTTTGAAACTTGTTTTAATTTCAAATGTAAATAATACAAAGAATTTTTTTTTCAAGTTCGCATCCTGTGAAAATGTAGTGCATATATGTGTACCGCCTAAAATTAATTCAGTTTTCAATTATTGTTATTTTTATTTTTAAATTTTTTTAAGTAGGGATGAATGCAAACAAGATCATTATTTCACCACCTTTTCATTTTGTAAGAATGTAATAAAAGGGTAGGTACACCGCCAAATTCAGTCAGTCTTTTCGGAAACTTCATTTCAAAACCATTAATTCATAAATAAAAATAAATTTCGAAAAATAAAATAATAGTAAAATATATTTGAAATTAAAATTATTTTTTCCAAATTAAGTTAAATTTCAAAAAAAAAAAAAACTAAATTAAATCAAAATTAACCATCAAAATGTAGTTAAAAAAAAAGTACAATTTAATAAGAAATAATTAAATAAAAAAGAATATAATAAAATTTAAAAATGTTTCGACAAAAACCATAAAAGTTAATTAAACAAAATAAAAATTAATAAAATGCAGTGTTTAAATTCCTTTCAGTTCCGGTTTTTCGAAATTTTAATTTTTAAATAATTCTATTTAGTAAATTTTGTGATTTAAAACGCAAAAAATTAAAATAAATTTAAATTTATTTAAAAAAAAGAAAATGTAAAAGTTTTTGAAACCAAATTCATTTAAAAAAAGGAAACTCTTAAAAAATAATAAAATGAAAATTCGATATTTTACAAATTCCATTTTACGATAATAAAATCTAAAATTAAATCAAGACACAAAAGAAGATTTATATTGATGACAATTCAGCCTTAATTTATTCCAGTCGTTTAAATTAAAAATAAAAGTTAAAATATAATTAACGGATCAATTAAGAAATTCTACATGATGGAAACAACATAACATTTAATTATAATAAAATCGATATTCAACACTTCAAACAAGTTCAACTTTAATAAAAATATGTATTACAAATTATTATATTAATATTATCATATTAAATCTTTTCAGGTAAGAATTTGTTGGTAATAATTTAATTAAAATTGTTTTAATTAAAAAAAAAAAAATACGTAAATTATTCATTTATTAGTAGTATCAGACATTGGCTGTAATTATAATAGTAAAATACATAAAATTTACATAAAATTAATATTAAATTTAATTATAAATTAAGAATAAGTTAATAAAGTTGATTTTTGAATTCCTAAATTTCGTGTTTTTTGGCAACCAAAAATTTTATTAAAAAAAATTAATATTATTTTAAATATAATTTTGTTAATAGTTTTTTGGGACTTAAATCACATTATCAAAGAAAGTTATATTTTCCTTGGCTAATTAAAACTTTTATTTTAAAATCCTATAACTTTAAACTTATATTCTAAATTAATTAAATTAATCAATAAATAAAACTAATATACAATTACGATTTTATAGGTATACAGAATCATCACAATAATTTATAAATCATCATCATCATCATCGTCATCAACTATCATTATTCATCAGGATCTCACGTAAAACCCAAAATTAAAAATAAAAATGGCCACCTCAAAAGTATGTTATAAATCACAAGATGTAAAAAAATCTTTTCTCATACTCAATCAAATCGAAATCTTATTGAAATCATAGCATTAATGAAATTTCCCAAGAAGACTCAAAAAAAAACATGTTTACTTCCCATTGATTTCAAATTATAATGAAAATAAAAATTTTTATAACCAAGAAAATTTAAATGGACAAAAATCATTCAATAAAAATACTATAATAAAATAAATGATACAATATTTCAAAAAAAAAAACGTTACCAGGCTATAAAAACCTTTAACCATACGAATCAAATATAATGCTAAACGCTAGAAAAGCAGAGTCACCAAATTAACATGAAGAAAACTTGACATAAATGCATGCCTACATTCAAAATTAAAAAAAAAAACAAAAAAATTCAAAATTCAAATATTTATTGACGATATGACGATATTATTAATAAATTGAGGAAAACAAAATCTGAAAATCGAAAAAAAATTCAATTCAATTCAATTCTACATACAATAAGAAACCAAAATGAGATACAAAACAATTTTAAGAGAAAAATCAAGAAAAACTGAAAAATTAAAAGTCGACTTTTTTTGTAATGAATAAAAGAAAACCATCCCATTCTTCAGAAGAAAAAAAAACCATTTTTCTTAAAAATTCATCACCTTTACTCATAACTACCGTTCTTTTAAACCGTTATAAAAAGAAATAAAAATGATTATAACAGTTATACTATATACAAAAATAAGGAGTAAAATAAAATGAAAAAGGACCTTTTCTCAAAAAGTTTAAAAGACGACTTTCAAAAAGGGGTAATTTTCAATTACAATTAAACAGCGTTTTTTTTCAATTTTTCATACATGCATAAAATGAGAAAATTACACTTAAAAATTATAAAAGGGGAAGTTTTTTCGCCGTAATACTTCAAATAAAGGAAGAAAAGCTGAAAAGTAATCAGAAAAACAACAACAACAAAATCTAAAATATTACTATAGATGTTTCTTTAGTATCCTTACATTCTCAGAATAAAAATAAATAATAAGAAAAAGAAGGACATTGTACTCAAAATTAGAAATATGTATAAAAGAGAAATAACCACATTATTTATATGTAATACACACATATGCATATATATCCATACAAAACATACGTATATACTTTAAATTAATTCCGAATCATCAAATTCAAAAGAACAATATGGTAGTACTGATTTCTTATTCGGATTATTTTTGAAAATATTTTTAAGATTTTTAATTCGCATAACAAAATTTCAAAAAAAAAAAATAATTTAAAATAAATTCGGAATTAATAACACATTTTAAATAATTATTTATTAAAATATACTGAAACATTCATAAACTTATATCAAAATCAATTATGGGTAAGTGTAGTTACAATCTTTCGATCATAAAAATAAATATAGTTTTTTAAATAAAATATTCACAATATACATATTATACAAGTATATAAAATTTAAAATGTATTTTATTAGTAAGTTAAATTTTAAATTTACAAAAAATAAAATAATTTATAAAAAAAAATTGAATTTTACCATAAAATTCGATAGAGAAAAAAACAAAATGAATGACAAATAATAATTACAAAATAAAACAAAATCGTTAAATGAATAATAAAATTAAATTTATATCAAAATTGAAATTAATTGAATTATATTTATAAACAAAAATAGAATTTTTATGGTATCAAAGAACCAAAGAATCAAAATTTTATTTATTATTTTCCTCCTTGCAATAGTTAATAATTTTTGACTAATTTCATTTAGGCCATCATTTCATTTTTGCATAAAAATACAAACTTAAAAATAATCTTTAGATAATATTCAAATTTATATTTTTTGATTAACTTTTTAACATTTTTAATTTACTATTTATACAACACCAAACATACAATAGTTTGCACACAATAAAAATTTTATTTACGTTCCGGCTCGTATTTTGATCGTAATTTCGATTTTATTTCAGTTTTGGTTTCTTTTGGTTCACGATTCGATAAAAACAAAATAAAAAATCCAAAAACAAAGTCAAAAAACGATGTGATATAATAAAAACTAAAATAATAAAATTACTCAAAAAAGAAACAAGATATTCCGACTAATTGTGCAACGCTATAGTATATCATAAATTTAAAACTTGCAAAAAAAATAAAACAAAATCATCTTCAAATTATTTTGGTCGTTTGAAAAATTTAAACAAAATTAAAACACAAAGCAAAAATTAAAGCACAATCCACCATCTACCATTCCTCCAATTTTCGATTAATGAAATAATGCTCTCTGATACCATAGAAATTAAAAATCGATTTTTATTTTTCGACTGATATATTTCAATCAAGAAATTCGACATTATTTAGTTAGATTCATTTTCTAATATAAAAAATATCTATAAAATTAATCTTAAGATTTAAAAAATTGGAAATTTAAAATTTTATTTTTTATTTTATTTAAATTTTTTTTTCAATTTTCGGAACATTATTTGAAAAACAAAACTAAAAAAAATGTAAAAAACAAATTAATAAAATAAAATTATATTTTGCAGAAATAATACAAAAATATCTTTTTTAAATATTCAAATTAAAAATATTTGTAAACACTACAATTTTTTATATTTTAAAATGAATTTTAAAACGAATAATGTGGTTTTTTATTAAATATAAATATATAGAAATTATAAAAAGAAATTTAAATAGAAATTCAAAATATTACATTGAAATTATTTAAAAAAAAAATTTAAAACGCGTTCAAAATTCAAAACTGAAAACAAAAACATTTAATATTGAAAAATTTAAATTAAAACAAAATCAATTAAATAATTTTAATTATATAAAATTATATCTTTACAAAATTCAAAATCTTTTCCCTTTCTATCGTATTCAAATTCAAAATTATTCTATTAATTCTTATTTTTATAATTCAAATTTGATTTAAAAAATAAAAATTCTTGAAAATTAATATAAATTTTTAAATTTATAAATTAATAAGAATTTTTTTAAAAATATCTTTTAATACTTTAATACCAAAAACTATTTTTAGTTCTAATTTTATTTTTATTTTGTACTTTGAATCAAAAGGTGCTTCTTTTATTATTTTTTAAACTTCTTTTGGTACTTTTTGTCTTTCTTTCTGATTCAAATTCAAACAAAATGTAATAGATGTGAAAATAGAATTATTTTTTGAAATATTTATTTATAAATAAAATAAAATTCGAATTTAATGATAGAAGATAACAAAACTTAATTTACTTCAAAAATATCAGGTATAAAAACAATAAGATAAAACAATTAAAAATATATAATACATTTAACTTAAATTGAAATAATTACAAAATTAATAAAACTAAATCAATATAAATTATTCATTAATAAAATTAAAATCTAATATTTTTTAGAAAATAATTGCAAAAAAAAACATTAATTTAACATTAAAATTACTTTTAAGATAAGTTTATCTGCGTTTAAAATTCAAAATTTAAAAATTTTTATAAAAAATACGAATCAGATTCAAACTCAACATTTTTTACTATATAAAATCTCCCTCTTATAAAATCTTACTTATTTTCAATCTAAAACAGCGAGATTAAATATACAACTTAACATCATCATCGAATAGTACAAACAAAATATAAAACCGCCATTTAAATCATACTTACATACAAACATACATACTTAACAGATATATTTGAAATAAAAATAAGTACAAAGTAAAAAAAAACTTTAAATCTACAAAAATTATATAAAAAAAAATAAAAATAAAAAAAAAACTAAAATAAGAAAAGCCATGCCAGCAGTAGCAGGAGATCTAAAGATTTTTTTTCAACCCTCTTTTCTAAACCAACAATTATACAACAATGCCAATGTCAAGTAAATAATAATCGCAATAATATGAAATTAAAATAATAATAAAATAATTCATATTGGAAAAAATTAAATGAAATTATTATTTTTTGTTGTAGTATGATAATATACAATGGTAATCTAAAGAACTCATTTAAAACCAATCCCCCTTTGTATAACTTATACTATACTATATTTTTTCTGTGAATAAGTTCTTAAAATATATTTTCATCTTCCTCTAATACTTATACTCAAAAAATATCGCAGACTATAAAAAAAGTTATAATATATTCTCTTCCTTTTTAGAACATAAAAAGTTCACAAAAAAAAAAAAACCAAATCGTAATAAGAAAACCATCATAAAAACGAAAATACAATCAAAGAAAAGTTTTAAGATTTACAATTTTAATCCTTAAAAAAGTCGTCCTTTCTACAATATTTTCAATACAAGAAAATAAAATTGAAAAAAATTCTATAAATACTCAAGAAACATTTATTTTATTTACGAACTTTGTAATAATATATATATATACAATATATGTTAATGTCTGGTCACAGTTCAATGATTATGAATAGGCCCTTATAATTTCAATAAATTTTATTTTCTATTAAAATCCAAAATAATATCTGAACTTTTCTCTTCTTAAACTATTATATATAACTATATATACATTAATATTAAATTTTTTTAATATTCCGGATTATTTAAAATATCTTAAGATTACATTTACGATAAATTCAAAAAACAAATATTAACTTCCAAATAGGAAAATTGCTTTTAAAAATATATTTACAATAAATTCAAATTTTATAATTAAAAATCTTAAAAAAAAAATTCAAAATTAATAGTTCGACAAATGAAAAAAATTGTTAATAAAGAAATGGTCATAGCTCATCATTATAAGATATGGTAAAAATAAAATTAACGAAACGAAACTAAAACGAATAAAATTATAAAACCATGAACATATGAAAATTCAGTACTGAACAGATTACTAATATCTAGATACCCCGACCTTAATACAACATAACTCAAGACTTATAATAACATTTCTATAAATAAAATTCAAAACTAATCCTTTCGAAATAATAAAATATTGGGCTTAAAAATTTTCATTTTTAATAATTTATAATATAAAACAAAATTAATAGTTTAATATTAAAATTCTAAAAACTTAACTTAAAAATAATAAATAAAAATAAATAAGTTATGAATTTTCTTAAAAATTTGAATGATAACAGAAATTAACAGCATGTAATTTAGACAAAATTCGAAAAAATATCAAAATTAATTTTTAACAATATCGTATCAAATGAAAAATATTGTAATACAAAAATAATGATTTTATTAAATAATACAAAGCAATGACGTAATATAAAAGTTTTAATAAAATTCAAATTTAAAAATATTAAATTAAATTAAATAAAATTAATTCATATAAAAAATATGGCAAAATTCAATTCAAAAATAAACATTCGATCCAAAAACAAAAATAATTTATATATCAAAATTCATATTTAATTAATTAATTGGATAAAACTTTTACAATTAATAAAATTTGATAAAATATTTAAAATTATATTATATTTATGTGGAACACATTTTATATCAAAATAAATTGATAACTAATTATTCAAAAAATAAAAATAAAATTAATAAGTACCTAAATTACTAAACAACGATTCATCACGACCAAATTATAATTTCGTACAACATATTTAATTTATTTTTAATATTATACGACTTTTCTAATCTTAAAATAATTGATATAATTTTAAATAATATACAAATTAATTATTCAGACAATTCATCTGACAAAAAAAAAAAAAATTATAGAAATAAGATTTTTAAACACGATCTTTTAATATATTTATTAAATAAATTAAAATTTTTTTTAATTAAATTCCAATTCTAAATACTAATCAATTGATTTTAAATAAAATAAATCTAATATTAATAATCTAAATTATTTATTTATTGTCTATACGATAAATTTAAAATTAATAATAATTATTTTTTGAAAAATTTCATAAATTTAATTAATTCAAATTCAAAATTTATATTTAAAATTTAATATCGAAATATTTTATATCAAAACGGAAAAAAAACCCCAACATACCAAATAATCATTCCAAAAAAATTAATAAATAAATAAAAAACACTTTAAAAAACGTTTCTTTCAAAAGACTTTAAAAAAGTGAAAGAAAAACTTTTTAATATTCTGTCTTTTGAACATCAAAAACTATTTCTTAAAAAATTACTTACACATCCGTTTCCATATTTAATATATATATACATATAATACTTAATGCATTCAATTTTATATTAAATATTAATTAGAAATATATAATAGATCTAACTATATTATATTATATTCAATATTATGTTAAAGTTCAATTCAATAAAACCATTGCATAAATAAATCATTTAATATATCAAAAACAAATATGAACTAAATATTTAAAAAAAAAGCTGGCAAAAGGGAATGGGGTCAATTACTTTTATTAAACAAAAAACAAAAAACTAAAATCAAAAATATAATCAAAACATCATTTCAAAGTAGATATGATAAAATATACGTGAAAATTCTTGATGGATGGTCATATAAATACACATATATATAAACAAATAACTTTACTATCACCGGAACGTAAACGTAAATTAAAATTTTATAGTTTCTATAAAAAGAAAAAGGGTTTTTCTTAAAAAAGGACATGAACACTTATAAATAAAAATCGTGTATATCCTTGCATTCATTCTATCTATACCATCTATTTATTCATTTGTTTATTCAACCATCAACCATTAACGTTCAAAGAAGAAATTCTTAACATTAAATAAAAAAAAAAAAAAAGAATAACAAAAAAAATTCAAAAAAAAGAAAAACTAAATGGAAAAGGAAAACTTCTCAAAATCAATCTTCAATTACTTTTAACTTTATATATACTCGTACAAATAAAATAGGAAAATTTAAAAGACGTTTCATAAGAGAAAAATTTTAAATTATAAACAAACCAAAATATTTTTTTTTTTTATTTATTTTTTTTTTCTTTATATAAAAATTTATTTTCTATCTCTTTTTTTTTGGTCTATCATTATTCCTCAAGACTCTTTCCATTTCCTTTTATATATAAATGAATACAATTCCTTTTATATAAAATCAAAATATAGACAAGTTAAGATATGATATATTAAATGGTTTCCTTGTCTCTATATATATATAAATATATATATATATATATATATAGTGAAAATTTTTAATCAAATTTTAACTTCGTGTAATTTTTTTTTTTTTTTATACTCAAACTAATTTATTTTAATAGTCGCATACACACACACATACACATACAGTTTATAATTTTTTTTTAAATATATAGATAAATTTAAAATGCAATATTTTTTAAATATAAAATAATAATATATAAAATAATCATTATCAATATTAATATCAATTACAAAACTAAGAAAGACATTTTCTGAATCTCTTCATTACTAACAATTAATTATTAATTATAAATAAAATAAATTATATTAAATTAAATTTATAAATAATTTTAATTCAAGATTTGCAAAAAATAATTATCACATAATAATAATAATAATAATAAAATATTGAAACATAAAAACTAAACGAATAAAATACTCTTATACTAAAATATCTTTAGTTCTTTAAAATAAATTATAAAAAATATTAAAATTTTAAAAACAAAATACAAATATTTATTCAAAGTTATTAAAAACGATCACAATAAAAAATTTGCATACACAATTAATTTAAAATTCGAATAACCAGTGATCATTCGACATAATAAACATTTTAAATAAATATAAACTAATTATTAAAAAAAAATTAATTACAACTTATCTGACAAAAAACAAATTTTAATATTGACTTACTAAAAAAAATAATTAATAATGACTTAAAAATTAAAATAAACTGAAATTCTATATTCTAACGAAACTGAATTTTGACAAAACTATAATTTATAATAATTTAAAATACGTTTTTTCTTTAATTTGTTTAAAAAGTTTTGGAAAATTTATTTAATTTTCAAGAAAAATTTTTTCTATATACTTTATATAAAATTATGAAATATTTTTTTTTATTAATATAATTAATAAAATATTAAATGTTTAATTATCATCTATGATCTTAGTTTACACACAAACACATAATAATTTAATTTCATCAAAAAATAGTGAATTTTCTTGAAAAAATAGTAATCACTTGGATAAGTTTAAATGTATAGTCACCAATCATTATGCCAATTCAATGCAAAAACAAAATAATATATTTAATACTCCAAAAACCCAAATACATCTATAGATATTTTACAATTTTTATAATATTTAAATAAATCTGTGTTTAAAAATTTACCATTATTTTTTAAAATCTTTTATACAAAATAACAAAATATAAATTTATTAAAAAACCGAAACTAAAATACATTTTAAATTTTATATTAAAAAAAAATAAATATTTTGAAATAATTTATGAATAAAAAATTTTGAAAAAAAATAAAAATTCATTTACAATAACAACAATTTACTACACTTTGCTATAAGAAAAAAAAAAATTTATATAAAAAGTTATTAAAAAACAAACAAAAAAAAAAATAAACAAATTATAATAATAAATCCTTTCATTTAAGATACATTTAAAAATAATATATATTATATATATTTTTTCACTGCATATATATAAGTTTTTATACAGTATATATAATATATTATATATATGTATTTATATATAAATAAAATTATTTTGAATTTGTATTTTAAATGAAACGATTGTTTTTTTTCTAATTAAAATTAAATTTTTTTTAAATTTATTTAAAACATAAAAAAAAAAACGAAAACAAATTGTGATTTTTAGTTAAAAACTATCGAAAATAAAATAAAATTCAAAATAATTTAAAAAAAAAAAAATTGTTTTTAAAATATAATTAACTATTTAATATAAATAATAAATAATAATAATAACATTAATAAAATATATAAAGAAAAAGTATTTTTATACATGTTTCAAAATGAACTTTAAAACATAAATTACCTCTTTTTAATACATACATACATATTATATAATAATTATATATAAAAGTTAACAACATAAAGTTAAAAAATAAATAAAAAAACAATATCTATGTCATAAATAAAAATAAGAAATAAAAATTAACTATAAAAAAAATGTAAAACAAAAACAAAAATATAATAATTATATACCTATATACGTATAAGAAAAATATTTTCAATAAAGAACATACAAAGCATAATAAATATGTAACAAACAAGAGAAATCAGATTTTATTTTTTTATTTATTATTTTATTTACTGCATCCAAAATTAATAGTCCATAAAGCCAATAGTCGGATTGTTTCGATTGAAATTATTGTTGTACACCTAACCTTTTGGGTCCAGTATTAATGCTCTTTAAGATATCTTAAGACGATTTAAGATTTTGTGTGAATGAATGTAATGTAATATAAAGTTCTCATTTGTTCTGTAATTTCTTAATTGTCCCTTAAAATTCGATTAACTTTAAATTGCTCTAGCATTTACCGTTTAAAAATTGAGGTGCTATACAGCAGTCTTTGATATAAAACATTAACTCCGTAAAATACTACTCTTCACATTAGTATTCAACAAAAATTTGGTTAATTGTTTTGAAAATATTAGCTACCAGATGCTTTCATTATTGAATCAATTAATTATTAATTTTTTATACCAATTTAAGTCGGAAGGTTTTTAATTTTATTATAGAATTTCTTCTGGCCCAGCTTATATAATATTTATTCAATTTTTAACTACATCAAGTCTCATGAAACAATAGGCCAAATCTGTAACTCAAGAAGTAAGCAGCTAAGCAAGTAAAATGACTTTGTAAATATTCGGCTTACATAATTATTCAACATTGATCATATAATATTACAAAAGATCATATAATATTACAAAATAATAATATTAGAAGGATTAGAACTAGATAAATTATAGATAAAAATAAAATATGAATTTTCTGGAAGGTTTATACTAACTAAGGTTTTTGAATAATTGATAACATTAGTAACATAGATATTAGTAATTTTAAAATTTAAGGACAAGATAATTTTAACAATATATAAATTATTTTATCAATTATTATAACATGACATTACAATATTTCACTTTGTGTCACACTATAAAAATGAATTCAGTTCAGTTTCAATGGTCTCATCGCAACTCTATACAATGCATTAACAATTACTTACATAACAAAACCTAATTTAATTATTGAAATTTTTTATTTTACATTCAACATAACAAATTGAGAAGAAACCGAACATTAACATTTTGATTAATAAAAAACAAAACCTAAAAAAAAATTAAAATAATCCTTCAATTTCTCCGGTCGTTGTATTCAAATCAATATCATAAAAGCATGGTCTGGTACTTAAACCTGGCATTTGAGAAATTTCACCACATATTGCAACTACAAAACCAGCTCCTGCCGATAAATATAAATCATTTACAGTTAAGGTAAAACCTTTTGGTGCACCTTTTATCGCTGGATTATCAGATAGTGATGCAGATGTTTTTGCCATACATAATGGTAAATTAGAATAACCCTTTAAATTAATATTAAATTATTAATATTAAGAAAGATATACATATAAATTATTTCCCTATAAAATTTTTACCTTTTCTGTCAAAAATTTAATTGATTTTGTAGCTTTATTCGACAATTCAACTTTTCCAGCTCCATACATTTTCTTTGCAATCATTTCTATTTTATCAATTAATGGTATATTAACATCGTACAAATATTGAAATTTTCCATAGTTGGCATTACAAGCTTTGATAACTGCTTCTGCTAAATCGATTGCTCCTTTACCACCATTCTTCCAATTAGTTGCTACAGTTGCAGCATAAGCCCCACATTTTAATGATTCAGATACAATTAAATTATGTTCTGCAGTGGTATCATTGCTACAAAAAAAAATTAAATTAAAATACAATATTATAAACATAGAAGTATAGCATACTCATGTGAATTAATTGCTACAACAACTGGAACTCCGTATGTTATTCCATTTTGAATATGCTGAATTAAGTTTGGTAAACCTTTTTTCAATAATTCCAAATTTTCTTGAGTATATTCAGGTTTTAAGGGGCTACCAGCAACAACATTTGGACCCCCACCATGCATTTTTAATGCTCGCACGGTACAAACTAAAACCACAGCATTTGGTGTTTTTCCAGAAGCACGACATTTTATATTGAAAAACTTTTCCATGCCAATATCAGAACCAAAACCAGCTTCAGTTACCACATAACCTTTTTCACCTACCAATTTTAAGGCAACTTTATCAGCAATAATGGATGAACAACCATGAGCAATATTTGCAAATGGACCAGTGTGTACTAAAACAGGAGTTCCTTCTATAGTTTGCATTAAATTTGGTTCAATGGCATCTTTTAATAAGACACACATTGCGCCAGTAACACCAAGATCATCGGCTGTAATTGCTTCTCCTGATTTACTAAAACACACAACCATTCGACCCAGCCGTTCTTTCATATCTTCAAGATCTTTAGCAAGAGCTAACACAGCCATTACTTCACTAGCCACTGCAATAGTAAATTGTGTTGTTCTTGTAAAATTCTTTTCTGTCGGAGATTGTCCAATAGTTATTTGACGAAGATAACGGTCATTAATGTCCACCACTAAAAGAAGTATAATTTTAAAAATCTTTTAACATTTTAAACATTTTTGTTGCACCTCTTGACCACATTATATTTTCTGGATCTATGTCTAATCTTGCAAAATTTCTAATTTCATTTTCATTTAAAGAATCCGGATCAGTTTTTGAAATCTTTAATTTTTTTAAACGTTTTAATTGGATTTTAGAAAACTGTCTTTTTCCCTTAATAGATGGTACTAAACGGTCAAACAATGCTTTATCTGATTGTGTACTTTCATGAAAAATCCTGATAATAATAATAATGAAATTCCGTTTAAGAAAAGTTTAATTCCTAATTAAATTTGATTACCTTGTATCCAATTGAGCAGCTAAAAGATTATTTGCTATACTAATTGCATGAATATCTCCCGTTAAATGTAAATTAAAATCTTCCATTGGAATTATTTGAGAATAACCACCACCTGCAGCACCACCTATATAATATTATAGCAACAATTTCATTTATTTCTGCCACTTAAATTATTTCACATAATATGTACCTTTAATTCCAAAAGTTGGACCCAATGATGGTTGTCTCATACAAGCTATAGCATTATTACCAGTATGAGCACAAAGAGCTTGAACTAAACCAATAGTTGTTGTACTCTTACCTTCACCCAAAGGAGTTGGTGTAATACTATTTTAAATATTAACAAAAAAAAATTAATATAAAGGTAAAATTTTATTTAAAATTACTAATTAAATTATTTTAGTAATAAATACCCAGCCACAACTATATATTTTCCATCATTTTTATAACTGAGTCTTTCATAGGCGGATAAAGAAATCTTTGCTTTCTTATTTCCATATAAATTAACTTCACTTGTTGCCAGACCAATTTCTTTTGCTAATTTTAAAATATCTTTAGGTGTTTGAGAGTGAGCAATTTTAATATCACTGAAATATTAATAAAAAAATAAATATAATTTTATATTTAAAATTAATAATTTACCTTGGAACTGGGAAAATTGTACGAATTTTTAATGGTGTTAAATTCCATTTATCCATTTTAAGATTTTTAGCTGCTCTAATTGCTGATTGTACTGTATTTTTCATTAACATTGCAACTGTCATTGGTCCAACACCACCAGGAACTGGTGTTATAAAAGATGCAATTAATTTTGCTTCAGAAAAACAAACATCACCAACTAAACGTTTTCCTGATACTTTTGTGTTATCTATATTCATAAGTAATAAAATATTTAAAATAATCATAAAGATATTTTTCAAATTTCATTAAATTAATTTGTTTTATCTTTAAGTATGCATACATTGATATTATATTTAACCTATTAACTATGTATGGCAAATATATCAATCATTTTTCAAGATTTTAATCTGTTACTAACTTTAAATATCATTTTAATAACTTGAATAATCCAAAACCAATTAAAATTATATTTAAATATACTTAAAATTTTAAAGTTAGTAAAATTTCTCCGGTAAAAAAAAAAAAAAACGTTCAGAATGCACAAAAGAGCATTTTAAAATAAAATATTTATCACCTAATATATTTTTATTTTATTATATTTACAATATTATATATTATTTAAACTAATAGATTAAACTACAACTCACTTTATCAAAAATATTAACATTATTCTATAAAATACAAGTTTTATTTTGAAATAAAATTGACCTCTGACAGGAACTTATCTCTTACAAACATTTAAAATTTAATAAACAATATTATATTTTTATTTACTTATGCTTTTAATTTATATTATTTTTAAAGTAAATTTGAGATTTTTAGGAGAAGAATCATTGTCATAAACGAAATCGATTTTAAGATTGTAACTTTCAATTTATGTGCATAACATTTTACACATTAGGTCTTATTATCTTAAATGTATAATTATCTAGAGTTCTGTAGTTTTTATCATAATACAAAATATATACAAGTTAAAATACATAATATGATGCACAAATATATATTTCAATTAAAATTGACTAGAATTGCATATGAAGAGGCTTCGAGTTCGTTTAATAACATAATGTGAATGGGTTACACTTGTCGTAATAGTGAATAATAAATGCATATGTGAATTTAAACAAAGAAAGCTAAAAATTATTTCTTTAATCTTTTAAGAATTACTCAGCTCAATTTCTTCAATAATTTATATTTAATTTGAACACTACAATTTGTAAATAAACAAATATTTACCTGGAATAACATTAATACCACAATCAATAACAATAACACCGGGTTTAAGCCAACTACCACGAACCATTTCTGTTCGACCAATTGCAACAACCAAAATATCAGCCTTTCTAACCTAATAATAAATAAAAAAGCAGCTCAAACATTGTATTCTAATTTAAAATTGCTATAAAGCTAAATACCTCTTCTTCTAGATTTTGAGTTTTTGAGTGACAAATAGTAACAGTGGCATGCTCCCATCTAAATTTATATAACATAAAATATATATATATATATTAAATGGAAATATATTTATCTTATATTTCATGTATAACATACTTTAATAGTTCTGCAACTGGAGTTCCTACTATTTTACTTCTTCCAAGAACGACAGCTTTTGAACCAGCAATTTTAACACCAGTACTTTTTATTAACTCTGTTTTAAATTTAATAGTAGAATTCAAGGACATTATTTTTCAACACACTTTTTTAAGGTAAACGAGTTTTGTTTTTATTATTATTATTTTTATAAAAACTTTACTTATATGATACATCACACTAATATAAATACGTATATATATTTAATATATAATCTTACCTATACAACCATTTGGTGTACATGGTAAAAATCCATTTAAATTACCAACAGCTACACGACCCTCATTAATTGTATGTAAACTAAATAAAATATATAAATTAATTCGTTTTTTTTTTAGATTTTTATTAAAAATTAATGTATTACCCATCAACATCTTTATCTGGAGACACAGCATCAGTTACCATAATTGAATCAATATTATTATCACAATCAAGCGGCATTTGTACAATTATGCCATGTATTTTTGGATCATCATTCAATTCAGCGATCTAATTAAAATATATTTTCAAATAAAAAAACTTATGTAACTAAATAATTATAAAATATAAAATATACATACTTTTGTTAATAACTCTATTTCGGTAATATCACGTGGCAATTTTAAAAGTTGAGCATCAATTCCTACAAAAAACAAAAATTAAAAATTATTTAATGAATGTTATTATATAGAATGGATTTATATTCCAACCTATTTCAGTAGCTGCTTTTAATTTCATTCTAATATAAACATTTGAATCCTCACGTTCACCAACTTGAACAATTCTAAGACCTGGTCTAAAGAATTCCAATTCTTTTGTGATTTTTTCAACTTCATTTTTTAATTCAAGTTGAATTTTTCTTCAATAAATTAAATTTAAATGATATATTTTATTTTAATTAATTAATTCATAGTATTTTATTTAAAATTCCAATAAAAATAACACATACTCTTCCATTATAAATAATATTTGATTTTAATATGCAGAATGCAAATTGCAACTACCAACTATTATTAATTAAACTTGCAAATGGTCTTTTTATAACTTTTTGATAAAATTTTATATCTAACATTTTACTTTTAAGCTTAACCTTATTTAATAAATCATAAGGTAAATTTTTTAAAATTAACCAGTTCTAGAATAAAATTTTTTTTCTTTTTAAGTGTTTCTTTTCAGCTTTAACGTTGTCATAAGTACATATTGGAATTGGAACTGGAGTTAAGGTACTGGAGTTCTCTTATTATTAATTATGAGAATTGATCTCAATAAAGTCGACACACAAGTTAATTGGAAGTTTTATTTAATAAATCATAATCAGATAGTTGAAGGCATGCCAACGTGCCAACTTGAACAATAATTGATGAAATAAACTAAACTTTAAATTATGAAATTACAAGGCTGTAAATCCATGAAATACAGTTTATGATTCGATTGTAATCTCCCAAAAATATTAAAAAAATAATCAGTTTGATTTAAGTCATATTTCATTATAAAAACAACAGTTTAAAAAAAAATTGTTTATTATTGTTTTTTTTTTTTAATATTCGATTCAATTTGTTACTATTTGTTCAAATTTAAGGTTAAAATATAATTTCAATCTTTTAATTAGCTATTAATTTACATCATTTTAATGTTACATAGGAAATACAAATAATGCTTAGTTAATGACTACTAATTGCTAGGAGATGCAATGCTGGAAATATAACAGAATTTAGTAATTATTTATAATATTTTGCCTTATTCAATACTTCGTATATTTAAAGATAACTAATGTAATATTTCGGGCACATATCACCCAATTTACAATTCTACAATTTTAACAATTTTTATAAATAATTTTTGTAAAATATGCACATAAAATTGTGAAAGTTGTTCAAAAAGTTTGATTGTAAAGATTGTAGGTTGGATTTATGGTTACTTGTGAATTTCCAACAATTGTACCACTTACCCTATTTTAAAATTAAAATATGTAATTGAACCTCTTCGGTTTTGTTTATAAATATCAATTTTATAAGTCAATGTACATATTACATAATATTATCAGTTACAGTTATTTATAATAAGTGGCATAAAACTTATGTATAAATAATGTATATAATAACTTATACTTATGTATGCATGTATGTTATTTTCTTGAAAATTACTCGAAAACAATATTTTAATCAAAATAAGAAAAGCTAAAACGCTAATAAAAAAAAATTAGATCATCAACAAATTAAGTTTAATTTATCGAAAAGTTATTAAAAAAAACCTATGGATCAGATTATTATGTTCCAATTTAACGATGATTTTTTTTGACAAATCCCCATGAATATAATTTAAAATATACAAATATACATTATATAATATTTATAATAAATAAATAATATTAATTATAAATTGATATAAAGTATTGAAAAATTTTTGTGCACACTGCACAACGGGTCGCAAGACCTACGTGTTTGGATGGCACATGCTATCTCCGATTTAAAAAAAACCACCAATTATATCATGTATCTTTATATATAGCTATATGTACAATGTATTCCATTCATTATAATTGTTAGCGAATAATATTATATAAAAATGATGTTAATAGATAAGTAAGATTAATCCGGATTATACAATATAAACTCGCTACCGGTAGAAACTAAAAACAGTCAAAATTTAAACATATTTAAAAGTAAACTTAGAAAATTTGTAAAAAATCTTTGAAATTTGAAAATTTAAAAAAAAAAAATCTAAAAATTAGAAAATTGTAAAAAATTATAAGTTATAAAAACTATTTTTAAATGTTAGTTATAAGTGGTAGTTTTAGATTTACTTAATTTCTTATACATAATTTTATATATTATTGTAAAATTAAAAAAAAAATAAAATATACTGAATATTTTATTAGCGTATTGATTTATTAATTAAATTTTATTCAGAAATAAAATTAAGAGGGAAAACAATATGTTTATGACCTTCAAATAGTTGCATAATTTATAACAACTTGAAGCTCCTACTAATCATAGATGTTTTTACTGGTGAGTTCTAGGATTACCTATAACAACCTAGAACAGACAGGGTTTTTACGTTCATAAGTTTTAGAACAGGTATTTTTCTGTCTAAAATTATTCTTATTTTGTGTTCATTAGTTTATATAAACTGTTCTAAGTTGTACTTTTCTGTTCTAATTTTTTGTTTCAGATCTGTTTTGAACAACTTTTTTTTTGTTGTTTTTATTTTGACAATTGTTTATAAATTTTTATTTGTTTTTCAGTTAAGAATTTCTAAAACCTGAAACAGTTTTACAAAAATTCAAAAACAAACAAAACAATTATAGATAAACAATTATTTATCAATTTTGAAAAGTGAAAATGTAGAACAGAAAAGTACAAAAAAGCGTTCATTAATTTTTGTGTTCTAGGTGTTTGACTTTTATTTGTGTGATGTCCTGTCCTTAAAACTTATAAATATTTTACTATCTATCTACTTTACTTTAGTACAACACATCGACACATTTTGACACATTTTTTTCATAATTGTTCCAATTCATAATTGAACACACTGTTTTGGATATCTTAGGTTTTCTCTCAAATTGTTTTGACAGAAAAGTAAAATGTAAATATATATCTAGATTCTAGAGACATGTATGTACACACGACGCACGTATGTTCTGTGCAGGCTCTAGAGAAACAACTGAAAGCTAAATTTAAAGTTTAAGCTTTTTGAAAATATAAACTGAAATTTGCAATAAAAAACACATATTTTAAAATAAAACTGTATTAAACCTAAATTTAAAAAAAAAAGAATAAGGATGCCATTTTGGTTAATTAAAACTGAACCAGACGAATACTCAATTCAAAAAATGAAAGAAGAACAAATTACGAAATGGGATGGTGTAAAAAATTATCAAGCGCAAAACTATATGAAAAATATGAAAATTGGTGACCATGCTTTATTTTATCATACTGGTAAAGAAAAAGCTGTTGTTGGAATTGTAAAAGTTCATAAGGAACACTATTATGATGATGATCCTAAATTTGGGATGGTTGACTTTGAATTTTTAAAATGTTTAAAAAATAAAATCGATTTAAAACAAATTAAGGCAAATAAATATTTACAATCTATGACAATTTTAAAACAACCGCGTTTATCAGTTTCATCTGTGTCAGAAGACGAATGGAACGAAATCTTAAAATTAAGTGATGAAATTTGAAAAGCGTCAAGCTATAACTGAATCACTTATGTGATGATAATCTCACTAAATATTTAAATAAATTTAAAATATATCTCATTTTATTTTTATAAAATTTTAATACCAAATTAATTTCAAATTTCACTTACTTTGCCTTTTCAGTTCCCGAAATAAGTGTTCCTAACGACATTTTTAGTGAAATTCTAATTTTTTAATTAAATGTTTATTTAAAAAAAATAAGATGCTTTCAATACTAAAAGAAACTTATTACTGAAAGAATTAAATAGCAGGACCAACCAATATGTACTTTATTTATTCTTATCATATTAAGTTCAAAAGGTTTATTTTTTTTCTTAAGTACATTAATTTTAAAATAAAAACAAATTAATTTAAGAATTAATTCAAATATAATTAAAACATAACAACAAAAAACGTAATATGTTTACAGCAAATTTAAATCACTGGAAATAAAAATAAATAATTTTCATTGTTGTATTGTTTTATTTACAATAAAAATAGTTACATTTCATAAATAAATTTATAATAAAAATATTAAATTTTTTGCAATGCACGCAATTTAGCTGATCTACTTCTAGGATTTCGAAATACTTCAACATCATTGGATATAATTACATGTTTATGAAGTTGAAACCAATGTTTCTTTAAACTATTTTCAAATATTTCATCATTTACAAAATCATGACTGGAATATTTAAGTGGGAGTGCACTAGCATTTCCATCTTCTACACAACCTTGTATGTGTCGCTTAACAATTGTATCTTCTAGTGAATGAAATGTAATGGTTACTAATCTCCCATTTTTTTTCAAAAGTTTTTGCGCTAAAAGCATTCCAAAATTTATTTCATTAAGTTCATTATTTATAAAAATTCTCAAAGCCTGAAAAGTTTTGGTGGCTGAATGCGAAGGTCTTTGTAATTTATCAACGCGATATGAATTATTATTTAAACAACTGTCAATCACATTAGCTAAATCTTCAGTTGTGTTTAATTTAACTAACAAAGATCTTGCGTTTATTAAGCATCTTGCTATTTTTTTAGCTTGTTTTTCTTCCCCATATACTTTCAAAATTTTAACCAAATCATCTTCATCTATTTTTGTGAGAATTTCAGCTGCTGTCAATTGATTTGTATCTGATGGATTCATTCGCATATCTAATGGACCATTTTTAGATAATGAAAACCCTCTTTCACCATTGTCAAATTGCATGGAAGAACAACCAAAATCAAACAAAATTCCATCAATAATAGGCTCTTCGCTCATGGCTTTAAATAAAAGTGGCAAGTCAGAAAATTTTCCTAGAAGAGGAATTACTTGTCCAGGAAATTGCAAAGCTAGTTCTTTTGCATAACCATATGATGTCGGATCACAATCAAGACCATAAATTTTCACATTGTCAAATTTTTCTAAAATTTTTTTACTGTGTCCACCAGCACCAAATGTCATATCAATAATAGTCTTATTAGGGCCTGGTAATAAATATTCTATTGCAGTTTCGCATAAAACAGGAATATGCGGCAAGGAAGTTACATTCTGCGGTTTAGCTTTAAAATTTGCTACATTACAATAATTTGATCTCCGTAATAATAGTGGAAGTGACTGGAAAATAATTTTCTTGAACATTTTTTACTTAGAAAAAAAACCTTTTTCTTCATTAACAAATTTTAAAAACTCTGAGGACAAAACTTGTTTGCACTGAATTGCACTAAGACCTGTAGCTGATGAAGTATATATTCTTTTATATTTTTCACTGTACGTATTTTTTACTAATCTCTCTAAGGAATCTAACTGTTTTTGATAATAATCTAATGATGTTTCTGTTGATACAGCTGATGGATTTGCAAGTATTTGTAAATGTTGTCGGATTCTCTCGCCAAAATCCCTTTTAAAATAAAGATTATTGCAAATAAAATTAAATTAGATTTAATTTACCTTCCTGGTTTAGTTTTATCAATAGGCCACTTTTCTAACAATTTAATATATCTTTGATAATGTGATGACATTTCTTTTTAAAAAAAAATATTTTATTATAAATTATAATATACTAAATGCCCAAGCTCATTGCATTGCAATATTGTTATTACATAAAAGTTCTTTGAAAATGATGAAATGACTTTATGAATAACCACAAAAAGTTCTTAAACGTCAAACAAACGTTGTTGTTTTTATATATATTTGTTTTTGTTTATTTTTCTTTCAAATCTGCTTTGCAGTGTAAGTAGTACAAAAACAAAATTACAGCTGTTACATTTTCTCATATGTCAAATCAATCTTTCAAAAGTCAGTGAATAGTGATCTCTAAATCTGCTCTGGCTCTGTGCCGTTCAAAACACAAACTGAGCTTAATCTATTGATTGTTAAAAAATTCTTTTAAATATTATTATTTATATTTCAAATAAATGAAGATAACTTTGAACTAAATCCTTTTTATTCTTGTTTGTTTTTATTTAAATTAAATTTGTTCAAAAACCTTTAATTAGTTTCAAAAATACATTTGAAACATTTAAAGGTATCTCTGCGTTTGACATTCAAACTTGAAACTAGAAAACTGACTTTACTTTTCACTTTTTCAGTCACGCATGAAAATTTAAGGAGGAAGTTGACAGTGACAAGTTGGGAGGTTGCGTTGCGGTGATTAAATAATTTTTATAGAAATAATTTGTATTGAATATTTAAAAGTTAAATTTTAAGACTACAGATAATTATGTCAGGAATAAAATTCCTTTCGATTAGACGTCTGCAGCCTAGGAGTTTTTTCAAATTAGGAAATTCTGCAGTAGAATCGACTGAGGTACCGTTTATATTACTATAAAAAAAATTTACAGCATATTATGTAATGTAATATAAAAAAGTATACTCAATGTGAAAAGTACAAAAAAAAAATATCTTTATTCTCTTTTCAGACCAAATTAGGGTTATTACAAAAAAATCAAAGGTATTTAATCAAATGTGTTCAGGCTTATTCTTCTTCTTGCAGTAATACATTGCTACGATAGTGAGTATTAAAAAAATTTTGATTTAATATATTTTAAACAAAAACTTCTAATTGCAGTAATGTTAATCCCACCGTCATTGTTGGAAGGGATTTTCATACTAGTTTCCAATTGCTTCAATCCGAAACAGTTAATGTTCCCCCTTTCGCAGACTCAGTCTCGGAAGGTGACGTTAAGTAAGTGTTATATCCAAAATATGAATTCGAAATATATACAATTTAAAATATTGTTTCAAGGTTTACGTGTAAAGTAGGGGATTTTTTCAAAGCTGATGATGTTGTTATGGAAATAGAAACTGATAAAACTACTGTTAGTGTGCCTGCACCATTTGGTGGAGTTGTTGAAGAAATTTTAGTCAAAGATGGTGACACTGTAAAATCAGGACAACCATTATTTAAATTGAAAAAAGCTGATGGAGGTTCCGCTCCTGCTGCAAAACCTGCCGAAGCTGCTGCGGCACCACCACCACCAAAAGCTACTCCTGCACCAGCCGCCACGCCAAAGCCAACTCCACCACCCGCTGCGGCAAAACCACCACCAGCTGCAGCTCGTCCACCACCGCCACCACCAAAACCCGCTGCACCTGCAGCTAAAATTCCAGCAGCTTCATTACGTCCAATCGCTGCTGAACCACAAGTGAAGGTTAAAGTTAAATTACATAAAGAATTAAAGAAATATATTAAATTTATATGTATTGTTAGATGCCTCCGGCAGATTATACAAAAGAAATAACTGGTACTCGAACTGAACAACGGGTAAAAATGAGCCGGATGAGATTGAAAGTGTCTGAACGTTTGAAGGAAGCACAAAATGTTAATGCTATGTTAACAACATTTAACGAAATCGATATGAGGTATGAATTTTTGTAATCAATAAAGTGAAAGCTAATTATTAAATTTTATTTTAGTGCTGCAATGGAATTTAGAAAATCTAAATTAGAAGCTTTTGTAAAAAAATATGGTATTAAAATAGGTTTTATGTCTATATTTGCTAAAGCAGCTGCTTATGCTCTTCAAGATCAACCTGTAGTAAACGCTGTTATTGATGGAAATGTAATTTTTACTTTTTACTTTAAATAAATTGCAAACATCTTCTTTAAAAAAATAATCTTTTCTTTTAAGGAAATTGTGTATCGAGACTTCGTAGATATTTCCGTTGCTGTAGCTACACCAAAGGGTTTAGTTGTTCCAGTTCTAAGAAATGTTGAGGGAATGAACTATGCCGACATAGAAATTGCAATGGCAGCTATTGCAGAAAAAGCTAGAAAAGGTGCTATAGCTGTTGAAGACATGGATGGTGGAACATTCACAATTAGTAACGGTGGTGTATTCGGCTCTTTAATGGGTACTCCTATTATTAATCCTCCTCAAAGTTCAATTTTAGGAATGCATGGTATATTTGATAGACCCATTGCCGTTAAAGGACAAGTAAAAATTTGGCTTGTATTAAAATTATTTCTTCTTTAAACTTTTTTTTTTCTTTAAGGTTGTAATTCGACCAATGATGTATGTTGCATTAACATATGACCATCGTTTAATTGATGGTCGTGAAGCTGTACTATTTTTACGGAAAATCAAAGATGCTGTTGAAGATCCTAGAATAATGCTAGCTGGACTATAAAAAATTATTTATTAATTATAAAAAAATTCAAAATAAACCCACAACAAAATGTTTTTTATGTATATTATTTTTGTGTTCAAGTGCTATTAATTTTTATATTTTTTATTTTATAAAAAAAAATCTTATTAAAAATTTCCATTAATAGTCATAATAATAATTTGTTTGAATTGGTAACTATTACTAACATACATATTTTTTTAAATTGCACTCATAAATTATAGAAAAATTAAAATGGTACTTAAAATGCAATGTTAATATTAGAAAATTTAAAAGCCCGTTAAATATTTTTTTCCAAATATACTTATATTTATTTACTTTTACAATTTTTTTTTACATTAAATTAAATTAAAATCGCATAATTTTCTCATTATTGTTGTCAAAACTATTTCGATTATTCTCATTATGATTTTCATATTGTGAAATAACTGATGAGTTTTTACTACTCTGAAATTTATTAATAAAATTAATTATTTTAAATTATAATAAAATAACTAGTATAACACTCGATTATACACATATAGATAAGAGTTTTAAAAATAAAAATGTATTGAAATCAAAATCGAAAAGAAATTTTACGCATATTCCTGTAAAAAAAATTTTAAATTAAATTTTAGTTGAAATAAGGTGTCTCTTTATTATAAATTCTTTATTCAACCTTTGTAAATTAAACGAAAAAAATCGCTCAAGTATTAAACATATTAATTTTGTTATTACTTAAGTAAAGTTGGGTTATTTTAAACTCGTTATATGCTATAAGTCGTTAAACGTTTACAAATTTTATTCTGAGTTTATTGAAATTGTTTAGCAGACTTTATTAAGAATAAATTTTAAACCTTCCTCTATTGGGTAGTACTAATACGTTAATTGCTTTTCATCTTTTAGTACCCTTTAAATAGAAAAATTTTTAATAATAGCAATTTTTTATACGCAATTATTCTTTGGAAAAAATTTTTTTGGCAGAACATTACGTACAATAATATTTTTTTATTATACTCTATCTATATGATCGAAGGGGATAACACATATATCTTTATAAAAAGAAAATTACTTACAGCACTTTCATTTTTTCTCATAAAATTAACATCATTATTTATACCCACAAAATCTGAACCATCAGAGTCAATGCTGCAATCAAAAATTTAATTGAAACAGTATGTATACAAAATATATTTAAAAAAAATATCAACCTTGAAGTATCATCGTATTCCTCTTTAATTGTGTTATCATTTATAACCGGATTTGAACCTTCAACTGAAAAAACATTTGTTGTGGGTACTCCGATTCTATTCAAATCTGATGCTCTAGAGCCAAATTCTGGGGGAGCAAATGCTTTTAATTGTCGATTTAAAGCTCTTGTTTTTAATACGAATGCGACTACTAATAAACCACATAAAATGCCTAAAATAACTGCTATTACAATTAAAGCGGTTGAACTTGCAGCTTCAAGTTTTTCAAGCTTTTCAGCATTTGCTGCATCCACAATATCCACAAGCAATATTTGCCTTTTCATAAAACTACTTCTCAAATTTAAAATCAATTGTTTGTTACTTTTTCTAAATATTAAAAAAAATAATAGCTATATCTGTTATATATTATAATAATAACTATATTTCGTTTTACCCTAATATTTCGTCAGCACTTATTGGTGCATCGTTTCGAATGAAATGCACAAGAACTTTAGTTGAATTGGATGAAGTTGATATATCATCAATATTACATAAATCATAATCGTACTCTTTTTTTAATGTATCTTTTATCTTAAAAAATTAAGTTAAAATTTTATTATTTTTTAAAGAGTACCTAATTGTTTTTTGGAATAAAATTTAAAAACGCATGGCTTTTTATACTTACAAAATTTTTATTTTCTTGAATAAGTGACACATCTTCTGCAAATGTAAACGCAATTCTATTTGATTCTGCTATTATATACACATTAATTTTAGCTTCGTCTTTATTTCCAGCTGTATCTTTAGCTGTTATATTAAATTCAAAATAACCACTCATACTAGAATCAATTTTATAATTTAATTTAAGTACTCCACTATCCGGATCAAGATCAAAAATTGTATCTTTGATGGGATTTATATTATCGCCATGAGCATCAATGGTTCCACTTATGTAATAAGTAGTTTTGGAATTTTCAATATCAGAATCGTTAGCCTTTAAGAAATTTTAAGATAAATATATATACAAACATTAAAAATATTACGTACGTGAACTTGCAAAATTGTTTTATTAATATAATCTCCCACCGTAATACTGCCACCATACTTCTTATTTAGATCATCAAAAATTGGTTTTGGATTAGCATCTTTTACCTTTTATATTCAGAATTAGTACAAAATATTTAGTTTTCTATATGTTTTTGTTACCTTAACTGTAATAGTTAGTACTGATTTTTGTGAATAACTAGTTACTTCTTTGTTTTTACTATTTGTTGCAATTACTTTTAAACTTAATTCTATTCCATCCGAACGACTTAATGGTTTTACTGGTTTTAAAATTCTTGTTTCATCATTTAAAGTAAATTTTTCAACAACATCACTATTGAAATTTTCTAAATACAATTAACAAAGTTCTGTTACTAAATAGATATTTAACAATAATAAAATTTAATTAAGTTGGAGAACTATACTAACCATCCAAATAATAAAATATTTTAATTTTTTCATTTTCGATTTCAATTCCTTCATTTTTAGGATCTTTTGCTTCTGGAATAATAGCATATTCATCTGATACACCCTTTTCACCTTCTGCAATGTAAATAACCGAGAAAATAATCATTTAATAGTGTATAATATGTATATAAATTTCAGATATACTATACAGTACATACTAGTATGTTATTCAATGTCATACCTGTAAATTTAGTATAAAAAGTATCTGTTTCAAAATATGGATCACCCTTCATGTCCACAATAAATACAGTTATCTGTGTCTCATCAATCTCATTACCTCCGTCCTTAGCTTTTATATTAAGCTGCAAAACATTTTAATATAATCTCAAATGAAAACTTAAAATCATTCTAATAATAACAACTTACAGAATAACTTCCAATATCAATTTCACTCTTTAAAGCCAAAAAAGACGTACTTTTATTTATGTAATTTATTTTGAAATATTCAGACTCTGGCAAAATTTCGAAAGTGACATTTCCATAAATACCACCATCAGGATCATAAGCTTCAAATGATTTTAGTTGTGTATCATTTATATATTTTAATGGTCCGTCAATAATTTGATCATGTCTTTAATTTTAACAAGAGATATTACAATTTTTCATTAAAAAATTGTAAAATTTTACCTTAATCTAATTGTAATTCCAT
This sequence comes from Dolichopus griseipennis, assembly GCA_963082915.1. Taxonomy (NCBI): domain Eukaryota; kingdom Metazoa; phylum Arthropoda; class Insecta; order Diptera; family Dolichopodidae; genus Dolichopus; species Dolichopus griseipennis. Next base: position 2,025,950 of record OY720442.1, read on the forward strand.
TTTGTGGGAAAATAATTTGAGGAGTGTGAAAATTAAATGGTTCCACTACTAAAGTATATGTTTCATTAATAGTGTTGTAATGTGGTTCACCATGATCATATGCTTTTATATTAATTTTCCAATTACCATAAAAACCTTTAAGATCTTCATTAGCTACAAATTGTCCGTTTCGTTTCTTATTATCACCAATCATTCTAAAAATATTTTGGTAATCCACGACATTCGGATTACAATCTTCACCTAGTCAAAGTAAAAAAATAAAATATATTCGGATTAACATTTTAATTATAAATTACCAGGAGTAATATCTAAAATTTCAAAAGAAACCCATGAGTTTGGATGATCTGGTTGATCAATATCTTCAGCAGTTATAATATACCCGTCAAGTACATAATCCTGAAAAATTATTAGTTAAGTTACGTCTATTTTAACTAAATTAAAGATTAATTAAATTACTTTTTGAGCAGTTTCGGAGATTTTTGGTTGGAAATCTTTCGGATTTTTCATTATCGGAGCATTATCATTTACATCCAACAAAATTACCGTAATGTTTACATATACTTGATTTCGCCCTACAAAACAATAAATATATGAGTCAATAAATATATTTTTATTATTATTAAATAAAACTGAACACTTACTTCCTCCTCTTGGATCTAAGAAATTATCTTTAACATCAACATAAATTATATGCTGTGTAATACCATGATCTCTATCTAAATCATATCCACTATCTAAATCAATAAAAACAGTTCCATTTTCTTGATCAACTTTAAAAAATTTTTGTAGCTCTGTATAAATCTTGTAATTAATTGAATATTCAAGAACATTGTGAGGATCTAATCAGATAAAAATAGTTATTTGTATAGTATAATAAACATTTTCATGTATAACACATTTATTACCATCTCTGTCCTTATCTTTTCCTAAAATTTGGATTAAAGTTGGCTCATATTTTATTTGTAAAATTTGTGTTACAAATGTAGCATTTTCAAAAATTTCAACAGTACTATTAAAATTCTCAAAATATGGAACTTTGTTATTAATATCAATTACACTTATCATTATCTACAAATAAATTATTATAATATATTACTAAACTTTTACAATATAATCTATTTATAATACATTTCCAATAGTTTCAAAAACTCCATCATTTAATTGTATTTCATAATAAAGAGCATCTATTCTCGGTTCATCACAATCAATTTTAGCATTTTTTTGTACTGTCAGTACTCCAGTTGACGGATCAATTGTTACCCAAGATGAATTTGTATTATTAATAGGTCTTAATTAAAATAAGACAAAACTTTATTTGGGATCGGGTCTAAATTAAAAAATATACTTACGTTAATGAATAAGTAATTATATTGTTTTCGGGGCCATCTCTATCTCTTGCCAAAATTAAATTTCCTATATAATATACAAAAGAAATAAGTTATAGAAGATTTTAAATATATATATATATATATATATATTATATATTATATATATATTTAAACTGAAAACAAATAAGAAACGATCTTATATTAAAGCCAAAATTAATTAAATTTTGGTTTTTTAGAAGTTTTAGGCAAGGTTTTTTAGAAGTTTTTTCACACGTTCCCAATTTCTGTAAAAACTACCTCTTATTATCTTTTCCTATATAGATAAATGAAAAAGTCAAAAAATATTTTTTTAAAGTTATTTTGAAAATTTCTAGAAGCCAAAAATAATATTTCCCAATCTTGAACAAAATTTAAGAGAAACCTAAGTTGTACTTATTAATACAAAGCTATGTTGTGCAGGAATAAAAAAAAAAAATTAACAAGTTATCTATTGTCTAATTTACGTTACCAACAGAATTATTTGCCATCGCTTCTTCCATAACCATTCTTGAATCTTCTAAAGTATTATGCATAAATTCTGGAGCGCAATCGTTAATATCAGTAATAATAACAGTTAAAGTAGCTATAATTAAATTTTATTTAAAAATAAATTCAAAACAAGGGATTAAAAAAAATAATTTACCATTTGAGGATGGTTCATTAACAACTTGATTTCTATCAGTTACTATTATAAAAAGATATATGGTATCATACTCTTCATAATCAACAATTGTTTTATTTTCTGGATTTAATATTAAATGTCCATAAACTTCATTACGCGTAAGTGGAACTGGTTCTATTATAAAACATCTATATATATAGAAAAATTACAAATTAATATGAGATCAATTTAATATAATGATAATTATTTGAATAAAAAAAAATTTACTCTTTATATTTCGAAATATCTGCAAATACACCAGTTTTAGTAGCATTAGATTTATCCCAATCAATTTCGAAAAATAAATCTGCATCAGTATCAGGATCTGTTGCTTTAATTCCATCAGTTATTATACCAATATCAGTTGTATTTTCTATACATCTTGGTACTGTTTTAGGCTATTATAGTATTTAATAAAAGGTTTCAATAAAATATTTTATAGAATAATTATATATATACATAATAAAGATATATTAAATTAAATTAAAAAAAAATCTAACCATTCTTAATTCTGGAGTTTTATTGTTAACATCAATAACATTAATTGTTAATTGGGTGAAAGCTGAATTTGTTTTATTTGAGTAGTCAGTTATTAAATTGTCTTTTGCTTCAATTTGTATAATAACCGATTTTTGTCTATCATAATCAAAAACATCATCATCGAATGTATAAACAGTCCCATTATTTTCATCAATAGCTATTCCATAAATTTGTCCCAAAATCGTGTATCTATAATATAATTAAAATAATTAAAATAATATTAAATTAAAAACTATTAAATTAAATAATACAAAATAAATTTACATAAATAAATAACAACTTACGTGACTTTATCATCAATATCTCTATCAGTTGCTTCTAAAATACCAATTTCATAATTTTTTGGTACGGTTTCAATTAATTCAACAATGTATTCAGATTTTGTAAATATTGGTGGTTCATCATTCCAATTAATTAATTCAATATCAAGTATAAATTCATCTTTATGGTCTGTGTTATTTGTTTCTTGAGCTATAATCTTTTAATTTAACACCAAAATTTAAAAAAACACATAATTAATATTCTAATAAATAAGACTCTAAAACTAAATTACCATTAATTTAATATTTCGCCATTTCTCATTTTCATAATCTAAATAATCTTTATTAATGATTGTAAGTTGAAAAGAGGAATTTTGATAGCCTGAATTTGGTACTATACTAAAAGATTCTTTCGCTTCATTTAAGTAAACTTTATACATGGCATGTTCACCCTATTGCCAATAAATAAAATTGGTTATTTGATAACATATTCAGAAAAACAATAAGAAATTAGAACTTATAATTACCAAATCAATATCGGACACCTTAAATTCATCTAAATTGATTGTTTGAGTCTTATTTTCATATAATATTATTTTTTCTGGTTTAATGGTAATTATTGGTGCATTATCATTAATATCTTCAACATATAAAACAGCTTGACTAATTGTTTTCATGCTTGGATTATCACAATTTTCAGCTGTTACCTAATTTTAATCAAAAAAAAATATTTAAATTGAAATATTTAATTATTTAAATTTAATATTAATTATCAACCTCAAATTTAAAAATTTCCTGTTGAAGAGCATCTCTATTAATTTCAGCCACTTCTAAATTAACTTCCCCGTTCATTTCAGCTGATTTTTCTTCGATTTTAACCAGGTGGGAATCTTAAAATTAAATAAATTTAATAACGATCACTATTTTATATTTTTAAAATACTTATTTGGGATTTTTTTTAATAAATTCTCAATAATTGATCAAAAATAAGAAATTTTAAATTAAAATAATTTTATACTAAACATTTTGTAGGTATGGAGTCATGTCTAAATGCATTCGCCAATAAATGAAATTTATATTTTATTTATTAATTTTGTAAAACTTTAGAGATGATAAATTTTTGACAATTTAATACATATATTTAGTAATATATTTAACTTATATTAAGGGGGAAAAATAAATTCTGAAAATTAGAAGTTTCATAAAATATTTTTATTTTAAAGTCCTACATTTTAACACTTTTAAAGAAACTTCTTATATGATTGATTTAATATATAAGACATAAATTATTCAAAGCAACTTTTAGGTAATTATATTTCTTTAAGTATATATATTTTTTTAAACACGTCTAACTATGACGATTTAAAATCATTTGCATTTTTCTAATCGTAATATAAAATAAAAGGCATAAAGTGTAGAAATTATTTACATTATTATTAATTAACTTACAGTCACCGTCTGGAAATAGTAAATTGTAACATATTGGAATTGTAACTCCAACATCAGCACTAATAGCAGCGACTTTAAATATCTAAAAGTTAGTTATGAATTAAAAATTTTATATAACGCACGTTATCTAAATTTCTTAAATAAAAATTGTATATACTTGTCGTTGTTTTTCCTTAAATGTTTCTATAACTATAGGTTTAATCCAGCGTGGGTTTGAATGTGGAACATTAATTACTGAAACAGTTGCTTCACCATAACCTATATTATTTGCAATATCTAAAGCAGTAATATTTAAATTATACAAAGCGTTTTTATCGAAATCAAGTTCTTCTTCAATTTTAATAGAATAATTCTGTGTATATTGTGTTCTTGAATCTTTTATTAATTCAAAACTAAAATGTTTATCTTCATCATTATCACCTTTAACATACATTGTAATTTGATTATCTTTTAAACCATCTGGATCCTTAATAAGAACTTTGCAATCAGTAATAACATTTGGTTGTTTTGCCTTAAATATAAATTTAATAATTTAAAATATGAATAAATTTTAATAACCAAATTTAAATTATACATAAAAATGAAAGTCTTACCTTCCATTTACATGGAGTGGGACCTAAATATCGTACTTCAGGTTTATTATCAAATATATTTTTTAAATGAATTTTCATTTCTCTTTTAACTTCCTCAATACTTATTTCAAATCTATATAATTTTTGATTTTCTAATTCATAATCTTGACGATTATTAATTACCATTACCCTAAAATTAAGTTAAATATCATTATATAACTTTTTTATGATGCTGAGCAAATTAAAAATATTAAAACATGAACTAAAGACAACTTCCCAAATTATGACTTGCTTTATTTTGTAACTTACCAATAACCATTATCTCTTTTTTCAAATGTTGGTCCCAATGAACTTTCCAAACCAATTGAAAATTTGTTTATAACCGGTGTAATATCACCTTAATTTTATTATAAGATTTATTAAAACGATTCAATTCGTTTTTGTAATAAAATAAATACCTTTGTAATTGAACTGGACTAAATCGTAAGGCCATATAATTTCCTCTTCAACGTGCAATTCGTCCCAGTTTACATTTTCTGTACAATTGATTTTATTATCATTACGTGGTAAACATTCAATAAAGGGTGATTCCCATTGCACCAATTCTTCTAAAAAAATTAGAGAAAATTAAGGGTTAATGTTTTTTACGAAGCAAAATCCAACATATAAAAAATTTTTAAAAATAAAAAAATGGATACATTTATTAATATGTAAATCGAGGAAGAATGTAGTAGAGTAGACTGCGTCAACTCTGGTATACGTGATATAGACAATTTATCAGAACTTATTAGGCTTTCAGTTATAAACAAAAGAAATATAAGTTGCAAGGCAGTTCTTCCAACCTCTTCCACAACACCGATTATATTTTATTCAGACGTTGGCCATTAAATTTAAATACAATGGACCAAATTGCAGACATTCAGCATTATTATGTATAGAATAGAGTAATGCTCATATAAAAGAAGTTCGAAATCGAGAAGCATGTTGGCTGGATTTCAATAACGACGACAGCAATTGCATAAAAGCAAATTTGTGAAAATTTCAAAATCCTTGCTCCTTTATTTTTTGAGTTATCGTGCGGACGGATAGACAGACGGACATACATAGCTAAATCGATTTATTTTGCGATTATGATCCAATCCATACACTTGAGTCTATATCTACCCCCTCTCCTTCCCTGAGTCACAAACTAAATGGAAAATTTATTATACCCTTTTATAGTCATGCGGGTATAATCATATGGGTATAAAAATCATGATGGCAGTCAAATCCTATAAATATGCAATATTTAAAAAACTGATATTTGATTTTGCGTTTAATTTTTTTTATATTAAGCTAGATTAGGGACCTGAGTGGTTCTTCTTGCTGAATATAAACATAAGCAACTTATAGTTTAATAATAGTATTGAACATATAATGGCCCTGGGTGGTGATATATCTTAGTATATTCTAAAATCTAATATCATTTGTTATATTAAATATAAATAAAATAAAATGGATGAGCTTTTAAAGCAAAAAATTAAGAATTTCCAACTCGCGTGTCAAACCATGAAATCTGAGTAAACAAAACCAAATGCCTGTAGAAAAATTTACTAGATATTCTAGCCAAACAGATAAGAGAAACGTGCAGACAAAAATAGCTGAAAAAGAAGGAAATAAATAAAATAAACAAGTTATATTTACAGGTTAAGTCTTAACGCAAAGTAGAAGCTGAGAGAAAGTATAATTTGATTCCTATGAAAGATAAATTTTGATCGAATGCTTAAATTTATATAAAACTAGATAGAAAAAATTTATAAGAAGCTAGATTAAATAAAAAAATAAATATTTGTAATACAATATATGTCTACAACTAATCATTTTTTTGTTTAAATTAATAAAAAAATATATAAAATTTAGATATAGGATATAATAAAAATTGATAAATGTTATAGATTTAAAAAAAATCAATTGATTATAATTATAAAATTATATCTTAAAGATACAAATGGTATTTAATAATTATTCATTATTTAATATGAGATTAAAATATAAGGAAATTTATCAAAGAAAGTCTTTTTCAATCTCTTAGATCAGATTCTTCAAACCGCCATCGGTCATTTGTTCTAAATTTTTTATTTTATATAAAAGTATTTATAAATATTTTTGCATTAGAAAATTGTGATATACAATGGACATAAACTCGTACTCCCTAATTTATATGATTACCCATTTTACAATTGAAACGCCAAGTTTAATTTAAAAAGATTTATTTTTGTACAATTGAATGGACTTATTTTAAAAAAAAAACTGAATTAAAATATATATGTTTAACATTTTTTAATAATATTTAATTTGGAACTTTACACACTTTAGAAAAACACATATTTTTAAAGTTAGTAATATTTAAAATTAAGATATAATGTATTTTAAAGATATGCCTATATTATAATGTCTTTATTAAAGCTTTTCAAAAACCCAATTCTTCTTTTTATTCGTATATACATAGGTATGTTCATTATCTTGCATTTATTTATTTTTGTAATTTCGTTTTTTAATTGATGTTTTATCACGGTCATATTAAAAACATTAAAAAGATAGTGAATCATTTTTAGATAAGAAAAACTTAAGTTATTGTAAAATAGATAAAGTATATCTACGTTTTTTTTCCAATATCTAAATCTTTTATTTATATAGAATTCAAAATTAAATGTCCGTTTTATTTATTTCCAAAAAAATTTTAATACATCTTAAACAGTGAGGATGTTTTAATAAGCAGCTTTAAGATCAAAAATTAAGCTAGATAAATTATAATACATTTTTTTTTTAATGTTAAAAACAGTAAAGAAGTATTTAAAATTTCTTTTTATTTTAAAAATAATTTCAAATACGCATATTATACAAATGAATATTTATCAATAACAAAACTTATAATATTTTGCTATAATTAATTAATTAAATTATAAAGCATTTTTAAATAATTTTTAAAAATTTATATTTAAATTACACATAAAACAAGTAAGGAAAATAGCTAAAGTTTTTTTAAGAAAACTCAAATCCAAAATTAAACAATATCACCCCTATTCTAAATTCCCTCATACAGCTACGTCGGAGAAAATCTACGAAAGGTAATTCTCAATTCCGTCTTAACGCTACGAAAAGTGCAAAAATCTACGAAAGAAATATTCATTCGTAGCATATTCGTATTTAATATATTAAAATTTTTAAGGGTAAAATAACGAAAGAACTAGACATAATCAAAATATTAAAAAAATTATGTGAAATATCTTACTATTTTTTATTTATAATTAATCTTAAAATACTTTTTTCTCAAAGTAATATTCAAAAATTATTAGATACCTACTTCAAATTTCAAAACAATAAACATCATTCTTACTTAAAAAAATGAATTCAAACGTCGAAGTTGCCATTGCAAATTTAATTTTCTACGAGGGAATTTAGAATCACTAAAAATTTTGTTTTCGTAGCGTAGCCAATTTTCGTAGAAAGTCTACGAGGGAATTTAAAATAGGTGTGTATTCCATAATATATTTTGGTTGAATAAAATATATTTATTTATTTATAATTTAATATATCAAAAATTAGGTTTCGCATAAGTACAAATTCAAATACCATATATATATTTATATTAAAAATTAAAAGATGAGTATAATGTTAAATCTACTTTATTACTTTTTAAATTTATTACTTTTTTATACATACATGTACCACATATATCTACTTTACATTAGACTATAAAGCTGAATGAAACTGTTGTTTGGTGTTTCCATAATTGGAATTTGTACCTTATAAAACTTGTGTTATAAAAATTTAAAAGTAGGGCTAATCTGAACTTTAAGGAGTTTTACCTTGTACTATAAAATTTCCTTGTTCTAATTCAAATGGTGCTGAAATTTACTAAACACATAAACAGCCAGACAGACCGGCGGACAGATTGAAAAATTCTTTTTTTTTGAAAATGTTTTGAAATTGTGCTAAAATATCAATTGAACTAATTAATTGAATATATTTATCTTAAGAGTAAATCAACTGTAGAATTTATAAGAACATTTTTTATTATGTTGCATAAATAAATATTACCTTGACAATTAATGTTATCCAATAAAAATAAATATATAAATAAAATTTTTAATATAAAAGTTTTCATATTTTTGAATAAAATTATTTGAGTTTTATTTTTCATCTTAAAATTAAATTTTTTTTTTCATTTCTTGAAGAAAAAAAGAAAAATTTTTATCGTTATTAAAATTAATTTATTCCGTTCTTTTAAACTTTTTTACTGTTAATGTAAAATGTCTGATAAAACACTGATAATTAAAATTTTTAATTTAAGTTATATATTTGAATTCGTTTTGGGTTTGTTATTTTAAAATTTTTTAATATCTATTTATTATATTATTAGATCTTTATTTCTAAAAAAATTAATTTTTAATATATTATTTAGTTATTTAATTATTATTTATAAAATAATTAAATTTAAACTATTTAATTTATTTTTGCACGTCCTAATAATTTAACAATCAATTGAAAACTAAACGTTTTATTTTTTTAAATTTGTGAAATTGGAAAATTCTAATTTCTTATCAATCAATATTATATCAATTTTAATTTTACAATAAGATATTAGATAAAAAATTCCTTTGTAACATTTAAAATAAAAGTTTTAGAACGCTATTCATTATATTTTTAATGATAATAATTCGATATCATTTTCTTAGATAATATATTTTTTTTTGTACTAAAAGAAACTCATTTAAATGATAAATAAAACAACAGAAAATTTAAATTATTTCAAAAATTTTGTTACAAAAATTTGATGTCCCTATTATAAAATAAATTAAAATTATTATTATAAGTAAATTAGATATATAATACTTATAAGATTTCTAATTCATACTGGCGAGTATTTGCGAAGAATTCCATGCTTCATTGTTACTTGACATAAAACATTCAATGGCCGCGCTATAATTTTAAATCCTATCCTTTGTTGTTATAAATTATATTATAATTATAAACTAATTATGTTCATTCATTATGATGTAGAATATATAACATGTTCATTGCAATTAATTGAAATATCTGTTAAAAAGTTATTAGATAAGTGCGTTGCTTCAGATGTTCCTATTTAACAAAAATTAACATACTTACGATTTGTTATTAATTATTCTACTTATATTTCTAATTTTTAGGTTTATAACATTTTCCTAAAAAACAATTCAAAACTGATAAATTCTATAAAACTTTCTATAATAAATTATTTATTTTTTTTTACAACTACAACTTTCTTAAACAAACTTCGAATAAAATATAAAAAATAAAATTTGCTATTAATAAAAAGATATATATAAACATTTTCATATCAATTAATCAAAAACCATGTATGTAATTTCCTTACATAGTTTATACATTTTTTTTAATTTTAATATATATTATTATTTCAATGCCGTTTTGTGCGTTTGCGGTAACATAATACACAGCAGACTCCCCACTAAAATGTTTTTTTAAATTTATTATTAACATTCCTGCAAAAAGTGAAAAAACTACTTACTCCACATAACACTGCCAACTAATAAAAATGGTGAAGCACATCCAAATGACATAAAAATTGGAAATAGTAAATTTCCGATTAAAGAGCCCAATCGTCCAAACATCATTGCAAGTGATACAATCATTGTTCTATAATTAAATAAAAAAGTCTTATATCTTTTATACGAACAGAAACTTAACTTAACAATACCTCAGAGATGTTGGAAACAAATTAACAATTACCCCTAGTAGAGCTGTGGATGATACACTACCAACTGTAACATAAGTAGCTGTTAATATTAAAGTTGTTAGGGAATCTTTAGCCCAATATAACATTAACCCGCAACTACCCGAAGTAAATAAACCAAAAACTGTTTTCACAACCAAAATTGAATTAAAAAAAAAATTAACTAAATTTTGTTTAAAAGTGTTATACTTAAAATATATTTTTGTCCAAGTGCGTTTATAAGACCACCAGCAACTATATAGCCTCCAATTCCAGTAAGTGCTACAATCATAGTATTTATGTACATTTCATCTGATATTTTCTAAAAAATGAAATAAAAATACATTTTATTTAATATACCATTGTATGTTAATTGAAGTTATTTGTAATTCGTACAATTACATATTAAAAAAAGACTTTTTTCTGGACATAACATGATAATAAACTTTATATTAAATAAATAAACTATAAGAATGTCTAGGATTAAAACTAGGTAAAACATTACTTAGGATTAGTTCAAGTTAAAACAATATAGGCCAAAACTAAAGGTACAGACCAATTAAATATGAATTTTAAAATTCTGTTTAATTTAAAGTTATACAATTGTGCACATATGTCGTTTATAAAAAAAATTAATGATGTATAGAAATTAAAATGTTGGTTCCCCCAAAAAGGAGGAATATATAGCGCCACATCTAATATAAAATGACATAATTATAACGTTTTAACAAAACACTAATAAAAATTAAATTACCACTTCACACTCTGTATGATTTGTTGTCGAAGTGTACTGTTTCGTAATATTAACACTATATTCAAGCATCATACATAAGTTTGAGTCTTCTGTTGAATTCACATTTATTTCATTAAAGTTTGCAATTGATGAAAACAATTGAGGAAGCCATAAACGAACAGTATTTTGCCTTAAAAAAAAATACAAAAAATATTAATTAAAACAAATTTTATATTAAAAAAAATACAAAGAAAGTGTATTATGATTAAAAACGATTTTTAAGGTAAAATTCTGATAGAAATCGATTTATTTAACTAACTTTTTGCAATTATTTAACTAACTTTTTTCTAAAATTTTGCGATCTTTAAAAATTTTATATAAAGTATTTTATCTTATCAGTACGAAAAGGTTCAATTTTTTTACTGCTCATTGCGTTCTATCAAATAAGATATTATCAAAATAAATGTTAATTTTTCTTTATTAGATATTAAATTATTATTACCCGAATAAAACAAAAAATTGAATAGTGTAAACGTGAATTGTGTGCCCCAAAAATGGTTTTTGAAACATTGGCTTAAGTTGTCGCAAACCATTCATCATACTTTCAGCTATTGTAGGTATTTTTTCGCCTTCAATTACACCATTAGTTTCCGATAACTTCGAATTTGCATTAATTGTAGATATTTCTGTACTTTTTAACTTTTGAGGAACTTCTTGAGTAAGTACTTTTACCTATTATAAAATGATATATGTATGTAAGTTATTAACTTTTAATAAACATTTCAATAATATTTTTTAACATTATTTTAAAACATTGAGTCAGAAATAATTCAGAGTATAAATATAAATTTAACTTACTGGATATTCATCTGGATTTTTTCTGGTATTAAGTACAAAAACCCATTTAAATGTTTCTAATGCTTCAGAATTCCGACCTTGTGACATTAAAAATTTAGGACTTTCTGGAAAAAATATAATACCAATTCCTCCAATTAAACTCGGTAAACCACAAACTCCAAGAAATATCCGCCAACTATTTAAAACTTAATTCAAAATTTATTTTTAATTAAAATTATAAAAAATATGTGAAAAATCAAAAAAAAAAAAAACATTTACCAATATAACTATCAAAAAATTCGTAATGCCATTTTCGAGGAAGAATAGCCCAAGCCAAAATTGGTAAAAAGAATGTTGCAATTGTGAAAAACATACCCATTGCCATCATTACCCTTGAACGATACTTGACTCCATGAAATTCAGTCACATATGACATAAGAACAGCAAATGGTCCACAAATTCTAAATATATATAAGAAATATTTTTCTACTATTGTTTTCATTTTGAAATGTTTTTCTTTTGTATAAAAAAAAAACATTAATTTACACAAATCCGCCAAAATATTTAAAGATCATCAGCACATAAATATTTTGACTAAGTACACATCCACTAACACACAGTACATCAACTAAATATCCAAAAACAAGTAATTTTTTTCTTCCAAAAGTATCGGCCGCATAACCCCAAAATATTGCGGAACTTATCATACCTGTAAAGATTTTTCTTTTTAATTTGTATATAATATAATATAAAATAATTTAATAACCTGCATACGTAATTGCATTCAAAAGACCTTTGTCGAAAAGAGTTAATTTTAAATCACATTCAGCAGATGGTAAAATATAAGACATTGTTGAAGTTTCATAAACTGTAGCAAAACAACATGGTAAAGCTACTAAAACCAAAACAAAATTAAATAAACCAAATCCAGTTGCAGTGATTGCCTTCTCGAAGTCAGCAGGCTCATTTTCTTCATTCATTTCTTAAAAAATTTTTAATATAAAATAAATTATATATTTTTTTATTTTATTTTATGTTAATTTTGTTAATAATAATGCCATAAAGTTTTGAATACAAAAATTTAAATATTATACTATTAAACAACTATTTCAAAAAATATTATAAATATATGATAAGCATTACTTCCCAAAATCTCTTAAGCCATAGTTGTACTAAAATCAAATTTTGTGACTATAAGTATTTAGTTTTAATGTAAATTTATTATACCATTAGATAACTGTTTGATATAATTTTATTTCAGATAGTTCCATAAGATTTAAAAACGCTTAGATAGATTTAAATGCTTGCTTAGTTTCAGCCTAATAACGGTGCATTTTAACGTTGATTAAAATAAATAAAAACTAGTAAAATAAACTTGATAATAAAATAATATTCCGTACATTGATTTATTTTAATATTATTATCTTTTTTTTTATGGAAATTACGAAAATAGCAGATAAGTATTTAAAAATATTTTAAATAAAATCATAATTATATTATTTTAATTTTTTTTTAAATTAGATGGTTAAAATTATTATTTTTAGGTCTGGGTCACTATTAACAATTTTCGATCTTTTATCATCCGTGGATTAGACATTTCATTTATATTTTAAAAATTTAGTAAATTCAGTAAAATTAAAAATAGAGATAAAACTAAATAACGGTATTTTTAAAATAAAAAAAATATGCCATCTGGTTTTTAATTGCTGAAATAAAAAGATGAAAATTTTAATGGCATTAAATGTTAACAATAAGCTTTTTTGCTCCAAATACAAAAAAATTCGAAACGAAAAATTAAACTTTAAAACTTTTACGTTTATAAAAATTTAATTTAAACTTTTATTTAAAAATCGGACATCATTTTAAACGGTGAAATAATGAAAAAAAAAAAATTAAAAAATGTGATATAAACTACATCGCGACAAAAATGTAAATTTAGTCATGTGCCGTGTTTTCAAAACATCAGCTGTTTATTGAAAAGCTGTCACTTAATATTTAAACTTTGTTTATGTTTGTTATCATACTATTTATTTAAGTATTAAAAAATAAATAATTAAAATAAATAAACTGAAATTAAAATTTTAAAATATAATTTTTATTACTTCAATTAGTCTACTAATATTTGGAAAACTTGAATGGATAAATTTGTTTTAACACGGAAAATTACTTCGCTTTTTTTTAATTTGAATCGAAGTTACTTTAAAAAAATGTCCAAGTTATTGAATATATCTTATGAACCAAAAAAATTAGAACCACCTTATAAACACATTACTCAAATTGGTGATCCAGTTTTAAGAAAAGTCGCAGATCCCGTACCAGAAGAACTCATTCAAAGTAAAGAAATGAATTTTATAATAAATGAAATGACAAATGCTTTAAGAAAATATGACTTGGTTGGAATAGCCGCTCCACAAATAGGGATAAGTCTTCGTATAATTATAATAGAGTTTAGTGAAAAACTTAAAAAAGAATATTCTTCAGCAATTTATTCAAGCCGGCAAATGGAAACATTTCCTCTTACGGTAATATTTATTAAAATATTTAAATAGGCTATTTATATACACAAACTTTCAATAAGTACATACAATTTACATATTTTTTGTTTAATGAAAATTTTTAGGTTTTTATTAATCCTGAGCTTAAAATAACTAATTATAATAAAAAAACTTTTCCAGAAGGATGTGGAAGTGTAAAAGGTTATAAGGCTGATGTTGATAGATATGAAGAAGTTGTGATCGACGGATTTACCGTTAATGGCGAAAAACAAAATTTAGTTTTAAAAGGGTGGAATGCAAGGATTGCTCAACATGAAATGGATCATTTAAATGGCATAATATATGTAGATATCATGAATTCAAAAACTTTTGCTTGCACTTGTTGGGAAGCTGTTAATTCGAGTGGGGGTAAAATTGAATTACCATTTTATAAATAAACTAATTATGTATTTTAAAATCTAGTATAGAAAAATGTTAAAATAAATTTTTACTTAAAAAAAACTTTTTAGATATATTTTATATAATAAAAATTAAAAAGATATTTAAAACTTTGACCACATTTTATTTAATCTATATTTTATAATTTATATTCAAAATCAAGCAAAATTCTTATGCAAAAAATTATCATTTTAAATATTTTGAACAAATTTATTACCGTTTTTCGACCTTACAGTTGTTGTCCCAGTCATAGTTGATTCGTTTAATATAAATATTTATTTTAAAAAATTTAATTAATTATTATTTAAAAAACTGAACTGCAAATATTTTGTTTTATAAAAAAAAAAAAACTTAAAATGTTTAATTAAAAATAAAAAATTATAAATAACTTCACCATTTCACTTTTTTTTAATCGTATCTTAGATACTTCAAGAACAAATTCTTGAAATAAACTAGTTAACATTCATAGAGAACAATTAAAATGATGAAAAATAAAAGCTCTAGCATCTAATACGTAAGCGAAATTATATCTCGGAATTACTTTTAATAAATAATTTTTTATTGTTTTAATATAAATATTGTTAAACAAATATTATTTTATTTTATTAGAAACCTAACAATAGAGTTTCTTTGAGGATAAAAATGATTATAACTGTAAAATATAACCTGATGTAAAAGAAAACAATTAGGTAATTTGTTTTTTGATATTACAATTTGTTTTCAAAGTTTCTTATAATCCATTTCCTAATGTTCCCTTCAGTTTCATAATTATATTAAATTCAAACTCCGTTATATACTTATTAAAGTTTTAATTAAAGTACATATATTATTAAACGTTTTATTTTATATTAATACTGATCCATATCTCTTTATCGAATATACGTCCTTTTCGTTCTAGGCGTGTTGTCAAGCTATTATTCTTAATTTAAAGTTTAAATACATATATATATTTATTTTTAATCTTACTAGATAGCACTTTGGTATGATTTCGTGAAATTTCAACTGAAAGACCGGCATCAAAAGGATTCTGCTATTCGTCAAATTACAAAATAAATAAAGTTGATTATCAGCAGTTGCTCACATCCAAACAACTTGGTTTTAAATACAATATTACAAAATTATTATTTATTCTCTTCAAAATTATATCATTAAATAAATGATTTTGTTCCTAACCAAATTCTTATCTAACCATTCTTAAATTTTTTAAAACTTCAGTTAAAACTCTGTGGTGTAATATGCTTTAACATTTAGCATATTCACTATTTAGTAAAAATTACCGAAAATGTTGAGAACCCTTTAAATCTTAATCTTAATAAAATCTAGAATTTATGAATTGAATAACATGCTGCATTTTTTCCAATTCAAGGTCAAAATCAAGAGAAATTACAACACTAAAATAATAATACTATTCATAGGAAACTATATTTTTGTAATAAAATTTTATTTAAATCGAATTTTAATTGTAATTTTTTTGCTTTTATTTTTTGTTAGTAACGAAACAATAAAAAATAATAAATTATTTGAAAATTAACTTATTTAAATAAATATGAGCTTTTTATCTTCGTTTAGACAACTAAAGAAAAGTCATTGTTTTTTTATTTGTGGATAAAATACAAATTTGACTAAGAGTGTGTATCTAGTGATTGTCTATCTATACAATTTCTATTTTTTTCTCAATTAACTTCTTTAACTTTTTTTTCTGTAATAAATGAAAATTTGTAGCAGTAAATGCTTCCATTTTAATTTACTATAATCTTTAAACAATTTAATTTATTTACACGTTTTTAACTGGTGCTTACTAAGTAAATATTGTTTTTGTAATCTTATTTAACAACGTTACAGAGATTCATATCGGTTTAATCATTTCGTAATTAAAAAACTTTGTTAAGAAAGATTTCTAGCATCTGAATATTAGTTCTGTTTTCAAATGCGAATCTGAAAATTCGAATTATCGTCATAAAATTTTGTATGTTTTTTAATACAAAGAAGAATTCAAATTTGTTAATAACTTATGATTTTATAACTGAAGTGGTAAATTAATAAAAAAAAATTAATAAGTTTATAATTTTGATTTATATATTGCTATTTATGTAAGAGTTTGAATTGGTTTTTAAAAGATGTAATTTACACGGTTTTATAACGCGAGAAGAAATACATTTCAATCGCAGCTCCATATTCTAATAAAGGCTGCTGTTTTCTCTAATTTTGTTATTCATATTTTACAGTTCTAACTTTTATAGTAAGATCGTCATATAACCAAGCCTAGCTGTAATGGGAAAATTTGATCTGAAACAAAAATATGATACTCCACCAAAACGTGATTTTATAGTTAAATATAGATTTAACTCTTTAAAAAAAGATTAGAAGACTTGATAAAACTTAAAAGAGCCTGTAACTTTTGAAATTTAATTTTAATTTTAAAAATAATAAAAAAATATTTTTTTACTAAAATAATATCTTTTTTACATTTATTTTTTGTTTATTTTATATCTAAACTATTTCTTCAAGTTTATATTTATTTAAAATTTTAAAAATTTACATGTAGTACGAACGTTTAACTTATGAATGAGCACGCATATGACACATATGTATGTACTTTTAATTTTAAATATAGAATTTTTTTTTACCTTAAATTTTTAATTTTCAATTTATTAAATATAAAGTATTTATGTAAAATAGTTTATCATATGTACATATGTACATATATTTTAATTGGCTAAAGTTTCCTTTTTTAAATCATTGTTTATTTGTTATATATGTATGTATATATTGTTTCGTTGTGACTTATTTTTTATCTTATTTATTCAGTTATCAAGTGTATATGGCTATGTAAGAGATGTACAAGTGGCTCAAAGCTCAGCATCGCAATTCTTTTGAACATTATTGTCATTATCACAATTGGATGATTTTTTTTCATTTGAGTTTTCATGTATAACATGTTGAATTTTCAATGATGAGCCAGAATTTTGTTTTATACATAAATCTTTTTTAATATTATTAGCAAACTCACCACATATTGGTTGAATTGCATTATTATGTTGAACTTGAGTTTCCATTGTACTTCTTTTCCATTTAAGTAACTGACCTACAAAAATTTAATAATACATATTGAGAGATTTATAAAAAAAATTTAAACAAAAGCTAATTTACTTTCATCTTTTTTCCTTAAATACCCTTTATTTTTGAGTATTATACTAGGAGATTCTGTTTTAATAGAAGACTTTCTAATGCATATAAAACAAACTATTTTTTGGAAATACAAACGAAACCTGTAAGAACAAAGCATATATTATATTAAATATTGAATAATTGTAATTATTAAAGACTAGCACAGTTTTCATCTTGATGAATGAAACAAAGAAATAGACATGAAACATTTAATGCAGATTAATGTGAGCTGAATTTTTAAAACTCATAAACTAATGCCGCACTATCATATGATTTCAAGGCAAGTGATGAAAATATATACTCTAGAAAAACTTTAGAAAAATTAATGTTCAAAACAAGTATGTACAATGTACATCCATTAGTCACTTTATTTAAATAAGAAGGCTTAAAATAGAATATAGAGAAAGAGTTTTTATTTGCTAACCAAAAAGAGAGTAAAAAAGTCATTTAAAGTTTGGAAATAATAAAATTTAACAGAAAAGAAATATCAGTTTTAAAAATCAATCATTTCAATATTTCAAAAATAAAAAAAATTTTTACCTTTTATTCATCCAATAGTAAATAATTGGATTAACCATGGCATTGGACATAGCCAACCAATAGAAACCTAAAATAGAAAAATTTTTTTTTTAATTTATTGAGATTAAAAAAAAAAACTTTAAATATTCTTACCTAAGTACATGTGCTGAACATATCGAGTTTGAGCAACAGCATTATAATGATATGAGTATATAAAAAACATATGATATGGGAGCCAACAAATTGCAAATATTGAAACAATTGCTATAAACATTCTAACAACTTTTTTTTTTGATTTCATTGATTCAATTTGTCTTTCAGTATTTTCACCAATTGATCTACTTCCCCAAAGTACACGCCCCATTAAAAAATAACATATTAACATAGCCAACATCGGTATACCATAGGTTAGTATTAAAATAACCAAGTTATATCTAAGAAATTAAAAGAAAAATTACATTTCATGAAACACTATATATATAAAAATAATAATATATATTATATATATTTACACATAATCTGATATAGATGTCGGATATCGTCCATCTGGCCACATCATAAAACAAACTGTTCGGGATTTTCCATTGTAATATCTAAAATCAAAAGAAGTTTTAGAATTCTAGTTTAAAGGAAATGAAAAACACTTTTAGTTATTGATCTAAACTTAAATCTGAGATTTATTTTAAGAGCTGATAAAAGAAGGAATATCTCGGCGACGTTTCATGTGGCCCTTAGCCATTGTGCCGTCGGGCAGTATGTCCCACCAGAGGAGAGAAATATTGTTGGAGGAATATATCCCAAAGTCGGTGAGACACATTACACTAAACGAAATTTATGATTTAATGGCTAACCTAAAATTGAAGAGCGATATATGTACCATATAACCACAAAAATCTTTAGGATTTATGACCCATACATTTAAGACTTACTCATTAGGACATTAAGACTCACTGTAAGTGAGACAATACACCCTAAAATACTAGTATATAGCATATTAATAATAATTTATTTTTCATTTCAAAAACAGAAATTTGTTATCATGTCACATTTTTGGGTTCGTGCCGGTCTCCGCTTTATCACGGAACTGGCTAAAATATGGGGAATAAACATACACTTAATATCTATATGTATAATCTGGTTCCTCCCTAATATCCCTCTTAATATCCGCTTTTGTCTTGTTTGTTCATTTTTGGTACTTATTTTTATGTTTTTGAAATGTTTTGTGAATTTTTTTAGGTGGGACAAAAAAAGACCTACAAATCCCTCTCATCCCTAGTGGACATATTACCCTAGGGCATAATGACCAAGGACCACATGACACGTTGCCAAATATCTCTAGTATTCAATTACAAAAATTCAACTGCATTGTTACCTTTTTGTCATTGTTGAAGAATACAATAAACAGGGGAATGATAAAATACAACTAAAAATCCATATTATAAGTAAAATCATTCGTGCTTTTTTTCTTGATATTCGTCTTTTAAGTGGATGCACAATGGCAATGTATCTATAAATACAAAAAAAATTAAAAATTTATATTTTTTTTTAATATTTTTACTCACCTATCAAATGAAATCGCTACTAAAGTAAAAACACTAGTAGAAACTGTAACATTAGCCATAAAACTAATTTAAAAAAAAATTAAGTGTTATTTATTAATACAAGCACCTTATAAAATATAATAAATTTGCATACTTATTAATTGTACAATAAAGCGATCCGAAAGGCCAGTCTGAATTGAGCATAAAAATAAAATTAAAAACACAATTCAACGAAGACATGAGCAAATCGGCGATACTAAGATTTAATAGAAAATAATTTGTAACAGTTCTCATACTTCTGTGACCTGAAAATATATTAATTTAAAAATATTAAATAATCTTTCTTTAATTTTGAACTTTGTGAATTTTTATTTTCAAATACCTAAAACTATCCATAAAACTATACAATTGCCAGCAATGGCAACAAACAACATTAGACCGAAAATTGCTCCCCATACTGTTTTTTGCTCCCACGGTAACTCTAAAATAGGAGAAACATAAATATTTTACTAAAAACTAAATATTTTGTTATCCGATCGGATCTCTATACATTTAAGGTCGTTTATATATATGTATATATATATATTTTTATGTAATTATGTAAGGACAAAAAAATATATTTTACAAACCATATGGCCTTGTCGGTGATGGAAATATACATTCGGTTAGAAAATCCCTATAAAAATGAAATAAAAACAAATCAGTAAATAATTTGAAGAAAATGTATAATTGGAAATATAAGTAAAAGTACGACTTATAAAACTAAAGACCTAAAATTGTATTAACATATAGATTTAAAGCCTAAACCGTGCTGTCCCGATTTGTTGATCGTTAGAAAGAATTAAAATAATAGAATACAACTAAGCTGTGATACCTTATATTGACTAAGCTATATAAGAAGTACCTATAAATAAATGGCTAAGATGGACAATCAAAATATCAAAATTTGCTTCTAAAAAAACCCATATCTCCTAAACCAATAAAAATGGAAAATTAAACTTGCCCCTGTGTTCGTTTATGTTTCTCAAATTTGAGGTTAATTTGTGGATGAACTTGTGATCCGAGCTGTCTACCACTGCTCCCACAAACCTATACCACAAAATTAATTCTGTACAGAAAATGAAATAAAACTCATTTAAATAAATATTGGATTAGCAATTCATTTTAATTTCACTAAAACTTTCTTAAATGCTTGTATTTTTTATTTAATTACAAATATGATTACGCCCAAACCCGTCCCAACTTACAGTTTACACGTAAATAAAACGATTAATACTAAAACAAAATTAAAATTATTTAAATTATTTTAGAAGTATTATAAGTTAAATTCCCTAAACTCCTTTTGATGACACGGTACCAAATAATTGTTTTATAATATAGAAAGAAACCCTTAAAATTGTTCCGAATTTTCTGTTTTTTTGTAAAAATTTTAAAAATTATGGAAAATAGGTTAGGTTGGCTACAAAATCTCATGACTCAAAATCTCGTGTCTCAAAATCTTTCGATGTAACTACATCTATATAATATTTTTCATTAATTATAAAAGCTATGGGTGTTTACAAAATTCCAAAAAAAATAACACCTACTCAAAAATAAACTACATGATATATCGTTTCCAATTTATTTGGTTATATTTGATTACATCTGTATAATCCCTACTATAGTTAAAAATATCACATTTTCCCATCTATTTAAATATTAAAAGCCCAGTCTTGTATCAAACTGTTAAGCACCAAAGCATTTCATTTTTTTTCCATAGTATTAGTGGTATACTTCTATTTTTACTTTTGCACCTTTTTCACCAAAACGCAATATTATTAGACACGAGATTTTAACGCGAGATTTCTACATGGGCTCCCTAAATATTATCTTAAAAATAAAAATATGATTGATGATTTTGATAATGAATTTAATATATACATATATAAATAAAATTAGGAAATAATATAACACATATTTACAGACAATGAACTGTAATACTATATCAATAATGTTTTATTTATTTATTTATTTGTAGTACCAGACAATAGTAAATATTGGCAGATTATATTAATCCTTTGCCTATTTGACATTTGGACTGATTATTAAATTATTGTATAATACACAATATTTTTTTTATATAAGATATGATCTGGCCAGGATTTGAACCCGAAAATTTTTTGATTGAAAAGCCGCCACTTCATTACTGAGCTAATCGGTCAGATAATAATGTTTTATTAAACTAATATATATAATTTATTAATTTCCCTGATATAATTTTGAATTTATATTAAATTATTAAATTGTATAAAAACTTTCCAGACTGCAATATTTGGAATAAACGATTAAATTTCAAAATTTTTCTTCTAAGAGAAAATCTATAATTATGTTCCAATAGATTTACAATACATACATAGTCTACCTACCAAGAGGATGTAATGTTTAGATATTAAAGTAGGAAGAAAAAAAACCTATTCATTTAAAAATAATCACCAATTAGTTAATAATAATTTATACCATTAGAGTAATGTTGATTTAAAAGTCATTTCATATATGCAATTTGAAATGACTTGAAAGAATTCTACAAAGGAAAAAGTAGTTTTAATGCTAGCTGTCCTCAAATGAATATTTTTCACAATTTTTAAAAAAAAACCTATACAGATCCTATATTTTAAGGGTAAGAGTTCACTTGCCTGTCTATTCTCAATTATTAATTAATATGGATAAATTGCAAATTGAAAGATAAAGAAAAACATTTTTCTAAATGATGACTCTTTTAGATCCGAATTTTTCTGAATTTTTTTAAAAAAGTAAACAGTTTATCAGGTCATAAGACATAATAATTTTACAATTTTATTTAAAAAAAAATTTAAAGCTTTTTTTATTAATATTTAAATTTTATTTATAAATTATCCATACCACATACATGCATATAATTTTATTAAAATATAATGTAAGATAACAATAACAAAATATATTTTAATTTAAACTTGAATCGTTTGCGAATGATAAGGTTATTTACAAAATTTTGCTACAAGTCAAAAAGATTTTTTTTATTTTTATTATTATTATTATTATTACTTATTTAATAAATACTCGTAAAATA
Organism: Dolichopus griseipennis; assembly: GCA_963082915.1. Lineage (NCBI taxonomy): Eukaryota > Metazoa > Arthropoda > Insecta > Diptera > Dolichopodidae > Dolichopus > Dolichopus griseipennis. Next base: position 2,049,367 of record OY720442.1, read on the forward strand.
GACATTAAACTATCTTTAATTAATAAAAGATAATAATATTATAGATACATATGTGTATGAATGAAAGTTAAATATATAATATTAACAACATATAAATATTGAGATACAAACAAATTTATAATAGAATAATAAAAGATTATTATATAAATTTTTTTTAATTTTTGTATTAAAGTTTTTAGTTTTTTCTAGATGTAGATGCAATATATGCATACATTAATACATAATCATATAAAAGTTTTGAGCATAGAGAGACAGACGGACTCATTTTTAGAAATATACAAACTTCAAGTACTTAATCCTTACTCTTTTCAAAGATTTAGAGTTCAAAGAGTTTAGGATAGATTAAGTTGAAATAAATAATAATATAATAATAAACATATTTTTTTCAAAGAAATTAATAGTATATAATATATATATATATATATTTTTTTTTTTTTATTTCTTTTCCACTCCTTTAAGGAGTATAGGACATTCACCAAGTTTATTTTAAACTAGGCTTCAGTTTCTTTAATCATAATATTCACCTAAGCCGTTGATTACTCGGCTGTAGCTATTGTATAAGGTTATGAAATATGAATGCACAAATGTTAACTTTGTGCGCTATCTATAATCTTACACAAGAATAATTTATATATTTTTATTAATATTTTATTTTATATTACGATATAAACTATAACGATATAACTATTACGATATAAAATTTTACGATATTTTTTTATTAGATATGATCTGACCGGGGTTTGAACCCGATACTTTCCACATGAAAGGCGGCGTCTTTAACACTACGCCATTGGTCAGATATAATATATATATATATATATATATATATATATATATATATATATTGGTATAGCATAATTAAGAAATCATAAAATTATATAAAATTCAACATAATATCGAATAATACAAAATCAAAATTATTAGAAAGTATTGCCTCAATTATTTAAATGTCAATGTTAGTTCAACCGTATTTAATACTTTATATTAAAGTTTTATCCTATAATTTCGCCGAATTAATTTTTTTTTTTACTACAAATCAAATAAAATACAAATTTTATATCTGTTCATAATAATTACATACATATACATATATGTATATATTTTTATTTATATATAAATTAATCTATTGTTATATTTTTTATTATAAGGATACTAGAATTGTCAAAGCCAAAATAAATATGTAAGCATATAATATACATGTATTTAATATATAGATTTAAATAGATACATAATAATCTTAATTAATTTTAATGTTCACAAGAAAACAACATAATTTTTATTACAGTATATAGTATGTATATAAATAGATAAATAAATTTTATTTTAATAAATCTATAGGACGCAAGAGATATTTTAATCATTGAAATTGAATCACACACACTAAAAATGTATTGATAGGTGTTTACTTTGATTCGACAGATAATGTTAAACATATAGTTAACTTATAACAGATGAGGAAAATTGGAAATTTTGTTTGTGGAATTAGAAGAATTTTGAAATAACAAAATTGTTCATAAATCCAAAAATGAAATAAAATTAATAAAATCCAAATGTTTCAATAAAGATGAATCTTTCCTTTAAAATCTTAAAATTAAATGATTTAAAATCTTAAAAATAAATCCATCAGACTCCTTTCCTTAAATAATATAATGGATATTGGATAGTGGATAATTTCCAAGGAAATTGTACCTTTTAATCGCGATCTATGTAAAATATTTTTTCACTTATATTAAAAAGAAATTACATTGAAAAACAATCTAAATATTAAAATTTAAGAAGTCATAAACGAGCTTGATCAATAATATTTTTACTAATGTAAATGAATAATAAGGGACAACCTCAATTATGTATATAATTATGTATGAATTTAATTAATTACAACGATTTTAATTTTCAAAGATGAAGTGTTGACTTTTACATGTAAAATTAAAATATATTAACTTAACTTAAATTGTTACATGTAAAATTAAAATATATTAACAAACTAAAGGAAAGCATAAAAACAAACAATAAGGACATCTTGAAAAAGTAGATTCCTTTCAATTAAATAGAGTTCAAATGTCAATAATTACAGATGTTATCGCCCTAGATGTTAACTGCCTAAATTTTAATTACATCTATTTAATATTAGAGTTTTTCTAACAAAACTAATGTTTTACCAAAAAGATATACAATTAAAGTTTAATTTCAATTAATTTTTGTGTAAAAACATTTCTATATTAAAACAAATAGGTTTCTAACACCTTTGAAACTATCTTTTCTAATACCTGTATACGTTTTTCCAAAAATAACATTATATAATTTAGGATTAATTGGAAAGGTTTTAGTATTATTCACGGAATATAAATTTCAATAATCTTCAAATTAAACATAATGTTTTTTTAAAATGGTATATATACATAGGATTATTCTGATGATATATGTATATATATAAATATATATATAAATATATAATATTTTAAGCAAATGATACTTTATTTATTTCTAAATATATTTAAAAAAAAAAATTGAAATGTTTAATACTCACTTATTACAAATTAAAAACAAAAAAACAATTTAATAATAATGACAATAATGAACCTACGCACTAATAAAACATATAAATATATATGTATATTTTTTTATACAGTCACGGACAATTTATTAAAGCTAATTAAAATTATATTTTGATTTATATTTTTAAGATCTTATAAATTTTAAAATAAGTAAATGTTCAATTAAAATTTGATAGACCCTTTTTGAAGAACTTAAAAAAGACTTGAAGCTTAAATTTATTGTGTGATTTATATTATTGTTACCTTGGCTAATAAACATTTAGGAATTTATTGTCTTCAATAACTTTGTCTCTATTTTAAATTCTTTTTAAAAATTGATTAATTAATCTTTTAATTTTTTTTTCACCTTTGTATTGTATTTTCATTGTTTGTATTGTACCTTGCCATTTGTGGATTTTAAAAATTATCACACCTATTCTAAATTCCATCGTAGACTTTCTACGAAAAATTGGCTACGCTACGAAAAAAAAGTTTTAGTGATTCTGAATTTCCTCGTAGAAAATTAAATTTGCAATGGCAACTTTGACGTTTGAATTCATTTTTTTAAGTAAAAGTAATGATTATCATTTATCATTATTGTTTTCAAATTTGTAGTAGGTGCCTAATAATTTTTGAATATTATTTTGTGAAAAAAGTATTTTAAGATTAATTATAAATAACAAATATTAAGATATTTCATATCATTTCTTTAATTATTTTTCTTTCGTTATTTTACCCTTAAAAATTTTAATATATGAAGTACGAATATGCTACGAATGAATATTTCTTTCGTAGATTTTTGTACTTTCGTAACGTTAAGTCGGAATTGAGAATCACATTTTCGTAGATTATCTCCGACTTAAACGTACGAGGAAATTTAGAATAGGGGTGTATGTAAATATAATTTAGGTTAGGGATTTATTACAAAATTTGTACTGTTATAATATGAACGAGTAAAATTACTAAAGAATACAATAGAATATAAATTTTGGAATAAAAATGATTCTTAGCAATCTAGAGTTAGAAACAATTATTTAAAACTATTAATTTTACTTTTTATTTACTACCGCTATTTCTACATATCTTTCCTTATATTTGAAAATAATTATTGAACTCCTAAAAGTATGCTATGTAATATAATATAATTTTTTGAGATATAATGTTTTAATTTAAAAAAAATATAATAATAAGTAATCATTACAATATAAACATTTTATTTTATATTAAAAACTGTCCGTAACTGTACATAAATATATAAATTATGCAAATACATACAAACATGTACATATATTTGATTATTTATAATTAAAGTAATTATTTTGCATATGTAGATATAAAACTTTATTTTTTTTTACCTTAAACAAATAAAAAACCGTTAAGAGATAGGAACACATCCTACAAATAGATAGTATAGTATTCAATATATATTTCAATTAACTAATTAGAAAATTCAATTATTTATTCGTTATTTTTTTTGTCTTTTTTTAATTTATTTAAAAAAAAAAAATTAAACAACTTTTATTTTTTGGCAATATTTCTTTATATTTTTTTTGGCATTTTATTTTTGTAATTTCGCAAATGAAAAATTAAATATTTTATTTAATTTAATATTACATAAAGGAAGTAGAGAATATTAATTAAGTCATCGAATGTTAAAACTATTATGTATTGAAAATTTTTTCGACTAAAATTGTAAAAATTTAATGTGTGTTGGAATTAGTACAAGGATTAATAGCAAAGATTCTGCTTTTTATTAAATAATTTTTTTTATATTTGAATTTTAAGTACCTACTTCGATTTTCCTTTTAAATATTGAAAAAAATTGGGTATATTTTTCTTTTTATATCTGTATATTTTATTTTAATATATGATTATATGTATATGTATAGAAATAAAGAAAACCATTTGTTTTCATTCATTCTTTTAAAATGTACTTATTATATTTTTGTTAAAATAAATTATCTCCTATATATGTAAATAAGTATATTACAAGTACAAGATATATGATTTTTTATTTTATATAGTATAAATATATAATGATAAGATACATATAAAACAATATATAAGGTATGTATAAATGTAAAATCTTATTTAAAATTAATAAAATAAACAAAAACAAATGAAAGGATTTTTTTTTAAATTAAAATTTTTAAAATAGTTCTTACCTTGCTGCACTTATATCCCCAGATATAAATTCTTCATTTTCAATAATACCAGATAATAAATTAACAATATCGGATCTATTTAAATTATTTAAATTTGTTGAATTTATTAATTCTGATAATGTAAACCGATTCACAGCCAAAATTGTACAATTAATTAATAATTCAGTGTCAACATTTTCCGACATTATAATTTCCAAAAAAAAAAACTTTTCTTTCTTTTTTTTTATTATATATATATATATATATATATATATATATATATATTTTTTTTTAATGTATTTCGGTACAAACTTACATTAACTAAATATATAAGTACACATATTTAAAAAAAAAATATATATATTTTAAAATAAACATAAACCATATTTTAATAATTATACGGTCTTTTGTATTTTCTTCTTTTGTTATTTTTATTTTAACTTTTCTTTTAGTTAATTCATAAATTTTCTTTTTAATTATTTTAAAATCAAAGATTTTCTTTCTTCCTTTTTTTTTGTTTTTGTTTTATTTTTCTGATTATTTGCGCATTTTTCATCCTTTTTTTTGTATTTTCTTTGTACTACAGATATATTAAAATTTAAATATTCTTTTTTTTTTTATTTAATTTTATTTTTAAAGCATTTTCAAATTTATTATTTTTTATATTAAAAATTTTTTCAAGTTTTTATTATATATACAAAGAATAAAATTTTTTGCAAAATATTTTATCTTCACACATTTTATTTTAAAAATATTCATTTTACTTGATTTCCTTTTTTTTTTTGTAAATTAAATAAAAGAAAAAATAACTTTCAGATTTTTTCACTTCAAAACTTTAGATTTTTTCACATAGATAAGATAGAACAAGGATACACCAATTTTTTTTTTTTTTTTTCATTTGTGTGTTCCTTTTTTTTCATTTTTGTTTTTAATTTTTATGTGAAATTTATTCTTTGTTTCTTCCTTTATTTTTGATCCTTGTGTGTTGTACAACACAAACACTTGTTACTCGCTGACTACAAAACGTTTGAATGAAAGGAATGAAAAAATCAAAAAACCAAAAATAACAGAAAATAAAATATATTTATATTTTTGTACATTTTTTTAATTTTTGGTACTCGTTGATTTTAATTTGAGGAGAAAAATGCTTTACTAGTATGTAATATATAATAAAATATAATAGAACTTTTTAAAAAGCTTTTTATATTTATTTATTACATTTTTTTTCGGTACAAAGAACCGAAGCTTTTAATCCTTAGAATAAGTTTGTATATTGTTGTACTGAATTGGTAATATATATGTACATTTATAATATATATTTATATATATATCCACAAACCTATATAATAGCGTTTAATATTTTTTATTGAACTGCATTATAAGAATATTCACATATATCTATTCTCCCAGCGACATTGAGTAACCTACGTAATAAAAGTAAAAATATATATAAATATATTCATATTTTAAACGAAGGGCGCAATATTTAAGAAAGGATATTCCATGTATGGTGTTATCTGTATGTTTGAATCTATTTTTTTCTTTAATGAAACATGAGAAAAACCTTTGAGGTTCATAGAAAAAAAGTGATAACGGTAAAACATCGAAAAAAATTTAAAAATAAAATAATTAAAATAATTAAACGAAATTCATAAAATTTATGAAATCCGTATTTAAAATACTATTTATGTTCAAAAAGTTTCAAAAAGAAATGTTACCTCAAATTCAAATATCCTCTAGAATTATTATCCAATTGAACTCAAGTTTTAGCTATAAATGCTTTATTATTTTTTCAAACATTCAAGAAAAGAATAACAAAAAAAAGTATAAAAACTTAAAAGTTTTACAAACAAAACAAAAATTTCATAATTTTTTAGGCACATGATTATTGTTTCAATTTTACTTAAACTTTCCTATAAAAACATTTAAAAAAAGCAGAATAAGTAAAAAAAAATTAGGTTATTAGGTTGATAGCCACAACATTATTCAGTTAGTGATCTAATATTTTGTATTGTCTCTCTTTGCGACAATTATCACTTGGAAACGTTTCAGTATCGAGTCTACCAAATTTTTTAACATTTGGGGATTAATTTCATTCCAAGCCTTATTTTATTTGAATCGATTACACTTTATTTAATTCATCTGATCATACAATAACTAATAATTAAATATTAATTTGTCAAATTTCAAACCCAAACATGATTACTGTTTTAAATCTTTGTAATTTGATTAAACTTCCAAGTGCCTTAGAATTTCAGTTAATAAATAAAATAAATATATATTTGTGTTTAATTTTATTGAATTTAATTAGTTTTCTTTTATACATTTCCTTTATACATATTTTAGTATTTTCCAGTCGTTATGATCATAGTACTAAGAACGCAATGAAAGATATTTTCTGATTTGCTAAAAACGACGAGGAATTCTTAAATTAAACCCTTCCCTTTTAACGTCTTTTATTTAATTGTTGTTGTTGTTTGTTATAGGGGATAGCATGGGCCATTCAAACACAAAAGTCCAAGCGGCCCATTGTGCATTGAACTCCCAATACTTTCAATTAATTTATAAGTAATATTATACATTTTTTTTATGTTATATTTATATATAAATTAATTTGGTCAGCAAGGAGATTTGTAAGAAAAAATTATCAATTAAATTTTTCTTTTTTTTTTTAACCAATACCGGAGTCGAACCCTCGCCCTCATTTCTCGAAGAGGACAAAAAATAAAAACAGATGTGGTTATATTCCTTCGCTTATGTTCAACAAGATTTGAAATTAATAAAACAACTTATATTTTTATGTGAACTTTTCTGCATTTTAATTGGGACAATGCACATACATTTATTTTTTATTAAATACGTTCTTTTTTTTATAAATTATTAATTTTTTTTTATTTATAATATATACAAATTTTTAATGTTATGCAACATAATATTAATTATAGTCCATATTTGGTTTCTTGTTTAATTTTTAAATATATTTGTCTTTAAATATATAATTTATACTTATATATTTACTTTTTTTTTGTTTGTTTTTGCTTGCTTGCTAAAATTTCTTCGCACGTTCCTGCCTACGGTTTATCTGTTTATATATTCTTAGGTTGATATTTCGATTAAATTTATTATATTTATTTTAATATTAATTCAAAATTTAAGTTTTCTTATAATATCAATAATTTAAATATACTCATTGGTCACTACAAAATTTTGATTTCTAAAAATTAATATCCTTATTAAATTTATTAATAATTTGTTTATTTATGTTTTTTAATTATTTATATTTTGAAAACAACAATTTTAAAAATTTAAAATAAAAGGTAAAAAAATTCAACGTAGGCAAAATATAGGATTACATTATGATGTAAATAATCGAAAAAAAACAAAAGCATTTTAAACAATTCTTTTTACAAACATAAAACGTGGCAGTTCAAAAATTTGTTTTCGTTTTTTTTTTGTTGTCTTTCTAAAAATTTGTTTTATATATATTATCTTTTTTAAAAAATTTTTCTTTTTGAGCATTGGAAGTTCAAAATTTTCTTATATTTTTATACTGATATGTGTCAAAAATAATTCCAGCAATTTTCAAATTCATTTCAATAAGAATTTTGGTCGAATTTATTAAATTAAAATAGAAAAACGAAAAAAAATCTAAATAATTAAAATTTCAACAAAAGTACAATGCATATGTATAATTACTCTTATTTTAACTTTTTATTTTTATAATATTAACTTTATTAAAGTTATGTGTAAATTTTTAAGAGTTCAAATATTTCAAAATAATATAATGAACCTAGCTTGTTTTGAATAATTTTAATACAAAAGTTTTTTTTTTCCAATATATTTAAGTTCACATGAACATTAACACAAAAATATGTATAATTTAAACAAGCAAATATTGTTTTCACAAATCGAAAAAAAAATATCTACATAAAAACAAAATCTAAATCTAAAGATAAATTATACAAGACTTTACATAGAATTAAATAATAATATCAAATTAGATTTATATATAAAGAATTTTATGTTAAAAATATCATGTAATAAATAAAATATGTTAAATTTATAATAATATCCATTTGAGTTTTTTTTTGTTTTTGTAAATTTGAATAAAAAATCTTGAGATTTATATAATTTATATTTGGTATATATTTTATAATTATATACTGTTTATAAATATTAGTAAAAATTAATTTTTATTTTATTTTGAATTTTCTTTTAGTTTCTTTTTTTCATTAAATTTTTGTCGAAAAGTTTAATTGCGATATTATTTTTTGAGTTATATATAATATACTTTTTCGGATTATAAAAAAAATATCTTAAATTAATATATTTTAGCTTATATTTGTATTTATATCTATAAAACGACGTCAGGCAGGTCGTGCGGCCTGGCCTAGGCGCGCATTTGATTTTCATGAACAATTTTTCTTTCCTTGTAATAAATTTCTTCAGATTCTTTGTCACATAATAGCAAAACTACACCACCAAAAAGGAAAATAGCAGCACCCCAACCAACTCCATAAGCCCAGCCAAACTCCCAAATAGGACGATTCCCTGCAAAATAAAATAAATTAATATCAATATAATGAAATAATTTGTTGCAATACTATATACCTAAATTAAGTTCGGCAGCAAAACAAACTGGATATAAAATAAGAGCTATTAAAACAGAGAGTACTGAAAAAAAATTAATGAATAAAAATTTTTAATAAGAAAACTAAATTGCCTACATGATAATAACATTACAAGTACAGCAATTCTATAAAATGTGTACTTTAAATTATGATTTTGCGTTTTTAGCCCTAATCCAGTCAAAACCGTTGCTATTACATCGGTAAACAATGTAATTATACAAAGTGCCGCAGTCGCTTTTATATATGCTAATTTAATAAAATAATATTTTATTTTAGTTTGTTTTAAAAATAATTTTATTTATGAAAAATTTATTGAAAATCTGAATTTATAATACCAATCCATTTTTTTTAAACATACCGACATCTCTACTTGGATAACATCCTGGAGGATTATGAAGATTAAATGGCAAGGGTGGCATTATATCTTCTTCAATACAGTGTACGAAAAGACCTTGGCGCCAACCTGCTGCCATTAACCAATCAGTAGAAGCTAGTGCCATTATCATTAGAACAATAACAATAATCCCACAAACAAATGCTATTACCTAAAATAATTGAAAAAAAATAATTGAAATAGTTTGCTTTTTCAGTTTTAAATGTAAAAATACTCACTTTTAATGGTCGTGTTATAGTAATTGTCTCAATTGTTGTTGTCGGTGCCATTTTTGATGGTGATGGTCTTCGAGAACTAAAATTTTTGGAAAAATATTAATTACATGTTACGTCTTAAACAATACATAAAAATTATAAGTCAAATTTTGAGTTCGCTTTCATAAACCACAACCACAATTGGCATCATTAAAAATAAATAAAAAAAAACTTTTTTTTTACTCGGTATTTATATGATAATCGGTTAGTTAAAAAAAGTTTTACAGAAATAGTTTATATCATCTACTAAATACTTAATGATTTTACTGCGCAATTAATTACTTGTTTAAAAAAAAGCAAACTATATTTTAATGTAACAATTTGTCACGATATTTTATAGTGACTAACTTTTTTTCCAACTTTTTTCTTATTTATAAAACATTGTTTAAAAATACAAATTTAATCAAAATTATACATATTTTCAACTGAAAAGCTTTAATTAAAAAAAAATATAGACAGTTCTAACTGTGTTGTGGGAAACTCAAAATTATAACAATAGAGTAAGCGCTGATTTATTATTAGAATTAACAACACAAAAAAAAAAATATTATGAACTTACCTTAAAATTTGAATCTACTTCCTAAGATATATTTCTGAATAAATTTAAACTTCTTTAATTTTTTTTTGTCGAAACTTGTTAGTTGCTTATGATTTACATTCAAACAAAATTGCTGAAAAATATGTTTTTATTGTTAATTCAAGCACCAAACAAAACAAAAGCATGCATTAAATAGTATAGATAAATTTCTACTTTACATTTTTAAAATATATACTTCATTCAAACACCTGAAGTAAAAAAAATATACATATATGTAAATGTAACACAAAATTATGCATTTTTATATAAATTCTTTTGTTCTCAAAATTTTTAATTCTCATATTTTAAAAAAGTTTAAAACTAAATTAACCTCTCCATAATTCATAATATTATAGAACTATAGAAGATTATCATTTTGACATTTTAGAAAATACATAACAATTGCAACACCACAAAAAAATAAAAATAATTTCGTCAACAAAACATATATGGATTTAATTATGTTATATATGTCTAGACTTCTTTAATTTTTCTTTAGTTTTGAATAACTTTTTTTAAAATTAATTTTTAATTATGAAGTAAAATTCTCAAAATATTTTGGAAACATTTATATATATATACATATATATTCTCATTTAAACATATTATATAGGCTAGACAAAGTACAATTTGTAGGCCAAGGGTATTTAGGAATTTAACTCACAAACACATCTGATCTATTAATAAAACAAAATCATACCTTTCTCTAAAATAATCTAATGTTACTGATTCCGAATCAAATTCATCAAAATCTGGTAAAGAATCTCCATCAAAATCACTAAAACCTCCAAATAATTGTTGATTCTTATCGTTTTTAACAGATTTCGACATTATACATAAATTTTATTAATTCTCTTCTGAAATTTCAGTTTGCACAATATTTCCTCCTTTAAAATGGCGACCTCTTATTGATACTTTTAACAAAGTTAATATTAAAAATTTTCTTGCAAATTACTATTTATATTATTTCTATTAATTATTTATAAAAAATAATGTTTAAACTTTTTATTTCCAATGCATTATGAATTTATGGTATATTTTTCGTAGCAACTTTCTATTTTCTAAACAGAAAATAAAAATTTAGAAAATCTTTAAGCAAAACCCATTAAACAACAATTATCTCACCATACGTACAAACTCAACACAATTTAATAAAGAAACCCAGTGACCAGCTAATAAAAAGGTGTGTTTATTAGTTTTCATTTCAGAACAGGACAGATCAGAAGTCAGGACATTAAACAAATAAATGTCAAACATAAAAACATTTAAAACTAAAAGTTTGATAAAGATTTTCTTGAATATTAACTTTTTTATTTTAATATTAACAAGTTTCTGCCATTTTTATATATTATGCATTACTATTTTTGTTTATTTTAATAATAAATTCTTGTAATAATTTTGTTTCATTCCCATTATGTAGTCAACAAAGTCCACACTCCACAATGAAATGTATGTGACAGCGTTTTTTGACATTGTTTTGTTTACAAATTTCATGAATTAAATTTATAACTAATTTTTTATCCTGAAAATATACTTTTTCATTTTTTAATAAAAAATATTTTTCAAATTTCAATAATTTGACACTTGAATACGTAGAAAAAACAAAAAGTTATAAGTTAAACAACTTTTCAATGGATGCGTAATGGCTGCGTCTATTGTGGACACTTTCATATTATTTAATACATTTACTTAGTTTGACAGATAGCTACGTGTAGAGAGCTAAACGAGAACGTTCATTGTAGATAGGCTATTAAAAAAAAATTTTTGTATTCACCTTTCAAAATCGTACCATGTTTCTAAAATAATATATAATTTTAAAAATTTAACAAAATTAGGGTATCCCCAAAAATGACGTAAAAATCAAAAACGCGGTATTTATAAACTTATGTAAGTCGATAAGTAGGTTTTTCTATAATTATAATATATTTTTATTTACTTTTCCATTTTACGTTTAAAAATTCGGTCAAATTTGAAACTACAAAATTTTTGAATGAACACCAAAAAATCGCTGTTGTAGTTTTTAGTACTGGATCCGCAGCGCTGACATAAGTGACATTGACAATTGACAGTACTAAATAAATCTGACTTTTTGACTAGCAGCCAGCAGGTTAGTAGTATGTAGGTATACATGATTCCAGATTCTAGTTTAATATTTGTTAGCATAATACTTCGTTTGATATTGTGATATAAATAAAAAAAAAGGCTAATTTTTTTGTTAATTTTGCCAGCGAATTCGAGCATATTGGACAAGAAATTATTTTATTTTTAGTTTTGGTTTGATATGTAAAAACTTCATAAAATGCAACGGAATGATTTTTTGTATAGTTAAAATATTTTTTGTATTACTTTCTGTAAATGTTTCACAATTTGTTAACGCAAATGGTAATGGAAATAAATTTGAAGGTTTTGACCCGCTTGGTCCTTTAGTACGTTTACATCTTAGTATTAAAATGAATGCAACAATTTAAGCTCAAAATATTTAATATAAAATTGATTTTTAGGTAAAATGTTCATTTTTGCCAGATGAATTTGTCGAATGTAATGATCCTTATGATCATAAAGGAAATGTAAGTGCTAAAAATGAAACTGGTTATGGATGTATAAAATTTGGTGGAATTAATTATGAAGATGTTGAACTTACTAAGGTAATAGTGTAATTTATAAAATAATATCAATCTTCCATGAATCTTTTATTTAAGGTTAAATGCACGGTTTTACCAAATATAGAGTGTTATGGAAGTACTGAATTTGACCGTGAAGGTGTACCCTGTGTAAAATATACGGATCACTACTTTGTTACAACTTTAATATACTCTATTTTATTAGGATTTTTAGGTATAAGAATTATATACATAATTCAATACTTATTATTTTGATATCAATTAAATTGTAGGTATGGATAGATTTTGTTTGGGACAGACAGGAACTGCAGTTGGTAAATTACTCACCCTCGGTGGTTTAGGTATTTGGTGGATTATAGACATATTTTTACTAATAACTAATAACTTATTACCGGAAGATGGAAGCAATTGGAATCCAAATGTATAGTAAAGTATTGATTGTCTTTTATGTAACACCATATAAATTAAGCATGTAAATACTGAATGAATTGTAATATTCTAATGTAAATAAATAAAATTAATGCATTTTTAAAGATTTATTACTTAATAATTTAAGAATTCAAGAAGATATCTTAGATAACAATGTTTTCGGGGTTGTGGGGCTACAAGAAAAAGCCTAGTTTTATAAAAAAAAATAATATCAGTAAAACGCAAAATGATTAGTTAATCAATTATTTATTATAAAAAATAAATTTAAAGTAGTTAATACATGACTATTTTAAACTAAAAAAGAAGTTATAAAAAAATATATTTGCTCAAAGTTATAAAAAAATGCTTGATCATTTTATAATAATTTGTGCAATTTGTAAAAATAAATACATATTAGATTTGTTAATTAAAATAATTTAAAAAAAAAATAACAAGAACACAACAAACAAATTTAAAATAAAATAAATGGCGATACGTCCAAAATTTAAGTACTTAAAATTTTTGGTGCAACTTTGTATTTATTCGTAAGTTTATTTTTTATCCTTTCCAATTAAATTTTGGACAATGAAAAAATTCGGGAAGCTTAATACTAAATTAAATTAAAATGCACGTATACATGTTATGTAAAATATTCCCATATAAACGTACATATATCCAACAGAAATATGAAATTATTTCTTCTATATTCGATTTTTTTTTTTCCTTTTTTTTTTTTGAGTTTGTAGAACTATACTTCTATTAGTTAGTACATATTATTTTAATCTTAATTACATTTAAATCTTTTTTTTTTTATTTTTTTTTTATATCAATAAACATCTACACTTTTAAATGGAAACTTATAACAATTGTTTTTTTTTTATTTTTCCTATAGTACAATAACTATTATTTAAAGAAAATGAGATTTTTGATTATTCTTAATTAATTATACACTTTCGCTACTTGTTTTTTAAAATATTTGCAAAGACGCATAAATATTATAAACATTTTACATTTAAACATTTTTTATATTTAACTTTGTCAAAATCAAGTGAATATATATTTATTTGTGTTTTTTCTTCTTTTTTGGTGAATTAATATATTGCTTTATATTTTTTAAGAATAAAATAAGCATGATAATTAAAAAAGTAATGTAAATTAATAAACAAAAATTTACTTTTTTTTTTCCAATTTTGATATTCAGTCGATATGAATTTTCTTTTGGCAGTTAATTTTTTTTTTTAGTATTTTTTTCTCCAAACTTTGGCACAAATACTTTTATTATTCAAATATACGAATTATATCGAAAAATATATCGAAATCAATAACTGGAAGATCATATCAATAAGATAAATTTGGAGGATAGGATTAATTTTATTTATTAGATAAAGAAAAATTTAGTCCAATCAGCTATTCTTTATGTTTAACAGTAAGTGTATCCAAACGAAATTATATTATAATTACAACGCAATATAAGTAGAAATTTATAAATTGAAATATTTTGCTTAATTTGCTAATTGGACATTTGTTGTTTCCTTATTATTGAGTTGATTACTTATATACTTAAAAATAATTTGAGTATTTAAAAATCCTAAACATAAAAATTTGTAAATTGTTTTTTTTTTTTATAAATATTCGAGCAAAATTCAATTTTTTATTTATACTAATGTTGACAGTTATCACCAGAATATTTAAGTATTTTAATATATTTTTATAATAAAGTCAACATTATTAAGTAATTTATCTTTTTTAATCTTTTTTCTTTGCAGCAATTTAAATCAATTAATATCTTAAATCACATAGAATAAAAAAATTCCTACATAATTTCATTTGTAATTGTTATACCTATTTTAAATATTTAATATATGTTGTGTTTCTCTTCAAAATAGTTCCATTTCTATAATTTGTGTTATTATTTAATATTCATATTTCCTACATTTAACTATTTGTTTTTCAGATTTTCTTATAATTACTTTTTTTTGAAATTACAAAATATATATCTGACTTTTTAACTTTTAAATATAATTTTCTAATTAACAATCGAAACTTTTAAAAATATTAAAAAATATTTCAGTGATGTCCTTCATTATCTAATCTGATTTATATTTAAATTGTTTATTATTAAAACAAATAATAAATTTTTTTTTTTATGAATATTAGAAAAAAAATATCTAACATGTGCTTTCTTTGCAAAAATTTTAACACATCGATACTTTTTAATATCTTTTTAAGTTTGATTTGTATAAATAATTATAAATATATTTTTTGTTATATTTTTTTTCTTAATTTTTCGTATTTTTATTTTGCAAGTATTATTTTCACTAACCATTATAATGACTTTCTTTTTTAACCTTTGTAATGATCATTTTTAATAGCGCAACATAATGAAAGAGATAACACCAGCGCTAAAATTTCCATAAATACAATGATAATTGTCACGGAAAGTATAATTGTCCAATGTAATTCTAACAGATCAACAATTTTATCAATGCATCCCTTAAAATTTTTTTTTTATTTAAAAATTAATATATTTTCTAAAACAAAAATAATACCGTTTGATGAATAGTTGGATTTATTAAGTTTCCTGCTTTAACTGCTCTTGCAGAATCGCAAAGAGCTTGAGGAATATTTTCGATGCAACAAGATTGTGGGATACTAAAGAATGGATTTGCATTTGAAATGGCAATGTTTAAAATTGTGCTACGATCAACATTGTTAAATTTACTGGCTGCCCAATCGTGCGGTCCATTTGCACCACAACATTGAAGCTTATTTTTAATTATTTTGAAATTTTATAATTTTAATTATTTTATAAGAATAAAAATCAACTTACATTTCTCTGAAAACTGTCAAAAGTTACAGTTCGTGTATGAATAATTCCGTACTCTTCTTGAACAGAATACTTTACGGAATTTCGTACTGTTTCTTCAAGTTTTTCTTTGTTATGGAAAGCCCAAGCCCCAGCAGCTAACTGTGCCACCAAAACTATCAATAACACACAGAAAAACTAAAATATAATAAACTAATGAAATTAAACTCGTAATAAAAAAATAAAATATGTACCGAAACCAGGAGGCATTGAGATTCTTTAAACGCGCCGCAACATCCTAAGAAAGCTCCAATTAATATGAAGCATCCCACTAAAACATAAATCAGAAAATAATAATTATTATTATTTTTAATACCCTAAAATAAATATAAAAAATTATAAATAATTACCCGCTAAAAATATATAAAGTGCAATGTAGTAGTCGTTAGTTGGCTGAGTCATTGACAGTAAAAATGTAGGGTCTGTTAACATCCATACCGAACAAACAATGAAAGACAGACCAATTAACTGAAATTGATTATAAATTTAATATTTATTAAAAAGTTTTTGTAATTTTTAATTATAATGCTTTATCAAAAAATTAACTTACAAATCTCTTTTGAATGTAAATAAAAAATCTTATCACGTTTTCACAAGTACTTTGAGAAAAATTATTTAAATCTGACCTTAGAAAATTAAATTCGATAGAAGGAAATATAATTGTGTTTTAAATACATACCCTTGTATATTTAAATAAATGTTAATGTTTAAAATTAATAACTTTTAGAAACTATTAATCTTAATTTACGTGTACTACATTACCTAATGAAATTACACTTATTTATTTTATTTAATTTACTTGAATAAAAACTCGATTTATCGCATAAAAAATAGTATCATAATTTTAAATAGTGATGATTTAATGAAAAGAAAATACAACTTCATATTTTAAAAAAAAAATTTTATTAATTCTCGATCACAATTAAAAATAAATTTTAGGCGCTCTTAATGCATATTAAGTGGCAATTTTACATTATTTTTTTTTTTGAGGATAAGTACTATACAGAAATGTGGATTAAGAAATTAATCTTAGCAAATCTAGGATATTTTATGTAAACAAATTTTTCTCACTACATATTTAGTTCAGGGACTTTTTGCATATTTTTTTTTTTTTTAAATATTAATCAGGATATAACGCATGCGTTTTATTTGTTATAAACTCTGACCTGAGATTGAGTATACACAAAATCATTGGATTCCCTTTATAGTTAAATAATAACAATTAATGAACTTATTTTGAATTTATTTAATTTTGCCTTTATAAATATACAACTGCATCCTACACAAATGACGTAACTCAAATTTAAATATCATTTGATCAATCTTTTAGTTTAACAAAAAAATAGTACCAAAATTAGTTTTACAAAGAAATTGTCTAATATATGCGTAATAGGAAAAAAATCTGAACGTTGTGTATACCAAGTACATAAATTATAAAAATAAAAAATAAAAATACTTACCCAAAATAGAAGATTTAAAAGTACCATAAGGTATTTTACACAAGTACAACATCCATTTAATCCCATTTTGAGATATTAAAATTGATAAAACTTTATTTTTGAGTTTAAAATTAACACTTTTCCTTTTAATTTGCCAATAATAATTTTTTTAATTTCAATCACAAACCAACTACACTATGCTAACGCCTATTTATATTTGCCAAACATCGCAGCAGCCACTATTTTATTTTGTTTTTTTTTTTCTAGTTCCTACTAAAGAAAATTACACTATGTCGCGCCATCTGCAAGTTGATAATCAAGTTTTAAAAATTAAATTAAGATTAATAAAATGACTTTTATGTGTTTGGTTCTTTTCATTTAAAGATGTTTTTAATATTTCACTTAATTATTAAATAATTAAATTTATCGTAATTTTACTCTGAACACAAATAACAAATATAACATACCATTCGATTATTTCTCATTTATATTTACATGATTTACACCACTTGTAGTGTAGCCTGTAGTTCACTAGTGAAGTGACAATGTAGCGCAGCGACTAGAACTAAAACGGCAATGCAGCAATTGTTTTTATGTTATTAGTTGTCTTGTCATTTGTCAAAATTAAATTGCTTTAATAATAATTAATTTTTAATTAATTATTTGCTTATACTTGTGCAAGTAATACGTACTTAAAATTATCAAGTTTTATTTTAAAATATTAGTCACCTAAGATCCAAGTTTTTCTTTAATTAAATTTATTGATAAATAAAAATGGCAAATGCTGAGGGCACTCAAGTTTGTTCTCTTCCACTTCCTCCAACTCAGTACATTAATTTATATACTGATGAAAATATAAGACAAAAAAGAGCACCTAAACCACCACCTCCTATTTATGATACATATTCAATGTTTGGAAATATGCACAATAACGAAGAAATGATACGATCACTTGAAAGTCAAGGCATCAAAAGGTTAATTCCGGTACATTTTGATAGAAGAAAGGAACTAAAGAAATTAAATCATTCATTATTCGTAAATTTTCTTGATTTAATTGATTTGCTTGTAAATTTCCCCGATAGTCCAAGAAGAGCTGAAAAGGTTAATATATATAACAGTAAAATATTTTACAATTACATATACATATTTTAGATTGATGATTTAAGTTTACTATTTGTACATATGCATCATTTATTAAATGAATTTAGACCTCATCAAGCTAGAGAAACACTTCGTGTGATGATGGAATTACAAAAAAGACAAAGAGTTGAAACTTCAGTTAGGTAAAATATTCTGTTTATGTTATTATATAATTTTGTTATTCTAAAATAACATAGTTAAGTATAATTTTTTTATAACATTTTATAGATTTCAAAGACATTTAGAAAAAGTAAAAGAAATAGTTAAAAATGCCTTTGCATCTTTACCAGCATCCTTTGAAAATGAAGATTTTATAAATGAAATGGATATAGATGACGACAACAATAAATCAAGGACAGATAGTCATAATGATAATTGCGATATAATCGATAGAATTATGTGCAAAATTATTGACAAAGAATTTAGTTTTAAATAAAATAAATAAAAAACATGAATTCTCTGCAATTTTTTTAATAACCTAATTTATTTTTCCAGTTATATTTAACACAATTAATACAAAAAAAAACTAAGAACTATATTACTTTTGTTAATTTTAAACTATTTCTATAAAAAAACTATACATACATGATTTTTAAATTTCTATAATTAAGCAACATATATTTACAAAATGCTGAACGTGATCTTTTTAAAATACGGAATTGATTTGTTAAATCAGATTTATTTTTAGAACATTTTTATATATAAATCGTGTAATATTACAAAAATATATTATAAAATAAAAGGTGTAAATAATCGAAGATAAAAAAATCAAAATATTGCATTGAATAAAAAATATATACATATACATATTTAAAAAAAATATACTTCTACATACTTCCAAATTTTGTATTGTTTAAAAAATATTTTACAATTTTTATTTTGATATTCAATTTTTATATTGAAAGTTTTACAAAATTTTCTTTTTTTAAAATTTTTGCACTAATATTAATATTAAATAAAATAAATTCCTAAAAAGTAATCAAAACTTTAAAACTTATCGCTCCAAATATAGTTCTTAAAAAAACATTAAGTTAGATTTTTGATTTTGAATCAAAAATTGTCAATTTATTTAACGCAAAAATTTTAACATGAATATAATCATTCACTAGACAGGTACAAATACGATTTATTTACAATATATAACAATTTTATTTTATATTTGTAGGTATTAAATGTTTTTTTTTGCTTTTAAAATTGAAGAAAACTTAAAATTTTTTTTTTATTTATGTACAACTTGGCTTTGCTATAACAAATTATTTTAAAAAGATATGTTAGAATATATTCGATTAAAAATTATTTGAAAACTGATAACTACTATTATTTTTGGTGCTATCTCAAAGTATTATTTGATGAAGTACTTGACGTATTACTAAAAAATCCGGAATCATCATCATCATTTTGAATTTTACTCTTTTTTACGATTTTATTTGGTTTTGGAAAAGATTGTGATGTTGCTATTTCTGCAGTAAAAATTTTAGTTTTGTTATTTATCATACCTATGTTATCTTCTACAGACACGGTATGTCTCTTTGTACTTAAAAGAACAATTTCAATGTTTTCGGGGGGTATCGGTTGATCCGAACTTTTATTTTTAACATTTAATTTAATATTGTTCGTATTTGCCTACAAAAAACATTATTTAAATTTTAAGTAAAATTTTTTACCCATAAAACTTACGAGTAGTAACATAGAAAGAAAGTATCTTGAAGTAAAACTGGAATCTTTTTTTTCCATCACGGTATTAAAATCGATTGTGTTATTGTTATTACAGGAAAATTTATTCATAATTTCAGTTCCTAAATTAAAAACATCAAAATGATGTCTACTTTTTGATTTAGCTAATATAGGTTTAAGATGCTTGTGCCAAAGTTTTATCTACAAACAATGAAAAATTTAGTAATTTTTTTTTATATAAATTTAATTAAAACTGCGTACCTTTTCTGTTATTTTAATATTATCTAAACAATCATCAGTTTGGTTTAATTCTTCGTTAACTTCGTCATATTCCGCAAAATCGGTAAAATGTTCATCGTGGTCAATTGCAATATTTTTAATAATATTTTCACTTGAATCATCTTTTGTATTTTCTTGTGTGTTTAGTGAAGGAGCAATTATTTCAACATCTATTACTTTGACAGAACTTCCATTATCTTGTATTGGTAATTCATTACTTTCCAAAAGCTTTGATGTTTCATTCAAGGAAACCGTCGAATCAACTTTTGATTCATTTTCTGTATCAACAGTTAGTCCAAATTCATTGGTTTCATTTAGATTTGATTCTATGATAGTTTCTGACAATTGTGTTGATGCATTCTGACTGAGGGTTGAAATAATTTTAGATAAATTTTCATCTTCTGTGTTGCTAAAAAACCCAGAATCATTTTGAGAAATAAGAGTGGATGAAAGAATATTTATTTCCGAAGTAAAATCAGTATTTTGTTTAGACAAGACTATCCCTGAATCGGTAGATATAGTTCTTTGTTTATTGTCATCAATTTTGTCTTTCAAAGATATACTTTTACTTACATCAGTTTCCGAAAACCCTACAAAATCTAAAAATATTTGAAAATTTAATAGCGAAAAACAACACATAATATTTGAAAATTACCAGGGGCATCTATCATACTCAATGGTGTATTACATGATCTTGATATAGGACTATACGGTTCTTTTAAAATCCGTGGTGGTTTTTCTGCTGGCGTTCTCTTTTTACATCTCTATAAAAAAAATATAATATGAAAAATTCTGAAATCATTTTTTTTTTTTAAAAAACCTACACTCGCTTTAAATATATTATATTCCTCAGGTAAAGAAAATGCCTTAGAAATCAGAAGTTTTTTTTCAGGAAATTTAAAAATATTCAAAATTATTGGGGTTTTCTTAATAAGATATTTGAACGGTAAACTAAAATCTTCTTTAAATCTAAAAAATTCAGGACTAATTCCTAAAATATTTAATAGACAAGAACTTTCTTCTTCAGTATATTCAGTAAATTCCTCAGTTTCAACATGATCCAATCCTAAAAAACTTTCTAAAGTTTTGTCTACATTGATAGAAAAATAGTCTAATCCTTTGTCTATAGATTTTCGAATATCTACTGCAATTACTTTCGGACTTAACATAGCTGATTGAATATCATCCAAGTCACTCAAAAATATTCCTTCATCTTCAGAGCTAAGTCGAACTATAATTTTTTGTGGATCAATATTTTCATCATCATTTTTAATTTCATTACAATTTCGTTCTTCTGTTTCTGAAACTGCGGTATTTTCTAAAATTACTTCATTATTATCTTTTTCAGTCAATGTCTTAATGGTTAAAATGGATTCGCTTTCATTTAAATCTTGTACAACGTTATTTGAAGAAATCTGATTTATATTTTCTTTTAATTTTTCCAATTCTTCACTTTGTGTAACATTATTTTCATCATTAATAGTAAAAGGGGTTATTACATTTCTTCGGATAAATGGTTCTTTTTGAAAATCAACATTACTTATATTTAAAATTTCATCAGTAATATCTATTTCATTTTCTAAATTTATTTCATTACATATTTCATCGTCATTTTTAGAAACACTCATTCTTCTTCGTCTTTTTAAGATTCTTACATCTGTATCAAATTCCCTTTCTAAAACTTCGTTTTCTAGATCCAACAAACCATTTATATATTCATTGTGACATAATGAATACCATTTCCTTTTAGGGGTTTGTGATGGTAAGCCCAAAGATAGCTCCTTTTCAACTTCTTCTAATTCTTCTTCAATAAAATCTTTCACTTTAAAATGCATTAGAAAATTAATATCTGAAACTACTGTTGAATAACGATGTTCAATATAACCATGAAGTGTTCGATAATTTCTTTTTGAATCAATATCATCTTCGTAGTCAAAATCCTCTATTGTAGAATATTTATATAAAGATGGATCTGCGTTTTCATCTTGTTTCGAATTATCTTTTTTAACTTTTTTATTATTAATTCTATATTCGAGGTATTTTTTAAAATTAAGAAAATAATTGTTGGGCGGTTCAAATGTATTTCCTGTTAATTTTTTATCACATATTTTGTCCTCCAACGCTTTTTTAAATATTTTCGGTTCAATTTCTGATTCATATAGTGTGTTATCTTTAGGTAAACTTCTCTTAGGTGGTCTCTTTGTAACTGAATCTTTTAATTTTTCTGATTGTTCATTGTTTTTATCTCTGAAAAATTCAATCACCCTATATTTTAACATTTTAATTATTAAATAAAATTATTTTCAACTTACATTTTGTGTTGTTCAATTTCTTTAGCACTTTTTTCTATTCCAGCTAACATTTGTTGAATACCATCAAAAATGTTATCAACTCTACGGGAATATATTTTTGCTGCACATAATATAAATACTCCTGTTTCCGATAAACATATCTCATCTCGGCATGATAAATACATATTTAAATACTAAAAATATTTTTTTTCACAAAATTGTATAATTAGTTCAATAATAAGAATATATTTAAAAGAAGCATGTAAACAAAAAACTTATTTACTTATCAGTATTAGTAAAATAACATTTTAAACGAAACAAAATAGAAGTTAATCAAATCAAAACAAAAACTTAAAGAACTATTTTTTTTAGATTTAATTATAAATACGTAATATAAAAAATTAAATATTTGTTTTTGCAAAATATGTTCTTGTATTTTGATCATTATATATAGTGTGATTTTAACATAATTATTAGGTTAAATCAATAGATGAAATATGTTTGATAAAAATTTAAAATCTTTTAATATGTATTTATTTATTTTTATTAATTTAAAAAATGCAGGATAAGCAGCATTTGAAATTTTTTCTCATGGGTTTTTTTTTTTTTCAACTTACTTGAGGTAACGAAATATTGAAATCTATACATATTTCTGGTTTCTCTGCTATTTCTAAAAAAAGTATTGCAATTTGTTTTCTCGCATAATTTCTATTAATTTCTTCAATAATTCGATTAATTTTTGCATTTTGTGTTAAAACTATTGTATTACTACAATTTATATTTTCCTCTTGTAAATTTATACTACTATTTCCAAAAATGGATTTGTCCTTATTTGATCCTTTTATAGTTATCATTATTTTAAATATTTATTTTGTTTGTTAAATAATTATTTAATAAGATAATTTTTTGTTTTAATTCTATCATTAGTTATTTTTTTTCACTTTATAAATAAACACGTACAAGTGACAACAAGCTTTGGTCGTGACTGTACTTTTCGCTAAGTTTTGTTTATTCATTTGCACGTGGGTACAAACATGTATTAAAAAGAGAAAGAACGATAAACAACTTTTTCTATCTTTATTTAAAACAATTACATAGTTTTGTACCGTACCAGTACCTCACACACAACCCACAAGTTTCATAAACTGGTTGAAACTGAGAGAGAAATAATATAATAACTATATGCGTAGGGTAGAAGGAATACATTGAGTGGAATTTTTATGCTTAATTTCAAAAATTTTTTGACAGTGTCTTGCAGATGTCGCTTCATTCTTAAATTTTATTTTAGAAAATTTTTTAAAGTTTAGAAAAGTGTTTCGAATATTCTCTCTTCTCTAGTATTAACGATTTACAACAGGTGAAAACGCATTATTATTTTTAATTCTGAATATCAACACTGTTATTTATATTTAAAATTTCATCGATAACACCAATTTCATTTTCTAAATTTGTTAAGACAGTGTCATAGTGGTTAGGACGTCGGCTTTTCAATCAAAGGATCTCAGGTTCAAACCCTAGTCAGATCATATTTAATAAAAAAAATACAATGTATATTATAATAATTTAATAAGAAGTACAAAGGACTGTTATTATATCAGGCAATATTTACTATTACTACATATAAATAAATAAATGATTAGAAAATACCTATAATAACAAAATTACTTAAAAACATGTTTAAATTTCAGTTTTTATTGTAAGAATTTATGGCATTTTGGCTTGAGGGAAATTTTATTCGGACACAAAATCTGGTTCAACTGAAGCTTTAAAATGTTGTTGATATAGCTATATAAATCGAACTATTTTTCATATGACTACTGTTTAATAATGTCATAATTTATAAGTAATATTATTTTGTTTACATTATATATTTAAATTATATTTGGCGTTTTTCAATTAAATAAACATGGCGAAATGCTCACCCGCACTCCCTAATATACCTATATATTAAAAATTTGGTTCTGGATTTTTACATTAGAGATTTTGTTTTTAGGATATTCGAATCCCTAAGTCGAAGAGTTAATTAATATTGTAGTATAATATAAATATTTCAATTGATATCTATCCAATTTTATTTTAAAAATATTTTTCAAATCACACCATACATTTACAATTATAATATTAAAATATATAAAATAGCTAAACTAAAGTATGCATTTGGACAGTAAGCAATCATATATATATAAACTAAAAAAAACAGTGTAGAGGTGTAAATAAATATATTTTTAAATTCATATATGTATGTATGTATTTTGTACTTAAACATTAAAATTCTACTTATCAACATTACATTAATGAGTTTTGAATTTGTTGTGATAATTTGTTAGCAAATGATTCAACATAACCAGGGCTAATAAAAGTCAATAAAGAGTATGGTGTTTCAAAAATATTTTCTACATTTCCATCATCCTTATCTGCTAAATCATAACCATTCCCTACTATTTGAAATCCAGACCCTGAAGCACGTATACAATATTCATTGTTTTCTATTGTTCGAAGATTTAAATATATTTCGAACTGATTTGATCTTAAATTTCTAGAAACAAAAATTTCTTGAACATGATCCTTGACATCTAAAATAATAGCTTCTGCTTCTTTTAGCCAGTCCAATATTTCTTCATCATTTGATAAATCTGAACTCGCGCAATTATTCATTTTAATTTAACTAAAGCTCTTTAATTTTCATAAATAAATATTATAAGTGTACTAACTCCTAAAACTAAAAAAAGTAAACTAACCATTTTCATTCATTCATTATAAACTGACAGTTGACAATTAATTAGCTGTCATTTTTTATAACACCTGCATTATCATTTCTTTCAATTAATATAAAAAGGGTCGCTTCTATTTGCTCTATAGAGCAGTTCCAAATTTTGACGTTTTATATTAAAATAGTACCGAATGTGAGCAAATTAAATAAAATTGAACTTTTGTCTTACAGAAAAAACACATTGACAGCCCGTGGACAACTAATGGAAGTTAATTGGTTAACTTTATAATATCTTAACTTTATTTCAAATTTAAAATAAATATAAAAAAAAAATTTTAATTCTGATTTGGTCTATTACAAAAACAATTTAATTATTGCAAATTTAATACTATTGTATTTCAATTTTACCTAAATAGTAATTTTAATTAAATAATGGTATATGTTCTTTAGTTATTTTTATTTAGTTATTGTAGTGTTTAAATTTTTGACCAAGCTAAAAATCGAATTTACTTTTCTTTTGCAAAAAATATTCATTTTATAATATAGTATAATTAAATTCGCTATTACTTTTATTCGTTCCGGGGTAAATGTGAATAACAATTAATTGTCATTTTCAATTGTCAATTGTTAATTTGGACGGTAATACAGTGTGCACCTTCAAAAATTCTTTTTCCCTGTAACCACGTTCCGTACAAGTCGTGAATTAAAAATATGAGTGTAACAATTTCAAAAAAACGTAAGGTAAGTTTAGTTAAATGATCAATTTTCATTGTATCTAATTGTAAAATTATTGTACTATTTTTTCTAAATAAATGTTTCATGTTTATTGCAATTGTAAATATAAAAAAGAATGTTTGAAATTTTAACCTAAAAGGTGGTAAAAATTTGTACACATACAATATGTAGATAAAAAAAGTAAACTAAATTATGTTTTATTAAAAGCAAGAATGCAATATTAAAATTAGTTTCAATTTTTATTTTAGTTTGTCTCCGATGGCATGTTCAAAGCTGAACTCAACGAGTTTCTTACTCGTGAGTTAGCTGAAGACGGTTATTCAGGTGTTGAAGTTCGTGTTACACCATCAAGAATGGAAATTATCATTATGGCCACAAAAACTCAACAAGTATTGGGTGAAAAAGGTCGTCGTATTCGTGAGTTAACTGCTATGGTTCAAAAGAGATTCAACTATGAACCAGGACGTATTGAATTATATGCTGAAAAGGTACCAACCCGTGGTTTGTGTGCTATTGCTCAAGCCGAATCTTTACGATATAAATTAACTGGAGGACTAGCTGTAAGACGTGCTTGTTATGGTGTTTTAAGATTCATTATGGAATCAGGCGCAAAAGGTTGCGAAGTAGTTGTTTCTGGTAAACTTAGAGGTCAAAGAGCAAAATCAATGAAGTTCGTTGATGGTCTTATGATTCATTCCGGTGATCCATGTAATGATTATGTTGACACAGCTACACGACATGTACTTTTAAGACAAGGTGTTTTGGGTATTAAAGTTAAAATTATGTTACCATGGGATCCAAATCAAAAATGTGGGCCCAAGAAACCATTACCAGATTATATTGCAGTTGCAGAACCAAAAGAAGAAAAAATTTATGAATCACCACAAACTGAATATAAAAATGCACCACCAGCTAACCCACTTGAGGAAGTTGAACAATTGTAATTTTACAACAATGTATAAGATGGTTCTTTTTTAAGTGAAATATAAAAAAATTTAAAAAGAAAATTTATTTTATTTCTAGTCCAGTTGCATATATCCTAAAATAAAATTTTAAATAATAAAAAATTTTAGACCTGCAGAATTGAAAAAGAACTTGTGTTTATATACTGTTTTATTTAAATTTTAAAATTGATTTTAATCTAAAAAAAATTATATATAGGTGTATAAATTACATTCTTTTATCAGTTCAGAAAAAAATACAAGAGAATACAATATATTTGTCAATACAATTTTGTTTTTCATAAAAAATGTTTTCAAAATTTTTTGTTTTTGATCATTTATCCGAAATTAATAAAATATGTTTTTAATATTAATTATCATGAACAAGTTGCAATACCAACTACAGGTTAACTTCAATCCTTTCTCCGTTAATTATTTCGTCAATTGAAAAACTTCAGAAAAAAATGTGTTATAATTAAAAACCAAAAAAAAAAATGAACAAATTATTTTAAATTATTGACTAATTTAACATATACTTATTTAAACAACATTGTATTTTATAATTATGTATTGTCTATTTCAAATTTCCAGCTTTTAGACCAGATCACAATTCTAAATAATTGAAGTTTTACTGCATTCAAAAATACTTTCCTTTTAATTAGAAAAATAAAAATTAATTATATGAGGTGTTGTAGGTGGGACAATTTTTTCTTGAATGAATTATTTTTTTATATTAGTTTAAAATTTTCCCATATTAAATTTGTCTGAATAGTGGTTTCAGCCATTTAATCGTTGAAATAATGGAAGACAAAATTTTTCTATATTCAATATTATAATATTGTGATGGTGGTTGGTTATGGACTAGGGTAATTGAAAATAAATTATTTTTCATAAAAATCTTTGATTATACCAAGGCAAGGTGTTTTTCAATGTGAATCTGATAATCACCCTTGTTAACCTTGTGCCATTTAGTGTGTATTCTATATTCGTATATTTTCATTTTAATTAATAATTAAAAATATTATAGTCATGGAAAGTGGAAGCAAGAACTTAAAAATGTTAATAAGTTAACATAGGGTGACATCGTAAATGTCGTAAAAAAACTTCAACCTGATACAATGTGAAAATAACACAATGTAAAAATTTTTGAACACATTGTGTCGAAAATACAATGTATTTTGTTTACAATTCTGATTGCGTCAAAATGAAATGTCAAAAAACTTAAATTTTTTCTACAGAAACTTTCTTTGAAAAGTATAAATTAATATTTAGACAAAATGGATATTAATTTCGTTAAAAAATTTTTCTTCAATTATTTATTGGACTGTGGTGAAGAAATAAGAGTTTCCATGACCACAAAAATAAAACTTAACTGACAAAAATTCAAATTAAAACTTCAAAATTCAAATAACTTTAAATTTTTTTTTTGTGTATCCAAAAAATTTTCGATACTCAATTTAACAACACGCCGCACGCGTCGTGAAAATGGGTCGCGAACACAATGTAAAATGAATTTACGATCATGAGACAATGTGAAATTTTTAAGTTTACATTTACGATCATGCGACAATGTATTCACGACGTCGCAAAGACATTTACGATGTCAGGGATACATAAATAAATTACAAATATTTTCTACATAACAGCTAAAACAAAAAACTGAAAAGTCCGGCTTCTGATATTTTATTTCAATACATAAGCTGCCATTGAATCACGAAACTATATTCGGAAACATAGTTTTAAAGAAGCCTTTCTTATAAATTTTATATAACCACAGGCTTTGGTTTTCTATATAAGCCGAAAAATTTTACTTTATATATAACTTCTTTATATATATATACTTTACTTCTGATATAATACAGACTCTTGGCAATGCAATTGAACAATTATTAATACCCGGTTCTGCTTATTAAAAAAAATAATCATCTGCATTCAAAAAGTAGACATTCAATTAAATACTATTTATGTACATTTATTCGGAAAGCCTTTTTAAATTACCAGAAATAATATAAATAAGAAGTTTGTTGTCTTTATTAGCGTTATGGAATTTATCGTAAATCGTAACATGTAATTTAAATATTTCGTTAATTTCTTATGAAACACACATTTTTTTAAATAAATAACTATAGTTTTTAATTTTTTTTTACTTTAGATTTAAAATTTTAAAACTAAGCCGCACTCGAAGACAACTTTTTATTACACATGATTAAGTGAGATTTTAGTATTTAAAAGAAATTTAACTTTTTATGGTATTTTGATTACAGATTGATTATTCAATTTTTTCAATAAAGTTTCTGTTTTAACCGTTTTAATTTAATTGCTTGTTAACTTTAAATAAAATATAAAATTAAAAGATTTGCAAATAAAACGAAACCAATCAAAAAACTAAAAATTTCAGGACCTACAACCTCTCTTTAAAATTATTTTTTAATAAAATAAATTAAATTTGTTTTTTTTTAATATCAGTAAAAAGTTTTTTTTATTATATTTGTTTTTAATATTTTTACTAAATTCCTACTTTATCACCAATTCAGAACCTATTATAAATAATTAAAAATATTTTATACTGTACTAAATGTGTGTTTTCCTAAATTTTTGTAATTTTTTTATTTTTAAT
Organism: Dolichopus griseipennis; assembly: GCA_963082915.1. Classification (NCBI taxonomy): domain Eukaryota; kingdom Metazoa; phylum Arthropoda; class Insecta; order Diptera; family Dolichopodidae; genus Dolichopus; species Dolichopus griseipennis. The sequence goes on from OY720442.1 coordinate 2,079,622, forward strand.
ATAATCATTTTTTTTAATGCAATAATTTTCCTTCATATTGATTTCAAATTTTTTAAACATTTTGTCTTCTATATATTTTATTTTAATTTCTTAATGAATATATTAAGCAATAATTATATTTTTTTATTAAAATTGACTGTAAAAATCTTAAAGATTAACATGAACATCCATTACTTTCAGAATTACTTAAAGCGAATGGGCTGATACCACCAAGAGAAGGTGATTTTTTATCTTGACCCTTTTCCTCATTAAAATGATCACCCTATTAATAGTATTCGTTATTAAAAATTAAATTAAGAATATTTTCGGTACTTACTCGACGTTCCCTTTGTTCCCGAATTTTTCTAGCCAGCGTTAAAAAGACTTCTTCGATGTTTATATTTTGTTTACATGATACTTCAAAAAATGGCATGTCAAAAGTTTCAGCGATCTAACAGTAACATAAAATTTTATAATCATTTATTTATTTTGAAAACCTATCTAAATTTTATTTTAAAAAAATCAAATTACATAGTTTTAAAAATTTTAAACAAAATTCATTTTTATACATAGGTATACAAAACTATATTTTTGTAGCTCTATTATTATGTACAAAATTGTTCTTTAGACATCCATATTATGTAATATGTCTTCTTATTTGTCATACATATAAATGTATTTTAAAATATTTTTAATCAATCAAATTTGAATTATTTCTTTTTATGCAATGTATAACATAAAAAATAAGATTTAATGAACATCCGAATAACTAGAAATACTATAATTTCTTTTTAACTTACCTTTTCACCTTTGTCTTTTTCAACCATTCTTTGTGAAGCTGTACATTCACATTTATTTCCAGCTAGAACTTTAACAACATCTGGTGATGCATTCTAAAAACAATTTTAAAAGTTTAATTATTAAAAAGAAGTTGAAAAAATATATCGTTTAATACTTCTTGTATATTTCTTAACCAATATGATAAATTGTTATAGGATTCCAAATTGGTAACATCGTACATTAAAAGAATTCCCATAGCACCACGATAATAGGCCGTAGTTAATGTTCTAAAATTAATAAAAATGTTACTTTTTATATATACCAGCATTTTTTTTTATAAAAGTTAAGTTTTATGCTTTTTAGGAACCTGAAACGTTCTTGCCCTGCAGTGTCCCAAATTTGTAATTTAATTGGTACTCCATCTAAATTTATTAATTTCTGTTTGAAATCAATACCTAGAATAGAAAATTAATTTTTTTTAATAAGCTTTAGTTTAAATATTTAATAATAGTTGATTTATTTTTTAAATTTAAAAGCCACAAAATATGAAAAAATTAATCTTTAAATTATCGCTGAACTTTTTTATTATAAATTTAAATTTGCTATTTTTTTTTTGTAGTTTTTTTTAGTTATTATTATAAAAATTTGATATTATAAAGTACCTAATTTAATTTGTAATTACATAGCTGTATAAGAATATTGTATATTAATATAATACCTATGTCACATATATATTGTATTAAGTTTGAATGTGAATATAAATTACAAAGTTACATTGTATAGTATAGCTAGTTCAATCAGGGAAAACTTTTTAAAAAATTATAAATTGAAAAAAAGGAAACAATTAAAACCAATTAAAATCCTTAAAGTAAAAACTCGTTGACTAATTTTAAAAATAAAAAAAATACAAAAGGACTAACACGCAAACCTAATATACGTGAGACTATGAAAAGACTCCCTTTCCTTAAGAAATCCTATAGTTATGAATTCCAAAAAAAATGTTTTTAGAAAGAAACTTCACATGTTTTAGAACACTTGCATGAAAGACAACAATAATTATAGTTGTATTTGTATGCTAGGTACTCGCTTACCAACTTAGATTAGTACTACTAACTATTAATAAAGATATATAAATGTAAGATAAGTTAGGTAACTAATAATTATGTAAAAATTTAATTATGACTGAACTTATAAATGACCTAGCACAATATATTTATTTGTCTTGTTCTATTAAGAAGCTTTCTTGTGTTGAATATAGCTCAATCCAATTCTGATTATTGTCGTTATTTTTAAAAATTTATAAAGTATTCATGTCAATTAAAAGTTATTTAAATTATATATGTATCTATAACATCTGAGTTGGGTATACTAAAACTCGTAATATTTATAATGGATAGTATTTTGAGGAAGTAATTTTTATGTTGGAAATTCATAAGTTAATAATTCATATGGAAAATTTATAAATGCTTTAAACATACATCCATATGTATATATAATCACATTTCATTTGGAAAAAACTTATATTAAAATATATGTACAAATATTAAAATATATCATATTTATTCCTGTTTAACAATTTTTAAAAAAACTTCTTTATTCTCATACTTAAATAATTTCCTAAGGAAATCAAGTCATCTTGGTCTTTATCTTGAGTCTATTCTATTGCACCTAAAACCTATCATTTATCAAATAACCAAACTTTAATTTTTTTGATTGGCGGGCATTTTTTTGCCAATCAAAACTTAATTATGGACTATGGTGCAACAAAAGCTTATAAAAATTTTTAAATAATCTGAAAATTCTATAAACATCTATAATTAAAGTACTTAATTGTTGAACTTTTTTTTTGTAATTTATAAAATGTTATCATGTACTTATGAGTGGTAAAAGAATTGGATATTTGCTGAGTTATATTGTACATGAAAAAATATTGTTAAATGAAAATAAATATTTTGGATAATATGCATGTTATGTACATACCTATGTAAATGTTTTTATACCTTACTTTGTAATAATACAAACAATAAAAGTATAAATTAAATTTTTTATTTTTAAGTATAGTTTCAAAAATTCTTTTTAATTAACATTATTAATAGTAATACTTAAATGTCATAAATATATTATTCTATGATGTAGTATATTTTGTCCTTATGAATAATATTGTATTTAAAAATATATTTTTTTTATTATATATGTATATAATATGTACATACTTACATACCTATAATAAAAAAATTTCTAAAACGTAATTATAAGGTTACATACCTATTCTAGATATGAAGCTACATATTAACAAAATTTGTTTGTAATATATATAGGTGCATTATAGATAGATATACATATGTATTTTGTTTCTAAATTTTATATTTTGATTAATACTAGTCACTAGACTAGGCATTAAATTCATAAAAAATTAATCCTTTCAATAATTTTTCATAATTTACACTGTACATAATATCAATATACATATAAGTACATATATACATACATACATATATATAAGAAAAACTCACCTATAGTTGAAATGTATGTGTCATAATATTTTTCATCACAATATCTATGTACTATACAAGTTTTTCCAACGTTTGAGTCACCCAAAACTAAAACTTTATAAGTTGAGACAAAATCAATTGCCATGCTTTGTCCTTTTACTCCTTTCAAAATGTTTTTACTCCTTTTTTAAACAATAATTTATTCAAAAAATAAAAAACAGAAATAAATCAAACAGTACAAATACTAATATTAATTTTTGTTCTTTATTTCGCTTGTCGTTAATTTTTTTTTTCTTATTTTGTTTTTTTTTTTTTGCTTTGTTCTTTGTCCTTATTTTTTTTTTTTTAATTTCTTCTTGTAAAATGGAAAAAAATAAAAGGTATTTTACCCAGCTGACTCATACAAACAAAAAACAAAACTAAAAAAAATAACACAATATTTTCAAATGATGATGGTATCAAAATATTTTTTCTTTTCTTTCTATTTTTTTTTTGTTAGAATTTTATTAGAATTAATTTTTTATTTATACTTTTATTTTATTTAATTTACATTATTTTTGTATATGTTTTATATATATTTTATAAAACAATTAAAACAGAAATAAAAAATTTACAGTTAAAATTTTATTGTATTTTTAAGGATTCACATAAGTTTTAATATCAAAGGATATTTTTCTGTCATTTATTAAAATTTTGAAACTTCGATGTGAAGTTTTTTTTTTTTTTTTTTTAACAAATCCTTCGAATTTTTTTACTATTTATTTTTAAAAATTTTATTTAAAAAAAATATAAATTTTATATATTTAAAAAGAATTATTTATTTGGTCTATTAAAATACAAATTCACTTTATTTTTTGTTTTTAATTTTAATTTTAAATAAAATATTAGAATATTGAAAAAGGACACTATTTAACAAATGGTTATTCTGAATGGGATATGATACAACAAAAGATGATAAATCGATAAACTTTCTCCTTATTTAAACTTCATATATAACATTTAAAATATATGTATATATATATTGATAACGCATGCGCTTAAATGATTTAACCACCTGTAGCGGTAAGAATACATCCGTTCAAATAAAAAAAAATGGATTAATAAAATATCAAAATTGAAAATAAAAAATAAAAATTAATATATTAAATAAAATAATTATTTTTATTAACTTTATTTGAATAAAATATTTATATAAAACTGTTTTCTTATCAAGAATCAGATAACACACAGTTTGTTGGTTGGTCAAGGACTAGTAAATAGTTTAATCAGTTATTAAAAAGATCAAATAGAAAGGTTCAATTAAATGTTCGACAATAGAAAGAACGGCGATATGATAAAATGGCGAAAATGTATTCTTTATGTAATGGCTTTATTTTTATATCATAATTCTGGAATCTTATGATCAGGATGATTATTTCGTTAACCTTGATCAGAGTGAAAAATGCATCTACATTTTTTAAATTCCGCTCAGTTCAGTTTAGTTTCTTTTTCCTTAAAATTTTCGTTATTCGTGACGGAACGGTACTGTGATGTGATATAACGTAAACTTTTGACAGCTTATTTAATATTTATTGATAAATCTTTCTCCATGTCCTAACTTTGATCGCCTTACGCTTATACTGGAATATAATTAAAACTCAAACAAAAGAGAATTTCAATCAATCAATTCATTAAACATAGAAAATTTTAGGAACTTAATATAATTAATACCTAAATAAAAATAAATGAAACATGAAACCGAAATCACTACACAATGTACTATATAAATAACATCCTAACCATAACTATTCTTATTTCTTATTAGAACATCAGCAATTTTTTATTTAACTAAAAGTACTAAATAAAAATTACTTTCTGAACGAACTTCAAATAAAATCATTTCAAAAGTCAAAAATCATATGAATAATTTATTTTGTAAATAAAAAGCCAATAATTTGGTTATGTAAAAATTTGTTATTGAAATTTAATTTATTATATAAAAAATTGAAAAATATGGAAAATGTTTTGAGAAGACAAGTAAATTAACTTAATTTCTATATTTTAAGTTAAATATTAAATATTAGGTACAATTATTTTGTTTATATTTCAATTCTAGGTATTACTCCAATTCAAAAAATTACATCAAGTTAGAAAAAATATATTCAAAGGAGATGAAAGAGCTCTAACAGAGGCTAGAAAATTAATTAACGAAGGTTTTAAGAAAAATAAAGATTTAAAAGGAAAAACTGAAATAAGAAAAGTATGTTAAATATTCTTTCAAAATAAATTTGTTATATTGGTGGTTATTTTATCTCGTAAATATCTATTCATAAAAAATTGAATTTAAAGACCCGATATTCTAATTTGAAACAGTAATTTCATGTATTTTTATCAAAATGCTACAACTTTTTAAGATCAATTTGAAATAATATTTGTCTTAGTTTTTAAAGAAAAATATTTTACTTTTTTAAATTTAAAAATATGAAGTAGAAATAAAATTTCCTTTCAACCTAACTCTTAAGTCTGTTGAGTAATGGTTTTAAAAAAACATAAATAATATACTATTTAAATTTGAAAAAAAAGGGTTTAAATGTTAATAAGTAAAAAAAAAAAATTAACTGTATTAAAGGACTTTTGTCTTTTTAGCAGATATACAAAATGTATATAAGGTTTTGATAAAACAAATTAATATTTATTAATAAAATATTTTACTACGTACAATTTACATAAAATATATTTTAGAAATTAGTTTTTTCACATGATGTACTTGATCTTTTAAATACTCAAGTAATTCAAGCTGTAGGAAAACCATCACGATTTAAAGATTTTATCCTATATGGTAAATTTATTATTTTAAGTAAATATTTTTTGGTTCTTAAAGAAAAAATTTTCCAATTTTAGAAGCTAAAATAAGAAAAGAAGTTTTAATTAATAATAAAAATTTCAATTACGTACCAAAAACATAAAAAGAAAACAATTGAATTTCAAAGAATATTTAATAACTATTTAATTTTGTTTGATTTGGCACTAAATTTTTAAAGACGATTTAAATTTAAAAAGATGCATTTTTTACTATTTATTTTAAGGAAATTCAACTGGCAATTGATATAACAAAAGAGCTTGAGAATAATGTTGTGCAAGCTGTAGAAGTCAAACCCGGAATATATGGTATAAAACTTTAAAAAATAATAAAAAAAACTTATTTTTTTTCTTTCCAAGAGGCTACTGTTCGTCAAGAACTTTTAATAGATAACTACATGTTTAACCCAGAAGCTGTTTTAATTAGTTCAAAGAAAGGAAAAAAATGTTGTAATAGTTCAGCTCCGGATATAGGAAAAACTACAAATAACAAAATCTAAATAAGAAAGAATTATTTAAATAGAATAAATTTTATTTCAATATTGTTAAAAATTAAATTTTACATTATTTTTCACTTATTTGTATTTTCTTTTAATTCCACTTTTAACTCGTTGAACTAGTTGAATACCTTTTTTTCTTTTTTGTTCTCGATCTTTTTCTCTTTGATTCTGAATCGGAAGATGTAGTAGAACTGCTTGATGAGTCAGTACTTTCACTTTCTAAATATTTCTTCTTTTTTGAACTCTTTCCGGATTTTTCTTTTTTCGATTTTTGCTTATGCTTTTTTAGTTTTTTATTATTTGAAACTTTATCCTGTTCATCATTATACTTATCTTTTGCTTTATATGGGTGCTCAAAATTTTGGTGCTTCATTTGCTCATAAGAACTTTTTCCACCTTTAAAATTTTCATTTTGCTCGTCATTTCTGTAATCTCTTCTACATGATGCTGAATAAGTTTTAGGTGGTGAACGTGAGTCATTCCTTTTTTTACTATATTCTTTTTCATATTTTCTTTCTCTGTTCAGACGATTATGGTAAGGGTTTTCATGATTTTTTTCATATCTTGAATATGATGAATTGCGATTGCGAGATCTACTTCTACTTCTATAATTTCTTCTATCGTTTCTAAAATTATCCCTCCTGTTGTCATAAAATCTTTTCTGATTATCTCTATTCCTTGAATTTTTTTCAGCACTTCTAGATCTGCTTCTTTTTGTGCGATATTTATTTTTATTTCTAAATTCTTCGTTTGAAATTTCTAAACTCGCTGATCTTTGATTTCTTTTCTCTTTAATTATTTTATCTTGTTTTTTACGATCTCTATAATTGTTAAAATCAAGTTTTTGATCTTCCTTACCATCTTTGTAAATTAAGCCTCGACCTTTTCCTCGCCATTGAACTTTTGCTACCGATTGTGAAAAATCAACATGTATTCTTCGATCATCAATAAGTACATTATCCATTTTAAAATAGGCAGTTTCACAAGATTTTTTATCTTTAAATTCAACAAATGCATATTGCAGAGAATCTCCCGAAATTTTATCTTTTATAACTTCACAGCCAACAACTTTTCCAAAGCGACTAAATATTATTTCTAAGTCATCTTCTGTAGTTACAGGATTTAATTTACAAACAAATAGAACATTTTCTGGAGGAGCTATTTCAGCGTCTGGTAAGTCCCCAATAATTTCTAAAATTGTTGCTCGTGCCATTGCTTCTTTTTCAGCCAACATTTCTTGAATTTCTTGAGCAGTTTTACCTTCTGTGTCATCAATGTTTTCATCTGCAGCAATTCTTCCATTCTTTAATCTTTCTGGGGTTGGGGAAGGTGATCGACTTGGCATACGAAATCCACGTGGGTTATCAAATGGATCTTCCAGAATAACAGTATGTGTAATTCGTATGTCTTGGTATGGACGAAATTTTTCATCAACAATAGCTTCATTTAATTTTCGCAATATGTCATGACCTAAAAATATATTGTGTATGTCTATAGTATATGAATAGTTAAATATAATTTGAAATTTTCTCTTGAATCTTTAAATATACCTTCAGTTACTTCACCAATTACACAGTGAACATTGTCAAGCGATATTAGATCTTGTCCAAGGGTGAAAAAAAACTGAGAGCTTACCATATTTTTTCCAACACTTACTAGTGATAGCAAACCTGGTATTTCATGTTTGATTTTTGGTAAGTTTTCGGCTTCAAAAAATCTTTTGTGAGGACCTTCAATAATACCCCAAACTGAATGGCCACCATCTCCCATTCCCGTAGGATCACCAGTTTGTGCAATAAAGTTTCGCTCAATATTATGAAACAAATTATAATTGTAATATTTTAATTTACACAATTTCACAAAATTTAAACAAGCTCGTGGTCTTTCCTCCACAAACAAGTCGACAGTAATGTCGCCCAACGTAGTTTCAATAACAACAGACATATTAGTGTAAGAAAATATATTATATTATTAAAATTTATTCTTAAGCATCTTTTTAGTTTTATTAGTGTCGGGTCGGCTTTTAAAAAATATTTTTACAAAAAAAAAAAAAAACTGTCAAAACAAATTGCCAAAATTAGTACTAAAAAGTAAAAGTTAACTAGTTAAGTAAGGTTTGACTTGACAGCAAAATTTTTTTATAAAATAATCTTAATAACATTTTTTAAACGTGTTCTAAATTTTTAAATGAACTTTGATTACATGAAATCCAATTTCCAAATCAAATATATCAAATTGAAAATATTTGTACTTTATTTATATATAATATGGAAACAATGGCATTTATTAAAGACCTTGTACCAAATGTGCATTTAAATTTCTTTTCAAACCAAATGAATGGGCTAAAGTGTAGTGCGAGCTATGATCAGTAAGCAACACATAGTTAATAATCAAATAACAGTATGGATATGAATATATATATGATACAGTTTAGTAAACAAGGTACGGGTAAGAGGGAGTTAGTCAATACTCAATAATCAAAATTGTCAGGCTGTTTTCAGACCCAATTTAGTTTAAAGAACCCTGCATGCATAAGTTGAAAAAATATTTAAACGAATGAAAAAAACACAATAAAAGCAAAGAAATATTAAATAAATAAAAAGCGTTTAGTTTCCTTTTAATTTTTTACTGGTATTTGTAAAATTAAATAATTTTAGTAAATTTAATAGTAAAAAATAAACTTCCTATTTTTTATTTATTTTATATAAATTTCATTTCACTCAACCGCTCAAATAGATCAAAATATTCAAAGAAATATTGTTTTCCCTTTCAAATATTAGTACTAAAATAATTTGGCAGCTGGTGTGGCTACTCTACTACTACATACAACTACAAGTTAGAACAGTACAGCACTACACTACTTAAACTAACAAAACAACTAACTACACTTGGCTGCTCTGCTGCTGAGATGAGTGCTAGCTGGCTAGGCTACTAGTTAGCCTTTATCCCAAAAATTTGATAAACAAAATGTCAAATGAAAAAAGTTTAGTTGATTTTGGATTTGGACGGTTGCGTTGCTTTGTTGGAAGTTATAGATAACGTGAATTAATTTTTTGTTTTTGAAATAAGTATTGAATACTATTTTCTTTGTGAATAGTAAATACTTTTAAATGTGAAAGTGAATATCTAAAGAAATTGGAAATTGTTAAAGAAAAATTCTGTGGTTTAATTTAAAGGAAAAAGCAAAGGAATATATATATATTCAAATCATATTTATTTTAAAAATTTTAATAAAGAATTCATAAAGAGAAAATGATAAAAACAAAAATGGTTACATAAAAATTTTTATTTAAAATAAAAAAACCCTTAAACAAAATAGTCAAAAAATGCAAAATTAAAATATAAAAAAAAAAATATTACGTTTTAAATAAAGTATAAAAATTTTCAAATATTTTTATAAAATAGTATAAAAGGGATATTTTCTAATGGATATACTAGAAGAAGAAGAAGAAATTACTGACGATCGCCTTCAAATTTTCCATAACACTGTCAGGGAACATATTGTAAGTTTAATTTTCATTTCCTATTTTAAATAATTGAAAGGATTAAAAACGTATTTAGAAAATATTTTTTTTTTAAATTTAATTCTTGTGAAATTCAAAAATCAAGATAAAACAAAAAGTTAGAATAAGTACCTATTAAATATATATTATTAAATTTCATTCCGGATGAAAGTTAAATATTTAACTACCTATCTATATGCAATTGTCGTTTTAATTATGACGCAATGCTAGTTAGTCCGCTATGGATTTTTTTCATACATGTTTGCTAGAAAATTCTTAAGGAAAAAATCTAGTTTTTAGTTTCAGTTTGCAAATCTAGTTTTTAGAGTACATATTTAATTATTTCATGCATCGAAATTTTTTATAACTATATATTTAATTTGTTCTCCTTATATCTACTATTATTGTACAATGTATGTACATACGTGTATATATATATATATATATACATTTATATTTGTAATACGTTTTTCTGAAATGCACTTACTATACTAACTTTACTTGGTGGTAAAAAAAGGTTAACAAGCGCTACCCACTAAAAAATTTTAAGTAATAAAGATTTATCAAATATAACTTTCTGGAACAAATAGTTGTTTTCATGGCGTTATTAAAAAAAAATCGCGTACCTTGTAGATTAGACAAAATTATAATAAAAATGAGTTACTGTACTGTTAGTAAAAAAATGTATTTTGGTACAAGACCTTTACAAAAAAGGAGATAAAAATAAATTTTAAAATAATTTACGTATGCATTTTTAACTGATGCGTAAAAATATAATTTATTTAAGTACCTACCCAAACATGTAAAAATCAATAAAAAAAGGTAAAAATATTAATTTTTTTAAAACTATAAATAACTGCTATCGAAATATGAAAGTATATTAAAGGGTTAATTAAAATTGAAATGAATGAGTTGAAAATGTGTGTTTTTTTTTAATATACTTACGGGTACATTTATTGTATACCTTAACTCTAACTATAAAAGTCAGTACTATTTAAACTGTTTGTTCTGATTTAGAGTCTGATAAGTTCATAAATAAATTATTTAATTATAAGTGTTTATATGTACCCATTATAATATTTTTTAATAGAACATTTTTGTTTGATTTTTATCAAAAAAGAAAGTATTGCACTACATATAATGAAAAATATTCAAATGCATATGTTTGTAGTTATGTATTATAAATAATGTCAATTACTTATAATATAGGTATGTATCTAGGTACATTTGAACATTGCAAAAATATTAATTTGAATTTCTCTAAACAGGTAATACTTATCTTGAATATACATTATGTACATATATTATATTGTCAGAAAAGCTCACATAAATTGTAAATAAAATACGATAATAATTGTTATTTTAGCAAACAAATTAAAATTATTTTGTACAAATATACCTACATTAAATTGAAAAATTGGTAATAAAAAAAAACAATCAGGTAGTGAAGTTCATTGTGTGGTTCGTCACTTGTAATTTATCAAAAAAACAAAAAACTTGGTCAATAGCAAAAAAATGAACATATTTACTTAGCGCCGTTGATATTCATTTGGTAGCCAAAAATTCAAAAGCAAAAAGTTGCGAAATTAAAAAAAATTATGTACAAAGCATCAATTATAAACACACATATATATATATATAGTTATTTATACAAAAATATAAATATCTCACAACTTTTAACCACCTAAAAAGTTATCATGAACTTTTTAGTTTTTTTTTTCTATTTTTATTTTCAAATATTTAAAAATTCTATGAGCACATTATTGTATATTGTTCTTACATGCATGTATTTATAAATTCTTTTATAAATATACTATATATAAATAATTTAATATATATTAATATATAATTATATCTTTATATACTTTAATATGTATATACATATATCTATATGTATATAGTTAATATTAGTTAATATACACATTAATTTAATTTTATCAGATACGGAGAAACTTGATTTCCTACAATGTGTCGATCGTTGATTCGCTCTTTTCAATTTTTATGATAAATATAATAAAAAAAAATTATAAAATTTTGATAACTAAAACAGGTGAGACAAAAAAAAAATAATTAAAAGAAAGTATTTATAAAATCATTTAAAAAAACATTTTATTTATTCAAGAATTTTCCTCCCCAATTTCAAACAATATTTTTTAATGTATTAAGTAATATAATAGGTAAATATATGTTTTTGTATGTAGGTAGGTATATAATATGTTATGAAATAAACGACTAGTCGCTTGTCGTTTTTATTTAGCTGGTTATTTTATTTTAGTATATCATATGTTTCGTTAATTAAAATAAAAACTTTATCTAAGGTCATTGAAAAATTGGCAAATTAAATGAAAAACTATTAGAGTTACCTAGGTATAAATAATTATTGAAACACTTGGTAAAATAATATTTTAATTTAGAACATCAGTTGTATTTATTTGGTGGGAACATTTGTAATGAAATTTAATTAATATTTTTGAAAATTAATGTTTTATAAAATAAATAAATAGGAAGGTATATTTTATTTGTTTACGATTTGGGCATTTAAACTTTTTATTAATGAATGCAAATTATTTTATATCAATATAGTTGTACATATGAAAATTACATATATGTATATATATTTTAAAAATAATTAAAATTATAATTTGGAAAATAAAATAGTGTTTAGACAAGAAAGTTATTTATTATGAAGATTAGAAATTGCTTTAATTTCACCGCCAATTGAAACTTGAAGTAGTTGTTAGAAAGTAAAATAAAATATTAGCAAAGATAATTATTTTTATAAAGTTATAATATAATTTAGTGTTGAAAAAAGAGTCTCAAGAATTTTTATGATGTACCTATAAACCCTTTAAATTAAAGTTTAGATTATTCACACTGAAACTTATCAGTTATTACATTTCTATAAAAATATTCGATAAAGTTGCTTACATACCTATAATTAAGTACATACTTAAAATTTTAAATCAAACTACCTAGTGCTCCATTGTTGGTTTTAAATACAAAATATTAATTTGATTATATAGGTACTACAACTTAAAAAGTCATTTTTATTTTTTTTTGCAATATTTCAAAATTCTGAAAATTTTTTAAAAGATAAAATATTTTTTTGGGCAATTAAATTAAATAAATTCGTTAAAGGTGATTTTTCTTTATTTTTTTTTTTTTAAATTTTGGAGCTTAAGTCATTTGATTTATGTAAATTTCTAGTTTCCTTATTAAATATTATGTATCAATATGGAGCTAAAAAAAAAAGATGAAATTCAAAAAAAGAGTGCTGATTCAGGTCATTAATGTACATATATACATAATATATTGAAAATCTATTTTTTTTAGAAATTTATTTTAAAAATATTTTAATACTTAATATAACCTTGAAATAGTTTAAGTTTGATTTGAAATTCATTTATACATTATTTAATATTTAATGCAAATAATATAATATAATGCTTTGAAAATCCTATTTCCAATAAGATAATTCTATATTTCTGTTATAAAAGAAAACAAGCTCTTTTATAAAAAAAAAGGCGCGAATGAATTTATTTTTAGGTTTGTATTCGAATTATCCTGTAAAATTTCAGATACTCTGCAGATTCTTTCATATAAAATTATTATTATGTATATATGTGTATATTTTATATAAAAAAAAAATAAATCAATAAGTACCTACTTGAACATATTCTATATATGTACTTAATTATGAAACTTTAAACTTTGTTTTATAAACGAACGTAAGTATCTAATTTAAATAGTAATAAAATAACATAACACTAATAACTAATATTAATATAAAAAAAACTTTTTATTTGTTTATTTCTTAGAAAATCAGGTGTTTTCATAAACGTAAATTTATAAATAATTTTTATAAGAAAATTAAACCGAAGATCAGACAATTTTAAAAAAAATTTTATAATTTCTATTAGTATAAGATGTATGCAGTGTGTACCAGGTCAATGATCGCTAAATGAGAATATCTATTTCTAGATATTATTTTTTGTCTATTTTATTACACAGTTGCATATTATAAATTTAATTAATATTTTTATTGCTTTTGTGCATATGTTTTTATCTACACATATGACATACTTCTTCTGTTATATATTTTATCGTCTTTTATATATATTCATATGGAAAGAAAATTTTTAATAAACAATTTGTTATATATATTTATAATACATAAGAGAAAAAATAATATATAAAGAATCTAATGTATATAACATATAAGTAATAAAAAATATAAATTATAAGTTTTACAATCCTTTGAAATTATCTATGATTTTAATGTACATTTTACAGAAACTGCGCATGCATCACAAACTTAAGTGACATAAACAGAAAAATATTTGTCATGTTAATAATTTTATAAAAAAAAAATAAACAATGTTTTATTCATATATACGTATGTAAGGGCATTCATTGTAACTTATCATTCACATGAATTATTTTCAAATTGAAAATAAATTTCTTTTTTGATTTTGTTGCAAACTTAACCCTGCTCATACCAAAAACTAATTTAAAAACATTTACATATTTATATATAAGGGATGTTGTCAAGATATTGAGAAATAGTCCCTATGGATCATGTCTAGAAAAAAAATAAAATTAATTACCTTAATCTTGATATGTACTTACTATTTAGTAAAAATTTCAAATTTATTTTTATAAACATTTAAATAACAAATACAAGAAAATGCTACAGATTACGTCTTTGGTAAACTAAGGGTTAAATTCAATTGAAACATTTTATAATTCAAAAGAATATGATTGCAATCATATTGTATTCAAGCAACAAAAAAATTTCAACCAATTTGTATGATCATCAATTTTATAAAATATTATTATAATTCTATATGACTTATAATATACGTACATAATATACTAAATATTTATACATGGAGTCTAGAGACAACAAAAATATAATAAAGTATAATTGGATAATTTAACTTGAAGGGGCAAAGTTTAAAAATACTATAGTGACAAAGTAAATGTTTTATTTTTGTAATTTGTGTGATGGGATTAAAAGGCGTTACGCATTTTTTTATATATACCTATATATATATATATAATTAATTTTATTATATTTAGTAGATGATTAAATAAAATTTTATAAATTTGTTAGTTAATATAACATAATTTTAATTATTAAAAATTTTTAAGTTTTAAATAATTATATTATATCTTACCAATATAATATAATAAAATACATAGTATAGTTTGCTGTGCTATAATCTACTATAGTTAGAGAATTTTTCAAAACAATTTGAATTATAATAAGATTGATATTAAATAAAAATGAGTTAAAACTTTTCAGATATTCAATTATTATTTTCCTTTTATAATTAAATTTAATTTTCATAAACCCATTTTCATATAAAATTGTTTAACAATTATGTTTGTTTTAATGTTTTTGAATGAAAATAAATTTTTTATATATATAATAACATAAACAAACAATCAGTTTCACAATAATACCTAACAGATATTCATTAAAATTAAAATAAAATGGAATAAGTAAAAACACAAATGTTAAAATAAAATACACAAATACTTAAGCATTCCTATATAAAAGAAAACTCTTCAAGTAAAAGACAATAAACAAATGTTGTGTCTAACTGAATACCTTTAAAATTACAAAACCACAAAATAAAATGCGCAATCAGCTGAAATTCTAACTGGATATGTTGAATATGGGTTACAATTATTAATTTTCACTATGTGTTTTATTATATTTTTTTTTCTTCAACTGTGTCGATTTCTACACTTTCGTGTTACAGTTAATTCTCGAAATATTAATAATTTGTAATTTTAAACTTCTAAACTTTACTGATAAATTAGACTAAATCACATCCGCAGCTTAAAGCATCGAAACCCACTACATATGTAGTGTTTGGTTTTTAGGATCTTGATTGGGAAAAAGTATTTGGGAATTAAGATTAAGTTTGATAAAATAAAGTAATTAAGAGGGATGTCACGAAGTTAAAAGATGTTAATGTTCTTCTTAAACTTTTTTTGGACCGTACATAAGTATATATGAATTACTAATTTTGGTAAACACATTAAATAAAATAAAATCTACTGGTTTAATTCTAATTTCTAATAAAATTGCTATAGACTGATGTTTTAATTTATTATATTTTATTAGTATATATGTATATGTGTATATATATGTATGAATATATAGCTATTTTTGTATTTATATTGTATAATTGTTTATATAAGCTTTATAACTGCTAAGACTTTTTATACCAATTTTAAGTTATTGTCTAAGTCTAGTATTTATAAATAATAATTGTAACTTATATTTCTTTTTATTAAATAAATAAATAAAAAAAATAGTTGGGATTATTTTCATTGGTTCCAGTAATAAGAGGTAAGTAAGAGGTTGCAAAGCAACTTTTGAGATTAGGATCTCGGAATATAAGTAATATTTACAATTAGTAAGCACTAGCAGCGTTAAAGTACTCAAATTATCTTGAAATAATAATATGAGCAATTTGAATTAGATAAATTCTAATTTTTATTTTATTATAAACTTTCGACATTTAATGGGAATGTTAATAATAATAATATTCATCAATGTATTAATACGTCATTTAAAATTTTTTATCGAAATCTTTTTTTGTCTGTTTTTAAGTTTTTTTTTTGCCATGAAATTTAAAATATTCTTGTCATGAAAAAAAAAAACTATTTCTCTGGTTAATCTTTATGTCGTCCACATTTTTTCATTTTTTATGTTATTTTTAGAATTTTATCTTGTTTTTTATATTTGGATGTTTTTTTTTTTTTTTATAAACACCTGAGCAATTTAATAAACACAAGCTATCATAATGAAGAGCACAAACGTGAATACAAAAATAATAAAAAACTAACAAAATAAAAATATAAATAAATTTTCTTTGTTTACAAATAAACTGCAAGTAATTTTGGTGTAAGAAAATCGTTTCGGATGGATTACGCATTTTATGATTTTCTAAATTTAAATAAGTTCTACAAACAAACAATCTAATTTTTGTTTGAAAAATGCTGCCCTTTTTTTAGGGATATGCTACGGACAAATTCAAGTTGATTTGATTAAAGTTAAATTAATTTATAATTGTTTTTTTTTATTTTAAATCATATAATATTGTTAGCCATCTATTTTAAGTTTGATTGTTTAGTTACGGAAAATGACGATGAAATATATAAGAATATAGAGAATCAAAATTGCTTATGCACATTATATCATATTATGTATATGTAGATCTTATATAATTGAAGTTCTCTCTTCTTGAAATCTCAATAACTCATTAAGTAAAAATAAATATGGTCAATTATAAGTAATTGGATTTCCCGCTAAACTTGTTAAAAAGAATCTTGACAAACCATTTACAAACCACAGATATAAAATTCTTAAGAACATGATTTCTCTAAGTATACAAACTTTTTTTCAAGATATTAATTAATTTATCTGATTTTCTTTTGTTAGAAGGAGGCATAGTAATCGGTTTTTAATAGAGATTTGCTTCCTATATAACAAAAAAAAATATGTGTTGTGTTTTTTAGTTGATACTTATATACATATTTATTATGTATAGGTTAGTGTACACTGTACATAGTAAATAATAAGCTTATATTATTAATACAAGTCTTGTTATGCCTAATTTTTTTTCCCAAATCAGTTTTTGATTATTTTTTTTACATTTTAACTTAAATTCTTATTATCATGCTGTGTTTAAAAATTAAAATGTTTTATTTGAATTTTAAGATTGTTTATTTAAAATTTAAAATACATAAATAAATAAGTACCTATATGTTTTAAAATTAAACATGTTACTAACCAACCCCTAATAAATTTTAGGCTTGTTAGTTATAATAAATATACAAATATGAGATTTAAGTACAAACAATTCTGTTAACGTGGCTATAATTAAATCATTAAAATAAATATTTTTAAAATTTTTTATATAAAAGTATTCTAATTAACTGAAAGAAACTAAAATATAATATTTCAAATTTACTTTTTAATTTTTGTAAGTTATTTTCGATTAGAAATTGCTTATGCTTGCCAGTACCAATTAACCAGGTACTTGATAAATTCTTATTGGTGTAAATGTTTTTTTTTTTCAACCAAAGTTTTTGTTCTAAAATATTTCTCAAGTTAAAATAGAATTTTTCTAAAACCAAGTTTAATGAATAAATACGTCATGACATTTTCTGCATTGGTTGTCGCAAAATATGTCCAATGAGTTCGATATTTTTATTTAGATTCATTTGGATGTCAAAATTAAATTTCGAAAAATAAAAATTTATGAATTTTTATCGAACTTTTATTTACAACTTTAACAAATAATTATTATAGCATTTAAGCTACGGTGACCATATTTCTTAAGTGAATGTGGTACAGAAAAAATATTTTTTTATATAAACACAGATAAGTATGTATTTTTTGAACATAAAATTTATTTGAATTTAATAAAAATTAAAAAATACTCAACAATTCATTCGACTAACTATATAAAAAAGAACATAAGTTATATGTTATAGTATACCGTTACAACAATATAATAAATTCAAAATAATATAATTAAATAATAAAAAATTTAATAAAATTGAATGTTTAAGAACATTCAAATTCACAGATATTTTTCGGCAGAATTTATCTTTTTCAAAATCTGATCATTTTTTATAATATTGCCATAAAAACTTTCACATTCATTAGAAAAATTGCATTTCACAATTAGTATTGCTTTTAACGTTTCTGTTAACTGTTAATTGTGTTTTTTCGGAAGTCCAGATATTATTAACTAAAGAAAAAACTCTCTCTGTGGCTGCATTTATACCTGGCAAACACAACGAATATTCTACCAATTTTAAAACGTTGGAAATTTAAAACATTAAAAGGAACTTGTTCACTCTCAAAATGCTGAAACATTAAACCAAGAATTTATTGTTCAAATAATTAATATAATAAAGCTGATGTTCGAATCGCATCAGAATTTCTAGCTATTTTTTTTCACGTTAAAACAAAACAGTAAAATAGCACATGCATTTAATTTCAAATATTAAACTGTCAAAGATGTTGTTAAATGAATTGAGAATTGGGGTTTTGTCAGAATTTTATTTGCCGATTCTTATATTAATATATCGATTTCCTAAAACTACCCGGTAAACAAAACTAGAAACTTTTATAAAAATAGATTTTTTTAAAGATTTTGTGTTTTGATTATTGTTTGGAAATAATAATTGAAAATCGATATATTAATAAATCGCATTAAATCGCAATATTAGTGAAACGAATTAAATGTGGTACAAAATGTGGTACAGTTTACAGTGTGGGACATATGTTCAAAATGTTGTACTGTACCACACAATGTGGAACGTATGGTCACCGTAATTTAAGCACATGTACATATATTAAAAATGTCATTTCGGTTTAATTAGAAAATTATAAGAATTATAAAGTTACCATAACCTTCGGACTTTTTACATTTTTAACTTTAAAAATTTTTTAAATAGAATTTTTGTCTTTCTAAATAAACTTATAAAAAATTTGTGTAAAATAAATAATATCTTAACAAAAGTCATACTACAAATTGTTTATGTTTTAAAAAAATTTCAAATTTCTTTTACATTAATATTATATTATTACTTGTACACAATTCAGGTCACGTATTATTTTTTGGATGTTTTTTTTTAACTTTTTTTTTTTTTTTAGATTTTATCACGTAAATTATCAAACTTACCCAAATAATTAACAAGTTTTGATTATTACACTGTATTAATAGACCAAAACCTATAAAAAATATTACTCGTTCCAAACACTTATATTTATTATTTAAAATATTGACCCAAAAATAAAATAAATAAAACTATATTTAACTAATCAATAAGTATAAGCAAATAAATAAATGATATATATATAAATAATAATGAGTTGATATTCATATAGGTATGCATTGAGTTTTAATATCTTTACTCATGATCCAGCAGCAAAGTGAAAAAATCTTAAATATAAAATTAAATTTAAACTAGCATTAGAATGTTTTTTAGAATGTACTATCATTTGACCGTTTCCAAACCTATTTTACTAGCATTAGAATTTTTGAATTTTCCAAACGTAAAAATTTAGAAAACATCCAAACTTAAATTAATAGTAATAGTAATAAATAAGTAGCAAAAAGTAATAATTTCTTAGAAGTTTTTGTATTTTCTTAATCAGAAGCCGGACAAGAATATTTTAGTGGAGTTAAATATAGTTAACTAACCTCAGTTCGACTCTTGGCCCTGCAAAAATAAATTATTGTTGTTTCTTATTTCATTGCACGACTTGTGATTCTCAAGATACGGGGTTTCATTTTTCTTTCCCTATAATATATTATACTTATTTGTAATTTTAATTTGAATGAAGTGCTGCGGTTTGGCAGGTGTGCTATATTTAAACACATAAAAAAATATTGGGGCTTTTTCGAAAAATTAAAAGTGTGATTTAATTATTTTAGAGCCGAAATGAAGTACTAGGTAAACAGATTTCGGAAACGACCTAAAAAAAAGTTTGATATTTGCAATTCGTATATAATATAAAAAATCTTTTAAAAAATTTTTTTTATAAAATATAATTGTTATAATTTATTTACCATGGTAGAAATTTTGTTAACATGAGACATAAATGGTCTAAGTGCAGATTAAAACAAAAAAGAAAAAACTAAAAAGCATTAAAACCAATTTTTTTTTAAGTTTACAAAACTTGTTACTCTGATATTATTTTAAACAGTTTGTTTAGAGGTTTCATATTCTAAATACATACATTCATAATAAATTATAATTAACTACAATTTGACATTTACAAGCTTTTTTTATGTTTTATGTAAGTACTGTGTAATAAGCCTAATTGATTTACAAAATAATTTACAAAACACCATAAAAATCAGACTTAATAAACAACAAATGATTACAAACTTTTTCTTATTTTTTTTAATACATTTTGTTTTTCTTTAATTAACGTTCAAAGCAGTTAATTCAGTTTTATTAAAACTTCCATAATACAATTTTTAAAAACAGTTATGCAGCTTGTTTTAAAATGCATGGCCAAATTATTCTATATTAAGTAACATAAATAACATAAGCAAGTCTGTAAAAATATTTGGTATGCAATTTAATTTTAATTGGAAAAATTTAGCTCCAAAAGTGCGTACAAAAGTACGTATTTTATATAGTGTGGCAAATTTGAAAATAAATACTTGGTTTTTAAGGTGGATAAATTTGTAATTAAATAAGCATTTTGAAACATTAGAAATTTCTCATATGTACTTTTTTTTAAATAATCTTTTACTATACTTTACTATAGTACTTTTTTTTAAAAATTAGTCATAAACTAATCGAATATGAATCAAAGTTTAAAATGTAAAATATAAATTTTTAATTTAAATTAGAATTTGATATGAAATTAAACAAAAGTTAAATAATGTAAAATAAAATACCCAATTTATATTTTACGATTTGATATCTATTGTATTACTTCATCAGCAAATGGGAATTGCACTACTCGATTATTTTAAAATTAATTTCTGATGCTATTAAATTTACCCAATTATTTTAGATTTATTTAAAAACTGAATGTTTGACTTTACTTGACCATTAATATAAATGGTATTAGTTTAATAAAATATGGAGTAAATTTCCTAAAATAAAATTTAAAAAAAGAAAAATATTATATAGTTATTATAATATTAACACAGAATAACCTTGGCAAAACGTTTTAAGGAATCTTATAACTAAATAAATTTTTTTTATGCCAAAAAGAAGGTTTTTATAACCACACTCAAATATAATTGAATTTTTACTTACTTACTTATTTTAAAATTTTGACAAATTCTTTAAATCTATCATGAGAAATTCAGAGGAACTTCGAACTTTAAATAAATAACCAGATCATCATTTTTTTCTTTCTCTAGCGTTTTTTTAGAAAGTGTTTTATTTTTATATATATATATATTAAAAATTGAATGCAATTGAGTTTTAGGCCAGTAGTCTTTTTTAATAAATTATACTATTTAAAAATTAATAATCTTCTAAAATTTTTTTTTCAGATATTTTTGCTACTTTTAATGCTTTTGTATCTAGCATCTTATGCTTTAATAGCTAGATTTCGTCGAAGAGACAAAGAAGATTTATTTTCTACTGATGACGATGAAATACTTGTATATCGCATAAGGTAAGTTTATTATACTTATATATATATTTAATAATAATTATGTACTTTTTCATAAAGAAAAGCAAAAAATAAAATGTATGGAGAATTCGATATGATACTTATCTGTGTTATAAATAGTGAAAGTAAACAATTAATCGGTTGAAAAGAAATTTATTTCAGATAATTAAGCTTAATACAGATTTTATCTAATACGAAAATTTTAGATAATTCATATTAAACTTATAACTCATAGTTATCCAAATATCCTAATGTACCCAAATATTTAACAAATATTTTATCTGAATATTCTTATTTCTAACATTTTCCTATATCACTTTTCAATTATTATTTTAATATTCCCCCTTTCCAATTGTTACCTAGCTATATTGCTCTAATATGTATCTATGGTCCAGAGCGCAAAAAAATTCGCATGTATAACTTAAATGGAATAATCAACTCTTATTTTATTTCTGTATATGCATACATAATATATTGATATATTTTTATAAAAAGTTGATCCATCTTATCTAAACTGATGATTTTGTTTCCAAGTTCAATCACTTCTTCTATTGTGCAATTTTTCTTCCAAGCATATCTTAGGAGATGAAAGATCATTAAATTTAAAGGCATCATACGTATTATTTTAACTTATATTGATGTGTTATTGTTTTCTTTAGTGTTGTCCTGCCTAATCATCTTACAATAAGACATTCATCTAAATATCTTATAAAATACAGGTTATGTTTACAATATTTATTTATTACAAATGTTTAATAGTTACAAATGTTTAATAGTTTTCATTTACTAAAAAATCAAAATAATTTTATCATAATAATGGCTTTAAAAGTGTTTATATTTTTTTTTTTAGTTTGTGGTTATGTACATTTTCTTTAGCGATTGCTGTTGGAGCTGCATTACTTTTACCAATTTCGATAGCCAGTAATGAAGTTTTATTATTATATCCGAATAGTTACTATGTTAAATGGTTAAATAGTTCATTGATCCAAGGTAAGCGTTTAATTATTTTATTTTATTTTTTTTTTTTTTGCGATTACGGTTACTTATGCGATAAATGAAATTGAACAAAGTTCAGTTTAAACGTATTATATTATAAAAAAAAAGTAATATTTAATTTATAATTAATTAGTAGCATAATAAAATGCATTTATCATATTTATTAATTTATGGATTTTTGATTAGATAATTTAGTTTTAAAAATTTTGATGACTGTATAAGTATAATTAAATTAGAAACGATTGTTGCTTACGAAATGTTCTACTTGATTGATATTAAAATTTGTTGTACTATTCTATAAATATTCTCCATTTCACCATTAATATGTGTTTTCGAATTCTTGAACTTACCCTAGAAAATTGAAATTTAATCAATTAAAATTTGACTTGTAAATAATTTATTAATGAAAAACAAAAATAAATTTATTACAAATTCTTGACTTTGAGTAAATATAAATCGTATTAAATCTTCAAATTTAAATATTGTTGCCTGATACAGAGAATTTTTTAATTATTTTACGTTAATATTAATTAGTAAAATTATCAAAGATTTTTTGGTAAAAAAAAATAATTGAGATGATTAAAGATTTTTTGTGGAAATGTGTTTGTTAAAGATTTTTTGGATTTATTAATATTTTATATACTTTTTCATAATTTTTTTTTTTTGTTAAATATTACTTTTTAAATTTGTTTATACTTAGGTAACATATTATTTGATGATTAAGTTTTATTAGAAATATTTCTTTTATTAGAATTTTGTATTCAAAAATTGAAAAAAAGTAAAGATAAGAATAACCATATATTTAACAAGGTCGCTTAAAATAGAAAAATATTGATTAAACATTGAAAAACAAAAAATAAATTTATACAAATTAAAATTTTGTTTATATTATATCTTTTTCAATTTATTATTTTGTAGGACTTTGGAATCATGTATTTTTGTTCTCGAATTTATCTCTATTTGTATTTCTTCCGTTTGCGTATTTATTTACTGAATCTTGTGGATTTCCTGGTCACAGAAAAGGAATAATTGCCAGAGTATATGAAACATTCACTGTTTTTAGTTTATTAGCGGTTGTTGTTCTTGGCCTAACATACATATTATCAGCTTTAATTGATCCAGAAAGAAGTGGGATTTTAAAATTAGTTTTAAGTAAGTAATTTTAAATTTGTATATTTAAATAATCATATATGTTATATATTCTTCAATAAAAAATTTGACCAACTTTTTCTAATAATAGATATACTAAGATTTTGACTTTAAATTTTTTTTTGAAACTTGGTTGGCATTAACATTCGTAATTCGTAAAGTTAAATAATTTCTTAATTATTTTTAAATAATTAAAAAAACTGAATATTTTTTGTTGTAAAAACTTATCAAATAATGTATATAAATATATTACAATAGATTTAAATAAGTTATTATATGCAATTCATTTAATAATAATTATAATTTTTTAACCATCCAGGTCAATAAATTTTGCGAAGCTAGAGTATAGTATAATTAAATTATTGTGTCCTACCTTTAATAAAAATTTCTATCAAATTTAAATTTTTTAAAGAACATAATTTCCGTTTCATATCTTTTATTGTTATAATTTTTTTTTTTGTAATGCATTCATGCAATTAATTTTTACATTCTTTTCTAAAACAATTTATTTCAGGTTTAGGGAGTGCACATCTTCCATTTTTATATTCATGTGTGTCATTTATAGGTGTGCTCTTATTACTTGGTAAGTTAAAAATTTTTTAATTTATTTTTAATAAAATGCATTTATTTCGATTATATTACATATTAAATTTTTTCTGTTTTTAAATTTTCGACATAATTTTCAATATATTCAAGCTCTTTGGAATTATTCTTTTTCGCCATTTTAATACTCATCTCATAGTTTTGGTCGTCATGCAAATGTAAATATGCAGTTGCACGATATAACCAACCACGTAAATTTTTTTCATCCAATTTGTTAACAACATAATCACAATCGTTAATTGCACGTTTGAATAATTTCAATCTAAAATGAAAGAATAATCAAATTCAATTTTTTAGTAAAAGTAATTTAATCGTTTATAATAAAAAGGCAATTAAAAATTTAACTCTTATTGCTGAAGTAATTTCTATTTTTTAATATTGAAAGCAGAAATTATGTATTTAAATATTTTTTAAAAGCCAGCTATATCTTTTCCACTTATGTTGCACGTGATAGTATTTTTCAATTTTTATCATAATTTTAATTTCATGAATGACATTTAATTTATCTATACTTACTTGATATAAGTTAGAGCACGATTACAGTATAGAATTGGGCTATTTTTAACATGATCAATTGCTTTGGTATAAAAGTTTAAAGCTTTTTCATATTCTTGTTTACGAAATGCTCCATTACCAAGTCTTCAATAAATAGAAAAACATGTATGTATGATAATTGATTAATAATTAAATATAAACTTTTAAATTAAAAAATTTATAGCTTCGTGCGTGCAAAATTAAAAAAAAATTGTTGCTTTCTTTTTTTTTTGTATTTATAAGTATATATATATAAATTTTTATTAGAGATTATAGTAATTTTTTTTTATATTTCACTTTTTAAATTGATTTTAATTTAGAAATTGACTCAAAACTTACTGTCGAAAGTTATGTGCAATGGTTTCATTTTCACGACGTGTTTCAGTTCTTTGTTTACAATCTTCTTCAACTTGTCTCATAAAACTGAATTTATCCATTTGTACAGGTGTTTCATCTTTCCAAGGTTTTTTATTGATAATAGTACGATCATCCCTATATTTCACAATGAAAGAATCATCATCGGCATCATTAGTTTTTCCTAAAAATCTAAACATAATGACTAAATAAAATTCATATTGAGTTTGTATGAATTCTAGAACCTATCAGCTTCTTTGATAGCACTAATTTGCTCTTCTTGATCCGTACTACTCATTTGTTCTAAGATTTTTCGTACAGCTTCCACTTTTGTTTCAAATTTCAAAAAATCTTCTTGCATATTAGGTGTTTTAACTCTATCAAGAATTTCATTGGATTTAATTTCGATCTCACGAGGGTTAGACATTTTTAATAAATTCTGTGTTTAATTAAAGTTTTGCTAAACTAATTTTCGTTTTATGTTTTTATTTTAATTATATTGAACAAATATGGAATTGACAAATTCGTTGCTAGGAACCTATAAAAATGTTTTTTTTTATCAACTGTCATGTCATAGTCATTTTTTTTTAAAAGCTAATAAATTTTATGTTTTAAATAAATCGAAAGTAAAGTTTTTTTTGTATATAACAAGGAAATCATATATTTAAAAAAAAAGATTTCAATAATTTTCAACTTTTTTCTTTCTAGTTTGTACACCTTTTGGGTTTATTCGTCTTTTTGGTGTTGTTGGACAAGTTCTTGTTAAACCTCATCTTTTGCGTGATGTTAATGAAGAATTTGCTGCATTTAATTTAGAAGAAGCAAGTGTTAAAAGAAAATTAGCAAATATGATGGCTAATATAGGTAAATATTTGTAAAAAAAAATTATTGGCTTTGTAATTAAATTTTTTTTTTATTATTTTAGAACTTCAAAATGTTAGTTTAAATGACACAACGAATGGTGGTCGTATGGGTGTAGTGAATCCTACATTAAAAAGTTTATATCAAAGAAAACCTTTAAATGGTAATATGAGCAATGAGCCAGCTCAACTTTTAGAAAGACTGAGAGAATTGGAGTCTGAGAAAAGAGAATTAAACAAATTGAAAACTTCCTCATCATTTCAAAGGAATTTCGTATATCCACTTGCTATGCTATTACTATTATTTTTAACGGTAATAACTATATTTTTGGTGGTTGTAAATACATTAGAATTACTCATTGGAATAAAAGCGCTGCCTTTAAGTACACGAGTAAGTTAAAGTTAATAATCTGTTGAATATATAATCTATAAATTTATCATTCTTATTTTAAACACTATAGCAATTTACATTGGGTATAACATCATTATCTAAGCTTGGTCCAATTGGTGCGGCCCTAGAAGTTTTTATAATATCATATTTAGGTGCAACATCATCCGTTGGTTTATATACGATGCCATTTATGAGAATAGTAAGACCCCAAAAACATAAAACATCTTTGGCGCAATTAATTTTAAATTGTGCGATTGTACTTATATTAAGTTCAGCTTTACCATTATTATCACGAATATTAGGTATATTTTTTAATTATTACATTGTTTCATTGTGAGTTATAAATAGCTATTTTCTTTATTTTAGGAATAACAAATTTTGATTTATTAGGAGATTTTGGCGCAATTGAATGGCTAGGAAATTTTCAAATTGTTTTATTTTATAATTTAATTTTTGGTTCAACAACCGCATTATGTTTAGTAAATAAATTTACTGCAACCGTTCGACGTGAATTATGTGCGCGGTTAGTTGAAAATTATTTTATTTTCATAAATTACATATCATTCATCAATTAGCTAATATTGCATTCTTATAAAAAAAGAAAATGAAATACAAAAAAATATAGATTCATCGTCATTATCATTTATACTAATAATTTAACGAAATATTTATAATATATAAACTTATGTATTAAAAATAAAAATTAATATTGTTATTCATTTATAATAATAATATTTTGAAAAGCCATAAAAATTTTGATTGAACAAACTACAAATTCAGTAAACCAAAATATTGAACTTCATAGCAAATTTTTTTTTTAATTAACCACAATTATGATTATGTTAATGTTAATATTAAAAGTAGTGTTAAAATGATGATTTTGTTGGAAACATATTTGTTTGAATGTTACGATATATTTTTAAATTAAAATATATGATAATAATATAGGTTTTATAAAAAAAAAAGAGTGGTTTAAAAAAATTTGTTAAAAATAATTTATGTTAATTTTAACGTATTCAATTTTTTCGAAAGAATAATCTGAATTTTTTCAAAGTAATAATTAATGATTTCGACAAACATGTTCATTTCACAAAATAGTGAAATTAGTATGAAATAAAAAAGATACATTTTTCTTTATATGGATTCACAAACTTTTAATTTAAAATGTTAAAGTTTTCTGAATTAATGAATTATTATAAATTATTACTGTCCAAAAATTAAAGATAATTAAAAGAATTGATTCTTTTGTAAAATGCATAATTCTGAATTTGTAAAATACCATTTATATACATATTTATTTTGTCGCTTTAAATTAATTTGAAATTTAAGTTGTGATTAATATTGTAATGTTTTATTTTAATACTAGTCTTTTCAAAATAATATTACTTTTAAAATATATAAATTAAAATTAGTAAGTATAAATGTCTTTTCCATTTTATTTATCTTAATTTGCTTTGATTGTGTCTTTTAATAAAATTCTTAATGTTTCAAAAATTCTTAACTAAATTAAACCATTAATATGTCTAATGGTACCATATAAATTTTTTTTTTTGTAATTTATAGAATACAATTAAATATTTTAAAAATATTAACTAAAAATAAATATTTTATCACCGAATATTATTTTAAGATTTTTAATTTAAATTAGTTTTTCCTGATTTCATAATTATTTTTTTCTTAGTTTAATTACATACAAGCAAACTTTTCATAATTATTGTTAGAAATCATATAATATTACGCATATATGTATTTTAAAATTTACAACTCAAACTAAACTAATTATTAGATTAGTATATATAAATATTTATAAAAAAACCCAATTTTAATTACAAAAATAATCTAATCTTAAACAAAAAAATATTTAAAAAAAAATATAAATGTAAATATTAGAAAGGAGACTAAACTTAAGACTTGAAAAAATTATTGAGGCCAAGAACAATTCAGATTCAACAAATTTAATACTATTTTAAAAAATATTAAATAAATTTTCAGTTTTATTTACAATATTTTCACAAAAATTATTGAATTTTGTTCGTAATTGTCAAAAAAATTTAATTCATAGTAAAAAATATGTTAATGCCTTTATTTATCTGTGGTTAAATTTACATATAAATATTTACAAAAGACTTTAAATAAAGATATTTATAATTGATCTTCAATTGGAATTAAATATTTCAAATTTTCTTTTTACTTTAATTTTTTTTTTTTTTAATTTAAATATTTTATTTAATTTCGCATAAAAAAAAATATTTGTAAAAATTTTGAATGATTTTTTAATTTATTAACCAAAAGAGTAGTGTGTGTTTGTATTTGATAAAGGTATTGTTTAAGTTAATTGTTTTTTTTTTGTTTTTAATAATTTTACTTGTATTTTGACAATAAAACTAATAAATTTTATGCATTTATTAATTAAAAAAAAAATAAGTTGCTTTATTTACTAAAATATTTTCATATTTCATTAATTTATGTTATTTTCAAGTTCGATATTTCAAAGATTTTTACTGGGGAATATGATATTTGAACATCTGTGTTTTTAAATACTATTCTAGATTATCAACCAAATTATTTTTTAGTATCTGTGTATTCATTTAGTTTATACAACTTTAATTTAATCATTCATTCTACTAAAGCTATAATCATTCAGATTGTATTCCCAATCGATTAAACATAATATAAAAAGAATTAAATAATATTAATTTTTACAGATTGGGTGCCATATTTTTGATGGGATAAGTACTCCTTGTACTCTGAGACTAAAATAGAGTATAAAAGAATTTAACCGCATCAATTACAAATTAACTAAAATACTAGTAAATAATAAATTATTGTGTTGTAAAATACTGTGATTGATTAATTTTAATTCAATTAGAATTAAAAAATATCTAAGAAGTTAATAAAATAAAACAAACTCAAATATATTTTTAAATAATTTTTTTTATTTTATTTGACTGAATTTTTATTGTGATAAATTTATTTTTATAACGATTAAATTATACATGATTCCTTATTTAATCTACATAATATATATTATTTTAAATTTTAGATATATAAATCTCAATGTACATCATTTTTATTTGACTATGAACATATAATTAATTTAAATACATTTTGTTCTATTTTAAAATTATCATATTGCATAAAAATATCGTTATTTAAAAAAAATTGTTTAATTATTTTCATGAAGACATTTTTTTTGTTTAATAGGTTTTTGTTATACACTAAAAATTTGATTATCAGATCATGGTGAGTTTAGGTATCATTGAAATCGATATTTAAATTGGTTTAAATTTAGTAAATTGGAAATCAAATCATTATGAAAATGAAAAGTGCGAGATTCTTCTAGAATAATAGAACCTAGGAACATTTATATTTTAAAAATTATATTTTCTACAAGCTTGAAATACCAAAAAAAATTAATGTTTTTATGTTGTTAACATAAAAAATGTCGGAATCTAATTACTTTAAGATACAAAAACACAAAACAACATAAATTAGAGAATCTACTTATAATTTTGTATTTACAATAACTGAACGTATTAGTTCTAATAAGTAAATTAACAATTAAAAAAGTATCCAATTTATTTATAATTTTTGAAAAAATTATGATTTAGACGTGTGTCCTTCACACTCTTGTAAATGTTCCTTAGCATCAAGAGTATGTAAAGCATTTTGAACAATGGCAGCTAGTTCTGGTGGAAAATCTTTTAGATCTTCTAATCTCTCTTTAATGATACTTTTTGGAATATTTACTAAATTTGAATCTTTATCATGATGATCGATTTTTTTCTTTTGTGATGCTATTATTTCACTAAAATTACTAGGATTTTCATATTCTGAAGATATGATGCTACTATTATTTGAGTTTGTTGATAATGATTCCTCGTTATCATCATTGTCATCATCTTCGACGTCTGATATTTGACCTTGTGATTCAGATGACATTGTACCAGAATCTTCAGTTATGTTATTAGGTGATTTCGATGTTGGCTCTGAATTATCGATAATTGAAGAATTATATCCATTCATAAGTATTTGTGAAGGTGAAAAATTGGTTGAGGGATTTTCATCCTTTTTTCCATTGTTTATAAACATATGAATTCTTTGTTCTAGTTCTGATATTTTTGTTGCCAGTATTCTGAAAAATTTTATGTTATTAATTTTTAATTTTTTATTTTTTATTTTTAAACTACTTATTCGTTTTCCTTTGATGTGTTAGAGCAACAGTTTTGTCATTTAGGTTGTCAAGTAAAGCCAAACATAATCTTTTTAGATCGGCTATTGTTTCAGCCTTTGAAGGAAGTTCCGATTCGTTTTCTAGTAAATTTTTTACTAAAAAAAAATTATTAAAATTAATTAAAGTATGTACAGAGCTATTTAAAAGGGTAGAACTACTACAACATTTCAGTGATATTTTACAAGTACAGTTAGTTACCTTGATTATGAGAAATTATACTATCAATATTGTTAGTTCCTAACTTAATAATTCCTTTTTTTCTTTTAGTGTCAAGCATGCTCTTATGAATAACATGAATACAGTTAGTAATTAATTATTTTGAATGTTCATTAAAAATTAATATTTTTAATTATTATACTTACAATACTTACTTTGTACTTATTAGCAGTTTTTTGTGCGAATTCTATTTCCGATTCAACATTTTTTAGTTTTTCTTGCAGGTACTTATTTTCCAGAATTAGTGCATCAAGGTCAACAAGCTAAGAAAATATTTTATTAGAAATTTAAAATGCTTTATTAGGATATAAATTTGTTACATTTGGATGTGTTTCATTAGTTTTTAAAGCAGTTAAAAGTTCATGATTTAGTCGATGACTTTTACATTTATATGCATCCCGTTCAGAAAGAGCTTCTTCCTTTTCATCTAATACAACTTTCACATCATAAGTTAATTGCGCATTCTTAAATAAAAATTTTATATAACAAAACATATTTTTAATTATTCAAGCATATGTTTACTTTTCTTCTGAGATTTTCCAAATGATGTATTATATTCGTACGTTCTGTTTTCCATTCTTGTTCATCTTTACTATCCAAGGATATTTTTTCTTGACCTAAGTTCTCTATACTACCTAATTCATTTCCTTTTTGTCTAAGCACTTTGAGATCTCCCTGTAGTTCATTTAGTTTTTGTTTAAGTGCTTCGTTTTCGGTGGTTAGTTTTATATTTTTCTCACGAGTTTCATTTAGTAAAGTTGCTACTTCACTTCCAGTAAATCCAGCTTTACTATAATCTGTATTTCTTCTAATGGCTGTAAATCTAAGTTGTAATGTTTCTGCCATTAGTTTGAACTGATCCCGTTCAGTTCGAAATTGTTCTAATTCTTTTCTCATAATTTTAAGAGCTTCATTTTTACTTTGTAATTTTCTGTGCAAGGCTGATGCCTAAAATGATATGTATTTCATTTTAGTTAATTATAATATTATTTTTATAATTTACCTCAATATTATATTGATCTCCGACCAGTTCTAAATGTTCTCTAGGATTTCCCCGATACATTTTTATTTTTTTTATGGATTTAGAAAATTATTATAAAATAAATACATTTTTCTATAACTCTTATTTGCAATGTACGAAGTATATAATATATTATCTATGATGTAGACAGAACTATCCACATCACTTTCATTTCATTTATAATAAAAAAATAAAAAGGAAAAAAATATATATAAAATGTCAAAAATTTCAGCTGTTTGATGAAAATAAAGTGACCTATACCCTAATACTAGGCTGTACAATAAAAAAAATTTGTACTTTTAAATTGCAAAATTCTATGCAATATCATTGCCATTATTTAGTTTTTTCTGGTTTTTGTAAAAAAGGGAAAAAATCAAGTTGTAAAGTTATATAGAAATGGATTTGAAAATACTTTATTAATTTAAAATTTCGAAAACAGATTGTTGATAGTCGAAAATTTTATAAAAAATGTCTATATATTAAACTTTGTTATATACTAATAATTTACTAATTAGTTATTAATATATATAATTATTAAATCAGAAAACAAACCAAATCTTTAAACAAATCACAAAAATAAAAAAATACCTACGTCTTGCCAGTCACGTCTTTAAATATTCAATCAGAATATTTTAAATCAGAGACACAAACCATCTAAATTTAACATAAAGGAAATTTGTTAAATAAAAT
This sequence comes from Dolichopus griseipennis, assembly GCA_963082915.1. Classification (NCBI taxonomy): domain Eukaryota; kingdom Metazoa; phylum Arthropoda; class Insecta; order Diptera; family Dolichopodidae; genus Dolichopus; species Dolichopus griseipennis. The sequence goes on from OY720442.1 coordinate 2,112,946, forward strand.
TTCCCATTTAAAAAAAGTTCTAAAGTAGAATGTGGTTGTAGAAATAGAAAATTAAAAATTGGAAATACTAAATAGGGTTGGAATACATTCTATGTTTTGTATAAATTATAATGTATTTTCATATATACTTACAATAAATAAATATATACACATACATACTATGCTTTTCACTGTATCGAAATAGATAAATACATAATCATCCTATAAAATCATATTTTAAATATTGAATTAAATGTGTTCCAATTTTTTCTACTTTCCGAGGTCATTTTGCGTACCTGTTGATTTCTTATGAAAATTTGTGAAATAAAAATGATCGTTATAATTTATATCATGGCACAAATTATTCGATTATTAACCTGTTGATTTGTCATGTTATTTATATCTTGTCCATTTGTTTTTTGACAATTTTCATTGTTGAATTTTCATTTAATTCATATTTTCAGTTATTTGTTAAATTAATTAAATCAATTTTTGCCAAATTTTTCTTTAAAAGTGGAATTTTTTATAAAAATCTTTTTGAAATGCAATTGAATACAAATAAAATTTAATTTTTGAAGAAGTTTTAATTTTGATGAAATTATTTTTTAGCTTTTATTTGTATTCTAATCTGTGTACCGACTACAGAATTACTTTGATAATTCTTTTTTAAAGTTAAAATTTTGAAATTACCCTTTTACTACCTTCAGCTTCAGCTATTTATTTTGAAGTTCTTTAGAGATAATTGAATTGTAACTGCTGCAATCTGTAATTTGTGCATTTATTCGAATTTGTTAAAAATAAAAAAATATAAAAAAAAAAACAAATAAATAAAAAAATAATTCAAATATTCAAGTTTTTCAAAATTTGCCTTTAAAATATTAATAATTATCCCTATTCTTGAAGGCGTAGCATACTTTGAGTATAACAAAAGTTATAATTAGCTATTCTTGAAGGCTCAAAAGTGATATTGATCCCATGTTGTCAATTTGACGTGATATCAGTTAGCCAAATCACGACGTTTGGCTACTTTTGAAGGCGTAGCATGAAGTGATAGCAATTTGATATAAAAAAAAAATCATACATATTTATAACTTTTGACAGCAACAAAAGCTCAAAAGTTAAAACAAAAAACAAATTGTAATGTCTACCAACTTTACAAAACTAACATCACCTAAAAAAAAAATAAGTTTTCCAGAATAGCCAGACGTGATAATTTTCGCATCACATCGTATCGTATTTTGTATGAAGTCTTTAATATGGTGAGTCTTTAAGAACCAGGTTAATATAAATTAGTATTAGTAATAAAATCTATGAGAAACACAAAAAAAATAAAAGTTCAAAAATTTTATAATACAGGTACTCCTCGACTTACGACCGTTTGACTTACGACCATTCACACTTACGACCGATTTTTTTCTTTCTTATGACTTACGACCATTCACACTTACGACCGATTTTTTTTACACTTACGACTGATTTTTTTTTTCTTATAAATTTTTAACAAACAAAGAGGGGAATTCCCTAAATATAAAAAACTAAAAAATATTTACATATGTATGTAAGTCGACTAGTTCAACAAAATGTAGCATGTTGTTACGAAATTTACCGCGAAATGAAAGCCAAAACGGTTCAAACAACATTAGATCAATTTGTTCAAAAAACCAGCGCTACGTGTTCTCTTGCTGAAGGCAGTTCAATAGATTGCACTTATGCAATAAGTTCTGCTGAAGAAGATTAAAAACATTTTATTTTTTTGATTTTTTTTATTTATGATACTTTTATACATACATACCTATATATTTTTTATTTATTTTTTTATTTAATTTCAATTTTTTTCCAATACTAAGTGAAATAAAAATTGAATTATGAATTTGATTTAAAAAATTTATAATATGGTTTTCTTTTTTATTTTTCTGAAGGAATTCGACTTACAACCAAATCGACTTACGACCAATGTCTAGGGACCTATCACGGTCGTAAGTCGAGGGGTACCTGTATTTAAATTTTTACAAATTTTGAAGCAATTATATATTAAAAACTCTTATTAGATCTGACTACCTACAAAGGAATGGTAAAAAATGTAATAACACTAGTCACGTAAGGAATTCTATGACGTTCTTTTATAATTAAAGAAAATGTTTATTATTTTTATAAAATAATTATTACATATAAAAATCTCAAGGATTTGCTATTTTCCTTGGCAATAATAATTCTAATATATTATTTGGACGTCCTTGGTTTTTATTATCAAACCAAAACAAAAACTACTTTTTTTTAGCAAAATATATCTTAAAAATAAGTTAACTTGTTGATTCATAACTGATTTTTTAACTGTTATACAAAATATAACCTACATTCTTTAATTCAAAATTTTATTACTAAACAATAACAAACATTATTTGAAAATCCAACAAGTTAGCATGTCACATGAAAATTTCCTAGACAAACAATTTTATTATGATTGCAACAGGTTGTATTAATCCACCTGTTTGATATCAATTATCGATTAAACACAATCCAACTCGTTTAAAAAAACACAATTCAGTGTTACCAGAAAATTCTAAAGATTTTTTGAAGATTTTTTAATTTTATATAGAACTGCGCATGTTCAACATGATATTTTGGAAATATCACTTCGACCAGGAATCACCAAGGCGATCTCATAATATTTATTTGTTTAATCGATGAATTTTTTCTTATTAGTGAAAAATTTTCTCTTATAAAGGATAAAAATTTTATTCTTCTTTTAAAAAATAATAATTTTTAATAAAATAAAATAAAATTTAATTAATTTGTTTTATGAAATTGTTAAAATTATTTTTACTTTTATTTAAAAAATAATGTTTGTTCAGAAAAAACATTTAGGTGTTGGTAATTCAAGTGATGATTCTGAAGAAGAAGAACTTGATGGTGATATTCTTCAGGTGAAATAATATTTTTTAAAATTTATTTCTAAATTGTATATTTAATTTAATTTTAAATTTTGTAAATAAATTGTGTAAATTAATAGTTAAATTAGTAAGTAAAATTAAAAAAAAATTCTTACAAAACAGAAAATAAATTACTTTAAAAATTTTTTATTTGTTATATAACAGTTTTTCTATGAAAGGATTATTTCAAAAAAGGATTCTTTGAGAAAAATCAATAATTGGTTGTTACTCACTGTTATAAGATATAAATACATTCATATTTACTTTGTTTAGTAGTTGCTTTGGTAATATTTAGTAAATGAATTTTATAATGCGTTTTTTATTATAATAATAACGGTAATAAATTTTTTTTTAGTCCTTAGGGTGTAGTGGTAAAATTTTTTTTGTTAATTTAATAGAAATTTTATTGAAAAATTGTGTAAATTTTTTTTATTATTTTGTAAAAATTTGTTTATTGTAAATATTAGTTTTAAATTAAAGGAAATACTTGTTTTTTTTTTTTAAATATTAAAAAAAAAATTAATGCTTTTGCTATTTTTAAGCTCTGAATAAATTGAAATTAAAGGACATAATTTGAATATAACATTATATATATACAATTAATAATGAAAAACACTGCTGTTTATTGGAAAATTTATAATTTGTGAAAAGTAAACTTATATATAAGTATATATATAGAATTGTTGAAAACATTACTTTCATTGAAATACTAATAAAAGTGATCATCAGATCTTTTAAATTTTATTCAAAATAAGTGAAAATCAATTTGTGGTGAATTCAAATAATTGGCAGAAAAACGTTTAAAAATTTGATTGAAAAAGTTAAAATTGTTATTTGAAAGAATTTTCAACAATTTTTTATTATTATTTTATTTATCGTTTCGAAAAAAAATAAGATTTATAAAAATGATGGGGAAATTAGTCAGTCATATACAAATTTTAAAAGTAAGTAATAGCCAGCTGTTGCTTTATGTAAAAATTTAAAGTTATTGATGCAAGCAAAAAAAAAATAATTGTAACAATTTTAAAAAGGGTGTAATTGCAATTAAAAATACATTTAGTGGCAAAAGCAATTAAAAATTACCAGATATACAACTTAACGAGCAAACTAAGAACATATCAATACAAAAAAAGTAAATTTGAGAAACACTGTTTTTTTTTTTTTAAATAATAAGTAATTATATAAAAATTTAATTTAATAATATGAAATATTTAGAACTGATTTAATTTTTTTTTTTTTTAATATCTGATAAATCAGATTTAGAAAAATAGTTGAATAGAAAAATTATTATGTAAATAAATTTATCGAATACTAAAAAAATGTTAATGTAAATATTCTCTAATATTATTTAAAGAACTTTCATCAGATTTCGAATTTCGTGTTTTATTTAAAAACTTTTAATATTAAAAAAAGTTGATTTGACCACTTAAAGTCAATTATGCGTATTTAAAGTCTTAAGTGCTATGTGATATACTTAAGTGCTATGTGATAGGTTCTTTAAAAAATGTTTGGCGTATTATTTTAGTAAAAGGGACTCCTCTCATGGCAGGTTTTTGTAAATTTATAGGAATAATTAAGGAACTTTTAAGGAAACTTAAACAAATCAATAACTTTTAAAACACTAAATCGACGATATTTAATAAAGGTTTTGTGTTCTAACTGAGAACAGTCAGAGCTTGTAATGGGGAAAATAAAATATTTTTAAGCGTCTTTTTTGAATACTTTTACATAAATTATATGTTGTGGACTTTTTTCATTTGAAAAATGTAGGTTTTATATGTTATGATCAAAAGTAGTAGGAGTTGAGTATATGAATGTTTCAGCATTAACTTTTTAATTTATTTTAAGGACATTTATCAAAAATTTTGTAATACAAACTTTAACCATATATTGGGGGCATTTTTTGTTTTATTTTTGGGGATTTTTTTTTTGATCAATCTAACACCCCCTATTTTAGAACTTATTATATTTTTCTAATTCTAATTTTTAAGACTTTTTGTTATGATTTTTTATATTAGTTTTCTTATGACTTTCTTTTGTTTTATTTCAAAAAACATTTTACTTTTTAATTTTGTATCTTTTAAATTTTTAAAAAATTTACAAAAAAAAAATTTCGAATGATATTTTTTGATAATCTTTTTAAATAATCACAGATTTTTTTGTGATTATTTTATAAATGTCAAAAGGTGACATGTTACAGCTCCCTTTGTCATAAGTCCCTTAGGGAGTTATGACACTTTTTTTCAGAGGGACTTTTGACACACTTACATATTTTATTAAGTGCCATAAGTCCCTTAAAGAGTATTATGACGAAAAAAGTTTCTATTAGATGATATGACGATATGCAATCTTTTCCAGGAGTTTAATCAAACGGTCCAGAATTTTGGGGATAATATATTCCCATTCTCAGAAATATAGGGATTTTGACGAAAATTGGGCGAGTTTAAATAATTAAAAGAAATATTAATTTTACTATAATTTTATTAACTGGATATGCATATAGACAGCACTCTGGAAAAAGGAAGAACTTTGATTTTGAAACCGACCAGCGACCAGCCCAATGTAAAAATATATAATAAAAGTTTCGATTTGTGAAATTATAAGGCTTAAATCATAAAGGGAGTTATGACACTTTTGAATGTGTCATAAGTCCCTAAGGGACTTATGACATTTTTTTAAGGGACTTATGTCACTTTGTGTTATTTTACAATTTATTCCCTTAGGGGTTTATGACAAAGGGAGCTGTGACATGTCACCATGTCAAAATATGGTTAAGTTTTTGGAATACCAAAAAACGGCACAATAGAAAATTTGTGAATGCGTGTTGGGATTTGTTGAGATATGATTTCACATTATGACAATTTCAATTGGGTCTTAAATCGAATAGCAAACCAGCAGCTTATCTTCAACTCAATTTTTAAAATAAGTGATAAGTGAAAAATAATTGTAAACTTATCCATTCATCCATCCATAAAAAAACTAATGCTAAAGCTTTTTTAAGAAACATATAAAAGGATTTTTAAATCTAGAATAATAATGATAATGAAACTTTAATTATATTTTCAGACTTGAATAATGTATTAAAGTATTTTCAGGATACTAAAAACAACAACAATTTCAATTTAATGACATTCAATTGTAAAATAAAATAATTTAAATCAAATTACATTTAAACAAAATTGTAAATACACAATATGCTTAATATATTTGTTTTATTTAATTTTTCGTTTCAGAAAATATAAATTTTATATTAAAAAAAAATAAAATTGTTAATACTAAAACTTCAAAATAATATAGAAAATTGCACGAATTTTGCTTTAAATATTTTGTTTGTATTTTTTAAATTTTTTTGTGTTTTTTGTAGTTTTGAATGAAAAAAAAAATTCAAAGAACAATAAAAACTTTTTGTATAGCATTTTCAGCCTAGAAGTAGACAATTAAATAACTTTTGTGTAATTGTAATGCTAATGACAGTAAAATATAATAAAAATTTTGCAAATTAATGAAAAATATTTAAAAAAAAAAATAGTCTAATATGCAATTGCGATAATTTTGCAAGTATTTTTGTAAAAAAAAAAAATATTAAACAAGAGTTTAATTAAAAAAAAAAATTATTTTTGTTTTGATTTTTGTCTGATATAAAAAAAAAAATCATTTTTGACCTGCACTTTTCAAAAAATCTGTAAAACCAAAAACAAACCACTGTACAAAAAAATCATTTTGAATTAAATGATTGTGATTTGATACATCACTTATCATATAAAACTGTACAAAAATGGATGATGAACAACAGAGACGACGTGAAGAATGTGAACGTAAGGCGAGGCGGGGTGAAATGGATCCCCGTCTTGAATTTACGTTTCAACTATTAATTGATGGTACTTGTTTGCCTAGACATCAGATTATGGATCATATATTTGAGGGTGATATGGTAAGAGAATTGAACCTGATTCAGTTTATATTTGAGATTTTTCACGATTTTTCAGCTTGACGAAATAAATCAGTTGTTTTTACCTAATATGAAAAGTAGTTTAATGTGGTTTTATCAAGAAGTTGATGAACCGGAACCAGCGCCATCTGTGGATACAAGTAAACCAGGACCATCAAGATCTGGTGTTTCAACTGTTTCTAAAACTCCGCAAGGTACAAATGGAAGTTTTTATTGAAGACAAGATTGAATATATTCTTTTTACATGAACTTGGTTTAGAACAATAAATTAAGTTCTTTATTTTGAAAATAACCCTGTATCTTGGGATACAGAAATCGATCTAATATCAATTGAAAAATCTAGTCCCTAATTCTGTAATAGAAACTAAAACAAACAATACTGTTTTTAAAATATTGAAATATAGTGAAAACTTATAAAGAACAAACTAACTGAATTATAAAATAATTAACTGCCTATATAGATGGTTTTTAAATAGATAAACTTCAAAAAGCACTGAGTGGATCTACTTCTTATTAAAGAGAATGACTCTTTTTTGTATTGACTTTGAGGGCTAAAAAGAATATGTGTTTTTACCTTACCAAAATCTTTATTAAATCTATTATATTTCTATTCAACCTCTCTTATATCTCAACTTAGTTCTATTCCCACATATTGTAAGGCAGCTTATTGAACAACATCGCAATCTAAAATAAATTATTCAGAATATTTGATTTAATAGAACTAAATTTTTGGTATTTTGACACGTTTTGCTTAATAAACGTTCATTCACTCCAAAAATATATTTTATTAAATAGTTTTTTTATTTAAATTATTTTCTCTTGACTTTGTCACAGATGATCGGAGCTGATGTAAAGTAATCTTTAATAAAATCTTTCTATAATAATAATGTCCTTTGTTTTCCTTTTAATTGAATTGTCTAGAAATTTAAGAAACAAACACTCATCCGATCAAGAACCATTAATTTATTTTGATGTTACATTTTTTCATAGGTACCTCACCAACTGGTATAAACATTAAGAAAAAACTTTTCTTAACAGATGGTTGGTCATGTGCTTTAACTGGTATTTGCATATATATGTTGCGATTAAATACATCAAAACAATTACCAGAAGAAGGATTTCAAAAGGATTTGTGAGTATTTACATATATATATATATATAATATAAAATTAAAATATTTTAAATACTTCTTAAATATTTCAGCTAATTCTAGAAATTTTATTTCTGAGTTTCATTTTAATTTAAAAGTTTTCATAGTCATGTTAAATTTGTATTTAATTTTTTTAATTTTGTAGAATATTTAAATTTATTCCGAAAGTTATGAACCAACTCTTTGTTAAAACTATTCCTTATATATTTAATTTATTCTTAGGTACTGCGGTATAATCAATGCCCACAGTGTTGGTTTAATAACATCCATTGAACGTATTGTTGAGCATGTTTTTATGCAAGCCCTAGCATTTCCAAGTGTGGAAGGAGAAGAAGAAGATGTTAGTTGTGGATTAATTAAAAGTCAATTGTTACCAGGATTAAGATCTTTTTGCAGGTATCTTTCATATTTATAAAAATTCTGATTTGAATTAAAAAACTCTATTTTGCGTTTAATTTTAGCGCACTTCGTGTATGTGAAGAAGTATGTAACAATGTTAATATATTTAGTGATGGAAATGATCAATTCGAAGCAGTTGAGTCATTAATTGAAGTATGTGAAATGTCCAAAGAACCAGAAGTTTGTTCAACACTTGAAGAAAGAGTTAGTAATTGGGTGAAAGGAATCATGAAAGTCTTAGGTGAAAGTGAACAATTAAGAAGAGAAAATGATTCAAGTGGACCACAGGATGAATTAGAATATTGGAAAAAACGTGGTGCATTATTTTCACAATTGTTAACATTTATGACGGTAAGTTTTAGTTTTTTTTTTGAGAAATCAGTTTTAGAAGTGTTATGTTTTAGGAGAAAGAAGTTCAATATACATTATATTGTTTGGGTAAAGCAAATTCAAAAGTAATGAAAGTATGGAAAGAAACTGATAAAAAGATTACATTTTGTTATAATGAAGCAAAAGATAATTCAAAATTTATACAGGCAATGGAAAATTGTTGTCATTCATTATATCTTGATGATCCGGTAAAATTTAATTTTATTAAAAATTATTAAAATAATTTTGATAAATTTATTTTAATTTAAATTTATAAGGTTAATATGAAAGAATCAATTTTAAGTCTTCTTCAAACTGTACGTTTAATTTATAGTGTTTCACAGTTTTATAACACATCTGAACGCACATCAGCCCTTATGGTTAAGGTATAAAATTCATATATATATTTTATATAAAATTTTTGAGGCATTAAAATTATTTCCTGTAGATTACAAATCAAATGATAGAAACGTGCAAATCTTATATCACGTGCCGTTGTAAGGAAACAATTTGGTCACAAGATCGTACATTAATTCGCACAAAATTAAATAATTGCATTAAATTGAATCACATTTATCATGAAACTTATTACGCAGTACGTGAGCAACCATTTTTACCAAATCAAACACCATTTGGATTTTCAGAAAATTTTGTTTTTGGAAAATTTGATACATTTTGTGATCGTTTGTCAAAAATTATATCAATGTTTAATTTAATTGATGATTATAATCATTTGTTTGAACGTCGTCTTGAAGGGTTATTACTTGGTGAAGCGTTAGAAGAAGCTATGGCTACATTCGATGAAGCTAAAAAAGAAATTATTTCTAAAAAATATGATTATCTGGATCATCGTAATGCTGAATTTAATACAGATTATGATCGTTTTATAAATAAAACAGATAATCTTAAAGAATCAATTGGTACAATGATTGAAAAAAATTTCGACACAGTATGGGAGACCCCACAGTGTATAAGATTTTTGGTACGTTTTGAAAAAGTTAGTGAAAAAATACCACTATCAAATATGGAAGATAAATATCAAAGAATTTTGAAATATTGTGGAACAGAAGTTGATCGTATATTGAAATTATTTCGTAAGCAACGTGACGATCCACCATTACCAAGAAATTTTCCACCAATTGCTGGTCGTTTAAAATGGTGTTTTTCATTGGAAGCTCATTTAACTGAGCTTATGATTAGTGTAACAACGCATCCAATTTTACAAACATTATCAACAACCAAAGATTTAGAAAATCGTTATGGTTCAGTAAAATCAACTCTGGCCGAATATCATCAAGAAATTGTTTCTATATGGTTGGATCAAGATGTAATTTATAATTTCAGTGTTTCAAATATTAAATTAAACTAAAACTAATTTTGTTGTTATGATTAGGTTTCTGTTGCTGATGCATGTCTACTCCAACCTGTTTTATCATTACAAGGTGATCGTCTGTTTGTTAATTTGCATCCTACAATTCCGTTATTAATCAGAGAAGCTAAATGCTTATCAAAAATGGGAATTGAATTACCAATTGTTGCTGCAACTTTAATGTGTCGGGAGGATTATTTTTTAATAATTCAGGACTCTTTAAATGTAAGTTTTTATTTATATAGTTTTAACTGTTGTGCAGAGAAATTTTATAACTGTTTTTATAAAAAATATATGTTTTATAACTTAAGTGTTGCAAACTAAATACGTATTTTATAATCACTTCAATAGATGAAGTAAAGTTGATTCATTATACCCGTATGACTATATAGTCCAAGGGTATAATAAATTTGCCATTACGTTTGTGACGCAGAGAAGGAGGGGGGGTAGATATAGACTCAAGTGTATGGATCGGATCAGAATCGAAAAATAAATCGATTTAGCTATGTATGTCCGTCCGACCGTCCGTCATCACGATAACTCAAAAAGTAAAGGAGCTAGGATTATGAAATTTTCACAAATTCGTTTTTATGCAAAAAACGGAATCGAGTTTTAAATTCAGCCATTTTGGTCCAAGGGTTCGAGTACCTGCCATACAACTTCTAATTTTATATGGGCATTACTCTATACCTATGGAAGCTGCGTGTCTGAAATTTTGCCAAAAGTAGTTTAGTATAATGGCCAAAGTTACTGCAAAATTTGGTTGGTCTACTGCAGAGGGTTCGAGTAGCTGCCATACAACTCCTTCTTTTATATGAGCTTTACACTACACCTGATAAAGCTGGGTGTCTGAAATTTTGCCAAAAATAGTTTAGTGTAATGGCTAAAGTTACTGCAAAATTTGGTTGGTCTACTGCAAAGGGTTCGAGTAGCTGCCATACAACTCCTTCTTTTATATGAGCATTACTCTACACCTAATAAAGCTGAATGTTTGAAATTTTGCCAAAAGTAATTAACCGGATGATATAATGTATATGTTACGGTCATACGGGTATCCCAGAGTTGACACAGTCTACTCTACTACACTCTTCCTCGTTTTAAATTAATACTAGCAACGCCAAGATTTTGTTCCTTCAGATAGATCTAACAAGAATCACAGTTGTAATTCTCAAAGGACATTTTAGACGTATAACACAATTACAATTCTTTTAATTTTCTTTTTTTTTTCCATTTTATAAGCCTAGGTATTTTTGCCTAATTTCTTTTATTATTACTTCTATTAAAAAATATTTAAATATGAGATGAATAGCACTTACTAGTTTATGGCTTTGTAAATATAAATGTGTTTAAAAATTAAAACAAAAAAATAAAACAATATTTTGATATTATTTATTTTCCAGAGTTTAATTAAAATGTTTCTTTCAACTGTTAAAGCTGTTAAATTAGAAGTTCGTCCTTTATTTTTACCACAATTGGTACGTTTAACAGCAATGCTACGGCCAGGATTAATAACAATTAATGTAAGTAAAAGAGAATGAAAAAATAGAGATGGAAAAAATAATAGGTATAAAATGCAATTATAAATATAATTAGTTTGTTGTTTTTTTGTTTAATTTTATTAAATTTGTCTTCAATTCCAAAGTTCTTATAAGAATGATAATAAAGTGTCCGTTTGTCAGTCAAAAGTGGTCAAAATAAAAAATCTGATAACGCCTTCATTAACTCAACTAGGTTATTCCACCAAAGTTATTGTTTTCAAAACAAGTATCTATTACCTTATCTCTCCCTGTTAATCCAGACATTTACACAAAACCTCTCCACCGTTTCATATAATAAAGTAATCTAACTTTAATTACGGATAGAATTCGAAAAAAAACAAACTTTGCGGAAAATTTTTTTGTCTGTTCCTCTCGTTACGGAGCTACAGCCCCCAAGGTTTGGATAACCCTTATATTTAAATTAGAATAACGTACAGGTTCTATAAGTTATATCTTCAAACTAGACAGCTGCCAAAAACGGTAATATAAGCTCTAATATTATATATATTCCGACTTTTGCTGACAGCTTTTCTCAACTTCAAAATTCTTCCTTAAAATTAAAGAAAGTGTCTTTTGATTTTTAAGTATTATTTATATTAAATATTCAATATTTATTTTTAAAGCATAACTTTAATCTTTTATATTTGAAAGAACTTTAATCTTCTTTACCCAAAACTTGTTATGGTTCATTTGTTTAATTTTGAAAATGTGCTTTTTTTAAATCCTTGGCTTCTTCATTATTTTTTTTTTGTTTTTTTAAGTGGACAAATCAAGGCTGGACAATTTTTTATGAAAAATGTAAAAAAGCAATTCAAACATTTGACGTGCTAGTGGATCGTGTACATGATATTTATTCCAACAGAATTTTAAATGTTTTAATGTCAATGCAAGATGTAAATTTACCAATTCTTCCAAATGGTAGGTTTACAACATTTTTTTTAATATTTCAAATATTTTATTCCTCTTTACTTTTGAATAAATTTCAGATGATGAATTATGGACCACTGATGAATTTGTAGAGAGAAGTGAAATAGCATCTAGGTACGAGTAATTAAAAATTGATAACTCATTATTAACACTAATTTAAAAAAATTATATTTTTATTCGGGAACCTTTATCTTTAGATGTGCTGCAATTGAACTAAATCGTAAAAGTCAAATGGTGTCTGAAGCTGTTGAAGAAGTTCTTAGTTTAGTTGAAAAAGCAACAGATACTTTTAAAGAAATCGCAGGAGACGATGTCGTAACACTTTTTGATGGTTAATTTTTGTTTATTAGGTTTTTTTTAAATAAATTTCCAATAAGTATAATAATCACATAAAAATAAGATGCCATTACAAAGTTCTATTCTTATATATAAGTACAATAGGTTTCATTGATTTATTATTTTATGGTGTTCTCTATTTTTAGCTGCTCAAAAAGAACAACAATCTGCTGGAAAAGCAACTGAAGATAAGCAAGAAAATCAACAACAGGATTGGAGTATATTGTGGTCTTGTTTTGAAAATCCTTTACAGTTATTATCAACCAGTGAAAATTTACCAAAAGGAATGCAGGTTTGTTTATTTGTGGTTGTTCTTGTGGTTGATAAATTTTATGGGGCTTTAATATACTTTAGTTCTATTGAAATTTTATTAATGATTTTTTTTTAGAATTTTATCACAAAAAAAAAGACTTTATTATAAAGTTTTTAAAGGTTCAAAATAAATAATGTCGTGGTTTTCCACATAAACTTCCTCGAGACAAAAATGTTTGAATGAATCTATAAATTTTTTTTGTATTTTTTTAAACTTCTGGAGAAAATTTTTAAAAGTGAACAATTTTACAAAAAAAAGAAAATGAGGGAATTCCAATTAAAGGCCTTTTAAAGTGTTTTAACAAACAGGAATAGAAAATATCATTTAAATTTTTTTTTTATATTAAAAACTGCTTCCTAAATTTTATTCAAAATTTTTGTATTTAATTTTAAAGGACATGGTTTGTAATGCAGTTGTTGAAATGCGTCGTTATTATAGTCGTAAAGTAATTGATGTCTTAATACGAGTTATTCGAACTGCATTGGATGCAATACGTAAACGATTTGGTTCAGACTCCGATGAACCAATGCAAAAACCAATATTTTTAGTAAATGCTGTTTTATTAATACCAAATATTGTTATAAAACCCAATTTGGATGAATTACAAGAAGTATTATTAACATCTGGAAAAAATGTAACGGGAATTGCAAAGGGTGTTGCACAATGGTCAACTGGTAAAGAAAATCACACTGTTGAAGCTGGAAAACGTGACAAACGTAATCAACAAGATGATAAAAGATTAAAACGAAGAAAATTGTATGGTTTATTGAGTGAAGATAAACCACAGATGCCACATATGGCAAAAAATTTTTATAGTGCTGTTATGGAAAATAAAGAAGTTGTTAAAACGTTATCATTGTTATCAAGTTGTACAAGAAATATTAAACAGGATATACAAATATTTATTAAAAGATGGAAACCATATCATTTTCTATGGAAAAATGAACGTACCACTAGACAATTAATGGAATATGGTTTACAAGAATTTGAATCAACATTAAGATGTTTAGCTGAACTTGATACAAATTTATTAGTTGAACCGGATATGGAATTTCTTGGACAGTGTATTGCAATTTGTAATGAAAGATTAAAATTAGGTTTGAGTGTTGAAATAAAATGTAAGTGTGAAAATTATTTTATTTTAACAAATTTTTAAATTGAAGTAAATAGACTTTTAATTTAAGCACTGAATTCTCCACCCACTTACATTCATTTTGATACGCATATTACATTTTTATATAATTAAATTTTTGAATGAATTAATTGGAAAAATGTTTAATAATAATTAAGACCTATTTCATATGGATATTGAAATTAAATACCAGAGTTATGTAGTAAATTGTTGTGGAACTTCTTCTATAGTTATATAAACCTGTGTCGTAATTGCATTATTTACAGTTTTTTTAAAAAGAAGATAGTTCCAATATAAGGCTTTAAAATTTTTATACAATTTTGTTTTGTTCAATGACAAAAATTTCCAAAGTTAGTTTCAATTAATTGTTTCTTGATGTAGGGAAAGGAGTTTAAACACTCCTCTGATTTACAAATGGATTTAGACCTTGTCTTTTATATGTACGTACTCGACGGTTACTAAGCGTTTCTAAACGATTTTCATTTATTTAGAAAAACAAATTTCATTAGAAGTATTTAACATTGATTTTTAATGTATTGCTAAAAAAAACTAATATTGCGCTTAAAAATATGCAATTGAATGAAAATTGTTCTTATTATGAAAAAAACATTTTAATTTTACTGTAAAATACGTTACAAAACATTTAATTAGAAATAAATTATTATTCGTTACGTAGTTTAATACGTACTCGTGCTATTGTATTTAAAGGTGATAGTACTATTTGTATCTAAAATATGTTTTTAAATGAGTATATAACATGTTGTATATAAAATAATTTATTTTAATTTTTATTAAAAATCTATAAAAGCTTTTTATAAAAAAAATTCAATTATCTTATAATGATATGAACACAATTACTTTTAATAATTTTACACTTCATTATTGTGTAACTTATGTTTTTGTAGTATTATACCTGATTTTTTAACCTGTGTGTACATATGGTATATATATATATATAAATATATATATATATATTTCCATTCTTTAATCATTTAAACATTATATAAGATAAAATTGTATTTAATATAAATCAATAAAAGAGTATAATGATGTAATTCTTGATTATCTTCGAACAAAAACGTTTGGAAATCTTCTAAATGCTGCCAAGAAAACTTAAAAGAAACAGGGTATTAAATATCTTCAAGGTATTATAAAATTAAATTTAAGATATTCAGTTACAAGATTTCTTAAACTCATAGTTAGATCCTAAAAAACTTTCACAATTTACGTTGCTAGAATGTTTGTAAAATCGTTATGAAAAACTTTAACTCAGAGATTATATAAATTCTATTTCACTAAGACCTAAAAAACACAAATAACACTGAGCTGAACTCTTCCATACAGAACAAAATGCAGATTCTAATGAGTTCAGTATCTCAAATATCTAAAATATCAGTATCTAAAATAATAAAAACAAATTATTCCATAGCTTGTAATCACAAGATTGGTCAAGCAATGAAAAAGAAATATAAGAAAGAAATGGATTATGTATATGCTGTAATCAATGAAATGAATCGGAAATTGGATCGAACAATTCGAGATTTAGATGATGTTCGAATGATAATGGAAACATTAAGTAAAATTCGTGAACAAGAAGTCGATATGGAAATGAAGATTGATCCAATTGAAGTACGTTTTTATAGATCTGACGATAATCATTACTTTTATATTTATTTTGAAATCATTTTAGGAAGCTTTTAACGTCCTGACACGTTACGAAGTTCAAGTAGAGCGTGAACAATATGATCAAGTTGATAATTTACGTTATACATTTCAAAATTTACAAACTGCTGCAATGCAAGCACAACTCAAATTATTGGAAATGCAACCTAGTTTCCAAACTGAGTTGAAAACTAATTTAGAACGTTTTAAACAAGATAAATGTGAATATGTGAATGAGTATAGAAATGCTGGTCCAATGCAACCTGGTCTAACACCTCGCGAAGCATCTGATCGCTTAATTTTATTTCAAAATCGTTTCGAAGGTTTGTGGAGACGATTACAAACTTATCAAAGCGGGGAAGAACTGTTTGGTGAGTTTTAAAATACTGAAGTTAATATGATTTTGTATATTTACTTTTGCCTTTATTTTAAAATTTTCTAGGTCTTCCTCAAACTGATTATCCAGAACTGGGACAAATAAGAAAAGAATTGAATTTATTACAAAAATTATACAAATTGTATAATGATGTTATTGATCGTGTTAGTAGTTATTATGATATTCCATGGAATGAAGTTGATATTGAAGAAATAAATAATGAGTTGATGGAATTTCAGAATCGTTGTCGTAAATTACCAAAAGGGTATGTTACACATTCTCTTAAATTGTTAGAAATAAATTAAACAAAAAACCTTCGATTTCAGTTTAAAAGAATGGCCAGCTTTTCATGCTCTTAAGAAAACTATTGATGATTTTAATGACATGTGTCCTCTGCTTGAGCTTATGGCGAACAAAGCAATGAAACCTCGCCATTGGCAACGTATCATGGACGTAACAAAATATACATTTGAATTTGATAGTGAAGGTTTTTCTTTAAAAAATATTTTGGAAGCACCACTTTTGAAACACAAAGAAGACATTGAAGATATTTGTATATCAGCTATGAAAGAGAAGGATATTGAAGCAAAATTAAAACAAGTTACCAATGAATGGACAGTTCATGAGTTACAATTTATGAGTTTCAATAATAGAGGTGAACTTTTGTTAAGAGGTGATACAACAGCTGAAACAATTGGTCAACTTGAAGACAGTCTTATGGTATTGGGTTCATTATTATCTAATCGATATAATGCACCATTTCGTAAACAAATTCAACAATGGGTTTTTGACTTATCAAATTCAAATGAAATTCTTGAACGTTGGTTGCTTGTACAAAATATGTGGGTGTATTTAGAAGCTGTATTTGTTGGTGGTGATATTGCAAAACAGCTACCAAAGGAAGCAAAACGTTTTTCAAAAATTGATAAATCATGGCAAAAAATTATGCAACGTGCTCATGAAACACCTGGTGTTGTCGCATGTTGTGTGGGCGATGATTTATTAAAACAATTATTACCCCATTTACAGGAACAGTTAGAAATATGTCAAAAATCTTTAAGTGGTTATTTAGAACGGAAAAGAATGATGTTTCCAAGATTTTTTTTTGTATCTGATCCAGCTTTACTTGAAATATTAGGTCAAGCATCTGATTCTCATACAATTCAAAATCATTTATTATCAATTTTCGATAATACAAGATATGTTAAATTTCATGACATTGAATATAATAAAATGATGGCAATCGTTTCAAGTGAAGGTGAAATGATAATGTTAGATAGAGCTGTAAGAGCTGAAGGTTCTGTTGAAACATGGTTAACTCAATTATTGGTTACAGCTCAATTAAGTTTACACTCAATTATAAGACAAGGTTATATTAGTATAAATGATCCAAATTTTGTGTTATTGGGATTTTTAGAAAAAATGCCAGCCCAAATTGGTATATTAGGTATACAAATGATTTGGACAAGAGATGCAGAATTGGCATTAATGCAAGCTAGACATGAAAAGAAGGTAATGCCAGAAACAAATAATAAATTTTTAGAATTATTAAATACATTGATTGATCAAACTACAAGAGATTTAACAAAAATTGAAAGAATCAAATTTGAAACATTAATTACAATTCATGTTCATCAAAGGGATATTTTTGATATATTGGTGAGATTAATCGTTTGTAAAGGTAATCTTATTAATTTATATATAATAATTTCAGTGTCGTATGAATATAAAATCAGCAAATGATTTTGAATGGATCAAACAATCTAGATTTTATTTTAAAGAAGATTTAGATAAAACTTGGATTTCAATTACAGATGTGACATTTGCATATCAAAATGAATACTTAGGATGTACAGAAAGACTTGTAATCACACCACTTACAGATAGGTACAATAAATATAATTATAATTAGTTTTGATTAATTTTTATTCTAATATAGTTTCAGGAAATACAATTTTCTTTAGTTTTTTTTGAAAAGCAATTAAAATTTTTCACCATTTCATTCCAATAGAATTATCATTTTCAATTTATTTCTAATTAAGAAAGTCTTTACATATTAATAGTGAATATTAATTGTTTCTAGAAAGACTTAAAGTTTTCTCAACATAAAATGTATTCTTAATTACTCAGCATAAATGTTAATGATATACGATTTCTTATTTAGTAAGTCACCTACTCAAACAACCATTAAAAATTGTATCATACCAGTTTAATTTTGTGTTTTTCTTGTTTTTATTTCTAAAACTTTCTTCCTTATGAGTTTTCATTATGTCGTAAATTAATTATAACTAATGCTTGTAAATTTATTTATTGTATACTTAACATTTTAACGAGTAAAAAATACTTTATAACTAATTTTATTAGATATAAGAAAAGTTTTATAAAGGTGTCCTTTGGAAAGTCCTTAAAATGTCCTTATAAAGTCAGCTACAAAAATTAAATAAATATATTTGTTATGAATTATATTACATGTATATGGGTTTCATTTGTTTTACATGTAAAGATGTTATATCACTTTGGCACAAGCATTAACTTTAAGTATGGGTGGAAGTCCATGTGGTCCAGCAGGTACTGGTAAAACAGAAACAGTTAAAGATATGGGAAAAACTTTAGCTAAATATGTTGTGGTGTTTAATTGTTCTGATCAGATGGATTACAGGTATTTTTCATTTAAATTTTTTATTACAATATTTATATTATTTTTTTAAATGAATTTATTTTAATTGCAATGTTACGTAGAACTATTGATAGTTTTGTTGGATTTTAAAGAAATTCTTTTAAAATCTAAAAAAAATTATCGATTTTGAGTATATTAATACACACATAAATAACTTATTTCCCATAGAAGTTTTTTAATACACTATGTTGAACCAGCAATGAATTGAACTGTTTTGTTTGAATCACCAATGAATCTTAAACTAAAAAATTAAATTAAAACTATTAATTACAAAGTTATTTATGAAATTTATTAATTAAATAATATTATTTTTTTTTTTTTATAATTTTTGGATTCAAAACAACAAACTAATAATTTATATTTTTATATATTATAACAGTATTAATGTAACAGGTAGCCACAATTGAAATAATACACTTTAATAGTTTTATAATTTGGTCCGGTTGTGGTAAACAACATTTTTATCATATTAAGATTATTAAATTTTAATTTAATTCAATTTATTAAAATACAATACATTTATATGTTATACAATTTTTATGTTTTTATAGTTATTAAAAAAAGTTTGTAAAAAAATATTTGATTAAGTGGAATTTTACGTAATTGTACTCTGAACAAATTTAGAGTGCAAAATTTTAGATGACAGGTCAATTTATTATGTCAAATTTAGACTTTATTTCCAAATATAACTTTTAAATTATGGCTTATTGGCGATTTTCCAAAACCATTATTCTGAAATAAATTTAAAAAATTTGGATTTAAAATCAGTGTTGCCCCAAATGTTATATGTATATATTCAAAAATATAAATATGGAAGGTTTTTAATCTTGATTTTGTACCCAACTGTAAAATCAAAATATTGTTCAAAGTTTTTAAACAATTCAATGTTCTAGTCAACCCTAGCGACTTCGTTGCATCTTACTCTCATTCTAGAATTTGTGATCATATTATTTATTTCAGAAATGTTCAGGTATCATTTATTTTGAAGACTATTAACTTTACGTAATTTATTTTATTATTTTATAAATAAGATTCATGTACTGAAGGATTCTAAGTTATAATTAGTTTAACTTGTGCAAACCCAATTAATTTTCTTCAATTTTAATGTTATCTTTAATAATACAATATTTTTTCACTGTTTCTTTGTCTAGCATTTTGCAGACTTTAATTAATGAATTTAGTAAAATTTTAATTTATCTTGTAGTATCTTTTATAATTTAATTTAAAACTTAAAAAAATTTTATTCTTGTAATTAAATAGATTTTCACCTCAATTTTATTTTCTGGTTTCTATTTAATTGAATAGTGAAATTAATTTATTTTATTTTATGTTTTTAATTCAACTTTTCTTTTTCAAATTACATAAATAATTCTTTCATCTTTTCTTTCATTTTGTTGAACATACACATTCACATAAAACTAAATTGAATATATATATATTATATGTATATAATTACGTGTTAAAATGTTTTTTTTATCTATTAATTATTTGAAAAAAAAAAAAACATTTTATTGAAAATAAAAAGAGGATTAGGTCGTATTTATAAAGGATTATCTCAGTCTGGATCATGGGGTTGTTTTGATGAATTCAATCGTATTGAATTACCTGTATTATCAGTTGCTGCACAACAAATTGCTGTTGTATTAACAGCAAAAAGAGAAAAGAAAAAACAATTAGTATTTACGGATGGTGATACAATTGATATGAATCCAGAATTTGGTATATTTATAACAATGGTAAGTTTTTAAAATTTTTATAAATTATAAACGAAATTTGAATTAATTGCAACAAATTTTTTAATAGATAAATTCTGGATAATTATTTTATTCAACAATAATAAATTTTCAATTAAAATAATTAAATACTTATAATTTATATAATAAAGTGCTTAGTAGTAGATTTAATTAAACTTAATTTAAATTTCGAAAAAAACCTTAAAAATTAAAAAACATGAGTTCTCTTAAACATAATTATGTTAAATATTGACTATGAAGGAAGGGGATTTAAAGGGTTTCCTGATTAATGTTGCATTGAAATCGAATTGTTTAAGGATTTTCAAATAAAATAATACCGCTCTTAAATATTAAATTACTCTTAAATATTAAATACTCAATTTATAATGTAAAGATATATTTTCTTATTTGATAAATCAATACACGATAATTTATTTGATTTTATTTTGTAATTTTAAAATTATTTTATTACTTTTTATATAAAAATACAATACACATGTTTATTTAACGTATTATAAAGAATAAATTCTTAAAGATACTTTTGTAAGTTTGTTTTCTTGAAAAATAAATACAAATTTTAAAAATATAAAATCTTCTAGATTTGTATGATTAATCGTTCTTGAATTTATCTATGAATTTTTAATAAATCATCAAATTTATATAATAAATCTTCAATTACATTTTATTATTACAATTTAATTTGCATAAAATTTACATTAAACATTTTTTTTTTAAAGATACAATTACTTGCAATTGAACATATATTAAAATTTAATGTTTAAGAAAGATTATTGATTTTAAATAAATAAAATTATATTCTACTTGTACATTTAGTTTAACTTTAAGATTTGTTTCTATTTAAGATTTATCTATTAAAAAATTTGAATTATTTTGGAAGTGGTTCGGTTAACTACGTTTAATATGTACTAAATTTTTATTGAATAAAATTTTTTTTGATATTATCTGACTTTTTACCTAAGAAAAAATAATTTTTAAACTTCTTTTAACTTGTAAATTATTTATTAGAATATTTTTTAGTTATCATTTAACATTGATAAATTTTGTGTTAAATTTTTGGTATTTGGCATCTGTTTTATAGTTTTCTCCTCCTCTTTTTTATTTAACTATATTTGCAAGTTTTGGCATCAATTAAACTTTTAATAAATTTTAAATTTTCCTTTTGGATACAAAGAAAATTTAACAAGTTTATAGGAACATTTAAAATTTGTTTTTCATAGAAAAAGTTTTGATACAGTTTTTTTTGTTTATTTAGTAAAACTTAAATTTTGAATAATTTTTGTACCTTTGATTAATTATTTGATTAATTAAGTTTTTTTTAATCTGTTGTAATTTTAAGATAGCAATGATTTTTAAAAACTCAGACATTGTCTTAAACATTTTTTGCTGAATAAAATAAACTTTCAGATTTAAAATTCGAATTTATGAAGAATATACAATTGATAAGTAAAATACATTATAAATAAGATTACATTTATATCTAATAAAAATTTGAAATATCATGGAGATTATATAAATATAATTATTTTCCATAATATCTTTCCTGATTTTATAATTTGATATCAAAAACTTTTAATGGATTAAAATTTTACAAAGAAACTTTCATCACTTTGAAAAGTTGTTACTTAGAAAAAGCTTAAACTTATTTTCGAAATTATGAATTACTTTTGGTTACATTAAATGCAACATGTAAAATAAAACTTTATTTAAAAAAAAATAAAAATAAAACAATGTTCTATACAGATTTACAGACAAATTTAATTTTTAAATTATTTTGGAACAAGCATAACAGTAGTAAATCCAATAAATCGACTTACATTTTTTTTTTATATTATATCTTATTATATTATAAGATATATATCTTTATATATCTTATTATTTAAATTTTATGTAGGAAAAAAGTAGGACTGATATAACCTTGACTTAACCTTCTTAAAAACTTTTCACATTTAATTAAAGTTGCTTAAAAAAAAAAAATCAGTTGTAAAGTTGTATTTGTAAAAATTATAATTTTGCAAATTCTTTGTAGGTAATTTGAAAAAAGGCTTTTTATTTTTTTCAATTTGCCTAATACTCTTACATTATTATAAATACATTGAAAATAAAATTTATTATTTACAAGATTATTTTGTTATTGTATTCTTAAATTCAAAACTTTTTATTTTTATTATTTGTTTTATTTTACAGCACCTGAACGTATCTGTTAAATTTTAAACAGAAAAAGTTTTAGATTCAATTTGAAATATATATATATAAATATATATACACATTTACGAATATATATTTATTTAAATTTTTTTTTTCATTTCCATATTAAAATTTGGAAGAGAAAAGACATAAAGGGATTCATAGACAATTTTACAAGTTACCTTTATTATGTTAAAATTTATATGTTTAAAGTTAACATTTAAGCTCTAAATATTTGGCTATTAAAAGCTTAAATATTAACTAGCTTTCGACCAATTATCGACTTGCCAAAATCGATCCCTTAGCTTTATTATTAAGTATATCCCTCAGGGGTACCTGAAGGCGGGATAAGTGTTTTCTACTTTGAAAAAAATAATCAACAGCCAATCAATAGATTAAATTCAAAATATCGCGCTTTTACTCCACCTTAAATAACAAACTCGAACAGTTGTAAAGTATTACCATAAGATTTTAAATTTGTATTAATAGTAAAACAATTGTTTTTAAATTGTCACAACTACACATTCAAAATTCAAAAACCACATTTATTTTATGTTATCCCATAAACAACAAAAACTTATTTAATTATGTGTCAGTGTATATTTTGTGGTTTTAAATCTTTAGTTTTAAATTGAAAACGAGGAAGAGTGTAGTAGAGTAGACTGTGTCAACTCTGGGATACCCGTATGACCGTAACATATACATTATATCATCCGGTTAATTACTTTTGGCAAAATTTCAAACATACAGCTTTTTTAAGTTTAATGGAATACTCATATAAAAAAAGGAGTTGTATGGCAGCTACTCGAACCCTCTGCAATAGACCAATCAAATTTTGCTGTAACTTTGGCCATTACACTAAACTATTTTTGGCGAAATTTCAGACACCCAGCTTCATTAGGTGGAGAGTAATGCTCATATAAAATAAGAAGTTGTATGGCAGCTACTCGATCCCACTGCAGTAGATCAACCAAATTTTGCAGAAACTTTGGCCATTATACAAAACTGTTTTTAGCAAAATTTCAGACACCCAGCTTCAATAGGTATAGAGTAATGCTTATATAAAATAAGAAGTTGTATGGCAGCTACTCGAACCCACTGCAGTAGACCAACCAAATTTTGCAAAAACTTTGGCCATAAAACTAAACTACTTTTGGCAAAATTTCAGACACGCAGCTGTAATAGGCACAGAGTAATTCTCATATAAAAAAAGAAGTTGTATGGCAGCTACCCGAACCCATAGACCAAAATGGCTGGATTTAAATAGCGATGACGGCTATTGCAAAAAAACGGATTTGCGAAAATTTCAAGATCCTAGCTCCTTTAGTTTTTGAGTTATCGTGCGGACGGACGGACGGACGGACATACATAGCTAAATCAATTTATTTTTCGATTCTGATCCGATCCATACACTTGAGTCTATATCTACCCCCCCTCCTTCTCTGCGTTACAAACGTAATGGCAAATTTATTATACCCTTTGCCTATATAGTCATACGGGTATAAACACTTAAAGAGACAAACAAACAAATTAACCACTAAATGAATTAACTAATTCTTTGGAGAATTTAAAGAACGAGTAAAATAAGGTATTAAGGGATTTTTTAAAAAATATTATTAACGTATAATTAAATTATATTGTAATAAACCATGTGTTGCAAACTTTAAATTAATTTTAATGAGGGTCGGTTAATTGGATAGAAACTATTAGGGGTAAGAGAAATGGGTTATCTCCTTTTTTCGTAATTTATGTATTTTTTATTTAAGATGTATAATTATTAATTATAGATTATTTCATTAATTTAAATCGAATTTTGAAAAGCTGAGTCGATTTCCAAAAAAATATTCTTTTTTTCACTTTACCAGAAATCGAACCGGGTCTTTTCGAATGAATGGTCGACCCCTTATCACTGTGTCACCCAACTTGATGGTAAAATTCTTCAAAAGAATAGTGTTGCTAAATTTTTTGTTAAATTGTATTATTAACTCACAACAATCTTTCAGATTTTCAAAGAAACTTAAACTATAGGGAAACAAAGCAGAGATTCGAAAGATTATTGAGCTTCTTTCAAATTAAGCAAATTGATGTTTCTCTATATTCTATTTTTGGGAAGTTTGATTTCCTCCCCATAATTCTCCGTTTATTTTTCTAAATTACGTAAATTGTTTGGTTCTGTAATTGTATCCATACTCCAAATTTATAGTAATTGTTGTTCTTTATCAACATCGTTTCATATTTTTCCTAATTTAAAAATATATTTTCCAATTTCTTATTTTTTTTGGAAAAATATTTTATTTTATTTTAAAATTAAAATAAATTTTTTAATACCTAAAATATTTATACATGCGTATCAATTGGGTAATTCAAGAAATTGGAATATCATCTTTTATTTGAAATAATTGGACATTTGTTTTAAGCTCTCTTTATAACTCACACTTTACATAAAGATATAAAATTCAAATTAATAGCAAATATTATTCCGAAAATATTCTAATGAAGTTGTTTTTTGTTTTTTAAATTTTTTCTCAGAAATAATGAAAATCGAAAAAAAAAAATTATATTTGTCTTCAAATTTTATTTATTGTTATAACTTTATTTATAGGTAAAATTATGCAAATGATAATTTTGATTTGGGGAGGCAAAATAAATCATTTTATTTAAATCTGGACCTATATTTGAAGTAATGTATACATGAAATCATTAATCTTATGATTAGATTGAAACAAATGAATTTAAATCGATTTCAATTATTAATTTTGCATTTGGTAAATTTTAATTTGAGGTAGTTATCCTTTGGGTATCCTTCTTAAGGTCATAAATTATTCAACCTCAAGTTAAAGAGCCAGTGCACTAGATGTAAAGGTATACTTTGCAACTGACTCAAAAAAAAATTAAAAAATAAAATTCGAAAGTAAACGGTAAAATATTTGTCCAGCTAAAATTTATAAACTTGGTATCATTCAAGTTGCGGGTTTAATAGCAAACAATTTACTCTTACAACTTTATATTCGCGCCTACTGATCTTCATAAAAACGCATAATAAGATATATATATATAAGCTTAGTATAAACGGTCTAAGATATAAACGGTTTCTGTTTTTGTAGAATCCAGGATATGCTGGACGAAAGGAATTACCGGAGAATTTAAAAATTCAATTTCGAACGGTTGCTATGATGGTACCAGATCGACAAATTATTATTCGTGTTAAATTGGCATCGTGTGGCTTCTTAGAAAATATAACACTGGCTAGAAAATTTTACACACTCTACAAATTATGTGAGGAACAATTAACAAAACAAGTACATTATGATTTCGGTCTTCGTAATATTCTGTCAGTTTTAAGAACGTTGGGAGCATCAAAACGAAAAAATTCTAAAGATACTGAAAGTACAATTGTAATGAGAGTACTTAGAGATATGAATTTATCGAAATTGATTGATGAAGATGAACCGTTATTTATGTCATTAGTTGCGGATTTATTTCCGAATCAGGTAATTTTTAAAAAAATATTTTTTTTTTGTTGTTTTCAAATTCTTTTATAAACTTATTTAAAAAAAAAAAAAAATTAAGCAACTTGAAAAAACCAATTATCTTGAGTTGGAGGGTGCTATTTTAGCACAATGTGAGGAGAATGAATTGGTATTTCATCCGCCTTGGGTACTTAAGTGAGTGTAAAAAATTCAAAACAAAATTAAGTTCATCACTAATTTTATATAATTTCAGATTAATTCAATTGTACGAGACGCAGACTGTACGTCACGGTATTATGACCTTAGGTATAAATAATTTTTTCATTGTAAGGAATATATTTACAAATTTTGTAATTATTTGTTAGGTCCAAGTGGTGCAGGTAAAACAACATGTATTCAGATTCTTATGAAGTCATTGACTCAATTGGATGAGCCACATAGGTAAGATTTTTGAAAATATTTACTCTATTTTTTTCCTAAAATTTTTGTTATCATCTAATCTAGGGAAATGCGTATGAATCCGAAAGCAATTACATCAGCTCAGATGTTCGGTCGTTTGGATGTTGCTACAAATGATTGGACTGATGGAATATTTTCAGCTTTGTGGAGGAAAACAATAAAAATGAAAAAAGGTGAACATATATGGTTAGTTTTGGATGGGCCAGTTGATTCAATTTGGATCGAAAATTTAAACTCAGTTCTGGATGATAATAGAACATTGACTTTAGCAAATGGTGATCGTTTACCTATGGCGGAAAATTGTAAAATTATATTCGAACCACATAATATTGACAATGCATCACCAGCCACAGTATCACGTAATGGAATGGTTTATATGAGTTCTTCGGGTTTGGATTGGGAACCAAGTATTTTGATTGTGTCTGTATTAAAGGAAATATTTTAACTTTTTCTTTCTAGTATTAATGGCTTGGCTAAAGGGACGATCACCCGGAGAAAAATCAGTTTTTAGTGAATTGTTCAGAAAGTCATTTTTAGCTGTATATAATTGGGGCACACAAAATCTGCATTTGCGTATGGAGGTTCTTCAATACAATATAGTAAAACAAATGATATATTTAATCGAAGGTTTGGTACCAACCAAAAAAGAAGATGAAGCCGCTGTTAGTCTTTCAAGTCAAGATTCAATGGAAGGTTATATTAGTTTCTTTGATTTGAAATGATCAAACACTAATTGATGTATTGACGATATTTTTTTTTATAGATGAGAATCCAGAGGAAGCTAAACCAGAGGAAAAAGAAGATCTATGTACTCCTGAGCATCTTCATCGACTTTATATTTTTGCACTTGCTTGGGGTTTAGGGGCATTTTTAAATGTAACTGACCAAAAGAAACTTGATGTATTTGTAAAGGAGACTTTTCCAGAATTTGATTTTCCTAAAGGCGAAGATGCAACAAATTCAATATTTGATTCTTTTGTAACAACAAATGGTGCTTGGCAGAATTGGAAAACTCTTGTTACACCGTATTTATATCCGGAACTTTCAACACCAGATTATCTTAACATTTTAGTTCCAATAATCGATAATGTTCGAATAGATTATTTAATTGGAACTATAGCGAATAAGGAACGGGCTGTAATGCTTATTGGAGAACAGGGTACCGGTAAAACAGTTATGATAAAAAATTTCATGAAGAAAATGAGTCCAGAAAGTTATATGAATCGCTCATTTAACTTCTCTTCCGCTACAAGCCCTTTTCAGTTTCAGAAAACTATTGAAAGCTATGTAGAAAAACGTGTTGGTGTTACGTTTGGTCCACCAGGTGGACGAAAACTTGTAGTTTTTATAGATGATATTAATTTACCTGAAATTAATTGTTGGGGAGATCAAATAACAAATGAAATTGTTCGACAAACAATGGATATGAAAGGATTTTATAGTTTAGAAAAACCTGGAGAGTTTACAACAATTGTTGATGTTCAATTTGTTGCTGCTATGGGTCTGCCGGGTGGTGGTCGAAATGATGTACCATCAAGATTGAAAAGACAATTTAGTATTTTTAATTGTAATATTCCTGACGATGATGCAATTGATAAAATTTTTCGGGCACTGGGAGAAGGTCATTATAACGCCAAAAGAGGTTTTACAATGGATGTTAGAAATTTAGTAAAACGATTGATTCCAATAACAAGATTTTTGTGGTTGAGAACTCGTAATAAATTGCTTCCTACACCAGCAAAATTTCATTATAATTTTAATTTACGAGATTTATCTAGAATTTGGCAAGGAATGATAGGAACTTTATCGACTGTCATAACATCTGAAAGTGTATTGATGGCTTTATGGAAACATGAATGTACACGTGTTTTTGCAGACAGGTTTACTATATTTCAAGATAAAGAATGGTTTCGCACTGAACTTATTGTTCTAATTGGAGATGAATTGGGTGATAATCATCGGGAAATGGTTGTTTCAAACCCAGTTTTTGTTGATTTTATGAGAGATGCTCCTGAACCAACTGGGGAAGAAGGTGAAGATACAGATATGGAGTTACCTAAAGTGTATGAGCCTGTGTTGTCTCATGATATTTTACGAGAACGTTTAATAATGTTCTTGGCACAGTTTAATGAAATGGTTCGAGGTTCAGGAATGGATTTGGTATTCTTTCCAGATGCAATGTTGCATTTGGTAAAAATCTCTCGAATCATTCGACATCCTAGAGGTAATTGTATGTTAGTTGGTGTTGGCGGATCCGGTAAGCAATCTTTAACAAAGCTGGCTTCGTTTATAGCTGGTTACAAGACATTTCAAATTAGTTTAACAAGATCGTACAACGTAGCAAACTTCCTTGAAGATTTAAAACTCTTATACAGAACTTGTGGTGTGCAAGGAAAAGGAACAACATTCTTATTTTCAGATCTAGATATTAAAGAGGAAGGTTTTCTTGAATATTTAAATAATATACTGTCTTCCGGAGTAATATCAAATCTGTTCAATAAGGATGAACAACAAGAAATTATACAGGAATTAATGCCTGTAATGAAACGTGAAAATCAGAAAAAAACTGCAACACCTGAAAGTGTTATGGAGTATTTCTTACAAAGAGTTTGCCACAATTTACATGTAGTGTTTTGTTTTTCACCTGTAGGTGAAACATTCAGAACCCGAGTACAGCGATTTCCTGCTCTGGTGTCTGGATGTACAATTGACTGGTTTGAACCATGGCCAAGGGAAGCTCTTATACTTGTTGCTCAACATTTTTTAAATGACTTTGAAATTGATTGTTCTGGAGAAGTTAAAGAAGAGTTAGTTGAAGCTCTTGGAACTATTCAAGATATTGTAGCTGAAACCTCAAATGATTATTTCCAAAGATTCCGAAGAGCAACTCATGTTACACCAAAGTCATATTTAAATTTTATTGCGGCCTACAAGACCGTTTATTTGTTAAAACAAAAAGAATTAGGTGATGGTATTAACAAAATGGATACTGGTTTAGAAAAATTAAGGGAAGCTTCTGTATCCGTTGAAATATTAAAAAAAGATTTAGTTGTTATGGAACAAGACCTAGCAGAAGCTTCGAAAAAAGCCGAAGCCGTACTCGTTGAGGTAACAGAAAGAGCTATGCAAGCTGAAATCGTAAAAAATCAGGTACAAATTGTAAAAGAAAAGGCTGAAGCGTTAGTAGCTTGTATTGCGAATGAAAAAGCGCTAGCTGAAGAAAAATTGGAAGCAGCGAAACCTGCTCTTGAAGGTTAGTTTCTATATTTATATTTATAGTCCAAATATTTTTTTATCACATATTTAAAAAAAAACTTAGAGGCTGAAGCTGCTCTTAACACTATTAAGCCAGCTCATATAGCTACCGTCCGTAAATTAGGACGTCCACCTCATTTAATTATGCGAATTATGGATAGCGTATTGATATTATTCAAACGAAAATTACACCCTTGCATTGCTGATAGTGGAGCTCCATCTCCTAAACCAAGTTGGCAAGAGTCATTGAAGGTTAATTAAAATGGTTTTTTGTTATTCATACATGATAACAAATTTGTCTCTTCTTTTTACAGATGATGGCTAGTACAACATTTTTATTGCAGCTTCAAAATTACCCA
The DNA here is from genome assembly GCA_963082915.1 of Dolichopus griseipennis. Classification (NCBI taxonomy): domain Eukaryota; kingdom Metazoa; phylum Arthropoda; class Insecta; order Diptera; family Dolichopodidae; genus Dolichopus; species Dolichopus griseipennis. The sequence continues at coordinate 2,143,533 of OY720442.1, forward strand.
AAAGATACAATTAATGATGAATTGATTGACTTGCTACAGCCATATTTTAGAATGGAAGATTATAATATGGAGACTGCGAGAAGAGTGTGTGGTGATGTTGCTGGTTTATTGTCTTGGACTAAAGCTATGGCATTTTTCCATGGTGTTAATAAGGAAGTATTGCCATTGAAATCTAATTTAGCACTTCAAGAAGCAAGACTTAAAGTTAGTATTCTATATTCTTTTATAATATTTCTAAAACATGTCGTCATTTAATATTTAAATGAATTAATAGGTAGCTATGGAAGACTTGGCTGCTGCCGAAGACCAATTACGTGAGAGAGAGGAAGCGTTACAAGCTGTCAAAAATCAATATGATAAAGCTGTGGGCGAGAAACAACGTTTAACAGATGCTTTAAATGTTTGTTTGAGGAAAATGACAGCTGCTACAGCTTTAATTAATGGTTTGGCAGATGAAAGGACACGTTGGACAAATCAAAGTAAAGAATTTAAAATTCAATTGGGAAAACTTGTTGGAGACATTTTGCTAGCCACTGGTTTTCTTTCTTACTGTGGGCCATATAATCAAGAATTCCGAGAAAATTTATTAAAAGTTTGGATGGCTTTGCTAAAAACTCGTAGAATTCCTTATACACTGAATTTGAATATCATTAGTTTCTTGATCGATTCTGCAACTGTATCAGAATGGACATTACAAGGCTTACCAAATGATGAATTATCTGTACAAAATGCACTAATTGTCACAAAATCAAGTAGTTATCCACTACTGATTGATCCACAAAGTCAGGGAAAAATTTGGATTAAATGTAAAGAGGATCAAAATGAATTGCAAATCACATCATTGAATCACAAATATTTTAGAACACATCTTGAAGATTGTTTATCATTGGGACGTCCGTTATTAATTGAAGATGTCGATATTGAATTAGATCCTGTATTAGATAATGTTTTAGAAAAGAATTTCATTAAATCTGGCAGTATAGAAAAAGTTTTAGTGGGCGATAAGGAATGTGACGTTATGCCCGGATTTATGTTGTATATAACAACTAAATTACCAAATCCAGCATTCAGTCCGGAGGTTAGTGCAAAAACTTCTGTTATTGATTTTACAGTAACAATGCGTGGTCTTGAAGACCAATTGCTAGGAAGAGTAATATTAATGGAAAAAGCTGATCTGGAAGCTGAAAGAGTTGCACTATTTGAAACTGTAATGCAAAATCAAAGAAACATCAAAGAGTTAGAAGAAAATTTATTGTATCGTTTAAGTTCATCCCAAGGTTCACTGGTTGATGACGAAGCGTTAATTCAAGTTTTACAAACAACAAAATCAACGGCTGAAGAAGTTAGTCAGAAGTTGATTGTTTCAGCAGTAACTGAAAAAAAAATTATGAAAGCCCGGGAAGAATTCAGATCTATAGCAGCACGTGGTTCAATTTTATATTTCCTAATTGTTGAAATGAGTAATGTCAATGTTATGTACCAGAATTCATTGAAACAATTTTTGGTTATTTTTAATAATTCAATAACAAAATCAGCTAAAAGTTCCATAACAGAAGAACGAATTCAAATTATTTTAAGATATTTGACATTTGAAGTATGGTTATTTGAAAATCGATCATTATATGAAAGGCATAAGCAACTATTCACATTAATGTTGGGAATTAAAATTGATTATCATAAAGGTATAATTTCACATGAAGAATTTATGGCATTTGTAAAAGGTGGAGCTTCATTGGATTTGAATGCAGTTAGGCCAAAACCGTTCAGATGGATTTTAGATATAACATGGTTAAATTTAGTTGAAATAAGTTCACTTCAAATTTTCAGTGATTTATTAGAAATAGTAAGAATTTTAAATAAAATTACTTATCACCTTTTAATGTCTACTTGTTTGAATAGATTGAAGCAAATGAAAAAGACTGGCGTTATTGGTATGAAGCTGATAAACCGGAAGCAGAAGAAATACCATGTGGTTATCAAACCGGTTTAGATTCATTTAGAAAACTTTTATTAATCAGATCTTGGAGTCCAGATCGTACAATATCACAAGCTAAAAGATATATTGAAGGTTTGTTATTATATGAAGAGAGCTGTTACAGATATGAATTTGAAATGAAAACTAATAAATTATTTTATTTAATCAGTTTTGTTTTTAGATTTGGTGGATTAAGAGGATTCACTTAAAGTTTTATTAAATGCCATTGTAATGGATAAAACATGTTTTTAACAATTAGATATTTAACTTCATTCAAAAATAAAAGATTGATATTTCAAAAAAATAGATAAAAGTTAAATTACTTAAAAGACTTTAAACAGCTGCACGTGTCTGTACTGATGCAATTTACACGTTTGAAAGCTTTATAAATACTTTTTTTTTACATTTCATCACTTTTCGAGTCCATTAAACTTTTATTTCATCAATTTTCTTCTAAAAAGTGGAGGTGTTCTTATTCGATTAATCCATTGTATTTTAGATTGTGCATTTTAATTTAATTTTCAATAGAAATTAACACGTGAAGATTGTTGAAAGTTTCATTTGATTCATCTTAGACTCTGACTTCATTAATGAAGACTTAATTAATTGGAAGATAATTTGCGTCAATTAAATTAATCAATAAAAACTAAATAACTCCTAATGGTATAAATTATAAATTTGGTTTAATTGAAAAATTTATCAACTTTAAAACAAATTTACTTTTGATAAAAATTGAATTATGGAATGCTTTGAAGTAAACCTATTTGGTGATAAGGATTCGTAGTGTTTTGTAAAAAGAACCTCCAATTCTGCTTGCGCTTTAAAGCTTAACTTTTGGAGTGTGATTTCCCGAAGAAACAGAGCTCTTATTTTAATATATTTACCTAAAATTCTCCTAAAGTCTCTACTGTGAAAACTGTTTAACATGCTTGGTTTGAACTTAAACTCAAACAAATCTTTAAAGGTAGAATAGATTTTAGAGCTCATAAGTCAATTTAAAACTTCTCCTACTCAAAAACGTGTGATTGTAACTCTAATTATATATTATGGTTTTTTTTTTCTTTATTTATACAACATAAGTAAAAATTTAGTTTGAAATTGTAATTACTTTTATTTTCAATTAAGAATCATTGGGGCCAGAGTACAGTGAAATTCAAATTCTTGATTTGGAAACAACTTGGCAAGAATCAGAACCACGAACACCATTTATTTGTCTATTATCAATAGGTTCTGATCCAACTACACAAATTGCTCAGTTAGCAAAGCAAAAAGAAATTGGTAAAAAATTAATAATCGAAGACTATTTCTTTTAAAAAAAAATTGGCTTATGTCTATTTTAAAAAATAATTGAAAATTTGAATATATTTACAGTTTTAAAATCTGTTTCAATGGGTCAAGGACAAGAATATCATGCTCGAAAGTCAATTATGGATTCAATGCAACATGGTGGTTGGGTTCTGTTGCAAAATGTTCATTTATCATTGAGTTTTTGTAATGAAGTAGTTGATCTGATAGTTGAAACATCTTATGTTGAAGATTCATTCCGTTTGTGGATGACAACTGAACCCCATGCAAATTTTCCCATTGGCTTGCTGCAAATGGCAATTAAATTTACAAATGAACCACCACAAGGAATTCGAGCATCATTAAAAAGAAGTTATCAAGTAATTTTATTAATCTTTTTTTTTCTAAACAAGACAGCGTATTTAATTTTTAATTCATTTTAAAAATTAGGCATTTAGTCAAGATTTTCTTGATTATACAGCAGCATCACAATGGCCCCCACTTTTATATACTGTAGCATTTTTACATACAATTGTTCAGGAAAGACGAAAATTCGGCCCATTAGGCTGGAATGTTCCGTATGAATTTAATCATGCAGATTTTTCAGCCAGTGTACAATTTATTCAAAATCATTTAGATGAAATGGATCCCAAAAAAGGTGTATCTTGGCAAACAATATGCTTTATGTTGGGCGAAATTCAATATGGTGGTAGAGTTACAGATGATTTTGATAAAAGATTACTTGTAACATTCTGTGCTGTGTGGTTTAATGAAACATTATTAAATTCAAGTTTTGAATTTTATAAAGGTTATAAAGTACCATTAACAAAAAATATACATGGTTATATTGATTATATAAATACTTTACCAATTAATGATACCCCTGAAGTATTTGGTTTACATTCGAATGCAGATATTACATATCAAATTAATACAGCTAAAGGTGAGATATTACTTTGATTTTGTTTTACTTGATAAAATACATTTTGTGTAGGATCCAGAAATTTCCAATCAATAATATTTCATATAAATCAATAACTTTACAATTTCTTAAATCTTCTTAAATTGTTGTAATAGTTCTAAATATAAATATCATGTTATGTTATAAATCAATCAAAAAATTTTTTTAATGAAATCTTAATAATTCCTTTCAATTATTTCAATTTAGGAATTCTTGATACGATTTTAAGTGTTCAACCAAAAGAAGGTGGAAATACAGGTGGTGAAACACGTGAAAGCATTGTTTATCAATTGGCTGCTGATATGTTAAGAAAATTACCACAACCGTATAATGCTTATGAAGTACGAGAATCTTTAAATCGTATGGGTCCTTTGTTACCTATGAACATATTTTTAAGGTGGCAAAAGAAATATTTAATTAAAATTTTGAAATCAAAATCTTAATTGTAATTTTATGGTTTTTTTTTTTATTATATATACGAGTATAGACAAGAAATTGATCGTATGCAACGTGTTATAAAAGCTGTCAAATCATGTTTAACTGATTTACAATTAGCAATTGATGGTACCATTGTTATGAGTCAATCTTTAAGAGATTCATTGGATGCTATGTATGATGCCAGAATTCCAGAAAGATGGATGAGGGTAAATATATGTTTATAAATACGAATTTTATAAACACGAAATACGAAAAATTATTTAATTTGGAATCAAAATATTATTTAATAAATTATTAACATAATTACCAAGATCAAAATTTTTATAAATTTCCATTCGGCAAAAGTTAAGGAATAAATTGCAAATATTAGTATTCAATTTTTAATATGCCGACTTTTTTTAATTTATTCGTACAAATGTATCCTATTAACGTATACGTCTAATGATATGTTTTCTTAAAGCATAAATATACATTTACTTATACATACATATTACATAAAATATATTTATACATGTATTAAAAATAAAAGTATTTGATAGTACATATTAAACAATTTACAAGGATTAAGTGATTTTAAAAGCTAAATTGTGAAAAAATTTGTATAGGGATGGAACTTTACATTAAATTGGCTAAAATTAAAGCTGAGGTATCAAAATTTTATAAAATGGTGAAGTAAATCAATGTTAACACAATTGTTAATGAATATAAAATATTAAAAATTTTGACCGCTTATTTATCAGATAAGCGAAAACTTGACTTTAAAAATCAATTAAATTTCTATAGAAGTGCGGTTGAATTACCAGGTTTTTATTTTAGAACTGATTGTAATTTGTAAGAAGCCTAATATAATATATTAGTACAAGTTTTTTCTATGTTAGGATTTCTAAAATCCTAGCTTAATATTTTTTTTTTGCTTTTATAGTATTTGATTGGTAAATTTTTATTCCGAAACATAAATTTCCAAAAGACAATATAAATTTGTGATACTTAAAGGTAGTAAAATAGAAAATCGTTTTATCGTTAAAGGGAAATAGGAATTCAACATTTTATTAATATCAATTTATTTGAAATTGAGTTTTATGATAAAGAATAAAATCTTTGAATCTCTTATTATGATTTATTTCCTTCATGCTGAGTTTTTTTGCTTTATTCGAACTCAATTTTTTTTTTTTTTTTATGATCCATGAAAATTTAACGCAGCGGGATTTCCTCTTTTATATTCTTTTAAAGCTTCTCTAGTACAGTTATTTTGATTTTATTTGAAAATTTAGTGCTTCAAATATCAAAAGAAAATTTGTTAAAAAGAAAATTGAAAGAAATCAATTTTCGCTTATTTTTCAGATTTTCTGAGTTTTTCTATTTTGTAAGACTAAAAATCACTTCAGATTTGTTAATTTAAGGTAAAGAGCAAAATAAAAAAGTCAATTTTGCTGTGAGATTAAAGTAAAATGAATAGAGGAAGATTTATGAACCATATCTATAAATATGTATATATTTTTATATGAGTATTGCTTTCAATTTGAATTTGAAAAATAATTAGGAATTAAACTACCTATGATAGGTACAATTTAGTAAATTGAAAGTTAAATTTTCTGTAAATTTTGTTATTAAAAGTTTAGGGAAATGTGAATTTAAAAATATCTGATACCACAAATACAATGGAAGTTTTTAAATTTAAAAAAAATTTTAATTATAATTATATTTGTATTAATATAATTTTAGACTGAATTACAATGATTTGTGTGATTGGGAAGTGGTACAATAATAGGTATAATAGAGAGCCAAACTAATAGGAAGAAAAAGTTAAATAACTTTGTTAAGAATAACTGAATTCAATCAATGTTACTATAAATGATTTCAATTTTAGATTTATTAATTAGATAATTATTTATTTTCAAATTTTCTATTAAATTATTTTCATATTAAATAGCTAATTTTCTGTAAATTTTCATTTTATATAAGATATCATGGGAATCAACAACATTAGGTTTTTGGTATACAGAACTATTAGAAAGAAATACACAATTTCGTACTTGGTGTTCAACAGATCGACCAAAGGTAAATTCGGCATTAGTTTATGAAAATTTTGTTTAAATAATGTTTTTTTTTTCATTTCATTTAAGGTATTTTGGATGACTGGATTTTTTAACCCTCAAGGTTTTCTAACAGCTATGAGACAGGTAAATTTTAATGTAAAATTTTTGGTTTACAGTGTACATGTCCTTGTTATAAAGTAAAAAATTTTGTTAATAATTTTTTAATGATATTCGAAATATTTTACATATGTAAAGTGCTTTCATATAAAAACCAATTCTGTGATGTAGCAAGTTTATCACATAAACTAAGAAACCTTACAGAAAATTCAATTATCATGCAAGAAATAGAGAACTGTCCACCTTAATTTATTCTTTTTCATATGAGACAACAACAATGAATGAAAACAAGGCAGATATAAATCGAAGAGGTTTTGAAGGGGAACATTTTTAAATGGCTAACCCTAAAAGGGAATTCAAATGATGCTCCAATATTTTGAAAATATCAAAATATAAATGTGAAAATATCAGATTAATGTATGGAGCCTTGAATAATATTCATTGTAGCCTATTGTAGCCTTAAATATTATACAAAAGAATGTTCCATAATTTCAACACCTAATTCGCATTTTAAGACAGACGTCCTCCTTTTTAATTTTGAAAATCTGCTAAAATATACAAATGAATTCGATAACTAATCTCATAGGGATACCCCTTTTATTTACTCTAAATGTAATCTAAATATTAGTTTTCTTTTGCAATTTCTATCTAATTTCTTTATTTGTATAAGATATTGTAATGTAATTTTTACTTTATTTTTTAAATACATATCTAGTAACTAAAATTATATTTTGTTTTTGTAAAAGAATATCATTGCGAAATCACTGAGAAATTTTATATTTTTGAGTTTAGAAAATATATAGTCGATTTGTTTAACATTACATTACATTTAATTTATGGGCTGCTTCATGAAGATAAGTTTTAGATAATAGATAGTTTCAATCCAAGTTAAAAATTGTGGGGACAATAATACGGTATTGCCCAAAAATTTTAAAGACTCTAACTTAATTTTTAAAATTTTTTCAATTTAAGTTTGGAACCAAAAACTATAGACGTATTTATATGCATTTTATTAAATATTTTTATAAGTATCTAATTACGTGTTTCTGAAATAAGTTTAAATTTCGAACACCTGTAATATTTCAAACTTCTGACTAAGTTATGTATATTGATAATTATATATACTAATAAATTTTAATATACTTTTAAAGTTAAGTTAATTTATTGAAAATATTAAATAAATTTTAAATGTTCATTAATTTTCTTAAAGCTTTAACAGGATATTTAAGTCTATTATGTATATTAATGTACAGTATTCATCATTGCTTCCTGTTAAATCCTTTAAAATATTTTCACTTCTCTTAGGAATTTAAAATAAGACAAAAAGAAGTTTTTTTATTTTTAATATTTCTTAAGATATTTTCTAAACTTTTTTTTGAAGTCAAATATAATTTTTATTCAGTTATTCGTCTTCATTTGTTTAAAATCTTCGATGGTTGTGCTACGATCTCTTTATTATATTCACATAAACAGTGTGTGTATATACAAATATGTTCAATACTATATTGCATGCTATTCCCTGCTCGGTTTCTTTAAATTGTGCTTTTTACATGTTTTTTAAATACGTCATAAGTATGTATATTTAAATAATGTATAAGTAATAACAATTTATGAAAAATATTTATTTTAAGAAAAGGTGGAAAAATTTATTAAATAAAAGAAAAAAGAAAAACTTTTATTTACGCTCATTGTTTTTCTTTTCTCTCATGCACTTTCTTTATAGGAAGTAACACGAGCACACAAAGGATGGGCTTTAGATTCAGTTGTGCTACAAAATCAAATAACTCGATTTGTTAAAGAAGATATCACAGATTATCCAACCGAAGGAGTTTATGTACATGGATTATTTTTAGAAGGTAAATATTTATTATATTAACAACAAATAATAAGAAAAGTAAAATATATTTAAACACATTATTAAATTTGATTTTTCCATACATTGCTTTTATGTAAATTTAATTTTAAAATGTAAGTGAAAAACAGTAGAGGTTCTGTTTTTAAATTTTTGATTCTATTAAATGTATTTTTTTTATAAGATATCATGGGAAAAGTTTTATTAAAAATATTAATTTTTGGAATTTTATTTCTAAAAGGTCTTAATTTTTGATATTACATAAATTGTGGTCAACTGCTACAAAAGAATAAAAATTTTAGAAGAATTTTTTATTGTTCACCTAGAAGTATGCAATTTATTTTATTAATAAATAACTCACTTTTAAATCGCCGAAGTTTTATAAAAATTTAATACTGTGCTCTTAAATCTTAACAATATTTTATGTGCAAGAAAATACTGTTACGTTGTTATGCTTAAGATGCAAGCTTATTGTCATTAGGACACAAAATATACAATGGTCACAGTTCCCAAATTACTCGTAACTTTACTTACTGTATCGTCTTTGAAAATCGTAATTTAAATTTCATCCGCTTTTTTAATGCTTGTACACTATTTATAAACAAAAAAAGTAAAAACCAATAAGTAAGTTAATCAAAATTAACTTAGTTATATGAATAGAATCTGTTTTGCCATAAAATAAGGGTTCAAACGAGTATTTGGCGTCTAAGATATTTACCTTATGATCACAAAAGATTAAAGGAATCTTTAACAGTAATTATTGTCCATTTTCTTATTATGTCAACATTCATTTGAGATTAAACAAAAAATAATGGAAGTAAGAAAACACAAAATATAAAATTAAACAGGTAAAAAAAAGGGTAAGGAAGGTAAATACGAAACAAAAAGAAAAAACGAGACAATATTCCATATTGTAAGAGCATTTTTTTTTTTATATAAAGCCAATTGGGTTAAATTTACATCCAGAGAAATTTACTTTGCATTTTGTTGAATCAACAATTCAAGTTTAATCTTATGAAATTTTATAAACGTGGGTACTTAGGTCATAACTCAGTTATTTTATATTTAAATTTTTTTTAATATTAAATATACAATCAACAAATCAAATTTCAAAATAAATCTTGAATTCAAAAATATTATATTTAAAATTATAATAAATGAAATTTCCAACTCCAACTTTTCTATTATTTGAATTAGTTTTTTAAACCCTTTTAAGTCAATAATAAACATAAGATTTATAATCTATTTTTTCATTAAAAATTATGATAAACTTTCACTTAACAGGGTACGAATATTTCTTCATTCGTAATTTAACATTGAAAACATGGTTAAAACTAAAAAGGATTCTTTCTTTAAAAATAAAAGTAAATTTCGTTAGAGAATTGGATGATACTTTTTCGAATAAGTGAAGAATATGCCACTCATAATGGCTACCAAGTTTAAATAAGAAGCATTTTCTAAAAATTTATATTTTGAAAGTTTAATTAAACTAAGAAGGTTTCTGTGTACGATAAACTTTCGAAAGTGAATGGTTAATTTTCATTTTTATTAAAATGATTTAAAAAATCTTATTTACTAAAAAAATATCGATTAAATATATATCGATTATAAATTTGCATATTTGCAGGGGTTATAATAAATTTTTAAATTTAATTTTTTTTATATGTATATATATTTATTTTGCAAATAAATAATGATTCTGAATCTATATTTATCCATATTTCATTCAGTTTCTTGTGAGTGATAAATCTTCAACCTGTACTTATATGCACTATAAACCCCCATAACATTCAAGTTCTCTAAGCTACTACTTAAATTGATTTCATCTCCTGTTAAAAAAGTTGAATAGACAGGCGGGGTATTTTTTGATTTAGGTTCTGAGAGATCATAACGATACATCGTTAGTTCAAGTTAATTTTTTAATTATGGGAACCCTATTGAAGCTAAAACTTTAGGAGTAGGTTTAGAATTGGTAGCTTATAAAATTTCTAGCTAAACAATCAATTATACTAGAAAGTAACTTCAATAGGTAGAACTTAAACTCTCCGAACAATTTTGTTAAAACCAGGTAAATCTTCTTATTAGAATTAGACCTTATATCTACGAATGAAATACTGTTATTTTAAACAGTTGTAAATAACAAATTTGATTGCTTTTGTAAAACAAAATTGATTTCAGAAATACATATATGTCATATTATAGATTTTTTAAATAATATATAGTTTGTATTAAAATAGAATTTAAAAAGAAAACCCATAAAACAAAAACCTAAATAATAAAACTGTGCCATTGTTTGATGTAGACCTTTATTTTACAATTGAAAAAATACGATAATTGCTTGATAAAAATACTCTGATATTTTGATATATTTATGCTTTGTCATTTCTTTGTAAATAAGTTTTATTTTTTCAAAAAAATACGAATATATATAATTTAAATAATATTTATTTAAATTGTACAAATCATATTCAGTATTAAATATTTATTTATTCATGGGTCAAAAAAACAAACCAACTCCTTTCTTACATTTCTGATTCAACTATTTATACTTGAAATTTAAAAATAATAAATTTTTTAAATTAAATATTTTTTTAGGTGCTTCATTGGATCGTAAAAGTGGAAAACTAGTGGAATCAAGAGCTAAAGTTTTATATGAGCAAATGCCTATTATTTATATATATGCAATTAATACAACCGCTGGTAAAGATCCAAGATTATATGAATGTCCGATTTATAGAAAACCACAAAGAACTGATGCTAAATATGTTGGTTCAATTGATTTTGAAACTGATTTCAATCCAAAACATTGGACATTACGTGGTGTAGCATTGCTCTGTGATATCAAATAAATAAAAAATCACGGCAGCACTATAAAAGTAATGAAAGTACAAAAAATGAGAAAGTATTGTTTAAGATTTTATTACATTTAAGATTGAATTTATTGAAGAAATATTATGTTTTTTTTAAAGTACAGGCATTATTTTTCTTAAATAATTGGAAAGAAATTAAAAATTAATCAAATAAATAAAATATTTTATTTTCTTTTGTGTATCTTTGTTAAAATATTAAAAATTTTAGAATATGAAAATCAAATAAAAAAACTGCAATTACATTTAATTTAATTTTATTTCTATTTAAGTGGTTGATTTATTGAATATTGCATAAGTTGACTTTGAGATCTGAACATGACCAATTCCATGCTACTAGCATTTGGATTTGATTTTTAAACTAGTATTATTATGAGGAGTTATCTATCATATCCTCAAAATGATAAGAACAATCAAAACACAAAAAATTCCTTGATCAGAGAAGTCTTTTTGAAATTTTTCAAGATTAATTCCGTGATATATTTAGTGAAATATTGAAAAATTTTATATGTTCTGTAGATTAATCGAAATAATTAAAAACTTTGCATTTTGAAAGAGCCTACTATAATATTTTTAATAATTATATTAAATCTGATATAATAAAGTAGAACTAAATATATTATATAAATATTTATTATCAAATTAACAGGTTCCATATTTAATAAACTTTCATTAATAAACAAAATTTTCCAAAAAAAAAACAACCTTTAAATTATAATCTTACCAATTTTTCAACATCTTCTTTTCATTTAAATTGAATAAAAACGGAAATCGAACAACCTTTTAATATTCATTAATTTCAAAAAATATACAATTTATAAAAATATTAAAATTAAAAACAATTAAAAAATTTTTCACAAATAATTAAGAAAGGAATAATAAAAATAAATTTTTTTAATGTAAAAAACAATTTAAATGATATTTTTAATTGCTTTCAAAAATGATTTTTCATTATTATTTTAATTAGCTCTAATAATTATAATTAATTAATGAAAAGTGCGATATTAAAAAACATTGGGGTATATACTTGTATCTTGTAAAACAACCTTATTGTGACTTAATTAATTAAGCAAGAACAAGATTAAAATATTTTGAAAATTCAATTTTAAGAAGTTGTATTTTTTTAAGATGATATAAATTGAAATGTTACAATTTCAGCACGAAATCCTTCAAGTAATTGTACACATATGTTAACAAATCCTCACTTGCATCTTAAAAATGTCCATGAAAGCTTTTTATGAAGTATTACGAGTGCTTCATCTTCTAACTGTTCTTTCTCAGTATAAATGTTCATAAAGTACTTTTTAGGGTGATGTTTGAAATTCATAATAGAATTCAAATTTTTGATTTTAACTAGTAGATTATCAAAATGAAAATTCATTGTAGATAAGAGTGTGGAGTGAGATTAGAAAATCTTGAGTTGATAAATTGTATTGGTTTCCTGTACTATACAAATGAGTTTCAGAAAATTTAAATAGAATGATACTTTTTTTAAGTATAAATTTTTAATACAACACACATTTATTAAACAAATCTGTAATTTTTTTAGAGGTAAAAATTTTTAACTGTTAAGCAGATTTGAAGGTAATTAGATTGTTCTTTATAGTACGTTGTATGACTTTTATACCCCTCATCTTTCAATTTAGAAATTCAAAATACAGTAATAAAAGTTTTTATCTTAGTCCTTAAGCCAAATGGTAACTGAATGTTATAAAAGTTTTAAAAATTTTTCACTTACGTTGTAAATTTTTCACTTTCATTGTAACATAAATGAATTAATGACTGCTTTAGTGAAAATTATCATTTAATGTAAAAGAAACAAAAGTAGGAAATTTTTTTAATAATGTTTTAAAGAACATTATTATATAATATATAACAATAAATAACAAATTTTTATATTTATAGATATTTATGATTATTTAGAAATTATTTTTTTTGTCCTTCAAATTAGTGAAGGAGTTTAAATTTCCCAAAGGTATTATCAAAGGCTGATGATAAATTTCTATTTATTTTTATTATTATTTACTTTCTATACATGGTTTACAAAGTTTATATATATATAAATTCCATATATATGGAATACAAAGTTTATATATATATATAATTTACATATACTTTGAATAATAAAAATATATTTTTGAAAAAGGATAATGGTACCTATATTGTGTATAGTTTGTTGTAATTATTAATAAAATAAAACCTGTCAAGTTAAAGTTAAAAATAAAAAGGACATCATTTATAAACCCTTTATTTAAGTTTATGATCTTTGTCCTGTTTTTTTCTTTAAAAACTTTTAAAGAAAAACTTAAAAACAAAAAATATCTTGATAAGTTTTCAATTGTTTGGTTAGAAATGGAAAAAGAACAATAATTACTTTAAAATTTCCTGGAAAAAATTCAAGTTAGTATATAAAATAATACAGGTTAATTTCCTCATATAAAGAGTTGATATACATATATATGTATTATAGAATAATTAATAAGCTTTGTATATGTGGTATAAATTATAAATTAAATAAAGTGGTAAAAGTTATTTATAATAATTTTGAGTTATTAAAATATACTATTAAAGAATTGAAGTAAGCTGGAAAATTGTGGAAAGAAGTTAAAAATTATATTTTTATTTTTATATTATTGGTTAAAAGACGCCAGCAAAATTCGTAAGATATTTTTAAATGAAATTACCTATAAAGTATTTTTTTAGTTCTAGTGGTAGGATTAATAACATGGTCTTCCTATGAAATTTATTAAATCATCAAAAATATTTTTTTTACATAAAACGCTTTTAGCACTTCCCCCTCTTCCTTTTTTATTATATTGGAGCAGGTGAAGTAAAGTCATTTCATCGAATATATTTTTAAAACATTTTTTAATGTCAATAGCAAATTTTAGACTAACTTCACATTGTAAATCGCGAACCTCCCCCTCTTTCAAAACTCAATTCAAAATTTCACATCTGGGTTCATAAATAATCTTTAAAAGGGGACAACTTTGATTTCGTATGCTTCCTTTTACCTTAATATGCTTCCAAGTATTATTTTTAGTACTTCTTTAGTATCTAGTATTCTGACTTTTGATAATATCATAAGTATCTAAACTATGTAGTTCATATATAAGTCCTTGTGGCACTTTTGACTACAATACTTTTGGAATATCACCAAGAAAATAAATAATAACAATTTGATTTTAGTTATTGGTTTTTTTTTTACCATTTAAAATCACCTTCTTTATTTATATAATTATATATTTTTAATAATAATATTTACATTTTAATGTTCATTTCATATACATAATGCTTTAGTATTTTTTTTTGTTTTAATTTTTAACAACATTTAATTTTAAAATTTTTTTTTAATTAATTGTTTTCTTTTAGAGAAATGAAAATTTTTTTTTATATATTGACTGATAAATTTTTTTATTTTATTATGTAATTATTAATTATATATAAGCGAAAAATATAATTAAATTTGTTTATATTATAGAATTTATAATAAATAAAATTTGTTTTGTATTCTTTTATAATATATAGTTGAGTTTTGTTAAATATATATATAATTTATAATACTCTCCTGATTTTCCGAATTAATTCTCAGTAAAATATTTATAGTTATATGTATTATATTAATTAATTTATTATATAATTTAAAATTAAAACATCTTTTTTATTTATTTTGTTGTACAATATATATATTATTAAATACTGATTTGATTTACTTAAAAACTAAGATATATTTATTCAGAAAATATATAAATATATATATATTCTTTATTATTAAAAATAGTATTAACTTGTTCTAATAATATATTAATTTTAAAATCATTAGTGCAATTTAATTCTCAATTAATTAAAATAGAAATTGTTATAATATAAAATAAGTTTTAGATTTTAATAATATTATTAATATTATTATATTAAAATTAAAAATTAATATTACATAAAATTATTATTAATTATTATTAATTATTTTACAAAATTTAAATAGAATAAAATTATATAAATTCAAAGAAAATTTAGAATAATTGGGTATTATTTGATAATCAAAATTTTTAATATAATCAATATAATTCAAAATTTTAATTTTTATTTCTCAGAATGTTTTAAAATTTCTTGGCTTTTTAAATTAGAATTACAGAGTTTTATAAAGTTACCATTTTATTTTAATACTATTATTAAAAGTTACATACATATAATAATTGTTATAAAGGGAAAGTAAAGCAGTTTTTTTTTTTTAACTTTTACAGATATTAATCAATTAGTGTAATTAGTTTTTTTTTTTTCAAATTTATTAATAAAATTATGTTTTATTTTTTTTTTTAAGCTTATAAATTTAAAAATTTTCATGTTTCTTGTAGCTGCCATTTAATTTTTACATTTTTTTTTTTACACTAATTATTTAGGTGATTTTTTATATTATTCAATTTTTATTATATTTTTAAGTACATTAAAAAAAACAAATAATAAAATTTTATATTTTATTGAATGCATGAAGAGAAATAACTAGTATTGTGCACTTTAAATATTAGTTATCAATTAATAGTACCTATGCATTTCTTTAATAATATGAATACTCTAAGTTCACTTAATAAGCAATTTGTATCTAAGAATGAATACATCAAAGCAAATAATATTGAAAATTCAATGACTTAAAAGGTACAAAAAAAAATGGCACGAAAATATTTACAAATCAATATTTTTAAATACTTTGGTAGGTTTTATTTTAAATTCAATTAAAAAAATTGAATTAAATACTTCATTAAAAATTTTAAATGTATGGAGTCTACATTGTTATATTTTATGTAGAAATTTAAAGGATTTGTAGTATTTATAATGCATTCAAATTTTTTAATCAGCTTTCAAAAGTCTAAATTATAAATTTTAAAATTAAAAATTTTCCTGTAAAGAGCTTAATTATTTCCATAATTATGTAATAAAAATGAATTTGTAATTTTATGTTTAAATTCATTTACATATACTACATTAATAGATTTATATATATAGTTATTAATTTTTTTTTAATTTTTTTTTTATAATATTTAAATAATTAATTTAAAATTTCCATTGTTTAAAGCAATAAGTCTATTTAAATTTACATTTTATAATGAATTTAATTAAATATTACCGTTATATCGTATTAATAGATTTTAAACAAATTGTACTTTTTTTTTAATATTAAAATGAAACACTGGCTGCATTTTTCTGCTTACATAATATTTTGACATTACTTACTCACTGGATCCTAGAACCCCTGGTGGGGCATAGGGCGTCAATACTTTGACATAAAGTTTCTAAATTCTTTATTTTTGTTTATTTTTTTTTATGAATTAATAGGTTTAAATTATTTTAAAATTAGGTTTTATTTAGTATTATTATTTATAGGAATTTTAATAAACGCTTTATTTAGGCGGTACATAAATACAAAGCAGCGCGATATTAACATTCATTTATTATTATTATTTGAAATTTGTTACACCGTCTTACCATAAAATTAAAAACACATACAGCGTTTTGTAAATGTATTTGTTAAAATATGTTGAAAATTTAAAAATAGTAATTAACGCAAAATAGAATAACACAGCAAAATAAAATGCAATAAGGAATTAAAACTTTTTCAAAATTTTATTAAATAATCAGAATTTAAAAAATCATCAGCTGCATTTTGTCAAGGTTGGCGTTGCTGCAAATAAACGTTATAATTTTTTTTTTGAAAAGTCAAAGTATTTGACAAATTTTTAATCAAAACTTAATACACATAAATTAATTTAAAAAAAATATTGTAATTCTAAATTAAAATGAAATTGTATCTTTAAAATACGTGAAATGGAATAAAAGTTTTAAATGTAAAAAAAAATTAGCGAAAGTCTTTAACGAACGTAATACATACGTCATACTTACATACACATTATTTAAAACTTAAAACTTATAGCAAACAAAGTATGAAAAGAATATGAATAATAAATTTTAAATTTATTACAATCTTACAGATTTTTTACGGCTTTCGACTCTACATTTTAACTTATTCTTATACTCGTATATAAAAGGCAACAAAATAAAATCAGAAACTTTTTAGAAACTTTCACGATAAATCAAATTAAAAGATAATTTTTGGAGGATAACTGCAGAAAAAACCGTTACCGTTTGTTGGAATTTAGAAGTTAAAAAAAAAATTTAAAAGAAAATGGAAAAAGCTAAAATTCTTTTAATACCTGATAAAAAATTTTGCTTGGAAAATTGTTTAAAATTGTTTTTCTTTTCATTCCTTTTTTTATTGTTGTAGCAATTGTTGTTGCTGCTGTTACTGTTGTATTGTTAGAAATTAAAAAGTGGAAACATTTTTATTTCATTTATAATTTCTGTTTGTTTTTTTATTCTTGTTTTAAATTTTAAAGAATTTTTTTTTTTTTTGGTTTTTTTTTTTTTCAATATTTAGGCTTTATATACAATTATATTATATATAATCTTATGTATTACATATACTGATATAATCTATGTATGATAAATAATTTTTTTTGCACTTTTTTATTCAACATAAATTTTGTTTTTTGTTTTTTTTTTTTTAAATTCATTCTTTTAAGAACCGATTTTTGTGTAGACGATATAAATATCGAATTTGATAATCATCATCATCACCTATATTTCTATCATTAACATCATTATCAGTTATATCGATATTATCTTTCAAATCAACCATTGATAGTGTATTGTCAGGTATGGAACCATCATTACCAATACCAATTATGTTACCATTATACTGTTGTTGTTGCCTTAGAAAATCATATAATTTACTATTGGAATGCAACAGCAGATGATTTCTATTTTGCTGTTGTTGTAGTTGCCGCTGTTGTAATACTTGTGAATTTTGTTCATGTTGTGTATGTTGTTCCGGTTGTAATGGTAACGTTTGAATTTGAGAATATTGTTGATTTTCTTGTTGTTGTTGCTTTTGCTGTTGTTGTAATAGTTTATTTGCTGTGTCTCGTTTTCCGATCGCTTTTAGATATGCACGATTTATTTCCACCTAGATTGAATTTAATCAAAATGTAATTTAATTAAATTGAATAGCAAAAATATTTATGTAAATAAAAAAAAATATGAAATAAATTTTAGTTATCCTATAATATAACTGTATTATGTTAAACGTGATTGTATAATATAGCTAATTATGTTAAACGTTGTTGTATAATATAGCTAATTATGTTAAACGTTTTTGAATCGACAAATGGTTTTTTTATCGTTTATTTTTATAGTCTCAGGTAATAATTTTTCTTAAATTTATTTTGATTGATTACTAATTGAAGATTATGAATGAAATAAGGAAGGAAACACAAAATAAATATCTTATAAATATTTAATTCTAACAACACCTGTTTATTTCTGATAAATTAAGGGTGATCTCATACCTCGTGGTTTTGAATTAAATCCAATAAACATTTCTCTGAAAGTTAAGTAGAAAAGTATCATCGGAAATATTAATCCTAATTTCTTTGCTAATATGGTATATTTTAAACGACAAAATAAAATTCTTTTAAACGACTTCTAAGTCTTTTGCAAGAAATTGTATTATTTTTTATTAAATATACAATAAAATATCTCATATGTATTGAAGTTTTACTTCGAAGTTGTTAAATGTCTTAAAATTAAAACATTTAATTACTTTCAGAAAGGAATTGAACTTGTACTTTACGATTAGGAAAAGCTGTCTGTTATACATTCAAATTCAAACAACCTACAAGTCTTCTAAAAATAAAATGCCTGAGGTTCAACAGATTTTTGTTTTAAGAGAGCATAAATTAAAATAGATAAGATACATATTTCTGTTAAAACCTAAAAGGGCTTAAAAACCAGTTTAAGGGCGTACAAAAATATATCTATAAATATTGTATTTTACAATAAATTATGAAGTAGGTACTCAATTTTCTTTCATCAGTAAATTTCTTTTTTATATGATTATTTGTGTAATTACAAAATTCATTTGTCTTCAAAAATAAATAAAAGTAAAGAAATTATTCAGGAATAGAAAATTAAATATAATTTCATTACTTGAATCATGATTTTGTTTTCTATTATATGAATTTATTAAATTACATGGTAGATTAAATGTGATCAAAGGAAGATTGTACCAAAGAAACATTTTATATATATACACTTACATTTATTTGAATAAATAAAAAACAATTATTTATAAAGAAAGTTAATTTAAAGAGTTTAGTATTTGATAGACAGGCTTGTAGGATTAAGGGAAATCATCAGAATTTTATATAATTAAAGGAATATAAATCATCTGAACAGAAGTTAAGTAATCAACACTACATATACTATATGTTATAATGTTATAATACATATACTAATAGTTTATGACCAATTATTAAAAATAACTCATACTGTTGATTATTCAAAGTGCAATTTATAATATAACATATTACTGGTACATTCAAAAGATAAAATTATAACATATTACAGGCCTGGAGCAGTGTAATTTTAAAGAAATAAAGAAACATTTATATTTTTCGTAAGAAGTTACAAGATACTGCCTATATTTAATGACTAATGATATACGAGTGGGAAAGAGAAAGTATAAAACAATTTTTTCCTTTATCTTTTCTTACTTTGGGGAATACGAAAAGAACCCCAAGAAAGAATTTTTAAGCAAAATAAGTTTTGTTAATGTTTATAGGGATGCAACGATTTTTTTTTTTAAAAAAAAGTTTATTTAAACAAGAAACTTAAGATGGAATAATTGGGGAGTTTTGTAGGGTCGTTAGGTAGAAATAAATTACCAACTCTTAACCTTTTTTGCAATTTCTATTAAAAAAAAATAAGAATTTTCCTTTTTAGGACGCTTCAAAAGGTTACTCCTTTAATAAAAAATAGGTCCCAAATCGATTTTTTTCTAAATAATAACTATAATCACTGATTATTAGAAGTATTGTTAAAACTTTGTAAAATTATCAAAAGAATTTATTTTAAATAGATTCTTGTTATAACTAAATCTTAAAAAGGGCAATCATAAGTTTATTACTAATCATTTATTGCTTATTATTAGGTCATATTCTAATAGATTTCCGGTTTAATATCCTTTCATTGATTTTGATTAAGAAGATGATAGTAATCTTGTAAGATACAATTGATATTATATAACTATAGATACATTTACTGAAATATATTTGTTACAAATGAAAGAATAACACTTTTTCTTCCTCGAAATTTAATAAAAATCAAAATCAATTTTTATTTGATTGAATTAAGTTATATGTGATTTATATAGTAAAGTTTACTTTTATGCCCTTTGAATAATTGAATCAAATATTTTCTATTTATAAAGGTGGAAATGTAAATCATAAAGTGAATTAGATATTAAATTAACTATTTATAGTTATTAAAATTATTATTTTATTTTCCTCATTATTTAATTCCTTATATAATATATATAAGGAATATAAAGAATATCGAGGGAGCGTTCCATAATCTCGGGTTAGTAAATTTTTTTTTTAAATCACGTTTTTAGAAAATCTCATTTTTAGAAAATTTCGTTTTAGAAAATCTCGTTTTTTAAGAAAATCTCTTATTTAATAGAAAAATCTGTTTTTCTAAACGAGATTTTCTAAAACTAGATTTTGTGAAAACGAGATTTACCAAACCAAGAAAAATCACCAAAATCATGGTTCGATATAAAGAGAACGGTGTTTAAGCTGTATGTTCTCATAAGGAATAATATGAAAATAAAATTTATTAAAATTTATAATATTTCAAAATTAATTGAATTTATAGTCGCGCATTTTCAGTTTTCATTATAGACTTTACTGTACATGAGCATCGTTAGGGTAATTTAAGCTAATCTTTAAAAAAACTTCACTAAAAAAATTTAATATGTTTTTAAAAACATTTATTCCGTAAAAATTGATTAAAAATAACTCTGAAATTTAAAATAAATAACTATAAGTTTATTTAATAAAATACTTTTTTTTATTTGTTCAGAAATTTACGAAATTAATTTTCCAAAGCTTCATCCTCCTATTTGAATACATAATTATCTGGTAATAAATTACTTTAAAAAAGGGTAAATAAAAATTGGACGGAATTTTGACAAAATTTTTACTAATTTCCTATAGAAAATTCTTTAATTAGTTTGTGGAAAAATACGCCCAAATGGTTAATTTTGCAACTAATTTATTTTAATAGTGTTCCAAATTGAAGAAAATAAAATTATCACGTATTGAATCAATTTCAAAGACATACAACTAATCGTCATCAATTATAAATTTTATTACTATGAAAATTTAACATATCCAATTCATCCAATTAAAATATATGTTTGTATTGTATGTATAAATTTTATGTAATAGTATATAATATAAACGCAGACAATAAGTTTTTAATCAATGAAAAGAAAATCGATACCAAAAACAATTTTCATAAAAAATCAATAATTAATATTGTATTCTTTAACACTTATATATGTATATATATATATATAATTATGTATACTAACACTTAAAAAACAAGCTAAAAATAATTCTATAAAATTTAATATTAACCTACATTTACATAAATATACTCGTATTTAAATATTAAAATAAGTGATAAGGTAAGTAGGCACAGTGGTTAGAGTGCCCGAACTTTCATGCGAAAGACCCGGGATCGAATCCTAATGAAGAGTAAAAAATTTTTCTGGTTTTCGACTCGACTCAGTTACCATTCATCAATAGGTTCAAATTAATGGATTAATTAATAATTACATATCTTTAAAAAATAATACACTAATATAACAATATTATAAATAAATTCAAAATGTAAACAAAAAATTTAATTGAATAATATAACTCACAGATATAGAATACCATACAATTTAATTACAAAATATTACAATATAAACAAAAATAGAATTGTATGTATTGAAAATCTAAGATGTTTCTACATGTTTTAAGGCCCAGTACTACCTCATGTTTAAATTGGATATGGGATTCATTAAGATCAATTCTAATAACACGAATATTATATGACCCCCTGTTCCAACATGTACTTATGGCATAGCCAGGCTTATTAGCCTAACAATTGAACAGTTAGTGCTTAAAAACCAAAAAAATCATCTAATTTTAAATTACAAAAAATCAGAAATGGCTTTTGAGCTTGAAATTTAAAAAATGTATACTTATCAATCATGATTCTCAAAAGTATATGATGCGATTATTATGTGGTTTTGATTTTTCAATTTTAAAAAATATAAACGATATCTAATATAGTAATAAATAACATTCACGATTCATTTTATTGTCTCTATTTTTGAAAATTGATCACGTATATAAATATGAATACATGTAACATTTATGTACCTATATCCTTTTATACAGGTGAGCAAATTTTTTTAGTCAAAAATGTTTAGTCAGGCACGTAAATTAATATATTACGTCATTAAATATTGTGTGAATATAAAATAAAACAAAAAAAAATAAAATTGTTTTGATGCTTTTATTTTACTAATCTGGTCCATTAGATTATATAGGTATTATATATCATAATATATACAATGTGTAGGTATTTTTATGTGATAATATAATTTGTTGTATATAATAGAAGAAGATTGAATGTACAATAAGGATACTTTGATGAAAGCTTGAAAGAGTGTTTTCCAAAAATATTAAGAATTCTAGGAATTAATTTATTATTCTATAGCTAGTGATACATAAATGTTATTAAAGTAGATTAAACAAACATTGTTTTATATTTTTCGTAATCATACAATAGGAAAATAAGTGGAAAAATTCTATTTAATAACATTCAAAGCAAAAATTTAAATAATAATATTATAATCTTCTTTTCTAATTTAGATTAATAAATAATTGCTATATTTATCAATTTCAATATAGTTAGTGTTAAAATTTCAGACTTGAGAGTATGTATTTAGAATTCAATTTAAAACATTTTTTTCTAAAAATCAAAACTTGTTTTGAGGTTATTTCTAAAAACAACCAGGCCTTTGCAATAGTCATTAATCATTTTTTAAATAATAATAAAAACAATAGGTCCCAGATTATTACATAAGTTCATATATTATATAACTTAATTTAAGTTAGAATTCTATAAAAAATTAACTTATAAGACTTTTTTCTCATTTATTCCCAAAGATTTTTTGAAGCACCCTGTCGTTTAAAATATTATTACACTTAAAAAACTAATATTTAAAAAAAACCATATACAAAATTTCAATATTACATCAAAACAATTTTCTGAAGCAATAAATTAGATATTATAAAGTGATGATTCAATTCAAATTTTGATTTTTGCTTATCAAAAATGTTCTCTAGAGATAAATTGTGCCACTGTTTTCCATTATTTTGTTTATGCTTTATATTTTAGGTTTATTCAGGTTTCAAGGTAACATGCGTTTTATATATGTATATATATATATATATATTTTACCTCAAAAAGCAGAAAAAAAAACACACAGAATAAAAATATAAAAAATGACAATGTTTTAAAATATTTATTGAATATCATAACAGCCTTAGGAAATTTCAACACACATAATAAGTTATTTTGATATTACAACATTATTTTTAAAACACTTGTAAAGCACACATTGAAATTGTTCATGTGGTTGGTAAAATTTTAAAATTATTGGAAAATTTTTTAGTGAAATTGAGAAAATAAAATTTAGTTTTTGGAAATTTAAACCATTTAGGAATATTTATTTGAATGTCACAATACAAATTGATATGCGAAACTGTTGTAACAGTTATTGAAAAGGTAAAATTGAGATAGTAAGGCATTTTTTGCTTTAAATTTTATTAAAATATCTATTGAATTAATAAATATTATGTATATATTTTCTTAATATTGCGATTTAAGTAAAAGAATAACTTAAAAAAAATTTTTCATTTTGGTAGTTGATTAGTTTAACACCATCCACCATAACTTAGGTTATAAAGATCATATATGGGGGTTAAGAAACAATAATTTGAAGTTTAAAAACACTAGGAGCACTTTTTAAATATGTACAAGTATCTATACATTATTTAAATATAATATTTTAATAAGATTTTCTTTTTTAAAATACAAATTATATTTTATTTTTGAACTTTACCTGTTTTGAATTTGCTTTCATTTGTCTTCGGGCTATCTCTAATAAAAGTCTTTGTCTCAGCACATCAATTGGATTTACAATTGATAAAGAACCTCTTCCACGTTTATTTCTCTCTCCATAATAATCCTGAAATTAAATAAAAATTATATTTTATAAGATAAATTTTTTTAGGAAACTCAATGAATAAAAGTATAACTAATGCAATTTTAAAAAGTAAATAAATAAAATTTAGATAAAAACTTTCTTTTTTTTTTTCTGCTTTGGATAAATTTATTCAAAAATTAAATATGAAAATAAAAATCGTAATAATCATTTTGTAATCGAAATCACCTAAAGATTTTTTCAAGATAGTTCTGAGTGAAAAACAATGAAAGAAAATGAAAAAATTTAAAAAAGAATTCCTAAAAAGATAAATTTCTGTAAAATATCATTATCAACTTTTTCAATTTTCAAATATTTCATTTAAAAACAAAAAATTTAAGCCCCCTTGGTCTAAATTTTAATTTGATTTGTGTCTACTAGTTGGTTTTAGTATACATTTCCTTTTTACTTCGTTTTATGCTTTTAGAATCGATTACAACACAGTCGTTCTTATAGAAATACTTAACAATTTGTGATAAAATACAGTCAAAGATACTTTTATAATAAAATCGTTATAAAATTATGTTAAGGTATTTTTTCAATATTCATCTATTCAAAATTTTCATTATCTCTATTTATAGCTTTCGCTACAATTGCACACTTTAAATCAAAATCTTTTATTCTACTGTTTTCTATCATTACAATATTAAAATATTCAAGTTTACAAAGATTGATATTTCTTGTACTTAAGGTTAACCAAACATTATTCTAAACGGAATGAAATTTATTTTACATTTCTCTTTTTTTGTCAACAATTTGTTTATTTTTAAAATGATTGATTGTTGTTGTTTATTTTTAATTAGTAATTATTGAAGTTAATTACTTTTTTCAAAAATCCCATTAAGTATTTACTTTAAGGTAATATCTGTTATGATATTAAGATAAAAAGATAAATGAATAAAAAAACAGAATAGTGTATGAGAAGAAGTAAACACGAAATATATAAGTTAAAAAATTCTTAGAAATGTTGATAAGTTCTCTAATTATTCATTTAAACTTTATGAAATAGGCTTAAAGCGATTTTTCTAATTATAAATTCGAATGTAAGTGCTGTTACGTCATTAAAGTTTTTAATGATATTAAAAAATAATAATTTTAAGAGTGTCTGGTTTTTTTTTTTAAAGTAATTTGGAATTAGTTAATAAATAATATTGTTCTAAAGATTAACAGATAAAAAAGAAATTATACCTCGATATATCAAAAAATTAAAATCCGCCTACAATTATGCAATTTGTTATCATATTTATTTTTTTTAATGTATTTGTTGAATTTCTTGTATGGGATAAATGGAAACTTTGTTTTTATTTTAATGACTGTTTATTATCAGTTTTATTCTTTGTTTTTTTTTTATTTTTAACCTCTAGAAACATTTCAACGAAATTTATGATCAAAAGTCAAGTAATTGGAAAATATCTTCGTTGTAAATTTCAGTCGTTAAAACTTACAACAAATAAGTAAAGTAATAAAAAATTGGGTACGAATTAAATTCAGCGAACAAGAACATTAACATTGACATTCGTAATATCTCATATCAATATTAATAGTATACAAGAAACCATTTTTATTATCTTATGGTATATTTACATATTTATTCAAGGACATTAACAGAAACAGCATATTTATCTTATGGGATTCTTTTAATATGTATGTATTTTGTCATAAATATAATATTTGTATTTACATTTAGTTTAGTAAAAATATACGAACAACAAGTAATTTTTCGGAATTGAATAAAGTGATATATGTGGTAGACAACAAGTCACGAAATATAATTAGGGTCGTTATGTGTTAAAACGTTTCTTCATTTTATTTTGAGACATCATTTTTAGAAATTTTTAGCAATTGATAATTTAAAAAAAATCAGAATTTTTTTAATAATTTTTTTTTTAGTAACATACTAATCTAATTGTGGAGCTTTATTTTAAAAAATTAAACAAAAACTGAATTTGATACTTAAGTTTAAAATTATTATTGAAAAAGAATCAACGGTTATTAGTTTAAAAACTTAAAGAAAGTCGTGGATCAGAAAAGTTGCGAATCAGATGAAATTCTTTGTAACACGCAATTGTAACAGCAGAATGTGATGCAAATAGTTACTAACTTAATTACTTTTGAATATTAATTACTATTAACTACCGCTTCATTATTATTAAAACTTTAAATTTATTTATATACAAATATTATTTAATAATTCACAAACATTAAAATTAAAAATATATCTTTACATAATATAAATCAGAAAGTAAACAAATTATATTCGTAATCGTACTTAGAAATTAAACTATGTAATATTATACTTATATATACATAAATAATTAAATAAAATTTGTTAACACTTTGTTAACTTTAATATTTTCCAGAATAAACAAACATATTAACATTCAACACTTAAAACTAAAAGAAAAGATTTGAGTTGTTATTACAAAATGAAATTAGTTATGTATAAAATATGCTATATACATACTCGTATATACTCGTATATTAAGAAATATGCTACATTTGTATATAATATACACTTAATAATCTAAAAATACTTAAGGATATTAAATTTAATGCTCGATTCGTAAGATGTTAATATTTTGAGTAATTAAAATATTTTTGATTTTATGAAGTGTTTTGTATTAACAAGTTGAATGAATGTTGTAAGATTTAATTACCTAAAAAATAATTAATTTAATCTGTAGATTATACTTGTAAATTGTAGTGGAATTAAATTCATTGGAAAACGTTTAATTTATTATTAAAAGATAATCTTTAATTCTTGTAGTCTTAAAAATACTTGTAATTGTATAAAATCTGGATAAAATAAACAAATAATATTAACAAATTAATTGGATTAAAATAATATCATTAGTTCAACTAAATGTAAGATTTATTCTTTTAAATGTAGGTGTAGATACCATATTTAAATTAAAATAAATTTTATAATTATAATATTAATTTACATGAATGTATACTTGAAAATTAATTAATTAACAAAAGCTTTTTAAAAATCTATTGAAAAATTCATCGAATATTCAAATCAATTACAATAATGTTCAATTATAATGAGCTAGTAATTCATTATAATTATTAAAAGGAATAATTGAGTAAATTAAGTTATTTTTAATTAATCGGAATACAGGTTTTGTTAAGTCAAAAATTTGATTTGAAGTTTTAATTATTTTATTATATTTGATTATTCACATAAGTACAAAAAGAGGATTTTAACAATTTTTCGAATTAGT
This sequence comes from Dolichopus griseipennis, assembly GCA_963082915.1. Lineage (NCBI taxonomy): Eukaryota > Metazoa > Arthropoda > Insecta > Diptera > Dolichopodidae > Dolichopus > Dolichopus griseipennis. The sequence continues at coordinate 2,171,509 of OY720442.1, forward strand.
CAGTTAGGGTTTTAACAATTTTTCAAATTATCTAAGGAGGCCAAGGTTCGATAACGAACTGTAGCGCCATAGAATAAGAATCAAATTATCTATTCACTATTCAGAAATACAATGACTAAAAAATCTATTAGTAAATAACAAATATTATAAAATATTTTATTGAAGCAATTTTGTTTTATTTTTCTTAATATAATCTTTAAATTTCAAAATCCTTATTTTTAATTTTAGTTCTGATTTCAAGTTAAATTACAGAAAATAAGTTCAATCAAACATAAAATCCAAAAACAAGTTTCTGCAAAAAAAAAATTTTAATTTATAAATGTTAAGACAATTTGTATTTGCGTCAAAATTAAATCAAAATTTTTTTTATAAGTTCTGCATTACGGAACCTGATTATCTATATGTTCTTTAAAAATGAAAATTACTATGAAAATAGACACACAAAAATATATGACATGTTGTTTAAAGCTGACAGATAACATAATTGTCAAAGTTCCAAGAAAATATTGTATTTTTTAAAAATAAAAGCAAAATTGATTTAACATCCGTAATTTAAGTATATGAACAAATTATGGAACTAAAAGTATTCAAGATAATTTAAGATTAAAACTGTATCTTGTTTTAAAAAAAATTGTTTTAGTGGAAATTTAAGTGTTCACATCTAAAATGGAAAAATATTTATAACGTGCAATAAATAACATTTTCAACAAAATTTTGTGTTAAAGTACTCTTTAACTTATCTTTGAAAAAATGTTTTAAAAAATTTTTTTAATACTTTCACTCTGTCCGTGTGTATTTCAAATAATTTTAAAAATTTCTTTGGCACACAGTTTTTGAAAAACAAATTTTAACTTAAAAACAAGGAAGAGGGTAGTAGAGTAGACTGTGTCAACTCTGGGATACCCGTATGACCGTAATATAAACATTATACCATCCGATTAATTACTTTTGGCAAAATTTCAAACATACAGTTTTATTAGGTGTAGTGTAATGCTCATATAAAAGAAGGAGTTGTATGGCAGCTACTCGAACCCTCTGCAGTAGACCAACAAAATTTTGCAAAAACATTGGCCATTACACTAAACTATTTTTGGCAAAATTTCAGACACCCAGCTTTAATAAGTACAGAGTAATGCTCATATAAAAAGAGAAGTTGTATTGCTAGTACTCGAACCCGTGGACCAAAATGGCTGGTTTTAAATAGCGATGACGGCTATTGCAAAAAAACTAATTTGCGAAAATTTCAAGATCTTAGCTCCTTTAGTTTTTGAGTTATCGTGCGGACGGCGGGACGTACATACATAGCTAAATCGATTTATTTTTCAGTTCTGATCCGATCCATACACTTGAGTATATATCTATCCCCTCTCCTTCTATGCGTCACAAACGTAATGGCAATTTTATTATACCCTTTGACTATATAGTCATACAGGTATAATCATAAAAGTTTACAGGCATGCATCCATTTGGTCTAAGATTGAAGTATATATTCTGTAAGATTTATATATATAAAAAATACCAGTAAATAAAATTTTTAATACTTTTTAAAGGTAATTCCAGTGAATACTTTAAATCACTAAATACTGAAATAAAATACTTTAAATCACTAAACTAGTCTTATCAGGTACTTGTTCATAATTCTACGTTAATGACTTTTTAGAAAATTAAAAACTTTTAAAGTTTTCTACACAGTATTCATTACAAGACTAAGACATAACATAACTTTTGTTTAAAATTTAATTAAAGTTACATATTATATATTTTGATTTGTTTTTTTTTGAAAAAATTTTTGAAATGAAACATGGGATTGAAAATTAAATAAAATTGTTGCATCGAAATTAAAAGGTTTTATTTGTTGTACACGTTTATGTGAATAATTTAAAATTCTTTGGAAAAAGTTTATTAAGGTTTAAAAAAAGTTTCGCAACGACATTTTAATTCAAAAAGTTTGAAATAAAACAATTTAATTTTTAATAGGTATCTATTTTAAATGTTTAAAGTAAAAGTTTTTAAGGAAAAACTGAAGTGTTTAAAAATGAATTAACTAACAGTTCTGAGTTCTATTTTAATTTTTAAAACAACAGGTTGAGGAAGAAGAGTCTGTTGAAAAAAAGCAAAAAATCACTGCATAAATTAAAATATATATCATAATTTTTTTTGAAAGTTTAGAATAACCATTTTCTTAACAATCTGCCCGGCGGCTTTCCGTTCTTGTAACTCAAATTAATTCAGTTACATTTTTTTTTCAAATAATACCAAATATATTCAGAAAGTTAAAAAAACTTTTTTAAAGTTGAAAAAACTTTTAACAAAAATAATTAAATTAAAATAAAATTAATGACAGAAAGATACACTAAACATTCATATATTAAAAAATTATATAACTTACCTGTATCAAACTGTTATCAGATGGAAAATCTACGTAGCTTTGATACTCTTGTTGAGCATATACACCAACAAATGGACCAACACAGATTAATGTAACAATTGGCCAGAGCCATACGGTAGCTTTCATATTTCTAAATAGATAAAATAGATAATAAATAAAAGTTTAATTAATAAAATAAAATTAAATAATTTACTTAAAATAAAAATCCAGAAGGTTAAATAAGTTCATAGTTAACTCATTTTTATAGCCGTATGCCTATAGGTCAAAAGGTATAATAAATTTGCCATTACGTTTGTGACGCAGAGAAGAAGGGGGGTAGATATAGACTCAACGGTAGACATAGACTGTCCGTCCGCACGATAACTCAAAAACTAAAGGAGCTAGGATCTTGAAATTTTCGCAAATTAGTTTTTTTTTTGTAATAGCCATCATCGCTATTTAAATCCAGCCATTTTGGTCCATCGGTTCGGGGAGCTGCTATACAACTTCTTTTTTTATATGAGCATTACTCTCATAAAACTTCTTAAAATAAATACTTTCTATTAAATTATAACCACAATATTAATTATTTTGTTTATATCATAACTTTTATTATACATTATTTTAATTCAATTCTTAAAATTATTCAAAAACTTAATTTTATTTATTATTGAATTTTATATAACTCAATTGTCTAATAATTTTAAAATCTAATACAAATTATTATTAATTTTTATTATCTTATTCTGAATGAATTTTTATGAACAAATTTGTGAATCCATATAAGTAAAAGTAATTTTTTTCAAATATTTTATGAAAAAAATTTTCCATAATTCATTTTCCAATTTTTTCAAATTCTTTTGTATTAATATTGTATTAAATGACATATAAATTTTTATTGTTAAGTTTTTGGTTTGTAGGTGTTTAAAGCCATAATCAAAACTAATAAATTCATTGTAAATTGAACTGTAATTGAACAATTATGTAATGATATTTATAATTTTAAAGTTAATTTAACAATTGATTTAAAAAAAAAGATTAGACTTTATTACAATACATCAATTGATTCGAAACAATTAATATATAATGGTTTTACAAATAATGATAACAAAATAAAGAATTTTTAAAATAAAAATTTTCCCATTAAAAAGAAATGTTGACTCATCATTATTTTCTACTAGAGAAAAAATTTCAAAAGACGTCAACGCGAAATTATTAGAGTTACCAACCGACATATTATTAAAAATATTTTTACATATATTTTGTCAATCGTTTAAATTTCAAGGTACAAATTTCAAGATTTCTGAATATTGTAAATTTGGATAGTACGTAAAAGTTTTATAGTAAATGAAGGACAAGATGATAAGCGAATAATTGATTGCATACCTCTATTCGGATTAACATGATATTCGGATTGGTGGATACCAGTCTTGCAAGTATAGCTGTGGCCCAAAAACTCTCTAAAATTAAAATAATAAGTCATAAAGAGTTAAAGTTCTCTGACCTCATTTTTTTCCATATTTTCTGATACTTACAATGTTTTAAGTAAACTAACAATAATAAATTTAAATTAAAACTTCAACACTTCATAAAAACAAAAACGCATACAACAAAAACCTAACTGTCAATAAATGTTTTTTAAAAATATTCATACGAAAACATAAAAACAATTAACATATTGCAATTTTGAGCATAATTCGGATTATAGAATCTTCTCAATTCGGATTGTAGAATAGTTAGTGGTTTGTAAACTGTCTTTCGCATTATTGTATATTTAAATTCTGGATATAGGGGTTTCGGATTATCGAAATATTACTGTAGTTTGATAATAAAGTGTTACAAATTTTTTAATCGGATAAGCTTATGGCATTAAAATAAAGAAAACATTGAATATTTCAATATCTTCTAAAATAGTTTTTAATACTCAAAAGAATTTTATTTTAAAAGTCAATCAAAAACTAAAATCAAAATATGAAAAGTGTAATCAAAATTTTTTAATAAAAGGCTAAAAACAACTTTTCATTTAAACATGTTCCGTTTCACATTTCCATTTCACACCAGTTGACAATCTCTTGTTTTTGTAACCTTTTCATGGTTTTAAAATATTTTATTGTATTTTTTTTAACAATAGAGTTCGTTTTTATCAAATGATGAGTATATATACATGTACATACATGTTACTTAAATAGCATTTAAAATGAAAGATGATTAACTGTTTGCAACTCCTTCCCCTTTCTGTACATTGTTCTTTTTTTTTGTATAAAATTTTATGGATGAAAGCATCCATGAAGGCTTTGTAATTTATTTTTGTTTTGTTTGGATTCCCGAAAAATAACTCATAAAATTTTCAAATTATTATACTCTTTATCATATTTATTGAAAATTACTTAGACAAAAGGGCTGAGGTTTCCCATGATACAGAAACGATGTATATGTACAATTATGAATTTTCATACATAAGGTTTTTAAATTTTATTTGAAATCATTTTGTAATGTAACCTTAAATATTAACCTTAAACGTTAACAGTAAAGGTAATGAAATTTATGAATATACATATACGTAATTTACATACATATATTTTTGAATATATTATGTACATATGCGTATGTATATGTATATATAAATATGACAAGAAATATATTTTTCAAAAAAAGAGTTAATGAATGAAAACATCTTAAGTCCTCATTTAAAGGTAATGAAATTTTTAATATAAATGATGATGTGTGGGATGGTAAGAAGTATTTTTTGATTTAATTGAAATTTAAACGAATTTAATATTAATTTTAATATTAAATTCAATTAAACATCAATTTAACATAAAAATAAAATTTTATTAATATATTTACATTATTAATCTGAGATTACAAATAATTTAAAAAGACATGTAATTTAATTTAAAAGAATAATGAAATGTAAAAGAAACAAACATATATATATATATATATATATTAAATTTCTATTTTGTTGAAATAAATTACAATAAAAACTGATTGATTTGGTAATACGCATACCATTTTTAAAAGGAAATTTTATTATAATACGTGATCCAATTAAAAACCACACAATAATTATTAATGCAAAAACAATTTAAATTAAAAATATTAAGAAATTGAGGAATTCACTTTAGCTTTAAATAGTTAAATAATTAACATTTAATTTAACTAATATTAAATATTATTTATTGACAAAAGCTATAGTATTAAAGTATTTCCTTATTAAATTTATTGATGTCAATTTTTTTAAATTCCTTCAAAATTATCTTAATATTTATCAACGTCATTTAAATACAATTGAATTCTTAAATATATATAAAATTAACGTCCTTCTACGTAAAAGTTAGAAATTTTTGAATATTTTATATTCTTATTATTCGAATTGATCTTAATGAATTCCACTTACAATTTAAACATGAGATAGTACAAAGCTAGTACATATATTGTGATGTCCAATAGATACAATTCTATTTGTTATATATTGTAATAATTTGAATTATAAGATATTACTTAATGAATTATAAGATATTTCTGTATCTGCGAGTTATATTACTCAATTAAATTATTTTTTATATTTTGTATTTGTTTATATTGGTTAAAGTTCTCTATTTTATGAATTGGATAAAATATTTCCTAATTTATCAAATATAATTTTATTTTAAATAAATTAAAATAATTAATTTTTAATACGCTTAAAATTTATTACAATTTCATAATTATATAAAATGAGAATTTTATCTTTAATATGATATTAAATTTGAGATCAAATGTTAAATAAATAAAAATATTTTTTTTTAATAAGTAATTCAATATTTTTCCGTAATTTTAATTTTTCCAACAATTTTTCTTGTCCTTTAAAATTTTGTTTAATTATGTTTAATTATCTGTAAATATTTCTTGGTATTCATTGTATATGTTTGTATTCTTTCATTGTTTCAAAATATGACATAAAATTAAAATATTTAACCGTTGACATGTCCAAAGTCCCATGGTCAGAAGTCCCATAAAAAACAGGTCAAAAGTCCCTTGTGTCAAAAATCCCATGGAACTTCTGGCTACATATTGTGCAGAAAAAGCGTATAACCTGTGATTTTGTAACGAATTATAAAATCTCTCCTAATTGAAAATCTCGCATATACATATTTACATATATATATATATATAAATACTCTGTAAAAGTCGTTAAAACCCTGATTCTGAATTAAATTCGGAAATCCCTCCTAATTCGGAATTTCGGATATAATATAAATAATATTCTAGATATAATATAAATATTATTTTGAGGCAATGGAGCGCCGTCCAGTTACAGCCACTTACGTGAAGATTCGACCGCACCACGCACGTCGTCGACCGTGCGCATGCTCCGAGGCCGTTACTTTTCGTCACGGCCATCGGGTTCGCGGATTTCATAGTAGGTTACAAAGTCAACGTTATATGCTTTTTCCAGAATATGTGCCTATATAAAATATTGAATGTTCCAATGGGGCTTCTGACATGTCACCTATTTAATCAAATGAAAGAGAGAATAAACTTTAGTATGTATTATTTGTAGTACTTCCCTAAAAAATGAATAATTAGTCTCAATTTTTTTCTAGTGAAAGGTGTCCTCAGGACATTAATTACAAATAAAATATTACAAGATTTCCTAAAAATTTCATTTAAAATGAACCTTATGAAGATGAAACAGGAGCAGTTTTTTATTCATTTAAAAAAATTGAAATATAAGTTTTTGTCTTTTTTTTTTAACTAAAAGCAGAAAACATACAATTACACGTTTCTCCTTATATATTAATTTTTATAAAAATGTGCTAATTTGAAAGACAATAGTATATAATAAACATATATGTTTGCAATTAAAGCTTCAAACCGATAATTCAATGTGCTAATTTGAATAATTCAAATTCATTAAGAGTTTTCATTAATGAAATAATTAAATATACATACATGTAATAATTAAATTTACTATAATTAAAGTGTAATTTTAATTAGATTTTTAATTAAGAGAAAACAAGTATTTTGTATAAACTTATTCCTTAAGATATCTAATATAGTTAATAGCCAAAATAGTGTAAAGAACAATTGCAGTTTTTTAAATCATGTTTTAAATTAAAAAAAATTACTATCAAATGTAATAAAAAAATGTTAATTTAATTACAAAAACCGCAGTAACTGTATGTAAAGACATGATTTCTTTACATAACTATATTGAATTGAATATAGCAAACTTTAATTAAAAATTTTTGTGTTATATAACTTTTTGTGGTATAAACTATTATTGATATAAATTATTATCTTTTTTTATTACATATGATCAGACCAGGCTTCAACCCTTCGATTGAAAGCCCAACGTCCTATCCTAACCATTACGCCGCCGATCGGATTATATACCTTATATTCAAATTAAAAAATGTTATAACTTAGTTTTAATTCCTTTAAAAAAAGTTCCAAAAAAAAATCTCAAAAATTTTTTATCTGGGTTACCATAGAAACGAGATATTACTAAATATTTTGATATTTTCTTATTTAAAGGGGATTGCTACTTGTTTTACTACTTTTGAAATTAATCAAAACGTCAAAATTTTCTAACACTTTCGCTAATGTTAAAAAATTATATTTAAAATAAATCAATTTAAATTTAATACAATATCTTTAAAAACAAGCAATTTAATGACTTATAAAAATTCTGTGATCTGCCATTTTTTTTTTCAATATAAAAAAAATTTATTTATTAAAAAACCTGTAAAAGAAAATGGTTCAAAATTTTAGATGTATATATTCCTGGTTTTCCTTTATTTTTCCTTCTTGGAATATTTAAAGGAAAAATAATTAAGTTTTAACAGTTCACTAGAACGTAAAAAGTGTGAAGAAAAAAATAAAATTATAATGTGAAATATGTGTCAGTTAAAAATGTCATTAAAAGCAATTGCAATTTTTTAAATTTACTCCGCACAAATGCTGCTATTAATAAACGCTTTTTATGCTTGTTAATAGCAGCTTTAAAAACCTTTTAATCATTTAAGATAATAAATACAAGTAATTAATAAATTCAAGGCTTTTAAAAAAAAATCAAGTATAGGGTTTTGCTTCCTTAAAGGATAGAGCTACAGAAAAAAATTTTCCAATGAAATTTATTATTTGTCCATAGTTAACATTTTAATTGCTTTAATCTGAAACGGTTTAAAAGTTTTGGAAGCTAAAAAGCTCTTATATAATATTAAAATTGCATCAAATACCTCTATGAAAATGGAAAAGGTTAAAGTATAAATATGCATGACTCATTTGTTAAAAAAATTTTAATATATTTAATTTAAATTCGTTTAATTCTATAAATATTTTAATTTTTTCTTTTTATTTTTGTAAATATTTATTTTAATTTAAATTCAAAAAACATTTTCCTACTACTGAATTTCTTCTTCATTCCAATGAATTTATTAAAATAATTTAAACATTTATAAAGAAGAAACTGAATCACCTGAACCCAAATGAATTAATCATAAACCTATCAAACATATATATTAACTTAAATATAAAATAAAATATATCCAAGAAGTCTATGGTTTCGTTTTAACAAAAAAATTCATCACTTTCTATCATACTTAACTTGTGTTCACTTAACTTCAAAATTAAAATATTTTAATCACATTTTTATTCAAGAGAAAAAAAAATGGTTTTATTCCACTTACACATATGATAATAAATATGTTAAAACTTTTACTTAACTACCTCTATTTATTATTAGAATGATAATTTATATGCAATTTTTCATATTTATTTACTTTTAATTCATAAATGTGAGTTATAAAAGCCAATTAAAATTTTTTTCGCATAGGACCAAATGACTGTAGCTCGATCTACCTTCGTTATATGAGCTTTCAAAAAATATATATCTTAATATCTAATTTAAAACTCCTTATTTTACTTTTTTACAACAAAGCATTTTAAAATAATAAAATTTTATTAAAATTAATGAATTATTAAAAAAAAACAATTCTCTAAAATTAACAATTTTTTACAATGTCTTAATGTTTATTATCATTACTACAACTTTAAAAATCGACTTTTAAATAACGAACATTTTAAAAATCAATGAAAATTGATTTTATTTATAGATTCAAAATAAATAATAAAATTATTTCTACACCTGAGGGTTACTAGCACCAATGACCTCACCAATTTATAGAACGACCTGATTGTTTATGACGACAATACAAATATTATAAATAGCATACATCATTCTTTTCCACACAGAGTTAAAACCATATTTTATTTGGGATATTAAGAGAAACTGTATCTGTGCACAAAAAGTTATTGAGATATATATGAAATAAAATATATGAAATATATATATAAAATATATATGAAATAAAATATATATACAATAATATTCGAAATAAAATGTTAAATTAAAAAAATTTTTAACCAGTGGAATCTTTTTATATAAATTCATGTATATGTTATTAAAATGTTTATGTCATCCACTATTGAAACAGTTTTAATTTTCATCTACTCTTTCACTCTTTATTTTACCATATAAATCCACTTAAGTTTTTTTTCTTGCTCCACGTGTAATTCTTTCCAAGATCACTTGTACTTTAAAATTTCATATGTTGCAAAATAGATTAATATGTATAGGTGGCATATAAAAAAAAATTATATAAAAGTAGAACAGTTAATATAATAATACACATTTAACTAGATTAAAAAATATACGTGTATACTATATATGATATTTTTTAAAGTTGGATGTGCACTAAATTTGCATTATTACAGTTGAGATTTTAAATAAATCCAAGATTATTCAACCAGGTTATATTAAAGTTTTTTTACGATTTGTTTATAGTCAATCTTTTCCCTGTACAGATTGTATCAAAATTGAGTTATTCAAAAAGATTGCAATTCAATTAAACTTCACACTTTAAGCAAAGGTACTCAAATTTGATCCACTAATCCCCCCACATTCTCTTAACTCACAAAAGCTTATTAAATAGTTAGATCCCTGTGATAAATCTTATAGAAGGAAAAGACTTTAGCATTTATAATGTGTCCTTGTATGTTCTAAAAACTTAAAAATAATTATCAAACTTTACAAAATTTTATACACATATGATAATAATTATTTCAAGAATTTTTACTTTATAAAATTTATATAATTTTAAAATTTCATTAAATCAGATGAAAAACTTTTGTTACAAAACTTTAAATTCTTCATCACCCACATTTTAAATTTCCAAAAAAGTGAAATTTGATTGATGAATGTAAAAATAGTTTTTGAAATTTTCACAAAATTTAATCTTACTAGTCAGTTACAAACGAAATCTTTTAAACAATTAAACAGTGTAGTATTAAATTAAAAAAAAATTCTTGTGTATTTTAAATAAAGGCAATTTCATCAACAAAAGCCCATATTGTATATATGAACTATCCAAAAAGGATTAAACGTCTGTATTATTTTGAAAAGAATAAAAGATAGATATCGAATGCTAAAATTAGTATATATATTAGCATATAGTTGATTGATTTCAGTTTCAACTATCACTGTTAAAACAAGTATACAGAGTGACAATTTTTTAAACTGGCAAGATAATAATAACAAAAACTCTATGGACTATGGTATCTTTTTTTTTCCGTTATTTCAAATACTCTTAAATTGTTTTTACACTATATTTTTGAAATTTTTGCACTTTGTTTATGTTCATGAAAAAATAATATTCATTTATCCCTTTTGTCAACAGTTTTACTACACTATGTTGTGCAAATAATGAACAGTTATGAACATAAGAAAAGGATAGTAATCGTACAGAAACTTAAATGTACATCTTTTTCGTTTAAAATATTTGTTGTAATCCATTAACTTCCATGGCCTTGATTTTTGATAGTTATGACTTCCTAAATAGTTTGATGACTAATTGGTGGACAATTAATTCATTGATTATATTAGTGTACATGAAAAATACAAGGAATGGTTTGAAAGATTGAGAAAATTGTAAAAATTCTGCACTTTATAAAAGAAGTTATAATTGTTGAAATAGTTATTCAACTACTTTAAAATATTTGAATAGTAAAAGGTTTTAAGCATAATTGTTATAAATTTAGAACTCCGATTATCATGGATGAGAGAAATTACAAAGAAAACAATCTATATTTATTATATTTTAGGAAGTAGTTACACGAACCGTCATTATAAAATAGAACAATATTTTACCGAACGTTATTATAGAACGAACATCAATTATTTAAGGAGTATTTAAAAATATTCAGTTTTTTTTTAGTTTAAAAACTACCCATCGTAATAAATAATTGAATTTGGCAGTTTGATTTTTTGGTCAACTGATGGTAAAAATTCAATGTGGTGGTAATCCTATCCTATGTTGTAATCTTATAAATATTTTTTGTGGAGTTTTTTTTTTCCAAAAAACCCAAATTACTTTTTCTAAAAACTCAGATGCCACCTTCAATATAAAATATCATAAAATATTAACCGTGATCCAATTGTTGGGATATTAATTTTTGTTTACTTGTAAACTAATTAACTCCACTTTTTCTAGGTTTTGGTATATGAGAACGGAATTTTAATAAAGTTTATTTATTATATATGTTATGGTCTAAACTTAGAAAAACTTTTACCATAATTGTTTTATGAAAAACTTTTTAAATTTTAAACAAAAAGATTTAATTAATATAAAATGTAATTTAATAACAAATTTTAGATTGAAATAAATTGGAACTGTTCTTTTTTTAACGTCTGTTGTACGCAAGTATATGGTAAGATAAGATATTATAGACGAATTATGTATGTTTTAATAGTTAAGCATGTTCTAATAAAATTCTTTTGTTTTTGATAAAATTTAGAATGACATATTATAGTTTGAAATTCTGATTTTCGAAAATTACTATATTGGTCAATATATTTGTAGTATAGATCTTATATTATTAATTTATAGCTTTTATTGAACTTCCTCTTGGTTAAAGGATCGTTGAGTTTTGAGAGCTATTTGAAACACACTTCCAATTCAGATATAGAGTTGAAATTTTAAATATAGTTTAGATTCCGATGACAATACATGATTTTAAAATAGTAAAATGAAAAAACATCTGAGAAGTTAACTCAGTTTAATAAATTAAATTCCATACAAGATATTACAGATTTTTTAACAGAATTATTACAGATTTATAACAGAATTACAGGAAAGTAAACATTAGTTCTAAAAACTTTTTGTAGTTTATTAAATAAACATACGTAAGAAGCAAAAATGTAATTTAAAGCATTCAACTAAAAAAATAATTAATTAAATTTACATGTAGAATTTAAAAAATTAAAAGAAAACATTGCACAAAAGTCATAATCAGTCATAATCAATATTGATAAACTTATTGAAAATAAAACAATCTCACGACCAGCAAAATCTAAAACAAGGTCTTTAATGTCTGACCTGACCAATTCCAAAATGAGATAACGGTTATAAAAAAAATATCTTAGAATTTAAAGTCTTTCTTATTTAAAAAATATTTCTATAAATATTTATATTATAACTTTAAAATACAAGTCAAAATATTGACATATACAAGCTTTAAATATTATTTTATATTTCAGAATTATTTAAACAAACAAATTAGCAAAAAAATAAAAGAAATGTTTTCATATTTTACTGTTTCTTATTTGTAATCATTTTAGGAACGTGACTAGAAATCCAAAAAATATTATTTTGTATATTATGAGGTTTCAATCTTATAAAATATTCTATTCAAATCTATTTAAATAGACTTTGAAAATTTTTAAGAACTTCTAATAAAAATAATATTTAAAATTTTAATGTTTTAGGAAATTGTTATACTTTTTAATAGAATTTAGTTATTTTTTATTTATTTGTTTATTTTTTGTCAATTAAACTTTTATGACATTGAAATGCTGGCTTACATCTGTAATTCTCTAAAAGACTACTCTAATATTGTCCATTTGGTAAAAGTAAAGAATTTTTATTTAAATTCGAAATTTTTAAATTGATAGTAGGAATTTCAAAATTCTTTTAATGTGTTCAGCAGTTCAAATCTAGACTCCAGAATATTTAAGTTATATTTTCCACATGTATTTAAAAACAAAATATAATTAAAATTTTTTTTAATTACAAAGAAATTTAATTAAAATTTATTTTTAAATCTAATTTATTCAGTGCTTTTACAATGTAAAGCAATATTTTAATTGCAAGGGAATTGGGGACGAACACCTGTTCCAACGAAATCAAACAATTAATGCCCCCCCCCCCCCTGAAAGTTTTTTAACGTGAAACAAGGAGTGCGACAGATGCTCATCCCAACACTGTTGAATTAGTAAGATGGCGAAGCACGGTTTATGGAAATTCGTTTGTTGTGCGCACATCGCGATTATGGAATCAGTTACCATGTAATGTGTTTCCCAAAGTTGGTAGTTTTTATATGTATGGTCCAATAAAGCTTAAGAAGAACAGTTTGTATAAGTGTTTAAAATTATTTAATGAATTGCCAAGTGAACTCAAACAAATCGATTCAATTAGAATCTATAAAACACAAATAAAAAGATTCATTCTAAATATTTCTTCTAAATATTTCTTAAACAACAAATAAAATAATAAATTAAATGAAATATAAGAAACAATGAATTATGGAAAGGAATTGGTTGTAAATGTTTTTAAATTTTTAAATAAATATGTATAGAAAGTCAGTATACTTTCCTTTTTTTGTTTTTTTTTTTTTAATTTAGTTTTAACTTAGCTTGATAGTAATTAGCTTTTGTTTTTTTATTAACATACATAACTCACTAAATTTGTATTTCATACTTTTGAATTATAAGATCGGATGGCTTAGGCTAAGATCTAAACATAATATGTTAGTTTTAAGTTAATGAAACACTATGTAGAATTGCATATTTATATTTACTATTGGAATAAAGAAAAAAAAAAAAAAAAAAACTTTAACATCCATCTTCATGACTTTCTCTTAAATTAATTCCCTTGTCCATCATAATCCCAATTCTTAAATCCTAATCCTAACCCTAATTTCCTTCACAATCCCGATCCTAAAAACCAAACAATACACTATTTATAATTACAGAAACATTTATTACTCAAATATTTTATAAAGCCATTTTTAACTCAATATTCTGTAGAACTTTAATTTTCTTATTTTATTATTATTATTCCTCTTAAATTATTATTATTTAGTAATTTTCTTAACCTTATATAACTCTTTTTTTTTATTCAAGGCAATTTTTTATGTTTCAGATGCAGACTTAAAACTTAATTTATACACATTTAAAACAGGCAAATAAAATAATAGGTTTTTAACGTTTTAATCGTTTTTTTGGTACAAAGGCATGTTAAAGTTCACATGTTAATGGGAGGAATAATAAAATCTAGGTACTAGAATCATAGTAATTTACTTTTCACACAGGGATCTTTTTTAACAATATGTTTTTAATCGTAAATTTTTGCATACTTATTATTTAAAATAAAAAGCGAGGGTGGAAATAAAATTAATATTTCAGTTTTGAAGAAGTATTTGTATTAAATTCTTTTAAAAAATTAATTTAGAATTTGGCAATTTTAAAAATATTTTTTAATTGTTTTAAAGTATTGTCCTAGTATTTACCCAGTAACTAGTATTTAGTAATTTAAAATTTAAGTTTAAAAAATATTTACTAAAGCCTAAAACATAACAGTTAATATTTTTCTTTGGCTTTTGATGAAGAAGAAGACCTTTTTTTGTGAAATAAAATACGATTTACAAAAATAGGTCTTAAAAAATCTAAAAATTTTCCAACAATTTAAAATGTTTATTAAATTATTTTATTATTTTAGTGTAGGTGTTGTATATATATTTTGTCAAATAAAAACTTATAAGTTCCAGTTATAAATAAATTCCTTGTAACCAATCTTCCTTTTTTATATCGGATGAAAAAATAACTCATAATAAAAGTTCTTTCCTATATCAAACGGTTTATTTCTTCCTTAATTAGGAAATTGTTTGGCAATAATACATGATCAACATATAGGTTCCATTCAAAATGGCGCTTGATATTAATTGATTTAAAAAAAGCAATTCATATTCTTTTTAGCAAAAATAAAAAAATTTTGAAAAAAATGTGCCCAAACTGTCGATAGCTGTTTTTATGAGCTTTATTGGGATTAGTTTAAGTTGCTAAATTAAATTTTTAAAAGAACTTAGACTTTATAAGCATGGATTTTTTAAGATAACTTTTTATTCTGACCTTCAAAGATGTTCAAAAATTAAAAATTTCGAATTTTTAAATACCTTTAACTTAATAAATGTCCAACATTATATTTTAACATGTGTTAACATTTTTTCTTCAATATATAGGGCTAAAATTAAAGAAAATGTCGGTTGATTATTTACAAATTTCCTTCTTTACCCAAATCTTATTATGAAATATTTTCTATTTTAAAAACCCTCGGTTTTTTTCATCACCTACTTGATTTTTCAAAAGCACCACTTTGTAACAATTTATATTTTGATTAGTTTTAAAAAATTGAAACATATGTTGATACTTCTACATACTTTATTAAAAAAAAATGTGAGGAAAAGAATAACCACTAAAATACTTAAAATCCCAAAATAAATTATTAATAAAAATCAATCAATATCCGAACTTTTACAACATAGGAACATGGGTTATATTTGAGTTCACTAATAAATATCTTAAAAACCAGTAGCTTATAATAAAAATGAAGGTTAAAATCTATTGAAAACAACATAAAATTAAAAATTTTATTAGATTTTTTATAAGTTTCATACATACATAGTTATTTATTAGCGTCTTTTGAAATTTTATAGCATGTCTTTATTTAAAGGTTAAAAGAAAAACAAGACATTAAAATGACATTTTTTTTATAAGAATTTGAAATTCCTTCCTATAAATTTTATTTAATTTTATTCCTTTTAAAAATTTCAAAGATTGATGGAGGTTAAATTTTAGGACATACATTCACTGTTTCATCTTTCAATAAGAACAACCCTTTTTTTTTGATGGTATTGTTTACAAGTATATCTTTACATTAAATATTTGTTGATATACCAAACTAAAAGGTAACAATAAATCATGGAAATTTTTTTTTAAGAAAATATTTCTTTTCTGGGCTTTTTTTCAGGTCCTAAAATCATATAAAATTCATTCATATTTCCAGAATCTAATAAAAAACGATTTGACGGAAAAAGAATAGTATAAAATGACATGTTCAGTTAAGTTCAAAAATATTCTAAAAAATAAAATATGTAGCAAATATCAAAATGTCTACTTCTATTAAATTTTACCTACACAAAATATAATTGAAAAATCATAGAAAATATATTAACACTTATATTGTTTTTCCTTACACACACATGTTATATACAATTTAGGGAAAAAACCCTTTTTATTCTATAAAAGTAAAATTGCTATCAAGGGTATGTACAATTCTATGTATATTAAATAAGACCTTGAAATATAAAAAGAAATCATTAACACACGTAACTGTTGTTTTAACATATTTACACCTACAATATTAAAAACAGTATATAAAAGGGGAATTACCTTGTCTTAAATTATTCTAAGCTCGAAATACTCTTTGTTTATTCTTCGTCTGATATTTCTTCTTTTAATATCTGTTCTTCTGCTTTTGGGTAAAATTAAATATGATTAAATAAAGAAATTCTTGCATTATTCAGTAGACAAATTTGTATATAAAATTTTTTAAGAAGTCATTTTTTTATTTGTGTTCAAATAAAATAAAAAAAAAATTAAACCATGTCATTATCATACATTCATTTCAAAATAAAATTATTTATTTTGAATAATTTTCTGATTTTGTATTCATATTTTATAGACTATTTTATATTAAATTCAAGAAGATCTTTTAAGATTTATGTATATGATAATGATTTTATGGAATTTATTGAATTGAAAACTAAACGAGAATTTCATTTTAATGCATTACTTAGTAAATATATATTTGAATTAAAATAAAAAATAACTTCGTTAAGTCGAATTAAAAAAGTTGCCATAAAAATATTCTTAAATATGCCAAAAGTTGATAAATAATTTCAAATTTGATTAAAGTATTAATTTTAATACGATTTTATTATACTTATATTTATATTTTATTGAAAGAATTCTCAAATATAGCCAACACAAGTATAATAAGGATTGCCTTTTATTTTCTCAAGTTGAAATCCCCAAAAAATATGCAATTTTTGATTTTCAATATGCGACTGAAGGAAAGAATGAAGAAAATATTTATGCTTTAAGACTCAAAATACCTAATGAAAAAGTTTAAAATTTTAAAGGAAGTTAAAAATACTTTTGCAATGAAATAACTCAAAATAACACTTTTTGAAATTTTATTATAAAAAAAAAAATAATATTCCGAATTTTATTTAGATTAAAAAAAATTTAATGATTTATGAATTTAATTAAAAACTAATTCACTAAGAATTCTAAAATTTTTTAGAACAAAGTTTTTTAAAAATTTTCATTAAAAATAATAAAATTTAATAAAAGGAAAACAATTCGGACATGAAATTGATACACAGCTGGATGAACCTACATAAATTAACAGTAAATGAGAAAAAAACAAAATATATGCTACTAAGACCTAAATCTGAAAAATTGCATATATTATATAATAACTGTGAAATAGAAAAAGTGAGCGAGTATTAATATTTAGGAGTCATTATTGATGAAAATCTGAATTGGAATCGGCATATTGTAGAAGTAAGAGCAAAAACTAGTAAAATAGCCGGAATATTTAATAAAGTAGGAAAACGTATACCTAAACAGATCAAAATCTCAACATTTTATAGCCTTTTTCATAGTACATTAACATACGGAATTGGAATATGGGGAAACACATTTGAAAAAAATATTAACACCTTACAACGGATACAAAATAAAGCTATCAAAAATCTCTTTGGGATCGAAAGAAGAACTCCGACAAACGAGATACACAAAAGTTTGAAAATACTAAAGTTAAGAGATCATATAAATTTGGTACAGATTACGCACATACATAACATTACGAAAAATCAGATTAAAACAAATACTCAAATAATAATAGGCTCACAAGTACACGAATATGAAACAAGAAACGCTCAACATCTACGATATTCTGCTGCAGTAAATTTATTTGGTTTAGACAAAATTTTGAATTCGTCCATAAAATTGTATAATGGTCTCTCTATAAATATAAAATTGTTAAACAAAAATTTATTTAAGAAGAATTGTAAACAAAAGTTTATTTCAAATTATTGAATTGCTATATAATTAGTTTGTTTTTATTATATTTTTATCGAATCGTATTTTACATTACATTTATTATCTGTTTAAAAAAAAAAAAAAAAAAAATTTAACACCTGTCTTTTGTTTTTTCTTAATTTTGTTTCACTGCAATATCTTCATTTAAAGATTTTTTTTATATTTTGTTTCTCTTGCATTTATGTACATAAAACTAGTTTTGTTTGACTTTCTTTTTATTTTTTTTTTTTTGTAAATAATATATTATTATATGAAATAATTTTTTTTTTAAATATGTAATACTCTGTATGAGCTGAATTAGCTCTTTTTGAGAAATTAATAATAAATAAATAAATAAATAAATAAATTTAAATTTCAAAATTCAGCCAAATTACAAAATTACCAAAGTTGTAAATTTTGAAAGCAAAATCAATGAATTTTGATTTTCTCTTGTAAATTTTAAATAATTAAATTACCATCACTTTGCAATGGTCTTATATTTTCCTTCCGTAATAACAAACTTTATAAATGTCTCAGTAAATATATATGTAATGTTAAATAATTTATATGTATCTACATTGACATATTCATAATATATGATACAAATATATTTACATATATTTAGCTTTATGTAGTAATTAGCGAATAGAAAATGAAAGTAAAATCATTTGGGGATTGGAAGTGATGAACTGGAATTATAAACATATATACAACAACATAATATAACAACATATTCTAAAAAGGATTTTCTTACAGATTTTACTTTCCTCTTTATCCGCACAGATTCTAATAATAACCTAAAAAATTCTTTAAATTAGAAATCATTCCTTTACATTCACTTAACATTCTTCCGCTGGTTAAAAAGAATGTTTCCTCTTTTTCACAATCAAACTTTTAAGAACGAATCGGTTTTTTAACTTTTTATTTAAATTTGTTTAACGATAATCGTGGGAATTTTGCTTTATGAATATTTAATGTTTGCTTATATCAAAAATTTCAATAGCAACTTTAATTTTTATAATTACATCTTACGCACGAGCAGGTCCCATATTATAACTTTTAATAATTTTTAAAATAAAATTTGAATTAATGGGATATTAGAATTGAGAGTATATAGAAAAAGTATTGAAATGCCATCAAAGAGCAAGGGAACCGATTTTATTTCAGATACTAAAGACTCTACAAATTATAAACTATATGGCATAAATATCTGTGAATAGAAAATGAATAGAAAATTAATTTAAGAATCACAGGAATAGAATGGAGTGTAACTCTATTATAAAATCGACCGTTTTAAAGATATTTTGAAAAAGATTATTTTGGGCGCTGAGCGTCGCACTGTACGGAGTATCACATTTATTCTTTTTTCGCCTCTGAAAGTTTCTCAAGAAGATGCAAAAGACATTTTTCCTAAATTTACATATAATTTGTTTCTCTATAACCCCTGTTACTTCTAAATATTGTAAGTAATTGATATTTCTTTAAAACATGTACTTAACGCAAACAATTTATATGCATTGCTTTTTTATTTTCTTTTATAAAAATATGAAGTAAAAAAGATTTCCAAATTTCAATAAAACTGTCAAGTAGATAAATACGAGTACATTAGAATTATTCATTGTGAAGCTGTTTTTTTAAAAATGTTGAACCAAATAATACAAAAAAAAACACCTGAAAATGTTTCTAAAAATAATTTTGAAAATGTTTCTATGTGACTAAATACCAACTATGACCGTTTATTTCTTAAGAAACATTGAATACCGTAATTCATACAAAAAGATTTGAAAAAATTCTTTAAAGTACTCAAAAAATATCGTTGAATATCGTATAACAGTTGAAGCTCACTTTCTTTTTTACTAAGGTATAAAATAATATAAAATCAATTAAATTTCAATAAAAAGATAGGTTTGCTTAAGTAAACTAATACTCTTATTATATACTATTATTTCCCCAGTAAATCCTATTCAATTTACAGTCTTTTGATTTTTTTTTAAATGAATGTTATCATTAATGTTATTTTCTTCAAAATATTTCTATGAAGCTACACAGTAGAGCGAACTTCCTAGTAATAAATGTATTATTAAATGAAAAATAAGATTGAATAAACCATAAAAGGTGTGTTTGATCTTCTTTGGATAATCTTATTTAGTTTTTATATCTGTACGAAAAAAAGGTCATGGGTATATTAAAATTACTCTTCCATTTGTAACGCATCGATCTAGACATGCTAGATATAGTGTCAAAGGTACGTAAAAAATAAGCATCGAAAAGTATTTCGATCCAGCAGAGTTTATCCGTCCGTCCGTCAGCACGATAACTCAACACTAAAGCAGCTAGAATTTTGAACTTATATAAAGTAATTTTTAGACAATTTATAAGTTCCCTATTCTTTTTGGATAAAATCGGGCCAAGGCTTCGGGTAGCTGTCATACAAATTTTTTGAACTAATATGAATATCACCACAACTTATATAATACATACATAGTATTCTAAAAGCTTTTCAAAAACATTAGAAAACCAATATGTATTTTAGGGTTGACAGGGACAACAGTACACTTCCTCATTTATTTTATAAATTATTTCTAATTTTTCTGAAAATTTCGAGGATTTTTAAATAATGTGAACTAAATTTCTTTACTGAGTTATGTATTAAAGATTTTTAGCTTTAGAATCATATTAATCCTTTAAATGATCCTTACACAGAGCTCGCAGTAATTGTATTATAAAGTCAACTGTTTTCTAGTTATTTTGAATAAAAACTCATTTTCGGTTGATTTTTTATTATTAATTCCTTAGTAACATATTTAATTTATTTTAACTAGCAGTTCAGAAGATGATATCTCTTATATTACGAAATTTTCCAAACGTTGTTAATACTAATATTTTTGAAAAAAATTTTCTACACTAATTAATAAATTCTAATTAATTATTTAAGGCGAGTATTAAATTATATTTGATAAATTAAATTATTTTCTAGAAAAACTTACTGAACTAGAAACTAAAAAGAAAACAGCTAATGAATGTCCCATATATAATTTAATTAATTTTCGGAAAAAATGTCTGATTGGATAGATCATATACAAGTGCCATCTATTGGTTTGAATACTATGACATGACAATGAAATTAAAGCTAATTTGATCAGGAAATAATTCTAAATAATGACATTGAAATTAATTTATATTTTTTATAATTGAAAAAATTAAATGGGGAATTTAATAAGAATAATTTCTTTAACACACATACTCTGACATTTATTAAAGGAAATCTAAATATGGCCAGAATATTAATTTCATAAAAATATGGCACTATTTCTTCATAACAATGAAGAACTAATACTCCAAAAATATGGACACTTACATTGTGATAAGTTTATAATAAATTTAATAGGTACTTGTATAGTATAGGTGTTATATCAATTAATTACCTTAAAAGAATATTTGAGGTCTTTGTGGCCAAGCATCTCTATATATAATACATCTGATGTATCAATTGAAGAAAAACAAGCTAAAATCTATAGGACTTATTTAAATCACTTCTAATAGTGTGAATAGAGAAGAATTGAATAATAACATAAATATTATATACTTATTGGGAGCATTTGTTGATTGAAAAGATATGGACTTGATTTTTTTTTTGGATTTCAGATATAACAAATCATTTTTGAAAATATTTTCAGATATTAACTAACATTAAAAAAATTTTAAAGGTTAAATTATAATTAATGGATACCTATAAAAGCCCATTAAAAAACTGAAAAAAAGATATACTTATAATAATAGGATTAAATTGAAAAATTTATTGGCAATTATTTAGAAAAATATATATGTATTCAGTTTTCAGGATTTAAAATTATTTCAAGTTTTTTATTTCAAATTTCTGAAATGATTATAAATTTAAAATAGAATTAAGGCTTTTTTGCCTTTAAATGTATAAATGAATAGTTAATATTCTGAAAGAATTATAATTACATAATTTCAAAAATAAAATTATTATAAAAAATTTTTGAAATGTAATTTTTAGATAAATTTTAATTACTTTTTTGAAGATTAAAATATAATTAAATATAAATTATTATAATAGTTAATAAGGAAATTAATTGTAGTTAATATTATAAAATTTATGTAAATATATACTGTACATATTTGGTTTACAGAATCTAAAAAATTTACCAGATATTTTCTAATATAAATTTAATTTTATAATTAAAAAATTTTTAAGATTTTTTAAATATTATTAAATAATTTACATGCGATTTTCTAGCAATAAGTAGTTATAAAATTGAGTTCAAAACTATGAATAGTTACTTATGAATGACAATCTAATGAGTTAAAAAGTTATTGAATCTAATTCTTAAGTACCATGTTTTTTCATCTACGAAGGATGCATCTCTAAGAAGGACATACATACAACATCTCTAAGAAGGAAATACTTTAAAGCATTTTAATTTACAAAAATATTTTATTTGTGTATTATCTGTGGAATATCTGCTTCAATATAAATGCATTTTCGATAAAAAATTTTCCTCATCGTCAGTCACTAATCATTTTGATTCCAATTAAATTTTTAATGTTAAGTACGTCATAACCGCTTTGAACAATGTAATAACTATTGAAATAAAATAATAAAATAACTATTGAAATAAAATAATAAAATATCTATTGAAATAATATAATAAAATAAATTTTATAACCAAATAACTTTTATATATCTACTATATTATATAAATAAAATAAATTTTATTTTAAAAAAATTGTGGTTTTTCATAGAATTAATCGTAACAAATTTTTTGAATTCAATTTTTGAAATTTATAAAATAAAATTATTTGTTTTTTTAAATATAACGATATTTTATATAATTTAAAATTAAATACGATTTATTTCTATTTTTTAAATGATTTTATATTCAAAGTTTATGGTTTTATAACTAAAAATTTATATTAAAAACCCCTTATATAAAACATTTGAATAATAAATAAATGATGAAACAAAGTTATATAATATTTTTAATTATGTTTCAGGTAATCATTCATTCTGTCACAACACAACTTTTTTGAGGTTGAAAAGTCTAATCAGCATTTAAATAATTTTCAGAATTTTGCAGGTGATTAAATTCCCACTATAGAAATTATATTTTATATTTCAATATAAAACTTTTTTTTGTATTTTAGTGTTCAAATTAATTTTTAAAATTGTTAACAATAGTATATATATAAATGAAAATTAGTATATTTAAAAAGAACTATAGTTTAAAAATTTTCTACTCAAATTTATATTATGCAAATTATTGTATCTTACTGCTAATAAGTATTTTTTTATTTATTAATTTGAAATATCACACCTGCCAATAAACCCATTGTATGTTCAATGCTACCATTAATTTATAAGTATGTAATATTATGTTTATCGATTATATTATATATTTGAATTAGAATTTTATTACAATCCTAAATTATTGCATACTTTTAGGAAATTATTTTATTAAAAATCTAAAACTTATCACAAATTTTTATAAAATACTCCAATATACCTTTAAATGGATTATAATTTGCCGTTATTGTTTGCGCAACAGGTTTTTTTCCATAAAATTGCAAAATTTATTTCGTAAATTTAAAGAAATTATAATTATAAAAATTTTACCTTCAAAATCAACATTTTTTGATACAAAAACTTTGGCTGACTGACAATTTGACATTTTATGATTTTTTTGAAATGGTGAAGCCTACAGTACAGGCTTATGCATATTATTTAATTAATAAATTAATTTATAATATGCATAAAAAAATGTTTGATCACAGCAAAATCATGGGCAGCTTCGTTAAAAATGTTTGAATATGGAATTGTTTTAACAAAAATGAATCAATTACTAAGTACTTAATATCAATTTAATTTAATATATTAATATATTTATTTTATTAAAGTGGGCGGATGAAATTTAAAATATTATACCCGTTATTACTTTAAAAAAAGCTTTAAATTTAATAATTACAAAAATTGTTTCATCTATATTATTGGATATAAACTTTAAACGTTGTTTCTTTTAAATTATTAAAATTTTCCATAGAATTTTGATCTTAAATTTCTTTTCCTATTTTCCTAATTTCCTATTTTAGAAAAAAACTTGCAGTTAACAGGGTTTCTAAACAAGGTTACGCACTAGGAGTTTTTAAAATTTTTAAATTACTCCAGTTTAGTTAGATCATTTTATTATGTTTAACTGTCATCTTAAAATTATTACAATTGTTGATTCCAAAAATTTAAAAAAAAATAAAAATCAATAAGGAAAGTATTAAGCAAAGAAAAATATTAAAAATTTTAGGAAACTTAATACTTATCTAGGTCAATAATTATTAAATATAGATTCTTAGTTCAAGAGTTGCTTTTAAATTCTGCCATAATTTCTTACAATCTTCAGTGAGTAATTTGTTAAGCAGTAGTTGCAATTTCCAATCATAAAATAAACTTAAAAATTTCGATTTTTTAATTAAAATAAGAAATATTAGGTGGAACCCATAAAAATACTACAATCTCAATTTTTCAATTGAATCCGTAATTTTTCGTTGAAAAAATTAGATCAATTGTTAACTCAATTTCATGCATTCGGCTGATTCTGTTAACTTTTAAAATTCTATTAAGATTATTTTGCCGAGTAATTGGAAACTTTAGTGTTATTATAACTAATCAGTTATTTCCATTCATACAAGTATTCCTCAGTTCAATTTGTGTAATTAGCTAAATAAGAGAAGCTTCTTTTAAAATAATAAAAACACATCAAAGGCATTTTAATCCATATTTTGTAATCTTTATTCTTAATTTAATAAATTCTTATTTAATTTCAAAAATTCTTAGAATTTTTTCAATTTTTTAACTTAAGTGAATTAACTTAATTTAACAATTTGAAATTTAGCCTAACTCTTTAAAAAAATTTTCTTTTATATTTGCAGAATATCAAGGTTTTTGAAACAAATTAATTTTATATTAATGTATTAATAGAAATGTAGACTATAATCGCCTAAAGGGCTTTTAATACTCAAAAGATTATTCCTATGGTAGCAATACTCAATAAAATTTTATAAAATATTTTCAATTTTAGGAGTTAAAATTGAAAAAAATTCATTTTATACAAAAAGTAATAAAAATATTAAAAATTTAATATACTTGTGCATATGAAATATTGCTTTTTCAAAAATATTTAATAACTTTATTAAGGTTAAACCAAATCGCTGGTGTATTAACAACATGAAAATTAATTTAATATTAAAATAGATTTAGACGTATACAATTGAGAAAAAATAAAAAAGATGATGAATTTAAAATCACTTTTATTATTAACAATATAAAAGTTTTCTCTAATGAATTGAACAATATTAAATATAAGAAATTGGTTATTTTTACAAATATTGAACAAATTTTTATAATTGGAATTGAGTTAAAAACAAAAATTTAAACATTTATCAGACATTTAATTAATTCTTTTGAAACCCATATTATGAAAATTTAATTAAATTATTTCCACATTAAAAATTACAAAATTTTTATTTTTATATTTTATTTTTTAAATAATTGAACCATAATTTAAATTGAAGTAAAGAGTGGTAATTCCATAATTGATATTAAATTATCTATAATAAAAATTAATTATCAAAGTTTAACTTAAAATCTTAATTAAATTTTGTAAATATTGAATTATATGAAATACTAATTTAAAATTAAATATCGAAACTACCCACTATTTATAATTGTAATGGTAATAAAATAAAAAGTAATGCCTCAGGCATTTTTTAAATTTTTTTTAAATAAACCAACACTTTAAATAACTTGATTTTAATTTTATTTAAAAATAGGTCTGCTTTTAGTGAATAATTTAATAAATTCTACGTGTAATAATTATTTAAATAGGAAAGTAATGAAAAAATAACATTGGTTTTTAAAAAAAGTATAATTCCATAATAATTTTTGGGTAAAGTGTTTATTGAAATGTAAAATTCGTAATAATTTTTTAGAACTATTGTTTGAAAAATTGATTATTTAAAGAAAAATTGAACAAAAATTAAGAGACATAAGATAATAATGTTGGAGCTCAAATTTTTACATATTTTTTCAAGAAAAATTTGGACATGTATTCAAGTAACAGGTCCTTACAGCTCCTAAATCGAGTGACCTACTATAAAGTTTCCTTAAAGAACTTTTACCCATTTTTTAACATTTAATTCCAATTAATGTTCAAAGTTCCTAAACCGTTTCGATGATATAAGAAGTCTAGAATTATGCAAAAATTATATTTCGCATAACAGTAAATTAATGTACCGTATGGCAATCCTATACATTAGCGTTAGCTTTCAGCTTACAGCTATCGTTTGGCATTACCAGATTGAAAGTATTCCTTTTAGATCTTTTGTTATAAAAATTTTTTGGACTTTGGGGGCTGTAGCTTCGTAACGAATAAGGTTAAACAAAAAACAGTTCTTTAATGTAATTAATGTTTTTATATCTAAAATTTAATAAATCATTTTATTTAAATAAAAAAAAATTAGTTTTTTTATCTATCCGTTGTTAAAATTTCTTTTCTTAAAAACGGTGTAAAAGTCTTGTAAACTTAATCACAAATGGGCTAACAGACAAAGATAAACTATATAGGCACCATTTTTTTACAGGATAACAGAAGCATTCAAATATTAAGACTTATTCGTTACGATTCATTAATATTAATTTTTTATTTGCCTCAATATCATTAGAAATATAGAGCCTCCTTATATTTAAGAAAAACTTAATATTTTACATCAAGTTTAAGTAATGTAATTTGAATAACAAAATTTCTTTTATCCAAGTCTTCTCTTTTAGAACCTGTCGCTAGAAAAAACTTTAATCCTTTCAATGTGAAGTCCCATCTGGAGCTTAATTCCTTTATAATAAAATTAATTGAATAAAATTTCAAAATGTAATTTAAAAAAATTTTAAACTGAGCTTTAAAACATTTTTCGAAAATTTTTTTTAAGCAATAAATAAAAAAATAAATAATATCTATTTCAACAATCGTTATTTAAAAACCTACCAATTTTTTTTTTAATCACTATTAAACAGTTAAAATTCACCTTCTATTTCCTTTCTTTTTAATTTTCAAAATTTTAGTTGGAAAATTCACAAAAAACTTAAATTTTTTTTTTTAATTTATTTTTATATTTGTATTTCGTTTTTTTTATTTGTTTTTTTTTTGTTTTTCAATTTACCGTTCACGTTCAATATTAACGGAATTTACAAATATAACGGATATTTAAATGTTTGTTCCGCAAATAATTAATTTTTATTCTTTTAAGTGTGTTTTTTTGCGTACAACAAGTAAAGCATTCAACAAGCGAATAAATTCTGATGATAACTCAACAGGATATACAAGTTACCGTTGTTTTTATTTATATTCAAATTAAAAAGGACATGCGCAATTTTAAATATAATTATTAACTAAAAAATATTTTTCGCAATATTTTGTAAAAAAAAAAAAAAAAAATAAAAACAAATCAAAAAAAAAGGATCTCATTCAGTTTTAGTTGTATACTGTTTGGTGATAATCAAGAATTTTTATTTAAAATAAAATTTGGTATTTCTCCATGTAAAAAAATATTTTTTGTCAATGTAAAATGAAAATTGTCTAGTAAATATTTTTTAATTGGAAAATTTTGGAATAGATTGTACCGTGTTGTATTGTGTTGTATAGATATTTATATAAATCAATATAATCTAATTAAAAATTACCTAGTGATTTCATTTAAATTACTAAAAATATATTAAGATTAGTGATATTGTTATTAAATTAAGAATATTTAATATTATTTATTTATATAATTATTATTAATATAATCTCAATCCATAAGGTTATATTGGATTAAAAGGATGTTTGGTTGTATAAATTGAATAAATTCGTACTTACTATCTGACCGATAGCTTAGTGGTTAAAACGGCAGCTTTTTAATCGAAAAGTATCAGGTTCAAACCCTGGTCGGATCATATCTAATAAAACAATATAGTGTTTATTATATTAGTTTAATTAGAAGTGACTATTATAATAACAGGGAAAAAGTATTTACTAATATATGGCACTACAAATGAATAAATAAATTAACACTTAAAACCGTTCCTATTTTTTATATTTTATTAAAACAACTTACGTTTTATTAATTAAACTATTTATTAAACAATTAAATATACATAGTATAACTTATTTAGCATTTAATTTTAGCTTTTGTAAATTATTTTAATGTTCTCTAATTTGAGAACCGACTGACTTAAAAATTCTAAATCTTAAATCTATTCTATTAGATTTTTTGAAAGCTATCTCTTTATAGTAAGTAACTATATTAAATGTAAAAATATAAAAAAACGTACTAATATCCAAATAATATCCAAAAATTGTCTTTTATTTGAATTATTGAGCAAATTATTTTTTAAATACCTAGCAAATAATTTTTTTATAAGATAAGGATGCAAAACCTACGCAAAAAAGATCTTCACCAACCATACAACGACTTCCAAAAAAAAAAAAACAACAAACAAACAAACAAAAAAAAGGTAAAAATAATTATAAAATTCAAAATAAAGTGTTTCTGTTGTTGTGTCGTCATATCAAGACAGAAACCAAAGATCTGAACATAATGAAGGAAGAAAATTTATCAAAATACGTAATTAATTATTTATTGTGTGAAAAATTATTATATTAGTTTAAAATGATTATATAGGGTTTAATATATTCTATTTAAGTTTATTTACACTTAGTTTCATTTGTAATCAACTGTATCTAAATTTTATATAAGCCTCACATAAACCATAAAAAAACCTGAAACATATACCATGTAACATATAAAAAAACCTCTCTTAAAATATTTTGTCATAAAGGAGTAAAATATGTTTATATTCTTCATTCCTTTCTAAAATTTTTTTTGGTTATTTTGTTTGTTTTTCCCTTAAAAATTTTGCCTGTAAACAAAATTTTTTTGCTATTTTAAACAAGTTTACACATACACATATATGTATATAGATATATTCCTTTCTTTAAAAAAAAAATAAAATACAATTATTGTAATTTAACACATAGATTAACAAAATGTACATGTTTTATTTAATTGGATTTTAATTAATAAAATAACAATTTCCCAAAAATAAATAATTATTTCTTATTGACGCCATTTTGTAATTAAATTTTGAAATTTATTTTTGCAAATTTTTTTTTTAGTTTGGTAATCTTTTGTACAGACGATTGTCAGATTGGTAAAATTTAAACAATTGATGTGACACTGAAACTCTAATTTCAAAACATTTCAAAAAATTGCATACTTTAAGGCAATTAGATTTTTTTGTATTTTAAAAAAAATTTTATAAATTGCTTTTAAAAATGCAGGTAAAAATACGTAAATATGAATTTTTTTGAATAATTATTTAAATATATATCATATACAAATAAATATAATAAATAAATAAAATTCAAGACAACTGAAATATTATATTTAGTTTTAATAATATACAAAGAATACAATTGATTTCCAATTGGTACCATTTTTATTTAAAATTTTTCACAATTTATGCAGGTTTTTTGAAAAGAACATATCAATTTAGTGTTGATTACATATAATTTAATTTATTTACTTAGATTACTGAGCTGTAATATTTGTATATAGTATACATATGAATAATATAACTAAAATATATTTAATATGTCTGTATTAACATTTTCAATTAGTTTAGTTTTAATTTAAGTTAAAAAAAATGTTTTTTTTTTTGTAATTAAATACGTTTCGTATTTATCTAATGCATAATTAATGAACCGAAATTAAACAATTGCTAAATAATTATTTATTTTTCGGAAAATTTCGATATCATTTTACGAAACAAGCCGGAAAAAAGAAAAACTCTTAATTTTTTTAGGAACTATAAAAATAAAACTAATTGAGATTGGACTTCATATATGTAATATTTTTCAGAATTTATAGAGCATCATATTATTAGATTAAGTCATATTTTACTATATGATGCTTTTTTTAATAGTAAAGATGAGATGTAATGGAAATTTATTAATAAAATATTTAAAGATTTCTATTCAAAACAGTTTAGATTAATGATTTAAAGGAATAAAAATATTATTAAAATATAAAACAAAAATTTTATATATTTATTTTGTGGGAGTACTTATCTTTTATTAGCATAATTTTTAAAATAGCATACTTTATATAA
The DNA here is from genome assembly GCA_963082915.1 of Dolichopus griseipennis. NCBI lineage: Eukaryota > Metazoa > Arthropoda > Insecta > Diptera > Dolichopodidae > Dolichopus > Dolichopus griseipennis. The sequence goes on from OY720442.1 coordinate 2,202,343, forward strand.
TTTGAGATAAAATATTTTATTTTAAAATATCAATTGGTAAAAAGATCATCCACCCATCTTCTATGTAATTAATTTTAATTTTAGTTTAAACTTTATAATATTAAACTTTTTGATATATTAAAATTTATAATTAAATTTCAATTAAAAAAGGCTTCGATTAAAATATCAGTAGCTTTACATAAAATTAATCCTATATAAAAATAAAATATTATTTAATGATTCTCTTGTCTCAAGGTAATGCATTTTCAAAAGTTTTTTTTGAGTTTTCATAATCATATTTTGGAAATTCAAATTTAAACTTTTTAACTCTTTTTATAATTAAAAAACTCACCTGTGTTAAATAATTTTAAAATTTCGGAAAAAAATTAATTTAATTGCAAGTTCAATATGTACTTACATAATTAAATTCAAGCTTTTATTGAGTTAATGGTAATAACTGTTAAAAGGTTATAACTTACATATGTTAAAAGAATTGAAATAAAAATGAAGGTTCATATTTGGTCAAACTAAGCGGCTGTCTGTATTAGATATATGTATATGTATATGTATATTAATTTTTTTTTTTTTTCCTTTTCCACTCCTTTAAGGAGTATAGGGCATTCACCAAGTTTATTTTAAACTAGGCTTCAATTTTTTTAATATTCATTAAGCCGTTGAATACTCGGCTGTAGCTATTCTATAAGGTTATGAAATATGAATGCACAAAGTTAATATTTGTGCATTCATATTTCATAACCTGTAGCTATTCTATAAGGTTATGAAATATGAATGCACAAATATTAACTTTGTGCGCCCACTAAAATCTTACATAAAAATTATTTATATATTTTTATTAAATCTTAATTCATATTACGATATAATTATACAATTTTACGATATTTTTTTTATTAAATATGATCTGACCGGGGTTTGAACCCGAGACCTTCCACATGAAAGGCGGCGTCTTTACCAGTACGCCATTGGTCAGAGTAATTGCTGTTGCGTAAATAATTATAGGATTTTTTCTAGATTCTGTTGTATTTATTATAATCAAAATACTTTAGTTTAACAATTAATGTTTAATTTATTTAATGCTTATGCACTAATGTCAAAATTTATAATTACATTTATATATGTCTACACTGTTAACTTATATATATCAATTACATGTCGTTTACACAAGCATCAGTCCATCAACCCAATAAACCTTGTATAAGTAATGCATTCTTTTAAGGTTCATATAACAGATTCTTTCCTAGGATCTTCAAATTAGCATTTTATACCTATATTAACATTAAGGTGAGGTTAAATTTAATTTTAAAAATCCATCAAATCAAATCATTTTTCCTAAAACATTACCTCTATACTAATTTTAATACATTATGATTTATTTTATTAAAATAGACATTTAAAAAATATTTAACATGCCATAATTTGTTGCTTTTAAATCATAAATTCATGCTTGCGCCATTTTTTGAAATGGATAAAATGGGGCAGAAATAACATTCTACAAATTCTTATAGTTTTCTTTTTTTATTAATTATTTCTTTTTAATTTAACTTCATAATTTATTTTTTGTTACTTTGGATATTAAATGAAACGAATAAATTTTTTTTTTTTTTGTTATTTAAGAAAATTTAATAATAAAATTTTTACTCTCGTGAATAATAATCAGATTTTTATATTTTTATTTTCAATCTTCACAAACTTCATAAGAAATTTACTATCAAAAATCAGAAGACAAAGAAGAAGAAGAAAATCTTTCAAAAAATATTTTTCTTATCTTAAAAATTTTTTAATTGTTTCTAAATTTTACCTTGGACTTTAGGCAAAAGAAACTATTTTGGAACTCATTCCCTTATTTTTATAAATATTATCACAGAATTCAATTTACATTCTTTCAAATTTTTGTTTTTATTTCATTTCGTTCAAATCTTATCATTTGGATGAAAAAATTTTGATTTACTCTGGATGAAAGTTTACCTGTGATTATAAAAGCAAAGAAGAATATGAAAGTAATATAAATTCAATCTTCCTATTTCAGCCTTGTCCATTTAACATTCATGTTAGAATGTTATATTAAACATTTGTTTTGAAAAATAAATAGTTTTAGAAGTAAATCTTTAAATTCTTAAATTGTTTTCAGATTATTTTATTTAAAAAATTTATTTTTTACAATTTTGTTTTATATTTTTTATAAGTAGATATGTGTATTAGTTTGTTTTTTTATTTATTTCTGTGTTTATTAATTTTTAAAATTTTTGTAATTAATTTATTTTAAATTTTATCTTATAATTAAAAATATAAATACCTCAAGTTTCTAATGAAAGAGAACTATAGGAATCTTCGTGCTTTTCAAAGTGAAATACAGGTGCCGTGAAATAATGCCATACGAAACAAAGCCATAATGACATATGTATGTACACACGCACATGTAATAAATATTCTGAAAAAATGAAATTTCGAATCCTACTCTAAATCCCTCCTAATTCAGAATCTCACATATACATATATGTAAATATTCTGGAAAAAGCTTATAACATTTATTTTGAATCCAATTCTAAAACTCCTTCCTAACTATTTCAATAACAAAGTGATTAAAATAGTAAAATCTGCCGTTTCCCAACTCCTGCTAAACATATATTAAAACACTGATATTATACTGAAATACAGAATTTGTAACCAATATTGTAAAAATAACCCCCAAAAACTAAATTTGTAAAGTAAAATTGTAACAAATACAGAGTAAAATTTTATTCAATTCAGATCAAGACCACCATTTTTCAAATTTATACAAAATCCAATTTTTAATAAAATTCTCAGAATTCGAGTAGTCCCTGAAACATTTAAGTACAAGAATGTATAAGAAATAATTAAATGACCCATATTGAATTGGTTCTTAAGTAATAGAAAAACCATTGAAATCAACATCAGATTTCCTGATCGATAAATAAAACGGAAATAGAATACTCGTATATGTATGTATTAATTGTATTGATTTTACTAAAAACTATAGTTTTTATTAAACAAAACGATTTACATTGATATATTTGTATATAAGAACCGATTTTGTTTTTTTAAAGAATTGTGATGAAACCTAATATTCATTTACTGTACAAAGCAACATAAGAAACATATTAATTTCATCTTTTTATATAAAAATTCTTATCGTTACAAAACAAACACTTATTAAAAAATATTGTAAGTAAAAATCTTGTATAATCCGTAATTGTTATTATGTTTTCTGATATGTTTTATTAAATGGTACCAGAAGACCTTAAAACTTATATCTAAATATCTTGTCTTTTATATCAGGTATACATAAAATACAAATTATTATATATTTAAGAGGATTATTAAAAATAACTACAGCCCATTCTGACCATTAATCGATTTTTGTAAATTTTCTTTTTTTTTTTTGTATTTTTAGTACGAAAGCCTCATACATACAAAAATAAAAATGACCAGTTTATTCCAGAAATTTAAATAATTTTTCAAAAATATCGAATTAAGTTTTGAAAAGTGTAGTTTGTAATTGATTTATAATCCTAAAAATTCGATATTGTTTTTTTTTAGAATTTTATACAAAAATTAAATATTCTTAGTAATAATTTGCCTCAGATCAGTCTTATTTAAATTGCAATATTCTCTTTAAAACTTTAAATCAATTTTTAGTTGTGTTCCCTTATAGATGGTCTCTTTAAAATAAGGATAAACCTTATATTAAACCTTTTGCCTGTTAAAAGGAATTCTTTAACATATTTTTCAACATTCGATTATATTTCAATAAAAAAATCTAAACAAAAGATTCATACAATCATAATCTAAAAATATTAAATTGTAATATAATAATATTGGAAAAGTTTAGATTTAGACTTAAAGATGTTTTAAATCTTTAATTTAAAATCAGATTAAAAAAATTTTAATATCAAAGTTTATAAATTTTACTTACTTCAACTGATAGACGCAATCATTATAAAATTTTGTAATTCTTATTGTATAATTAGTAAGTTATAAGAATTTTATAGCCCTTAGGTGATGGCTAATTTGTTATTAAATGTGCTAAGTAATTCAATAGGTGGTTATTCATTTAAATTCAACATCTTAAAACTGAAAACACCAAATTTAAATTGTTATCCTATGTTATTATTTATTTAAAGAAAACTGAGTATCTCAAATGCTCAAATGCTTACAAATCAAACGCTTTAAGATTTTGAACTTTAGTAATTGGTCTACAAATTTATGAAAAATATATTAACATTCGTAATAAAATAATATTGTTATAATAACAATATTAATATGATTTTAATGTACTATTCTAGGCTATAGAATATTTTTTACACAAGTTAATGAAACAAAAGAATCGTAGTTATATAAAATCCTATAAATTGATGTTTAAGGACTTGCGACGTTCGATTAACATAGAAATATTTCTTTATTTCTATGCCAATTTACCAAATTCTTCTATATAATAAAATTATAATTGTGAATCCAGAGCATATTACAGCTATCATTAAAAATAATGTTTTATAATATTATATATTACTTATTTATATATTGAATTTATTGATAATATTAGTCGACAATTAACGTACGTAACCTTGAAATAGAAACGTTTTTTTGCGCTTTATTTTAACAAACTAATTCTTTAACGAACTTAACGAAGTATTTAAAAGATTCTAAAAAGATGTTGAAACTTTCAGATACATTTTATATCAAAAACCGTTTAATATTTTTTCACTCAAACTTTAATTAATTGTATTATTAACTTCCATTAACGCACTTAATGAAAAAGAAAGATTTAAAATTGATTTCATAATAAACGGGGTCAAAACCAGAGTGTCTTGACTATCAAATACTATCAAATTTTTACAAAATAAACATATTCTTCGGATGTTGAATCCAAACTAAAGTACTGAAAAAACAATTTTTTAAACTTTAGAAAGACGACCCTTTTTGGATTAGGCCGCTGTAGTTCTTAATAAATAGATTTGATTTTAAAAGTCGTTTTTAATTTTTATTTAAAATTTTAAAAGATATTCAGTTTTAAGGAGTTAGAAATTGGATTAGGGTTAGATTCCGGGAGGCAGAATTAGAGATCATTAATTTAAGTTAATAATATTTGTGAAAATTTTGAGAGTTAAAAAAAATTAAGAAACCTAGTAATATATTATTTAACTAATATGTTTAAATAACTTTGGTTTCAGTTTTTTTCTAGTACAAGACTTCTCTCAAATAATAGAGCAAAATAATGTTTTATATACATATCTATTTTAAATAAATTTTAAACAAAGATTTTTTTAATAAATTTTTCAAGGATTCTTGCTAATAGTATGTAACGTTGTGTGTAGTATCTAATAAACTTTTTCAAAAACAATACTAATCATATTATATTCTTGTATTATATGTTTCCTCACAACATTATGCAATTATAAATAGATCTTCCAATAAACTTGTACACTCTTATTATCTATTTATTGCTTAAGATAAAAAGTTTCAAATTGTTGTAATTCTGTAAAAACTTTATACCATTTTTTTCAATTTCATTCATAAATTTCAAGAAAAAATTTAACAAGTAAATTTTTTTTCTTGATTCACTTTTGTAATAACGTGCACATGTAACATTTATAAAGTCAATAATTTTTTTTTTAATTTTTAAAAACAACTTAAACCAATAACAAATACTAAAAGAACCATTAAAACTTAACAAATAATATTAAATATTGATAGCAAAGTAATAAAATTATATTCAATTGTTTATAATGCATATAATTATGTTTACATATACTCGTAGAAGAAATAAAATTATAGAAAATTGAAATATAATAAAATATAAAATTAGGTTTGTAATCCTTTTCCGTAAATATACAATCAAAAAAAAAATTGATAGTAACAAGGAGTTCCTCTATTTAATTTTATATTTATATCTGAACCCCAATTTATTTTAATTGTAGATTATAATAAGATACAATAGTGTCATTGAATATTGATTAAGAACGTCAAAGAAAATAAGTCCAATGCACCAATAGAGATATACTACTGAGTAAATTAATTACATTTATTTCTTTTGAATCCCCAAAAACATTTTATACAAATTTTAATGGAATATTTCTTGATTGTTTGAAATTAAAAGAATTTTATGGAGCTATCTATATTCGATTAAAAATAATTTTAAATATGGATTGATTGTAAAAATAGGTTCAACTTTTAACTTTTACCTGGTTTTAAATTTATGCAAAGTTATTTATCTTAATACGTGTATTTTGTGCTTAAGCCATATTGAAAATTAAAAATTAATTGTATAATTTGTTACAAATTTCAATAAACGTTAAACTTTAACTTTAAAATTCCCAACTTTCAATTTAAAATTATTAATATTACCTATTATTATTATATTCTAACAGTTTAGTCTGATTTCACAAAAAAATATATAGAGTTTCAATACCAAAATTTTATTGTGATTCTTATTTTAATAAAAAGTATCCAAACCTTATGAATCAAATAAATGAAAAAAATCATAAATTAAATATAATTTAATGAGTTAATTATAAGTTAATATAATTTAATATAAATTAATGATTATATCTATGGACAAAATAATGTCAATGCCTTTTAAACATATTATATAAATACATATCTAATAATTTTTTTATTTCCAAATAATGTTGTTGACTTCTTTAATTAAAAAAACAAAAAATGAGAATTTAGGTGTGGCAAAATACTTCCTAATAGGATAATAAACCTATTGCAATCAATCTTTTATTAACTAAATCGAGTTAAGGTAAGTAAAAGTTGAATAATAAACTTGAACTCTTTTAATATTGTAGTATCACAAAAATAATTTTTAGAAACTCACTTATACAATTAAAAGGGAACTTAATTTACATAAATATAAGTTTATTACTTAAAGTAAAAATATTTTTTTGAAGAATTTTTTTTTCTAAGCAATTAAATAAATTCACAATAGCAATAAAAGATAATTTCCTTTACACAGATACACACATGTATTTTTTAAATCAAATCTTAAAGAATTGTTTCCAAAGAAATATTATAATTCCGCTTAATCCTATAATTGGCACGTTTTATTGTGTACAACGGTAGTAGTTTACCATTCAATTATAATAAAATACAATATTATTTTTCTATCATTTAAGTTTATTTTATAATCTATGGATAAAATTTTCTATAAATTAAAAAATTATTCCACATTTTTACCAGGATTTTCATGAACTTTTTTAAAACAAGGTGGGATTAGAACTTTTACCAAAATACGTGTATATAAACATACATAAATATTTTTACATAATTATTTTTTTTTAATAAGTAAACTTGTTACTGTATTTTTATAACAAAAATAATAATAAAATTACACAAAGAGCAATGAAATCCGAATACAGATATAACAATAATATTAAAAAATTGTTAGTTATATTGTTTGTTAAAAAAAAAAAGCAAAAATAATTTCCATTTTAGTTAGAATTGACTTTAAATTTTAATATAAATTTATAAAAATAATTTTTTTTTATAAAATACCTAACGTACTATTATTGTTTTAAAGTACGTTTACTTCTAATTAATAAAGAAAGGACATTACATAAATGTCCTTTGTGTAAATAACCTAATTTTTTTTTTACATTTCAAATACCAGAAACGTTTTTCAAATGCGCAACAAAACATTTCTAAGAAAATATAATGATTTTTTTTTCATCTCTACAAAGATAAGTAAGAAAAAAAATCTTTTAAAAGAAAAGCAGAAAGATGAGTATTTTGTTTAACTACATTTAATTTGAATTTTTTGAGAGAACGTCCAACAGTTAGTGACAGACCAGAAAAATAAATTAAAATTGAGAAAAAAAAGTTATCTATATTTCTTTACTGAAAGGACCTTTAAAAATTTAAAACGGCACAAATTTAATAACTAATTAATGTTTAAATAGTCTCAAAAATCCGCAATTATTTTAATTTCTCATAAAATTATTTAGTTGGATATTAAAATTTTTTTTTTGTTATTTAGAAAAAAAACTTTGGATAATATATTACAATTTTAATACAAGTATTGCTTTCACTGATAATAAATTTTATATTTTTCTCCTTTCAAATAAATTCACCTTGAAAAAAAGGATGTGTTAATTTAGAACTTTTGTCAGAATGTGAAGTTTTTCTTATTAAAAATTCTATTCATGTATCTTTCCTGTGGAAAGCTATAATTAAGTTATTTGCTAATCTTGTAAAACTCAGATTAAGAAATTAATTTGTTATATACTTATATAACAAGTTGTTTATTCTTTTTATATATTAGTTTGTTTTTAATATTTTAAGCAGGTTCATAGAAACAACTTATTCAATTAGTAGCATTTTAAAGCTTAAACTTTTATACACATACAAAGATATTTTTTAAAAAAGGATATGAATTTTTATTTTTCGATTAATAATGCACCACTGTTAAATGGTACAACTTATTACAATTTAAAGCTTAAACTTTTATACACATACAAAGATATTTTTTAAAAAAGGATATGAATTTTTATTTTTCGATTAATAATGCACCACTGTTAAATGGTACAACTTATTACAATTAAACATATAGGTTTTAATAAAACATAAATTCATTGTAATTTTTAATTAATCCAACAATATTTATTTCAACTAAAACATTTTATCAAATTTATATATTTTATATGTTTTATTTTAATTACATACTAATACAAAATTTTTAAGACAAAATATATGATGAAACTTCAGTTATTATTAAATAAAAAAAAATAAAATTTTTATAACAAAAAGAAACATATATCACATTTTATGGTTACAAATATTTTTAAATTAAATATTTGAAAATATTAAAATAACTACTAACTAAATAAATTATCAGATGTAATTTGTTTTAGTTTTCTAAAATTTCGTCAATTAGATCATTTTTAATTTTAAACCATTTTTCAAAATATTCATTAAACGATTGGTCCGTTAAAGCATTTATTTGTTGCTTATATAAGATTCTTAATTGTTGTAAAGAATTTACACGTTTTTCTAAAGCATCATACAGATCGTCTATATCAAAAATTAATGTGCCTTGATCACCTTCATTCATATATATTGCAATTCTTCCATCAATTATTTTAAAATCTTGTATTGTATTCAAACGTTTAAGATTTACAACTTTTTGTAATATTTCTTTATTTTTTGCAGTTAAATTTTCTTCTGCATAAATTCGATCATCTTGTGCTCCAGGATTTTTCAGCATATTCTTAAAATCGGCTACAGTAAATCTATGCTGATTAAACTCTTTGATAAACCGACATCGATTTGCTGGAGAATCAAATTTTATTAATATCGGCGGAGACCTCAATGGATTTATATTTCTTTGGCGCTCCGTTTCGGGGTCATTAAATGATAAACGTTCTACTTTGGTGCAAGACGCAAAACTACAATTACCCATAGTCAAAGCAGCAAGTGCAATAACTCTTAAATCTTCTCCTTCAAACATTGGAACATTTATCAATAGAGCATCCTGACATTTTTGTGCCCATTCAGATCTATCGAAAATTTCCTTTGAATGTTTAACTTCTTCATATAAAGATTCCCATTTCCTATTTGTTTTTTTTGATTTAATATCAAAATATGGAAGATTTAATATTTCATTTGGAATACTATTTATATTTCGTTTCTGAATTTCTTGACCATCTTTTAGAAATTGCTTTAAACTTGAAGTTATTGGATTTTTATCTTTTAAACTAGTTGTTGGATTTGTAATTAAGGAAATTACATTTTCTGGTGCTGAAAGCATTGATTCCTTTGTAGTAATACCATTTTCTACAGGAAAAATATTGCCAGTTGTTGTTCTAATAATAGAATTTGTTAGATCATGTGGCACATTTTGGGGTTGAATATGTGAAGGTCCTATTAATTTTTTTTGAGATTTAACATTCATAAATGTACATTCGTTTGCAAATCTTGATCGTTGTGGTAAGGACATAGATGTAGAAAATGGAAATGTTGGAATCCACTGTGAAGGCTGCAAGGATAAGGTCATTTGAGTAACGGAGCCTGCTGTTTTTGCAGTTGAATAAATAGTAGAAATATTGTTCGCAGATAACTGTGGTTGAGAGTTACTGAATCTTGTTGGATTTGCTTGAAGTTGTTGAGATGATGAACATTCGATTTCATCTAATTTTAATCCCATTGAAGGAATTCTAGACTGATTGTTAAAATTATTTGCAGAAGATAACTGTACAACTGACTTATCTTGGTGAGGAAAATGTATTTGATTTTTTAAATCTGCCATACCAATCTAAAGAAATTTTAAAAAATTTTAAGATTTTTAACTAAACCTTTAATTTTATTAGAAAATAAATTCGTTGAATCGAAAATTTCCTAATTTGTTTTCTTGTTTACCTGACACAGCCTAGTATGAGGTAATCTGAATCAACCACAATTTTTTTTTTTATTATTTTGAATTTAACTCTTTTTTCGATATTGAATATGTGATTTTAATATTGAGTATTTGTGTTAAAAAATTTGTAAGACAAATGAAAGTTTTTTAAAATTTGACTTTAAATTTAAATTGAAAGTTCTTTATTTCCTTTTGATCACGGCAGCGACAATTCAAATTTGAAATACTGCAGCTACAAAATGACATTAGCAAAAAGCAAATATGCATTAAATTTGGTTTTAACAACACACATGTTTAAACAGCTGCGTTTGAATAATTCAGTTTGCAAAATTAGGTCTAGTTGAATAAAAAGAATTATCTGTGAAAATATTATTTTACAAATCAAAAGATCTGGAAAAGTTTTAGTAACATAATTGCTTTTTTTCCAACATAAATTATTCAAATTTCACTTGCAAAAAAAGAAATTTATAAAAAATTCAAATATAAATATAAAAACCTGTTATTAAATTTAAAATTAATGTAAATTTTAAATTTCTTTATATTTTTTGTTTGTTAAAACAAATTTATTCATAAATACGTTAAAGATGTTAATTTAAATTAATATTGTAACTAGTTGTTATAAAAATTCAATTTAATTTACAAACATATAAAATATTTAAATTTAATATTTAAAAAAATTAATTTAATATCTTTATATTTTTAATTTAACAGATTATTAATAAAGTGACATAAAAAATGCGTCATTACGTACTAAATTAAGATTTCAAATTAAATTTTCTAATTTCGTGTTACCCTTTTCTCAAACCTTCAACAGTTTGAGAAAAACTGTTAATCTATAATTTTCTTTATATTTTTTAATTTTAATGTTTTTTTAGAAATTTTATGAATGAAATTTGTCCAAATTTAAAATTATTTATATATAAATTTTTAAATTGAATGCATTTTTAACTATTTATAAAAAAAATATTAATTTTCATAATTAATTTTATTAATTCTGTTTAATATGTTTAACACCAGTAGCGCTGGATTCAAATATGTTAATTTCTAACGAAAAGCGCATCTTTTTAAATTTATTTGAAATATTTGACGTTGAAAGGCGCTTAACAACGCTCAAAATTTGCGTGTGTGTTAACCATAAAATTGTCATTCTCTATAAAATAAAAAAAAAAAATTATTGCAAATTCTGAAAACTTCAAAATATTTTCAATTAATTTAATTTTTTGAAATAATTAAATTACAAATAATATTTTGTAAACGATAAAAGAAATTTTTAAAATAATTGAATTCTATAAAAATCTTATTATTCGCACTGCTGGCAAGTGTGAATTTTTTCTGTGTCAAAGCCAAAGGTGTCGTAGTTACAAATTCAGTGTTTGTTTTGAATATATTTGCCAATTACAATAAAATTTAATTTTAATTCAAATTTGTAATGAGGTTTAATGTTTTCACCTGACTAATCATACAACCCATTATTGAAAATGTCGGGTGGAAGAGAATTAAGTGTTACAAATAATTCAAACGGAGTCAACAATCATAATAACAACAATAATTCTATCAAATCAAGAGGAAGACCGGCTAAAAAGCCAGCAACTTGCACATGGTGTGGAGAAGGGAAAACTCCCTTAATTTATGTATTTCCAACACAAAATGGTAAAAAGGAATTTTGTTCCGAAAATTGTATTGCTGAATTCAGAAAAGCATATAGTAAAGGTGCATGTACGCAATGCGATAACGTAATACGTGGAGATGCTCCATGCAAGGAGTTTTGTTCTACTTTTTGCCAAAATAAATATCAAAAACGAAATGGAACTCATTCAAACCGACAATCAATGAACAATAATAATTCCAAAGAACAAGAAAGAAATCGTAATAGTCCGGCAACAACTCCAACAGGACCATTTCAGTATGAAAGTTTCCATGTTTTTGATTGGGATGCATATCTAAAGGTAAGATGATCTGTATAAAGATTTGATATGTTCATTTTGAACACATTATTTAAAAAGATAACTTAAAATTAAAAAAATTCGTAAAAAAACAAAAGTTATTTTTTTAATCCAAAAATTAAATTTTTTTATTTTTAGAAAACTCAAAGTGTTGCTGCACCTTCTGAGTGTTTTAAACAAGCGCATAATCCTCCTCAAAATGATTTTAAAATTGGTATGAAATTAGAAGCCTTAGATCCACGAAATTTTACTTCAACCTGCATAGCAACAGTTGTTGGTGTTTTAGGATCTAGATTAAGATTACGTTTAGATGGTAGTGATAGCCAAAATGATTTTTGGCGTTTGGTTGATTCTAATGAAATTCATCCTATTGGACATTGCGAAAAAAACAATGGAATGCTGCAACCACCATTAGGATTTAGAATGAACGCTAGTAGCTGGCCAACATTTTTAGTTAAAACATTATCAGGAGCAAAATTAGCTCCCGAAGAAATTTTTCAAAAGGAACCAGAAGGACCAAAGAAAAATTTATTTAAAGTTGGTCAAAAATTAGAAGCGGTTGATAAGAAAAATCCTCAGCTAATTTGTTGTGCAACGGTTGATGCTGTTAAAGATAATATGATACATGTTACATTTGATGGATGGCGTGGAGCTTTTGACTATTGGTGTGAATATGATTCAAGAGATATATTCCCATGTGGTTGGTGCGCGCGAAGTTGTCATCCAATGCAACCACCACGATCTATGCAACCACATCGTTCATCACGCCAATCATATACACTTATAGAAGAATGTGATATGAAACCAGCACATCCGGTGACTGCACATTTTCATATGAAATGTAATGGAGGGCCTTTAATCAATACATCTCGTTTACCTTCAAAGGTAACAGGACCAACACATCAAACATTAGCTAAATTATGTATACAAGAAATTTTGGCTGCTAGTACAGATACTTCTCAAGTTTCTCCTTTATTATATGCATTAGAAGGAGAAGTACATATAGTGACAGCCGCAGGGAAAAATTTTACGGTAAACTTTTTTCATTTCAATTTTATTTCAAGTTCTTAAATTTTACTTTTATTTTAGGTGAAAATCCCTCCTCATCAAATGAAAGACGACAAAGGATTCTCGACATTTTTAGAAAATTTGTGCACCTCATGTCGTGCTTGTCCGAATTTAATATCTTTGGAACCAGAACCCGATCAATGTGAGAAATGTTTAAAAGCAACGTTAAAAAGATCTATTAAATCAGAGACTCCACCACCTATTCAAATTAAAAAAAATAAATCACCATCTGTTGATCGAGATGAGGCCGCAACTTCAACAACGCAAAATAATATTGATGAAATAGTCGTAAAAGGTATTTAAAAAAAATTAAATTCAGTAAAAAATTTGAAGTCAATATGTTTTAAAAAATTTTTTAGAAGACGAAACAACTTCAAATCATGAGTTTCAAACAACAGAAATTATACCCCCAGTTAGCAATACAAGTGAGGTTCCAAATTCAACTTCACCTCATGTAACATCAACAGATAGTACGACAACGTCAATGCCATGTAGTTACACTATTGTACCAGTACCATCAGAATCAACATCGTCTTCAACGTCATCATCATCATCAACATCGTCGTCGTCATCAGCATCAACGTTATCATCAACAGTAGCAGTAAATAATATAGCGACATCATCAAATAATTCGGTACCTTTTTTGAAATCAACTCCAAATGATTGGAGCATAGAAGAAGTTATTCAATTTATAGCAATTAATGATCCGTTATTAGCTGTTCATGCAGATTTATTTAGAAAACATGTAAGTAAATTTAGAATGGATTTTCTTTTTTTAAATTTTTGAATACTGAATTATTAGGAAAAAGAAACATAGGTGCCCTTTTTTTTTTTTTGTGTTTAAACAGAAATATTAGCTGCTCTATTTTGATATAAAATTTCAAGACTTATATTTTAAAATAAATTTTCAAACTCAGTTTTATACAATTGTAATTTATTTTTTATAAAATAATTACATTAATGTGACAAAAAAATTTACATTGTAAGAATAAGTTCTTATTATTTACTATTTCTTAATTATTTTTTTTTAAATTCAGTTGGCAAGCAAAACAATTACAAATATCAAAATTTTAACACCAATATTTTTCTAAAGAAATTGAGCACACTTAATATAAAAAGTAAATAATTAAATTAAAGTTTGGCTTTAAACTTCGACCATTCTGTTGAAGTTAATAAGTTTCCAGCGGCAAAAATATTTTTAGGATCTAATTCTTGTTTAGTAGCTTCATATAATTTTACACCAGTTTCAGAAATTGTTTCTTTATACCATTTACTACGAAGTTTTCCAACTCCATGATGATGAGATATTGATCCACCACAAGCAAGTATTTCATCACGAGCATTATTTTCTATTTGCTCAGTTATTTCTACGGGATTTGGAATGTTGGAAAATCTAAATGCGAAATAAAAATATATACAGCAACCGGAATCGTACGTTTGTGTAACTCGACATGAAGCTATATAATAAGGAATCTTACGTTGTTCACAATCCTAAAATGTTGTTTTGTTATGTAATTAAGAAAAATATTTGTTTTAAATTAAACTTACTCGAGCTATTCTTGCTTTCACATTTCGGCACAGAGTGCTACATCGGTCCCAGGGCACAGATGTTTCAAATGATTCAGCAACAATTTCGTTGCTTAGAGCAAAGTCCTAAATTTTAGGTCAATTTTTTAAATTATTTAAAATTAAAGAAAAAAAACTCTTACTCTAATATAAGCAATAACAAATGTTAAAATATAACCACGCTCTCCATTTTGTCCGCCAGCTGCAAAACCGTTATACTTTTTAGCAATTTCGTAAATAACATTCTCTTGTCGTTTTACATCCTCTTCTTCGCCTTCAAATAAAAGTGTTGCTGCACAAATTTTTGTTAAATCTAAACCCTTAATACGTGTCACATATGTTTTCTTCAAACCATCAAAAAAACTACCAATCAATCCTTTAGTTTCTTTTAAACTTTGTCCTAATATAAATTGCTCATTATCCATTAAGCGAACACTAGCTGGCTGACAACGTCTTTCGGCAACTTCTCTCATAAATGAAACACCATCTTCAAAATTTGGAAAAACCAAGGAGCCGTAACGTTTTACAGGTGGCAGTGGACGAACTTTCAATACCACTTCTGTAATAACCCCTAATGTTCCCTCAGAACCTAATATTACATGATTAAAATCTGGACCACACGAAATTCTTGGGGCTACACATTCTTTATCTAAAACACCAATTGGAGTCACTAATTTTACTTTCACCAAAAGATCTTCGATATTTCCATATATGTTTTTTTTCATACCAGATGCTCTTGTAGCAACCCATCCGCCTAATGTTGAAAATTCATAACTGTCTGGCTCATGACCAACAGTTAAACCCATCTTTTGTAATTCTTTTTCTAAATCCTGTCCCACAATGCCAGCTTCAAAACATACAGTTAAATTTTTACGATTTAACCATAACATTTTATTCATTTGAGATGTATCTAAAATACATATCATTCTCATTTCGTTTTGCGGACATGTTACAGATCCAGAAACTGATGTTCCACCACCAAATGGAATTATCACAATATTATATTGTTGTGCTAGTTCAATAACATTTTGAACTTCATTATGACTGGTTGGCCAAACAACTAAATCAGGAATTCTTTTGTATTCGTTATTCCATAGTTTATAAATATCTTCCAATGTTTGACCATGACAACGGATTAAACGGTCTAAACCTTCTAAGGAATGTGAAAATTTTTTTGTTTTTATAGCATTTAAAAATGATTCATCTATTATTGGCTCTGGGAATGTTGTTGGAATTTTTGGCAACTTTAAATTATCTTCTACTTTAATATCAAATGTTTTATAAACCCATTCAGTAAAATAAGGCAAGGATGAACCACTTAATCTGTATCTAAAAATATTGAAAGATAATAGACGGAAATAAAAAAATATAAAAAAAGTCAGCATACTTATCACCCTGAAAGCATATTAAATTATTTCTAGCATAAAACATTGAATCATTATAACCCCATCCATACCATTTTAATGCTTCTTGCCTAAAATAAAATAAGTGAAAATTAATTTAAGTATTTTTTTGAGAAAAACAATGAATTTAATTCATATATTCTTATATTAACTCTATTAGAACCTTATCGGGGTTATTTTTTCGTATTAACCTTATCAATCATATTCACTTTAAAGATTAACATTAAATAGAAACTGATGTATTAACATAATTAAATAGTAATTTTATTAAATTTAAATTATAATTTAAACTATAAAAATCATTTTAATCATAGTTAGTTACAATGTGAAAGAACATATGTATATTCCAATCAATCGTGTTATTTAAAAATATCTGAACTTAATATAATAACAAATAACATTTATCATAAAGCAAATATATATGAAAATGTTATGCTTAATGGTGTAATCTAAAGATTTTATTTTCCATGAAGCAGTTCTATTCCAACAAAAAACTGTTACTACCGGTATTGACATTAGATAGTTATAGTTGTGTTTTACTTATATTAAAAGTTCGTGACATCACTTGTTGTTAATTAAAACTTTAAAACTGAAAAAAACTATTGAATATATTTCCCCCATCATATTTAAAAAAAAAAAAAAATCAATTTTTTGGTAATTAAACTTTAAAAATATCACATAAGGCTTTTTGATTAAGGGAAATTATTACGGTTAGTTTAATTATTAATATGTATTAAATATTAAAAAGAATATTTGTTCGTATTTTTATTTCTTAATTTGGTCACAATATTAATATTTTTATATTCCTGTATACAACAAATAATAATTTTCATAAATTTATCCTTGAAAACAAAATATTTTTATGATAACTTGAAACGGAAGGCATAAATTAAAGATTCACAAGAATGAGACATTCTCGAAAATGAAATTCCCATCTTACCACAAATTAAAACGTATTTTTAATTAAATTTAAAAACAGAATTTAATTGTTTTTCGTTTTACCTTTTTTTTGGAATTACACTTTTAATATTTTTTGACATTCTTGGGTCTAAAATTGAAGACGACGACGTTGATGATAATTTTGTTGTCATTGATGTACCAGTAGTGGAACATTGATTTTGTTCTGGGGGTGGTAATAATAAGGATTTTTGTAGTAATGTTGATTGTGATTGTTCTTTCGGTTGTGGTAGTGTTGACATGCAATGATTTTCCATTGAATTTAAATTTTATGGAATTTTTTTCATAAAGGAACTAAACCTTATTTTAAATGTTCTTTAAATAAAATTTAATACACAAATTAAATAACTTTTAAATACACTTATTTGTTTTACTTTTAAAAATTTCTTTTAATTTAATTTGACTATTAAAAAAAATATATATTTTTTGTTATTTATTTTTCCACTGTGACGCTTTCTGTGGATACCCAAGAATTGTCATTTGTTTCTTTAGAGTTGATTAATTTTTTTTTTTTGATTTATTTTGTATGTATAAATCGATTTTATTTTCAGATTCTCTCTTAAAAAAATGTTTTTTTTTTCCCTTATTTCGAATTTTCTTTTGTTTTGAGATTTTATTGTTGTTTTTCCTTTCTTTTTGATTTGAATTGTTGTGGAATAGAAGAATTTTTCCGATTTTCTTTTTTCTTGTCTTCAAAATATTTATAAAATATTAAAAAAATGAAAAACAAAAAATTTTTTGAATTATGAACAAAATAATGAAAATAAAATGCGTAAATTTTTTTAATTACACGATTTATTATAAATTTTAATCATCGGATATATGACGTGCGATTTAAAATAAAATCCAACGTCACGGACGGTTTTAATGTCGGGATATACTTTGTAGCAGACAAGGTTTATTATAGAACTAAATTAAAAACGATAAAAATTTAAAAACTCTTCTAAAAACACATTTGTATTTGAGAAATTTTATTTTTGATAACGAAAAAAAGAAAGAAATAAATAAAAAATACCAAAAACTAAATAATAATGTCAAATACAAGGAAAGTATAGTTGTGTCTTATTATTATGGGATATTAGTATTAAAATTATGGGATTATTATTGATATCATTGGCTTTTGCAAATAAGATACAAGTTATTAATCATTAAATTTCTTTCTCTTTTAAATTGAATCTTCATTTTCATAATTTTGAAAAGTCTAATTATATTATCACCGCTATTCTAAGTTCCGTCGTAGACTTTCTACGAAAAATTGGCTACGCTACGAACAAAAACTTTTAATGATTCTAAATTCCCTCGTAGAAAATTAAATTTACAATGGCAACTTTGACGTTTGAATTCAGTTTTTTAAGTAAATATGATAATTATTGTTTTCAATTTTGTAGTAATAATTTTTGAAAAATGTTTTGAAAAGAGTTAAATTTAAATATTTTTATAAAACAAAGTTAACTAAACAATTAAATAAAAATGTAAATTTATTTGAAACTTTTTATTTATATGTACAAAAGTGAACTGATCCCGAAATAATATGAAACACGAATAAAATATTTCTTTCGTAGACTTATGCAGTAACGTTAAGTCGGAATTGAGAATCAATTTTTCGTAGATTATCTCCGACTTAGCCGTACGAGGGAATTTAGAATAGGGGTGTATATTAGTCCTATCATTTGAAGCACGAATAAAATATTTCTTTCGTAGACTTATGCAGTTATCGTAGCGTTAAGTCGGAATTGGGAATCACTTTTTCGTAGATTATCTCCGACTTAGCCGTAGGAGGGAATTTAGAATAGGGTTGTATATTAGTCCTATCATTTCAATATGTCTTGAATCCAGTAATTTTAATCAAATATTCAATTAGTTATAATCCAATTAGAATTATTTTGCACTAGATTTTGCCCTGTACGAATTTTATTTTTAAATGCTCTTACTTTAATAGCATCCTTAAGGTAATAAATATGTAAATACATTCCATTCTCTAATGTATCTTATTTAAAATTTATTAATAATTTATTATTTATATTGTATGTTTTTAATCGTTAAGAAATTCTTGATATACAAATTATAAACTTATTGAACCTATAACAATTTTAAATGATAAGATGGTGAACTTAAAAACAATTTCATAACAGACTTTTGAAAACATTTTTACTGAATTTTCTTTAAACGGATGAAAAAGGGGAAAATTTACACATGCGCTTTATCGCCCGGTATAAAATAAAAAAAAAAAACAAAAAAATAAAAACAGGAAAAAGAAATTCTGAAAATATTTATATTGATAATAACCATTTGCGACTAGACTGTTCAATGAATAGAGGAGCAGCAGCACGTTTTTAGCATGGTTTTTTCATACTTAGGTAAAAATAAGACAAAGGGTATGTTTGTATGTGATGATTTTTATATCATTCATATTTCGTTGTTTTTTTAATAACGGGGTTAGAGTTTATATGAATGTACATAAATGTAAAGTAGTGTTGGTGAGCCGCTTGAATTGAATAGATATTAATCATATCTATGTACACATATAAATAACACTGACTTACTGATAAATTCATATTTACTTAGAGGGTATATTTATTTCACATATTTTATTCTTTTTGTTCAAATATCATAAGGTATTTTTCTGCAACACATATTATGTACATTATATATTTATATTGAAATTATCAGATGTTTAAATAACCGTTATATGTATTTGAGCAATTTAATTACATTTGAGTCATTCGGATTTTTATAAAGTTTGATGTCGAAGTAGAGAGTGATAAATTTTGAATGATTTGGGTAAGGAAAGGTAAGGGATGGACATTTTCTCATTAATTTAATTCTTTCATTTTATCATTCAAAGAATGAACAACTAAAAAAATTGTATATAGGATTTATCTATCTATACATATATGTATTTATCAAGTAGTTATCTTTAAATATGTCAAAGCATTAATAATTGACATAAAAATTTCCAAATAAATGTTTCTTTCATGCGTCGCGATGAAATTAAACAACGCATTTATGAAAATCCCGCTTAATAGCGCAATTAACCCAATTATATTATAAATTCTAAATCAGGTGCAATTGAAATATCAATATAAAGGGTTCAAATTTAAAAACTAAATAAACTTTAGAAATAGCAACTTAATATATATTTATCATTTATTTGCGTAGTGTTTAATAAACATTGCGTAGGCGATATGGACCTATATAGTTACTTATAAATCGTTAAAAACTTTACTATTTCAACAAAAATTTTACTATGACGAGTATATATGTATGCACACTTTTATATGTTAAATTAAACTTTAATTGAATTAATTAATATGTTTTAAATGATCAGGTATTTATTTTATAGTGATGATTACATTACTTAAAAGTATATCTCTATAATTATTAATTCTTTTATAAATTTGATCTCATCTAGAACACTGTCTGGTAAAAAGAAAGTCTTGTAAAGTTTGCAACGATTTGAAAGTACTCGAAGGATTTGAAATACAGTTTTATTACAATTGTTGTCCTTAAGTACCTTTCTCATGGTGCCAATAGAAATTTAGGTTGAACTCTTTCTTGATCATGACTTTTGTTATAATTGAAGTTTAACTTCGTGCGTACATGAACTAATTCACTTTAAAATATAATTATTTTTATTTAATTTAATTATCTAATTTATATTATTTCAAAAAAATTTTATTATTTAATTTCAGGAAATTGATGGCAAAGCATTGTTATTACTTAATTCAGATATGATGATGAAATATATGGGTCTTAAATTGGGGCCAGCCTTAAAAATATGCAATTTAGTGAATAAGATTAAAGGACGACGTAATAATTTATCTCTGTAAATATTAAAAGAAAAAATATATATATATATATATTAATTTATATATAAAATAAAAAAAAAACAAACAAACTGTAAAATTAAATCAGGATTAATTAATTTAACTAAACAAATAGGTTATACTAATATGAAAACTATGAAAACAAAAGGAAAAAAAAAAAAAAATAAAAAAAAATTTAAAAAAACCAAAAAAAAGGCTACTTAAGTTAGACTTATAAAAATATTGTTAGGGAATTCAAAATGTCCTTAATAACCCTTATTCGAATTAAATTTAATTAATTCTCAACATGAAATAATTTTTTAAGATTTTATTAAATAAAAAAAATATAATCGAATATCATTAATAAAGTAAAATCGAAACGTTTCATAAAAGTCCCAGAGATTATGATTGATCTAGTAGAGTCTATATAAACAGTAAATAAAATTTTCAGTACTTATTCTTTTTGTGACTAGTGTTGGAGATATGCTTTAAATTTTACTAGTATTAAAATTATTTAACATTTTTGGCTTAATATTGAAATTATTTTTAAAAACTAAAAAATTTAATTTTGTAAATAAAATTTCTAAAAAAGTATGTTTTATATAAATTTATATTTTAATTGATTTTTGTAAATTAACTTTTTGAATTTGAAAAAAAAACCTTATTACATGTTTAACAAATACTTCAATAATAAGCCAAAGCTCAAGAATTTAATTGGTTAGATAATATGAAAAATTAGTGTAATTCTAAACTAAAAGAGTTTCTTTTTAACTAATAATATTCTGTTGTTTATATAAAATGTAAATAGAATTAAAAAAATTAATTTATTTAAAAATGAAAGTACAAAATAATGTTATTTTAAATTTAAGATTGTATTGACCAGTAAATAAAAGTATAAGATTTTAAACTACGACAATATTATTATATATTAACGACACTGGCCTGCAATCTAATAGCTCTTCGGCAAATCGATAAATTTAATTTTCATAGATTGTTGAAGCACACGGATATGTCTTCATAAGGGAGTAGGAGTATACCTAAGAATATTCTTTTTTATTTTTCATATACACTAAAATTTATTTATTTCATGTTAAGGGTTAAATTAAATTTAAAACAAAAAGGTATTCCTTTGTAAATTAAATCTCCTCTTAATTTAAGACCAAAACAAACAAAAAAAAAAAACCAAGATATATTTGATATAATTAAAAAAAATGTTGAAAATATTTTTTTTCATAAAAAAAAAACAGTTTTTCTTTTGTTTTCTTGGTCATGTTTTTCTTGGTAAACCGAATGGAAAAAGGAAAATGTTAAAAGAAAACTTACTAATTTTTTATTTTTTTTCCTTTTTTTTTGTTTTGTTGTTGTTGTGATAATATTTCACTTTTATGTACATGTATGAACTTAATATTTAAATTATATTTAAAAAAAAAACTTAACAAAAAAATAATGTATACAATGTTTAAAAATTGTAACTAATTTTATCAAAATCTTTAAATAATTTTTTGTTTCCATAAATTTAAATGATGTTTAAATAATAATAAAAAGCAGTACACTAGTTTATTTCATTAGTCAAATTAAATTAAAATCCTAATTATTTTAAAGCTATTTAAACGCAATTCTTATTATTTAGAAATTATTTAAACTTAACTTTCTGAAGAACAATTTGAATTGTAAGTTTTATTCCAGATTTGTGATACCAAATTGGTTTATTTCTTCAATAAATTTTTAATTTTTAAGTTGGATAAAAACAATTCTTTTAAATTAGCAAAATAAAATTGCTAAAAATTACATTTTTCATAAAAAATTTATTAATATTGCAAATTCACAGAGAAAATTAAAGTCTTTTTGATAAGAATCAAAAAAAGATATATTAAGAAACAAAATGTTGTACTGCTTATTATAATTATGTAAATATACATTAAAAAAAATTATATTCCCACTATTAGATTTATAAGAATTTTAAATTTAGTAAAATATGAGTTATGTAATTTAATTTTTAATAATTAACGAACTGAATTATTTTTTAATTTAATTTTTTTTTTTAATATTATTATATATTTCATTAATATATAAAAATAAACTATTAGTTATTGATTAGTTTTATCATTTATTTTATTTTTTTAAATATGGAAATGTAAGAGAAGGAACAACAGTATGTAGAAAGCATATTGTTATTTGTAAACAACATAACTTTATATATATAAAAAAAAAACCATTAAAATTCTGCTAAAAATTGTAACAGACTTTTATTTAAAATTTGAATGTGTAGATAGTTTAAAAATTAAGTTATATATTTTAAATTAAAATCCAAATTATTTCGAAAAAATTTTTATTCAATTCAAACTTATCACGTTTCAATTAACATAGTTGGTCACAGATAAGCTACTTTGAATGTTTAAAAATGAATTCTATAGAAATAGAAATTAAAATTAAAAGAATTTTGTAAAATCAATTATGCTAACATAAAAAGTAAGATTACATTAAAGGTTTAAATTTAATGTAGTATTATTTTTATGTTTTTAGTATTACAAAAGTAAAATTAAGTCAATTTCAATAAATTATTAATTTTAAATCAATTAAAATAAAAAGAAATATTGAATTCGGTTGTTAATAATAAAACAAAAGAATACGAAATATTTTTTTTAAATAATCTTTTAAATATTTTTATATAAAATGTTCATTTTATTCAAAACCAGATTTCATAAAGTTTTGT